>JARBWK010000003.1:118342901-118942901 GCA_030556195.1 Anolis apletophallus
CGTCCTGGTGCAGTTTGGAGGAGGGTGGACCATGGATGATGGGACTTGAAGTACCTCTACTCACTTCCCAAGTCCGCTGCGACCCTCATCCAATTACTGATTGAGACCACACTTGGCACACATAACCCCTATGACTGCCTTCACATCCTGGTGAGGTTCGGGGGAGGACTGACAATGGATGATGGGATCTGTACTACTTTCACACCCCTCTGTTCCCACAGACCACTGCGGCCCCCAACAAACACCGATAAAGAACACACTTGGCACACAGAGCCCCAGTGGCCCACTCTACATCCTACTGAACTTTGGAGGGGGGCAAACCGTGGATGATGGGACTTGCAGCACCTTCCCTCACTTTCCAAGACTGCTACAAACCTAATCCAATGACTGATCAACACCAAACCTGCCACACACAGCCCTCATGACCCACTCTACATCCTGGTGCAGATCGGAGGAGGGTGGACCATGGATGATGGGACTTGAAGTACCTCTAGTCACTTCCCAAGTCCGCTGCTACCCTCATCCAATTACTGATCGAGACCATACTTGGCACACATAACCCCCATGAATGCCTTCACGTCCTGGTGAGGTTCGGGGGAGGACTGACAATGGATGATGGGATTTGTAGTACTTTCACACCCCTCTGTTCCCACAGACAACTGCGGCCCCCAACAAACACCGAGAAATACCACACTTGGCACACAGAGCCCCAGTGATCCACTCTACATCCTACTGAAGTTTGGAGGGGGGCGGAACATGGATGATGGGACTTGCAGTACATTCCCTCACTTTCCAAGCCTGCTACAAACCTAATCCAATGACTGATCAACACCAAACCTGGCACACAGAGCCCCCATGACCCACTCTACATCCTGGTGCAGTTTTGTGTGAGACGGACCAGAGATGATGGGACTTCCACTACCTTTAGTAATTTCATGATACCACTGCAACTCCCAATAATGATGGATCAAGACCAAACTTGGCACACAGAGCCCCCATGACCCACTCTACATCCTGCTGCACTTCTCAAATGACCCGGGTCTCCAAGCTAGTATATAATAAAGCGTTATGTTTGTATGTATGTATGTGTGTATGTTTGTATGTACAGTATGTGGCAGCGTTCTGATTGGCTCCCGGCCTCTACATTCTGACAACATGATTGGTTGCCACTGAGGGAGCCTTTGCATAACGCCTCTATTGGCCAGCCAACACGAACATTCCGACCCTCTAAACTGGCAGAGGAGGATAAGGCAAAGGCCTGAGGCAGTCAGGCATGGTGGGAGTTTCAGGCCAAAACATTTTGCGACCCCTTTGCGACCCCAAACAACGAGATAACAAGACGAAACTTGGCACACACAATGCTCAAGATGCACTCTACATCCTGGTGCAGTTTGAGTGAGGATGGGCCATGGATGACCACGGGTTACATTTGCAGTACTTAAACTCACTTCCTTACAGCACTGTGGCCCACACCAATGACGGATCAGAACCAAACTTGGCACACAAATCCCCCATGACCCACTTTACATCCTGGTGCAGTTTAGGGCAGGATGGGCCACAAATGATGGGATTTGCAGTTCCTTCACCCGATTCACTTCCCACAGACCACTAAAGCCCCTACAAATCACAGACCAGGCCCAAACTTGGCACACAGAGTACCCATGACCCACTCTACATCCTGCTGCAGTTTTCAGTGGGACGGACCATGGATGATAGGACTTGAAGTACCTTCACACACTTTCTGAGACCACTGTGACCCTCATCCAATTATCAAAAAAGAACAAACTAGGCACACAGGGCCTCCATGACCCACTTTACATCCTGGTGCAGCTTGGAGGAGGGCAGACCATGCATGATGGGACTTGAAATACCTTCACTCACTTCCCAAAACTGCTGCAAACCTAATCTAATGACTGATCAAGACCAAACCTGACACACAGAGACCTCATGACCCACTCTACATCCTGGTGCCATTTGAAGGAGGATGGACCATGGATGATGGGACTTGAAATACCTTCACTAACTTCCTGAGACCACTGCAAGCCTCGTAAACATCTCATAAGGACCACCCTTGGCACACAATGCCTTTCTCAAATAACCCGGGCAGGACTGGGTCCCCAAGCTAGTGATAAATAAATAAGAACAGTGAAGAGTCAAAGAAGAAGGAAGAAGGTCAGCTAGAATCACAGTAAAAATGCTGAGCAATCAGTCTTCACCCTAGGAACATCTGTGCTGGGAGCTCAGGGCTATAAATTAGCAGTGAAGCCAAAAGTTAGCACTGGCAGCAACTGACCTACTTGGTGTGTTTGTATTCCATGCTATAGGTCCAGTGTTGGCTTTGCACCAGACTTCTTGCCAAGGACTCTTGTTCCTGTATACTGTAAGCCTTTTGCCAAAGACTCTTGCTCCTGTCTGCTGTGAAGACTTGTTGCAGAAGACTTTTTGTTTTACATCTGCTGTAAGACTTTGCATTGCTTTTGGAACTTTACCTTCTGTTTCCTTTACTGCTGTTTGCATTATTATTATTATTATTTTGCTGAAGTAAAGCTTTTTTAGTTACTTCTACTTGTATTGTAAGGCTGTTTCTGGAGCAAAAAAGGAGACTTTCCTTCATCTCCTGTTTGTTATAGATATATGGCTCCAGTAGTAGACATGTACACACACATGGGGAGAAATAGAGGAAAGGAGGAACTGATACATTTCACATTCCATGTGGATGTCTTTCACACACACAAAAAAGGTCATTGTCCAGATCAGTGACACTTTTTCTTTTTTACGAAAAACTAATTTGGCTCGTCCAATTGTATTCTTTTTCTTCCTTTTTTGAAACCTGACCAATTGGGCATTGATCTCTGAGTGCTGTCTGTTGTGATGAGTGTATCAAGCAATTGAAACAAAACTCCTCTCTGCAGATGCTACTGTTACGGAAATTGTGTGAAGAATCCTAAATCAGCATCATTATGTGAGGACAATGCAACTGCCTCAGAAAATATACAACCTCTCTATTACCCATGATTATGAAGCTATCATATTCTTCATGGAAACAACAGCAGTTAGCCTTACTGAGTTGCTATCATTTTGAATCAGTTGTCATTCTTCCCAGTGATCTTGTTCCTGGGGCTTTTAATACCTTCTTTCAAAATGACAGGAAGAAATGTACAGTATATTCCAGCATACTAGACGGCTTTTTAAGCCTGGAAAATAATATGAAAAGTTGAGGGTCGTCTAGTACACCGGGTATAAATTAAAATAATAAATTAAGAAAAAATAAAATCGCCCTTAGTGGTGCGGCTTGAGGAGGGATGGAGGAGGAGGGTGGAAGGAGGGAGGGCATGAGGAGGTGGAGTGGCAGGCCACATTGCCATGGGGACCAGCTGGGGGTGATGGCCCACTGGTCTTTCCCAGAGGCCCCCACCGCTCTCCATTCAAGGACCTCCTCCGCCCTTGCCGCTTACCTCCTCCGAAGGCTTACCTAGGCCCAAGGAAGTGCCTCCGGACGCCAACTCATAGCAGTGCTGGGTAAAGGCATGCCTTGGATGTGCTCCCAGAGGCATGCTGGGAGCAGTAGGAGTCACTGAACTACTGCTCCCAGCATGCCTCTGGGAGCACATCCAAGGCACGCCATCCCGCAGCGCTGCTAGGTGTTGGCATCCAGAGGCACTTCCTTGGGCCCCTGGACGCTGACTCCTAGCAGTGCTGCGGGACGGCCTGCCTTGGATATGATCCCAGAGGCAGGCTGGTAGCAGTAGGAGTCACAGAACTACTGCTCCCAGCTTGCCTCTGGGAGCACATTCAAGGCACGCCATTGCCCAGCACTGCTTGGAGTCGGCGTCCGGAGGCACTTCCTTAGACCTAGGCAAGTCAAGTGGCCTTCAAAGAAGGCTAGTGGCGAGGGCAAGGAGGTCCTTGAATGGAAAGCAGCAGGGGCCGCGGGGACATAGTCTTGAAGAGGGGGGTAGTCTTAAACACTGAGTAGATCCCTAACTCTGTATTTTATCTTGAAAAGTTGGGGGGGTCGTCTTATACTCCCAGTTGCCTTGTATTCGGGAATATACGGTAAGTGGCCTGTAGGTTCTTGGAGCTAAATGCATTGCTTCTTCAAAGAAGATGTTGCTAAACTGCATAACATTTACAGTGTCTAATTTACTTCTGGGTATGCTATCTTTTCTGTTTTACTATTGTCTGAAGAAATGGGCATGGGGACATTCTTGATCATCTGTACTTTCACTAAGAATACTGTTTTGCAGCTACACTCAAAAACCTAGCCTACTGCAGTGAGATCATCACATGGAACTGCCTTGTAACAGTACGGATTCCCTGTAGAGTTTTCTCTGTGCTTCTGTGGCAGCAGGTACGATGGGCTCTGCTATTGTTCTTCCCCAATTTGTATTGTATACCTAGCAATACGTATTCCCAGGGGGTACCGTTGCATAAGGGAGCTGTCTCAAACTGGGTCTCTGCAGGGAATATATATCTTCCAGCCACATTGGAAGTCTTTTTAGTAGAGAAGAATAGCAAGTGTGCCAGTCTTCTTATCTCCAGAGCATGGAAACGTAACTTTTCTATACTACCTCTCCCAAAATTCCTTAGACAATATATTCAATAACCATGCTGGCTGGGGCTTTTGGAGAGTTGTGATTGAGAAAGTAATGTTTCCAAACTCTGGTATTCTTAGAATTGTGTGTGTAGTTCTCTCACGAGACAAGGTTCAATTTTAGCCTTAGGAAAGCATGGAAATTAAGCAACTGAATTGTAAACCCATGTTCATGTTAAAATCTGCATTTCTCCTGGGTGTAATACTGTACACATTACATGAACTAAGAGGAAATCCTATTTAAAATTGCATTGTTTGGGGAAAAGACCTCCCCAAGGACTGGTTAAAAAAACCTTTCATAAGCTCCAGTACTAGTGAAGGGGCTAGAAAGAGTCCCTATATGACATGTTTGTTTTAGACAAGGCCATATGAGATGCAATTATTAACAGCAATGGTGCAACTGCTGAATCTAGTGGATGTGTTCTGCTACCAGATTAAAAAATGTTAGTGTACTCACCCTACCAATTCATTGCTGACGTATTATCTGGTCCTTTTCACACAATACAATTACAGTATAACAGCCATATCAACAGGGGATATGTTCCAAGACCTCATGTGGGACTCAAAACCAAGGATTATAGCGAATTCTATATTTGTCTACACATGGGATGATTAACCCTGGAGGAAGACCTAAGGAAGCACACAAACTGTTCTGACAGAGGGATTTTTTATTTAGAGCGTGGCCAAATGAAACGATGGATATTAGATAATAAAACTATATATATGACCCTCTTATCCTCTCTCTCTCGGCATTACTTGGCGAACGAAGATTCTTAGGAAGGACTCATCCCACGCTTTTTACAAGCATGTTGAGGACTAAAAAGTCCAATCTGAGATAGGCAAGTTCAGTTGCAGAAAGCACAGCAGAAAGTCTCCTTGGGTGATGTTGTTTCCAAGTTGGAGTTCTTTTGGCGTTGTTGTTTCTCTTCGAGACCCATTCACTGTGACTTCTTGAAAGAGGCTGCAGGATTGTGGATAGTGCATCTCCATGCCTCCCGATGTGAGAACAGGGTGGACCACTGTTGGTGATCAATCTGGCCGAGCCTGAGATGTTGTTTCAGGGTGTCCTTATATCTCTTTTTGGGGGCACCTCTCTTGCGCTGACCCATGGCGAGTTCACCATAGAGTAGTATCTTTGGGAGGTGGTGGTCCTCCATCCTAGAGACGTGCCCTGCCCAGTGCAGTTGTCTTCTCAATAGCATGGCCTCAATGCTGGTGATCCCTGCTTGCTCAAGGACAGCAACATTAGTCACATAGTCGGTTCAGTCTTATCCATGGAACCAATATCCACCATTTCATTTAGCCACGCTCTTAATAAAAAATCCCTCTGTCAGAACAGTTTGTGTGCTTTCCCAGGTCTTTCTCCAGGGTTAATCACTTCAACTACCATGGCATCCCCTTCTGCAGGGCTTGTAAAACCGCCCTTTTTGAGTTAGCTTGCAACTAGGCAATTTAACCTAGTGTAATAGCCCAGTATAACTATGCTTCGGGTTCAAAGAAATGCGTATATTTCATTCTGTACCCTGTGATGTGATGTCTGTTATGTTTTTAACTCTGTTGTATGGCTACATGATTGGTCTCATGTGCCTATTTTATTCTCTGTTATCCTCCCCGAGCCTGCTGGAAGGAGCGGAATACAAAATCGAACAATAAATAAATAAATAAATAAATATTAGCTGATTTGCCCTGTGTCCCCCTTTGGAGGTCGAGAATAGGACATGATACAAATGTTCTAAATAAATAAATAAATAAATAAATTGAGCCATCAAAATGACAGGGTGATCTTGGATCAACTGCTTTTACTGTGCTTAATTGCCTCATTTGGGGGGGGGGGGATGAAAATTATGTAAGAAAACCAGGATTTTAATGTAAACCAAAATTATTTTAAAGTAAATATATAAGATGCCCACATATGAGCTAGGGAGCCATTATGTTAGTAACCTACCCCAATGTATGGCTTCTCCATTCAACTAGAATGACTGTCAGATTTTCTTCTTTCCCACTATTACAAGCAATGTTTTCCTCTCCTTTTTTGCTTCAGAGGAAGGACCAAAGCCAAACAATTTTTTATAAATGACAGAGCTTAGCCAAGCAATTCCCAATACAATAGCAACTTGCAGTCGTTAGCTTTGCCTCCTGTGTGAGGCTTTGCTTCGCTTCCCTGCAATGGAGATAGCGCTAGTTTCCCTTATCTCGAGTGTATCGCTTGTTGCTCCTTATACAGCCCAAACAAATTCAAAGGCACTGTGGAATCAGAAAGGGCTGAGCTCAATTGTTACTCTTATCAGTACTTTTGCACCTCACTGGGCAGTTTCACAGCAGTGTGTCCACCGAATCTAGTAGAAACATGAGTATTAGCTAATACCAAGCCCTGCAATGGATGTGTGCTCCAGCACAACTGTATTTAACCTATGTGGCATTTTGTAGCAGTTCTCATATTTTTAAATGTCATGTCCTTTATCACTTTGGTCCCCTAGACAAAAGATGGCATAGCACATTTCCCACATTATTATAATGCATAAGCAATGTAACACATGAAAGCTTATTTGAAAATATGACACCCTTACGAATGCAATTCATCGTAAGTCTAAAAAGTTTATAAACATCTTTGTCAATGAATATTTGGAGTAAAGGCATTTCCACAATGTAAAAATGATGTGTTCCCTGAAGGACTTTGGAAAAGTTTTATTTTAATCCCTTCTCACAGTGACATTGTATTTTCGTTGGTTCCCACTTTTTCAGAAAAGAGGAGGTATGGTACTTTGAAGAACTGTCCAATACTTAGCAGATGAAAGAATGAAGCATTTCCCACCACTAACCTATATGTAAAAAAAGAGAGCAAGGGATGAGTAAAAGCCACATTTTGATATTTTATTTACAATATTTGGTAAATACAGTACATCAGAGTAGGGAATGTGCCTTGCTACAACTGGCTTGCCAATCTGCATTGGGACCATATGAAGTCACACAATAAGTCCCCTTTCCTCACCATCCTAAAAAGCTAATTTGGGGCTGGAAAATCTTTGGCCTTCCAGATGTTTTGTGCTAAAACTTCCATCACACCCACAATCAGCACTGGTACTTTCAAAGGATAATTAGAGCCACAAGGTTCTTGTGCTGACTGCATGAATATCATCAACACTGTTTTGATGGTTAGAAGCCACAGCCAGTGCCCAATGTCATCATCAATATCTTGCTGGAGTTTGGGAGAATGTGTTCTACCTGGACTACCTGCTTCTTTGCTTCTAGGTCAGTTCATGCTACGCAGAAATTGACAGACTGTACATTAGAGTATACATATATCTCCCTGTTTTATTCGCTGCACTATGTATTTTCAAATTATCAGACTTTGCTTTATGTCCATAGAGCCCAGAATGTTACTCAGTAAGTAAGAAAAAGTTCTGCTCAGCTGAGGCTCCCATGTCAAAATTTGCTTATGTTCCTCTAGTCCAGCGGTTTCCAAAGTGTGCTCCGCAGAGCCCTTGGGGCTCTATTCGTAATTGTGAGGGGCACCGCTAGTGCAAATTCCTTGGGCTTCTTTTGAATATGCTGCACATTATTCTGCTTCACAGTCTATGATGCCTAATGAAGAGGTACCAAAAGGAAGTAAAAAACAAAAATATTGTGATTCATATTTGGACATGGGATTCATTGAGTTTGCTGATGGATGTCCACAGTGTATGATATGTAACGAAGTATTGTCTATGTTCCCTGCCAAGCTCAGACTACATTTTGAATCTCATCCTAACTTCACTTATAAAACTGCAGACTATTTCAAAAGAATAAGTGAAGAAGTCCATGCTGTTCAGACAAAATTTGTATCTCATGCAAAGACATCATACTTGGTTAGTAATGACTTGGCTCTTTCTGGTAAACCTCATGCCCTTGCTGAAACCCTTATAAAACCACTATTAGTGAAGATATAAAAGTACATAGTGGACAAAAAACCTGCAAACTTGATCTCCAATGTGCCCTTACCAAATAACAGTGCATAATCGAATCCAGGATCTATGAAACGATGTTAAAGATACCATAATTTCCCATATCAGTCAAATGAATTTTTTGCTAGAACTGGACAAATCCACAAATGTTGCTAGATTAACTGTACTAATGATGTTTGTGCAATACTAATTTTCAGGTTCTTTTCATGCAGATATTATTTTCCACAAATCACTTCCATCCTCTACAAGCAGTAATGAATTTTTTCCTGCTTGATGCCTTCTTCACTGAAAACACAATACTATGGGACAATTGCATTGATGTGTGCACATATGGCACATGGTGGGTCATGTTTCTGGCATTGTTACAAGAATCAAGAAAGTTTCAATAAAAGGAAAAAGGAGTCATTGTGTACACACAATGACAATGAAAAAAATACCAGCATTATCTAAGCAGGTACTAGACAATGCCATCAAAATTATCAACTTTTTAAAGGCATGACCTTTGCAGTGTAGGCTGCTCAAAATACTGTATGAAGATATGGATAGTATATACATGTCATTGTTATTATACACAGAAGTACAATGGTTGTCACAAGGTAAAGTGTTGTCCCTTTTATTTTAACTTCAAACTGAGACTTCTTCATTTTTGAACATTTAAAACAGCTTGCTAGCAGATTATTTGAATGACCAGGAATGATTGTGCAAATTATGCTATTTGGCAAACATTTTTTTTTCAAAAATGAACATATTCAGCACATACATACAAGGGAAACAGAAGACAATATTCAATGTTTATGACAAAACTGCCACACTAAAGGGATAGTGTTCTAGACAGAAAGCATCGAGAATAAGGATCTGACATGTTTCTCATTGACTTAAAACTTCTGAGAAGAAAACAGCATAGCAATGAACGAATTATTGCCAGCAATAATAAAATAACACTGTAACAATTTGCTTCAAACTTTGAATTCATACTTTCCAAGGGACACTCAAGAATAGATTCAAAAGAATTCTGAGTAGATCCATTTTCAGTGACGTCAAAGCCAGCAGCCCTCACTGTGGCAGAATATGAGTTCCTTATAGACATACTTCAGACCGCCACTGTCAGGCATCATTTAAAAGAAAACCACTTCCCAAATTTTGGGTTCAGTTAGAGGAGGATATTTCAATATTAAGTCCAAAAGCTGAATTGTTCTTACTACCTTTTGGTTCTATGAACCTCTGTGAAATGGCCTTTTCGAGGTACACGGCTATAAGCTCGTTTGGATGCAGAATATGATATATGTCTTCAACTGACTTCTGTGACACCGGACATTGACAAACTCTGCCGCAAAAAGCAGGCACATTGGTCACATTAATGTTGTAACATTTTTCAAACATCTTAACTAATTGTTAAATCATTTTGTAGATTTAAATAATGAATAAGATTGCCTTCAGTTCTTTTTTGTTTCCTTTATTAATATATAATACTTTATTATTCATACTTCCATATACGTATTGTGTGTAATATGCGTCATAGAATGTAGGCAGATAGAAATAAACATTTATTGGGGCTCCACGAGAAACGTTTGCTTCAAAAACAGATCTGGGGCTGAAAAGGTCATAGGGGCTATAATTGAAATGTTGAATGTGTTATCCCAGGTGCTGACTCTGTTAGGCTTAGGGCCAATATTGGAGAGCTTCTTTATAGTGGGCTCATTGTATCCACTAAGGTTTATTTAAGAACCCTCCATGAATATCAAAATCCATGGGTACTTAAGTCCCAAGATATACACTGGAATTTAAAAATGGTGTTCCTTATATGAATTGGGAACAATTCATTGCTTTTTTAGATTTTAAAACATATTTTTAAGCTGTGGGTGGTTGGAATTCATGGATGCGAAATTTTTGGATATGGAGGAATGACTATACTACCAAGTAACTGTCTCTTTGTTGTGGGATGACTCCTGTCTGTAATATGACCAGGAGCATGCTCCTCTTTTTGTGTTTTATAAAGGAAAGGAGGGTTGTTTCAGTTGGCATTTAGCAAATAACTTCAATAAAGTGTTGTAACTTTCTTTTTACTACAGCCAACTAAGCGCTATTTTATTTGAAATGGTAAAACACTTTGCTAGCATTCCAGAGGATTCTGGAAGTTATAGTAAAAAAAGAAATAGCTTTCTCAAAATCTAGTAATGAGATCAAGGATTGGTCTCTGGCTTGCTGGAACTTCAAAAGGGCTTCCCTATGTTCTGAGCTATTTCAGGTTGGGTGGTGAAGCCAGACACTAGCACTAATCCTCCCTCATGAACACATAATGTTTTCCAACAGAATAAGCTTTCTGTGTCATGATGTTGAGATTTTTTTCTTTTTAAAGAGGAAAATAATTACTGAGTAGCATTGTTATAATGAGCAATTTATTTGAATAATATGACCTTGTTTTCTGTTTTTAGAATACTTTGACTAGTACTGATTTGTTTGCTAGTTGTAATTCTTTGAGTGCTTAATGGGCACAGAATCCCAATAATAGGTTGCTTGCAATTTGTGTTCACAATGTAATTCATTGTTTCATTACTGCATGAGTCATTATTTTAGTCCAATGGCATTCTGTTTTTGTTTGAATGAACACAATTGGAATAAAATAGTAAATGATGCCGTCAATATATACTTCAAGCAGTTCTCTCTCCATATGTCTTTTGTGTACCTCAAATACAATAATGTAATGCAGCAGGAAGTTAAGTGATGCTGTTCATGTCTGTTTTCAAAGGGGGAGGAATTTATTTTGCATCCTACAGAAATTAATAGAGGTGTGTTCAGTAGATTTTATTAATTTTTTCCTACCCCTTTCTCTATAATTTATAGTTTAACAAAACCAGTCTCTGAGTGTTGAAGATTCAGGACTTCTTGACCAGCAGGGATAGCACAGCTATCATTCTATCCTTTCAAAGCTAATAAGTAAAATATCTTTTGGTTTTTAAAAAAAGGTTTCTGTGTGCAGATACTCCACTTAACAGTAAATATATTTCTTTGCATACATTACCATTTTCTTTTTAAAAGTGGAAGTGCTTGAGCAAAGTGGTTGTAAATAATGTGCTGGACTGTAAATGCAGACTGCCCCTAGTGAATTTGCTAGGTAAATTGTTCATGCCAAAATATGTTTGTGGTATGTGGCATTAAGGGGCTCACTTCAGGATCAGTTTGAACCAGGAAAATGCAGGGCCAAACAGAATGGTTTTCATTAGTATAGAAAAGCCCAAAGAGCTCCATAATGTATTTTGTCTGGAGCAATGGTTCCCAACCTTTTTAATTTTTATTTTTTACCAGGGACCATTTGACCAGAGATTTTGACCAGGGACCATTTTGACCAGGGACCATGTGACCAGGGACCACTTTGACCAGGAACCACTCTCCAACATTAGTACCAAAAGGGTTATAAATCAGTTTTTGGTCAACTTTAGATTCGGTTTGGTTATTTGGGGTGCTGATTCAGAAAATTGCATTGGATAGACCACATCAGCTCTAGTTTCTGATACAAAACAGATGCCATCCAGTAGTCACCATCTGCTCACCCACAGGAAACCATATTTAATAATCTAGAGCCGCTGACCTTACTTTAGATGTGGTAGCTCACCAGTGTGCCGTGGCCCACAGGTTGGGAACCACTGGTCTGGAGCAACCTGTTTGCAAGATAGCTTTGCAGGCTTGAAGGGGATTGAAAGAGTTATGCTCAAAAAGTGGGTAGAGTTCAGTTCACTGCTCTCAGAGAGTGCTTTTAAAGATAGGAATGTTTTTCTTCAGCTATTTCTGTAGTGAGCTGGTGCTATTTTGTGCTTTAAATTATAAAGAATAGGGTATACAGTAGGATGCCTATTACATACTTTTCTTGTGTCATATATGCCCATTATAGGTAGAGTATACCCTGAAGAGATTCTAATGAAAGCTAAATGAGGAAGCCGGAGACACCGATAGCACTGGATTGTCAAATACATCTGAACATAACCACCTACCAAGACTGGGGGATTACCCAGTGTTTACTTTCTAATATTGCAAAGCAGAATTTGAAACCACCAATGTCAGTTAATTTCTTCATGTATCTAGACATATTTAACTAGTATTTTCACATTCTGATGTTTGCAGTTTCATAATTCAAGTAATGAACATCTGATTGTTTTAAAAAGGAGCCTGAGGCTGTTTTGTTTTAACAAAGAATTTTTGTACTGTGCATAATGTGAAATTGGCCGTGCTAATTGACAAAGGAGATTCAGTTGGATACAAAATTGTTACTATTTTGTTCCTTGACACATGCATGGTATGTTGCTTCTGATATAAAATTACATTTATTAGGAGGGCAAACTGTTGACAATAGCTTTATTATTTCTAAGAAGTCACAAAATAATTCCTCAGGGATTCCAATAGCATAGTAAGTTAGATATGTAACATCCTTGATGTAGATGCAATGGGAAAGTGTGCTTATGTTGAGAGTGATTTACTTGACAAAGAATACCTAATATTTATTTATCATATCAGAAGTAAACAGAGAGTACAGTTGTAATGTATTTTTAAAAAACCACAGGGTTTTAAAACTTGGTATTATACTAAATGTCCTTTGACCAGTAGCTGACCACTTGGAGTGCCTCTGGTGTTGCTGTAAGAAGGTCCTAATAGAGTACCTAATGATTTAAGGGCTGAATATAAACCAGGAAACTTTTAAGCTGGCACATTTGGTCATCTGACAATACCATCTTTCAGTAAAACTGCTGTTGGGCTTGCTTAAAACTCAAAATAATAAAGCAAAACAATGCAAACTAATGAACTTTGGCAGAAATCCAGAGCAGTGGCAGACTGTCCAAGGTGTCAGCTTGGCCAATGACAAGTGGGTCTCCTTGAACGTTAGAAAATATGTTTAAAATGTTAATGACTTTTTAGTAGCTTTAGTCCCAATATTATTATTGTATGCAAATATAATTTCCACTGAATTACATTTTTTAATTAAAAAATATTTGTCAAAAATACTTTATATTTAAGAATATAATAAATAAATCTGAAAAATAACTCTGATTCGGGTTAAATGACCGGAAAACATACAATGTATATGTTTGGATCTTTGCTATTTCTTATACAAATTAAATGATAGCCTTATAGTTGTGTGTGGGTCTCCTTTGTCTCCTGGCAACCAATATTTTAGACCCAGTCCACCAATGGTTCAAAAGTCCATTTAATGCAAATGCCAAGGCCTTGTGTGAATGCAGCAAAACAGTTTTATCTTATCTTATTTATTTATTTATTTATTTACCGCATTTATACCCCGTCACTTCTCAACCCCCAAGGGGGACTCAGGATGGCATTACAAATTAAGCCCCATTAGAGGCTATCACAAAAGTTACAATAATAAAATTACATATTAAAACACCTCATAATAAAAACAATACAAAGTTAAAACCATACAAAGATTAAGCCATAAAAACAAGTCTCGATAGTCATATTACCACTGTAATGTGTCCCTTTAAAGTGCTGCTGCATCTATTGCCCAAAAACCTGGTCTCAAAACCATGCCTTTAATTTCTTTAGGAAATTATTTTATTGTTAGTAGCTCCATGTTTCCAAAGTGGTTTGAAACATGCTAGGTAAAGTACTGTTTGGTTAATATAATCCTACTTTTAGATAGATATTCTTTGGAAACACACCAATATAACTGTGAGTGGTACAAGCACAATGTTGGGTTGTGTCTGAGAATCTTACTGAATTTCAGTAAGGCCTTCGACAAGGTCCCCCATGATCTTCTTCTGGCAAACAAACTAGTCAAATGTGGGCTAGGCAAAACTACGATTAGGTGGATCTGTAATTAGTTAAATGAACGAACCCAAAGGGTGCTTACTAATGCTTCCTCTTCATCCTGGAAAGAAGTGATGAGTGAAGTGTTACAGAGTTTTCTACTGGGACTGGTTCTGATCTTTATTAGTGACTTAGATGAAGGGTTAGAAGGCATGATCATCAAGTTTGCAGATAACACCAAATTGGGAAGGATAGCAAATACTCCACAAGATGGGAGCAGAATTCAAAACGACCTTTACAGCAGTGGTTCTCTATCTATGGGTCCCCAGATGTTTTGGCCTTCAACTCCCAGAAATCCTAACAGCTGGTAAATTGGCTGGGATTTCTGGGAATTGTAGACCAAAACACCTGGGGACCCACAGGTTGAGAACTACTAGATTAGAGAGATGGGCTAAAACTAACAAAATGAAGGTCAACAGGGACAAATACAAGATACACCACTTAGGCAGAAAAAATGAAATGCAAAGATACAGAATGGGGGATACCTAGCTCGACAGCAGTACATGTGGAAAAGATCTTGGCGTTCTTATGGACAACAAGTTAAACATGAGCCAACAATGTCATGCAGCAGCAAAAAAAAAGTCAATGGGATTCTGACCTGCATAAATAGGAGTCTAGTGTCTAGATCCAGGAAAGTCATTCTACCCTTCTATTCTGCCTTGGTCAGACCACACCTGGAACACTGTGTCCAATTCTGGGTACCGCAATTGAAGGGTGATGTTGACAAGCTGGAATGTGTGATCATGCACATTGGGAAACCCTTGCTTTGTTCCATTACGCATCTTCATGGGGCTGACTAACAGAGACCCTGCTACATTGCTAAGTATGTGTAAAATTACGAATTATACTCCTTTCGAAATTCCATTGAGGCAATTTACCAATCACAATCTGCATCAATTACGATAAACGGAGTTGATACCAACAAATTTCCTATACAAAAGGGGACGCGACAAGGCTGCCCCCTCTCCCCACTCCTCTTCATTTGGGTCTTAGAACTGCTCCTCGAAAATATTAGGAGGGATGTAAAACTCAAAGGATTATCCATCAAAAAGGAAAAAATCAAGATAAGGGCGTTCGCAGACGACCTGGTCTGCGTTATAGAAGAGCCAAATGAAAAGATCAAGTATTGGTTAGAAAAATTGGAGGAATTTGGGAAGGTCTCAGGTTTTAAAATGAATAGGAAAAAAACCAAGTTGATGGTAAAAAACATAAATTTGGAGGAAAGAGGGAATTTGGAAGAGATCTCTGGTCTAGCTATCTCAAATAAGGTAAAATATTTAGGCGTAGTTATAACCCCAAAAAATAACGACCTGATGAAAAATAATTATGACTATAAGTGGCGCCAAATTAAAACAGATCTCCAAAAATGGAGCCATCTAAAGCTCTCGCTCTTAGGGAGAATCTCCTTGTTAAAAATGAATGTACTCCCGAAATTTTTATTTTTATTTCAATGTCTCCCAATTTTGGGAAATGATAAGCCACTTCAAATCTGGGAGAGAGAATTAAGGAAATTTATTTGGAAGGGGAAGCACGCAAGAGTTAGATGGAAAAACCTAATTGATGATAAAAACAGAGGGGGCTTTGGAGTCCCGGACCTCACCACCTACCATGCGGCCTGCTCATTAGATTGGGTCATAAAATGGACAGCACTGGAGGACACCCAGCTCCTGGCCCTGGAAGGTTTCGACCTGAGGACCGGGTGGCATGGGTACCTTTGGTATCACAAAGCGAAAATTGAAAGAAATTTTAATAACCATTGTGTCAGGAAGCCGCTGCTGAGAATTTGGATGAAAAACAGAGAGTTAATGTTTAGAAAAGTCCCCAGATGGCTATCCCCTCAGGAGGCGCACTTCAGGAGACAGTACGATAAAAATGAGTGGCTAAGGTATGAGGTAATCCTCAAGAATTCGGACTCTGGCCCAACCATGAAGGAGATAGATGACTTAAAAAAAATAGATGAATCAATGAACTGGTTCCACTACAACCAGATCTACGAGATATTTAAAAAAGATAAGGAGTTAGGTTTCGAGGACAAGGAGCATATATGGGATAAAATAACTCTAAAAACGAAGGGAAGAATAGCTACCCTATACAAGTACCTTTTACAATGGAAATTAGAAGAGGAAACTATCAAGAATTGTATGATAAAATGGGCCAGGGACTTGGGACAGACGATTCACTTAAGATATTGGGAAAGATACTGGAAAGTGCATTTAAAACTTTTATATGCATACGATCTGAAAGAAAATGCCCTTAAAATGTTGTACAGATGGTATCTTACACCTTACAACATAGCCAAATTTGATAATAAGTGTAGTAACAAATGTTGGAGGTGTCAGAATGAGACGGGGTACTATCTGCACATGTGGTGGAGCTGCAGAAAGATCCAAAAATTCTGGGGAAAGGTGTACGGTGTGATTAAGAAAGCCTTGGGGATAGAGTTTCCGTTTAAAGCGAGATATTTACTTTTGGGTTTGTTGGACTTTGAGATAAGCAAAAATGAGGAAATTTTTTTTGTCTATTGCATTACTGCAGCGAGGTTGGTAATCGCCAAGCGCTGGAAGGATGAATCCCCCCCGAATGTGAACGATTGGATCATTAAACTTCTAGAAGTAAAGAACATGGATATCCTAACAAAGGCACTGACGAATCAGTCAGACCCCACAGACTGGTCGGCCATAATAGACTATGTGAAAGGACATAAAGATTTAAAGAACTGTCCATATGTAGATATATGAGAATTAGGGACCTGGAGCGACTGGATTTACCAGTTAAGAGATTGGGCCGACTGACAAGATGTATCTAAGAGGTATTAGATCTTGGGGCGGGGGAGGCTGGTAGTGGAAGTCGATGGATTTATAAGAAGCTCCTTGTAGGGGGGGGAGGGGGATTTGGGGGGGCGGGGGTAAAGGGGGTTTGTTTGTCTGTTTTTATTATTGTTTGAAACTCAATAAAATTTATTTTTTTAAAAAAAATTACGAATTATACCTTGCAATCTTTCACCTATGTAATGTTACACCAAAAATTACCTGGTACTTTTTTAGAACAAGTAAGAATATTTAAGGATAGCAACTAGTACAACTACTGAGAAGGAATTGTCCTTCAAAATAAAACTTTCCTTCACATCCCATAGTAACTTAAGAACATAAGAACATAAGAAGAGCCATGCTGAATCGGACCTCAGCCCATCTAGTCCAGCATTCTGTATCACACAGTGGCCCACCAGTTGTACACGGGGATCTCGAGCAGAAGGGAGGGCAAAACCCTGACCTGCTCCCGACCCCCCACAACCAGTACCCATGGAAATCCTGCCTACCTCAACCAACTCCGAGGTGGCACTTGAATGTCCTTTTCAGTTGAGCAAAGGAGCAAACAAAGTTGTTCAAGGGAATGAAAATGCAGGAGATATAAGTCCTAGTTGTGAATGATTTTCAGTGTTCCACTTTGTCATGTTAGAAATATGAAGGCTGAAGGAAAAGTCCATAAGGGGGGATAATGCTTTTGTGAGGGGTACAGTGCTTTCTTTTTGTCCTCCCTCACCTTGATCCTTATCATACATATGCATCAATGTCAATTGAGGGTTGGGGGGCGGGGAGGATACCTGCCCCATCCAAAAGTCATTATTCCCCATCACTACATCTCCTGGTCAATGAAATAAAATGTTCAGTGGTTGATTTCTTGTTTTATGTAACTGTAAAAAAAATCTCTATTAGAAAAAACACCCCCAATTTTGAATAATATTAAATTACTATAACAAGGAAGGTAATAAGTAAATTATATTTATTTTCATGTTTTCCTTAAAAGCTTTATATCACTCAATGGAAGCATATACATATTGTAGTATAGCCGGCATCTAAATGTGTCTTTCTTTAAACAGATATGATTTTGAAAAATCTCCTGTTGTTCAAATACACGAAACCCATGCTGTGTGTGCAAACAATATATTGCAACACTGTGTATTGTTTGTGTCAAATTCTCAGTGCGTGTTTATGTAGAAAATGAGAGCTCTTCCAGTAGGGGCTTTTTCCTTCCTCTTTTGAATGAAATTTATGCCTCTGGATTACACGATGGGTCTAGGTAGAATAAATATACTTGCACAACATTTTTCTAGAGAACAAAAACATTGGATCCTTAAAAAGCAATATAGGATAGGCATAAACATATCATTTCCCACCAAATCTAGATAAGATTTAGTGTACAAAAGGAAGAAAAAGTAATGAAAACATTTTCTGTTTGCAGTCCAGTCAATGGTTCAAATTGAAAAAAGTAAACGTATACATATGCAAGTAAAGCTAAATGTAAAGGTTTTCCCTGACATTAAGTCTAGTTGTGTCTGACTCTGGAGGGGTGGTGTTCATCTCCATTTCTAAGCCAATGAGCCAGCTTTGTCTGTAGTCACCTCCTAGGTTATGTGGCCAGCATGACTGCATGGAGCACTGTTACCTTCCCACAAAAGCAGTACCTATTGGTCTACTCACATTTCCATGTTTTTGAACTGCTAGGTTGACAGAAGCTGGGGCTAACAGCAGGAGCTTCCCGGAATTGAACCATCAACCTTTCAGTCAGCATGTTCAGCAGCTCAGTGGTTTAACCCACTGCAACACCAGGGGGCCCCATACACATGCAAATGCTATGCAAATAGCAATAATATACAATAGCATGGGTAAGGACTCTGTGTGACCCACCAGATATCATTGAATCAAGGAATCAAAAACCTGAAGATATCACCAACTGGGCATCCAATCCAACCCCTAGCCATGCACAATCAAAGACTCCCAACAATGGCCATACAGCCTTTGTTTAAAAACCTCCAGAGAAAGAAATTCTATCATACTCCTATTTATTTATTTATTTATTTATTTATTTATTTATTTATTTATGGTATTTGTACCCCGTCGCTTCTCACCCCCAAAGGGGGACTCAGCACGGCTTACACTGCAGCACTACAGGCCGCTACACCATAATACAGAAATATAATCCATACAATATAATCCACATCACATATAAACATTAAAACCATTACATAGTCATTAAAATCAGTATATACATCAGTAGTTAAAGCCATAAAACAAAACACAGTGTCATCTACCGCTACGCCAATCCAGTCAATGTCCAAAAGTGCAAGGTGTTTTTAATGTTTAGGTGGAATCTCTTTTCAGTTGAATATCATATCAGAAGTGTCATTAATGTCATTAATGATGCAACTATACCAGGGATCCATGAGAACTTCTTCCTAACATTTTGGTGGACTCTGTTCTGCTATAGTTTAAAATCATTTCTCAGTGTCCTAGTCTCTGAACCATCGGAAAACAAGTTTGCTCCATCTTCAATATGACATACTTTCAAATATTTAAATATAGCTATCGTGGCACCCCTTATCCCTCTCTTCTCCAAGTTAGACATAATACATTCCTTAGGCCCCTCCTCATAGGATACAGTTTCAAGACCTTTGACTATTTTGGTCACCCTCTTCTGGGCTAGTTTCAGCTTCTCAGTGAATTGTCACGCCAAGAACTGGATATGGAGTACTATCATTTCCCTCATTCTAGACACTATACTCCTATTGTTCAGCTTACAATCAGATTGCTTTTTAGCTACCATATCACTCTTTTGATTCAGCTTGAATCTACTAAGATTCCTAGATCCCTTTCACATATATTGCTGTTAAACCAAGCATTATCTGCTTTCTAGCTCTGAACTTTGACCCAAAAAATCCGGAGTTCCCAAGTCAGAAGTTGTGGAAACAAGCGCATCCCATGTCAAAACAGCTCAGAGTCCAGAAATGAGAGTTTTTAAATGGTTCAAAGACCATAAATCCATTAAGCACAGTTCTATTCAGTAATGTGGCTGGTGAAGGCAACTTCCTTCTAAAGACAGCAGGCTATGCAGAATTTTAAGGAAATGTTCTACAGCAGTGCTCCTCTTGATGCTCTGTCTGTGATGGATCTGGTCTGAGCTCGATATCTGAGCCTCTGCCTTTCTCTGGGATATGATGATGATGATGATGTTTATTACTTGCGGGGCACAACATGGTCAAATACTGCAGGTCACACAGCAGGATGGGCAGTTTCCTTTTCCTGGTCCTGTTCTTGCTCTGAACAGGACCTGTTGAACTGAAGGCGGTTTTGTCTGGCTATCAGTTTATGGGTTAAAGGTAAAGCAGACCTCCAGTCTCTTAATAGGGAAATACATCCTATGTATTCTATGGCAGAAGGTTTCTAATGGCAGAAGGTTTCTAATGCAGACATAGCCTACTGTAAAAAATACAAGATGAGTTGGTACGGTTATACCAACAACATCCACTAGAACTTATCATTTCACCCCAACATGAAATATTTGCATCAGGGGTATCAAATAGCCCTGCAGATGCTGCATCTCTCAGCATGCATTACCATGATCTATAAATGCTAGGACTGCTTAAGACTGCAATCCAACAATATGGAGAAGTGGCACTTCTGTCCTCCAACACACCCTTGTAATTTTGTGGGGAAAGGAGCAGTATCTGTAAAGTGCTAAAATGGACACCTTTACCTGTTTGGGGGTGAGTGGGTTCAGAATGTCTGTCACAACTGCATAACTCCTCCAAGAGAAATATACACAGCCTTTTTGCCTTTAACATGTAGAAAAATCCTACATGTAAAATACACATAGATTCACTCTGAATGAGTGGAAATCTTGGGAAAGTCAGAGGAAGCGGCGGAGGGGGCATGGAAGGAGGTGGGAGGGGCTGGGGAGGAGGGGGGAGCCGGCTCCCGTCCTGCTCCCCAGCCCCTCTTTCTTCCACGCCCCCCCCCACCGCTCTTCCTGACCGGGGCGGCGGAGGGGGCGTGGACGGAGGTGGGAGGGGCTGGGGAGGAGGGGGAGCCGGCTTCCGTCCTGCTCCCAGCCCCTCCTCCTCCACGCCCCCGCCACTCTTCCTGACCGGGGTGGCGGAGGGGGCGCGGAAGGAGGTGGGAGGGGCTGGGGAGGAGGGGAGCCGGCTCCCATCCTGCTCCCAGCCCCTCTTCCTTCCACGCCCCCCGCCGCTCTTCCTGATCGAAGGAGGAGGCGGGGGAGGCGCTCTGGCTGCCATGTGCAAACGTTCTAAACGTTCGCGCTGGCAGCGGAGAGGCCGGGGTGGGAGTTCCGTTGCCAGTTTTTGGGGGATGGTTTTATGGGGTGTTTCGAGGTACGTAGGTCCGGTTTTTTTGGCGTTGTCTGTACCTTGTCCTATGGTTCATTCGGTTGTCGAGTTTGGTGGTTCTGCGAGCCATAGTTTCGTTGTCTATATATGACATTGCACGGATGTTGGAAAAATATATATATAGAGATGCAGTATTTACTCAGTTGGTATTGGATATCTTGTTTAAGACACAGCCATATAAATCTCAGTAAACAAACACAGAGTGAAAGATTAAGTCATGTTTTATCGAAACAGTACTTGAGATGTAATTATTTTTTATTCAGGGTTCCTCAGAAGATTATAAAATGATTTGATATAATTATAGAAACAGTTATGGCAAAACAGTGGCAAAGAGGGTTAGGAAAATAGATTCCGCATAACTACTGTTTCTCACCATGGGCTATAAGCAATGAGCTAAAACTAATAATTTTTCAGAGCTTCATGTAACAAACAGTGATTTGTTTAAAACTTGTTCTTTCTCATTTATTTTACTGCAGCAAAGGACTTTTTAAAAAGTATCCACATTTATAACAAAAATATGGCTAGGATCTAACTACCTATGGTTCAGGAATGAAAGGCACCTCTAACTCAAATTGGACCAAGGGCCATCCCTGCCTAAAACCACTTGTACACATATTAATTCAGGTGATTCAAATAGCTTGATGAATATTAGTGATTAGGGAATACTGGTTAATTAAGAATATACTCTTAATCTAGTAGAGTGGTGCTAAAATCCACCTTGGTGTTATCATTTTTGAGCCTGTTACCAGGGAAGTACAAGGCATGGTAAATGTTGCCTCACCTATTTGTTTTCTTACTTGAGCAGTAAATGATGCCATAGCTTTGTTTCCCAGGCAGAAGGAATTGTGTGACTTTGAGCAAAAACATGTGGAGGTAATGAGACTAAAGCAACCATTTGCATTTTACATGTTAATATTTGCATCATAAAGGACAAAACTGAGGGTCGTATAAAGCTTTTTGAAAAATGTATCTGGGTTTTATGGTAATGTGGCATTCTGGATCCAAAAATGACCTCTATCACATAGTGCCCCTTCCCCGAATTGCTTTGATGTTTTTATTTTGGAATATGTAACCAAAATTTATTTGAAGAGTAAAGGGAAGATAGTAAGAAAGGGGTTAGTCTTCTAATAGACTTTCAAAACACTTTAATTTGCTTATTTGAAACAAAAAGTATCTGATGAAATGCACTAAAAGAAATCACACCGGAACACCAGCACCCACACTTAATGACAGCTACATTGATAAAAACATCAAAATTGTGAAAAGGTCTATGGTTTGACTTTAAAATTGGTTGTTTTTAAAAAAAAATCAGCACCACAAAGTACAACAAAGTATCCACTGGAGTTTGATTCCTGGACCCTGTGAATGTTTAATTTTCACTATATACTGTTGCATAGAACAATGCCCCGTATATAAAATGGCAAGATCAAAGTATGCTTTTTGTAACACATATTTTCAAGCCATATTTGGTGAAATCTGTAGGTGTAGTGTTCAAAAAGTGTTTTTATTGGAAACCTGTGTTTATTATTAGCTTCAGTTCCATAGTTTAACAGGTTATTGACTAGAGTTTGAGACCCTGCAAAGATTCAGGTTTTAGCCAAGAATCTAGGAATGAAGAAGATATCATCTGATAACATGGCATAATCAATGTTATTTTTGTAATAGTACTATTGTTATCCAACTTATGGTAATTTCATTCAGTATTTTTGTCAGTTGACTCGGAATTGCTTCCAGATCACTTGTCACCACTAGAACCACAGTTGATTTCTGCTATTATTATTCTTGATATTGTTAGCATACATACAACCAACCAGGGGATCCTGTTGTTCCCAACAAATGTGTTGAGAGAAGTGAGCCATACTGGAATTGTGCTGCTGGGCTGCTCATCACAATTACTGACATTGCTATGTGTGAAATTATTCAAAATATTTCAACTTCCTATGAATAAATATGATGTGGCCGTAGATTCGGAAGTATTAGTATTATGAGCGTCTTTTGTGCCTGAGTCAAAATAGAGTGTTGTCCTTTATGATGCAAATAACTAAGAAAAAATGCCCTTTTTCATTTTTCTGCATGTGACTCATTTCTGATTTAAGCAGCATCACGGGATATGCAGCAATTGCTTTTTCAAATGTAAAGGATGAGTTCCTTATGAGACAGCCACACAAGTCCATAAATCGCACTGGACACTTCCTAGACATGAAGAAAAACATTTTTTCTCCTATGACATCACTCTAACCTTGCCCCAAAACAGGATTTCTCTATCTTTTAAACAGCTTTAGAAATTTTACAATGTGGTAAGAGAAATCCATCTTAGCAACTCATTTGGGGAGGTGTGGTATCCATTGTGGGCTGTTGTTCCAAGCCAAAATGAAAAACGTATGCCTTTATTCCCCTGATCATCCAATACCTATGATTTCAGCTGCAAAGCAAAATCTTTCTCCTTCTGAGTATCCTGATTGCTTCCTCTTTTTCTTTTTCTTTTAAAAAATAAAAGTAATTGCAATGGCCCTTGTTTGCACCTTAATTACACCTTGTTTTTCTTTTAAGGCAACAACATTTTGCATATCATCCCACTCGTGCATGCTTTTGCCTCATTATAAATGCTAACAAATTTTAAAGTACACCTCCCACAATACCAAAAGTATTTAATCCACCCTGAAACCCTTTGGGGAGATAGAGCAGAATATAAATAAAGTTGTTGCTGTTATTATTATTATATTACATTGCCTAGTGCTATTTTTTGAAAATAGGAATTACCAGAAATTCAAAACTGCGAAAATATAAGGTTCAAAGTGTTGGGTTCCAGCCTGGTGGGCTTAGGCAGAACCCGGGGGTACCAGGCAGGTACCAGTTGATCCGGAGCAGAGTGAGAATGACGGATGGCCTGAGGTAGATGACTCTGGAGATGAGAGCCTGCAATGGGACAACACGTGGTTGGAGGGGTATGGGACTGCAGATAGTTTTAGTGAAGATTCCATGGATGTTGACTCTGATTCCGATCAGTATGAGAGACCGGGCGGCCTTGGTTCCCAGAAACGGGTTGCCACTCCTTTCCCAGATGATCATTCCAATGAACGGGAGTTTTCGGTTTCTCACCCTGATAGCACAGCTGCTGAGGATCGAAGAGTGAGCATCCCAAGTTCAAGGCGGTCGTGGAGTCTGAGAAAGGGGGTGAAGTGGGCTCATCGGAAATAGTGTTTTTAAGTCTGTGCTCCCGGGCTTCTAATCAGAACTGAAGCCACGTTTAGTTTGGAAGGTTCTATGTCCTTTCTGAAACTGCAGGAGCGGTTTGTTTCAAGCACAGGACTCTAAGTTTCATGCAGATCGCAGGAGCGGTCTGGCCCGTTTTCAGGACTTTTTGTATTTTGGATACGCAAGCCGTTGGGCTTGCCAGCCTTTCGGACTCTTTGAAAAACTTCTTGGGACTTATCTTTTGAACTTTGAATCTCATTTACTCTTACATTTTTGGACTATTATATTCTAAATAAAAGGCATTTATTGCATCTGCCTATGTCTGTGTAATCTGGGGGCTGTCCGAGGTCTGAGGTGCAACACAAAGTGTGTGCAGCTCTGAATCTGTGAACTATTGAAGAGCAGCTAACTCTCATGAGTTAAGAGCCAACTCTGTGGAAAGGAAGACCACTTTCTCCTACTACTCAGATAGCCAGATGTCTACCCTTAAGCTTTACTTAAACAGGCGGCTCAGGCTTTTTGTCAGATCATATCTTCCTGCAAATGCTTGCCCAGGCTCTCAGTCCCACTATCATCACAAGCACGATTGGTGGGGGTGCAAGAGAGGGCCTTCTTGGTGGCTGTCAGGCTCTAGAACTTTCTGCCTAGAGAAAATATAAAGGCCTACTCCCTATTGTCCTTCCACCAGTAGGCTAAATTAGGATTGCCTCAGCTTCATGCACACCAGTCCAACCCCTTACATGTTGCACATGCTGCCCAGCAAACATATAAAGCAGGAAACTTGCTGCATTCCTATGTGCTCCCCATGGGAGGTATCTTACTCACATGGGTTGGCTTGATGAATAAAGGAAGCACCTGGCTGTGGACATTTACTCTCCATTACATGGAGGACAGTAGGGCAAGTCAATGGTTGTCGGATTTAATGTGGATAGGGTAGATTTCAGCCATCCTTTAGCAGAAACATAGAGTTGGAAAAGACCACAAGCTACACAATAGGTTCAAAACTTTGGAGAGCTCTTCCAACACTTAGATTCAAACTTGAAATGAATTCAAGCCTCCATTGTCATAGAAGCCACCAATTTAGGGCCAATTATGAAAATGTGATAGAGTTGGAGAGGCTAATACACATATTCCTGCTCTCATTTGCACAGTTCTCATCACATGGGGGGACCTGACTGTCTAAGTAGGCCCCTTTTCTGTGGGTCCATTTGCATCCTGAGAAATATTGTGTGGTATTTAGATATTTAGCAATATCTGGATCTTCCCCACTTGATTTTTCCAGTGGGAGAATAGGAATATGGGCTACATCCAGAAGTAGTTTTATTTAAACAGGAAACACTTTCTATCTAGACAAGTCATTTGATTTTTGACAGATCTCATATACTGATTTAAACATTCCTCACCTCTCTCACATGAAGTCTGCCCTTTTGAGCAAGGGGACACTCTGGCATAGAATGGAACAAGGAGCAGAGGTAGACTGAAGGAGGAGGGGTGATAATGAAAATCAAAGTTGTATGAGCAGAAGCACTTTCTGTTAACTATTAAACCAAATATTTATTTATTTATTTATTAGTCAATTTTATATTCCGCTCCTCCCTGCAGGCTCGGGGCGGATCACAACAAGAATAAAATGTACAATACAAATGCACAGCGAAGTTCCATAAAACAGTAAAAACATAATCAATAGCCAACTAATTACAGATCCTCGATCTTAGGTTCGGACACTAGTAAGCCTCTTCATTCAGTTAGCCGAACGCTGTTCTGAAGAGGACAGTCTTACAGGCTCTTCGAAAAGGGCCGAGTTCATGCATTGCCCGGACATGATTGGGTAGCGAGTTCCAGGTCATGGGAGCCACAAATGAAAAGGCCCGTTGTCTCGTACTGGACAGGTAGCAGGAGCGGGGTGATGGAACAACCAACAGGTTCTGCTCTTCCGAGCGCAGTGATCTCGGGGGAACGTACGGGGTAAGGCGGTCCCTTAGGTACTCAGGCCCTAGACCGTGCAAGGCCTTAAAGGTTAACACCAACACCTTGAAGGCAATCCGGTACTCGATGGGAAGCCAGTGCAGTTGCCGTAGAATCACTGCATGCATTTCTACATCTTGTATCATTCTGTCCTGATTTCCCCTTATCATTTGTTAGCTTAGATATACTCTCAGACTTTAAAAAATGGATCTGTTTGCCAGAGGAAGTTAATCGGAGAACTGATATTACTGTAGTTAAACATTAGCTGGAGCATTCTTGAAGTCCCCAGAAGAGAGAATTTTACTGACAGGCAGCCACAGCTAAGCTTAGATATCTCGGTATTTTATGGACAGCAAGTCTAACTGGAAAGCATTTTCATATCTGTTTAACCATTGAACACTTTCTCCTGAGAATGAACTAGGAAAACACATTATGAATCAGTTTGGCATTAAACAATTTTGCACTTAAAAGGTTTCACCTTTGCATCTTGGCATTTCCCTTAACTCACTCCCTGCAGCAACACGTTAGGGAGGCTGTTTGATACCTCTTATATGAAGAGAGAAATGAAGCTGACTTGTACAAGGCTGCTGACGGAGTTAATTACCGCTGTAGGTGATAACAGGGCCATCCCAAGACATTCTGCTGCCTCAGGTGAGGAGCCAGATAATGGTCCATTCTACACAGAAAAGCCAACTATAGAAGTGGCAGTTGAATGTTACATCAACACTTCTCACAAAACAGTATCCTCTATAACATTTGAGGGCAGCAGTATAACGGGGTGAAGGAAAGCTATGTTGTTCACAAAGTTATGACACTATAACTTCACCTATTGTTCCAAGAGTGTAAGCCTTGAGTGAAAAAAATTAGGGCAATTCTCTCTCAAATAAAAAAATGCCCCACATGAAATTTCCCCCCCACTTCAAATCTTTAGCACTGTAGAAGGCAAAACACTGAAAATCATTGCCATGTAGAAGTCTTCAATTTCTTGTTTGCCTACCATTTTTAAATACCTATATTGTGGAGTGACTGTAGTATAGGTGCAATATACTTACTCCTGGATGTTCCTGTAACTAGTCGGACTGCTATGTTTTAAATGAATTAGAGTTTCTGAACTTGGTACAAATGTAAAGCGCATTGCAGTATTCCAACCTTGAGGTGACCCATGTATGCATTACCATATTTAGGTCCTCTGGTTCTAGAAAGAGGTGCAACTGGCATATCAGCCAAAGCTGGAAGCAAGCACTCCTGACCATTGAATCTACTTGGAGGGACAGATCCTCGAGCACTCTCAAGCTGCAGACACAATCTTTCAGGGGAAGTGTAACTCTGTCCAGAACTAGTTGACACACCCCCACCCCCAGGTTAGGACTCTTAGTGGTAGGCACCTTTATCTTGTCTAGATTCGGTTTCAATTTGTTTTTCCTCATCCAGCCCATTACCTCCTCCAGGCATTCATTCAGAGAAGATACACTATCCTTAACTGAGGTTGCTTTTGAAGATATGGAGAAATATATTTGAATGTTATCAGCATACAGATAGCACCCCAACCCATGCTTCTGGATGTCTTCCAGTTGTCTCATATAAATGTTTAAAAGCATCAGAGATAGAATAACCCATTGTGAGATGCCATAAAACAGCTCCTTTTTTGAGGAGCAGCTATCCCCAGTCAGCAGCACCTGCCTGAGAGGTATGACTGTAACCACTGCAACACAGTGCTTCTAATTCTCCCCTCCCCCCAGTGTACCAGAAGGATACCATAGTTGATGGTACCAAAAGCTGCTGAGAGGTCTAGAAGCACCAACAGGGACAAACACCCCTTTCCGTGTTAAGATGGAGCTCATCCACTAAGACAACTATATCCGTATCCTGCTCTGAAGCCAGTTTGAAACAGGTTCTTAAAAGTGTGTGACATCGAAGCCTGCCTGGAGCTCGAGGGAAACTGGTAGTGGGCTGTCAAAATGATATTATTATATGTGGTCTTTGATTTTTTAATGGAGTTCTAACAACAGCTGCTAAAAGATCTTATCAACCAAACGTTACAGGTTCGAGACCCCGGGCTGGCTTCGGCAGCCACCTGTCAGCCCTGCCTCTATTTACCTAAGCAGTTGAAAACAGCCTAGCTGTGAGTAGAGAAATTAGGGACCCCTTTGTGGGGGAGGACTTTTATAACGCCAATAAATAAGGAAGACCCGGAAAGTGGAAGGTCCCAACGGGCCGGCAAGTTCTTTGTCATAGGAGGATGGAGCAACAGCACCCCGGTGACACAACTGGAAAGAACCTGTGGCTCAACTGGAAAAAAACCTCCTACAGTATATGTTCTATGTGCTGTATGTCAAATACAAAAACAGCAGGGATTGTCTGCTTGTATGTGTACTGTAATCCGCCCTGAGTTCCCTTCGGGGTGAGAAGGGCAGAATATAAATAAAGTGTATTATTATTATTATTATTTTGAAATAATGTTTTAGAGGTTTTTCTTTCTGTATCACTTTGAGGAAGATAGGTAGTTGAATATTTCAAAGATTATTACTATCATCAACAATTTCCTATCTCTTCATGACACCCAACCTAGTTACTAAGTTGACTGGCTCACTCCACCTAAATAGTAGAGCCAGCTCTAGCTACATACATAATGTTACTTTAATATTGTGTATAATTGTTAATATTGTCTTTTTAAACAATCATGGTCACAGAAGTTTGGATCTGAAAGCTGTGACACACCACCACCACCACATGCAATTTGATGTGGTACAGACAACTCCACTACTTCAGGAATCTTCCAGGCCAATTCACTAAGCAACTGCCTCTTGGGTCATAACCAATTCTCTTAAACATTTCCTGTACCAGATATCTAGCTAAGCATGAATATATTACATTAGGCATGATAAGTTACATTGAGTATGACCCAGAATGTTTCCTGTTCATCAAGGAATTAGAAAGGGCTTAATGTAGGAAAAAAGTAATGCTTGTGTGTGGCTGATTCTGAACTGGAATGTGAAGGTGAATGCGGCCACAGAGCAAAAGCCTTTATAATTGCATAGGTTCTGGGCTGTCTCACTCAAGTGACCCAAGGAGACCTTGTGTTAAAATCTCAAATAATGCAGCCACTAATTATGCCTCTTTCCTCACATACATTAGAAATTCAAGCATAAGGAATGAGCTTTTAAAACTGTGTACTTATGTAATGATAACTTTGTTGTGAAAGATGCTAATTAAGATACCTTATTAATGAGACTATATTAATTTATTGACTACAAGGGATGTGCACATACATGTCAAATACAAATAGAAAATGTTTCTGCTCAAATGCCCTTTCTAGTACTGTAATTTTATTAAATGAATGCAGCAATGCTATACCTATCTGCTAACTGTTGGATGTTAGGACAGAAGCCCTACCATGCATGTCTGTTGCAAACTCCTCTTGTGACAGACATACTGATGGAGCAGTCTGCTACTGAAGATATCATCATTATCATCATCACAATCACCATCATCTTTATATTATATTACCAGCAGAATGGTCAATATAGGTAGGGTTGTAGGCATTACAGGGAAACCACAGAGGAGGATCACATACCCCCTAATATCAGTATGTCTCACTCAGTGATACCTCTTTATCCCCAAACCAGATCTGGTGCATTTCTTTCTTAATCTGCATGGTTATCATTGGAGTAACAGATGTGTACACAAACAAAACAAGCTGTTGCCATGTGCCTTTGAATAATTTGTGGTTTATGGTAACTCTAAGGTGAACCCATCATATGATGTTCTGTGGCTGAAAGAATACAACTTATCCAAGGCCACCCAATGGTTTTCCACTGCTGAGTTGTGACTCAAACACTGGTCTCCAAAGTTGTAACCCAACACTCAAACCACTACACCAAACTGGCTCTCTAAGTTTGTATTTCTGAATACCAAACGAACTCCCCAAATCTATGAGTCACAAACACAATACTAGTACTGGAAAACCTTTTTAAAATTTAGTTTAATATGTTGTTTTATCTCTGTTGTGTTTTTATATGACTGTAAGCCACTCCGAGCCCCCGGGGAGTGGCGGCATATAAGTCCAATAAATAAATAAATAAATTAAATTTTAAATAATTGTTAGACTCATACTTTAAAAAATAATCTCATGCGAACTCATAAACATGGCATAGTTTATGTCTTCTGCATGGTTTAATCTGGCTCCATACATTTGCCCCATCAGAATCACCACAACAGAGTGTATAATATGATATAAGTTCGCACTCAGTCTCACAGAGTTCAAGCACCAGTACATAAACCTGACTCAGGCAGTTATTCATAGGATAGGGCACATAGACAAGCAGGTTGCTGGGGACATTGTCACAAGTTCCTGGAGCATTTTTGACAGAACAGTCTTTGAATGTTTCTATAGATACCTGGAGGTGAGGGTGGCTGCCATTTCCCTGCTGTTGTGTGGAAAATTTCAGTCTTGTTCTTCATTCTCTAACCTACTTACAGAGAGTATACATTGGCCATGCCACTGATATAATGATGGTGTTGTGTCACCAATGCATACCTGGTGTAGTTGCAATATAGAGTATGACCCTTTTATCTATGGATACAGCATCCATGGTTTCATTCATTCACATTTAAAAAAATCCCCGGGGAGTTTCCCTGGGCCTCTCTAGGATATCCAGTGCTAATCTATGGTATGCTTCCTGCCCACATACAATGAAAATATAGGGTTCACTATTAGCCATGGTTTCAGGTATATATGGGAGGCTTTGTTCTTATTCCCCACAGATTCAGGGATTGTACTGTAGCACTGTTTTGCTCACTTTGCTTTGATTTTAACTACAGTCTTGCATTCAGTAGTACTTTAATATGTGTGTCTGTGTGCATACAAGATACCTGAGTGCCATACAGGCATCACTAATCAAATGTTTTACGCTGCCAATTCAATACAGGCAGAACTGACACCAGAATAAAGAGAAAATCACAATGTGTAGGAAAAGTGTTGTATAGAATGATGGATCACCATAGGCTTTGCTTTGACTGACAAGATGAGGAGGTTTTGTTGTAGACTCCTTCAGTTTTTAAAACAGAATTTGAAGGGAAATTATGCATAGACAGGTATGTTCTTTCACTCACAATGTGATCCTGAAAATGTCTACCAAGTCAGAAATACCCTGGGCAAAAAGCTGAGACTCAGAGATGAGCCCATTTCATATTACAGAGGGAGGGCCAGGGTGATATAAAAAGGACGGATCCCTAGTGACTTTTCCTATTTACTTGAATTTAGTGCTCACCATTTTTGGCTAAATTATCTTGCTGAAACTTAGGTGTGCATTAGATTTGCATCATATAGTAATCTTAGTGCTGAGCCAAAACAAAAAAGGAAGCTGCTTCAGGGGCACCTGGAGCTCTTATATGAGGGACATCATCTCCAATTTAATGGTCGTGGAACAATGCTATGTAGTTTGGTGAAGCATCAGTATTCTTTGACAGAAAAAGCTCAAGATCTTGTAAAACCACAGTCCCCATTACTCCATACCATTGAGCCAGGACAGTAAAAGTGGATTCATTCTACATCATAGATCAGTGGTTCTCAACCTGTGGGTCCTCAGGTGTTTTGGCCTACAATTCCACAAAATCCCAGCCAGTTTACCAGCTATTAAGATATCTGGGAGTTGTAGGCCAAAAGATCTGGGGACCCACAGGATGAGAACCACTGTCACAGATGAATCCCAAGTTTATTTTTTTCATTGCTGAAAGCTTTGATATTCTAACACTTTTGGTTTTTAAAGAAGGAATCATAACCAGGCAGCAACTGTAAGGCACACTTTTTGGGGCCAAATTACAAAGAGTGCACTTTTTGCTGCTACACGTTACATTTGGTAGCAGATATTTTTTGTTGGTTTTGGGGTTTGAAAATTAGATTTGATTAAGCATGATTCAGTAACCATCAAGTGCAGTCGCAGAGGACTTCCTCCCAGGGATTAGGATTCTCAGAGGTCAGGGCCAGGTCTTTCTCTTTTGGTCCTCAGAATCGGGTGGCATTGACTAAAAAGAGTTATTCTTCATCTATTAGACACAGCTTTTTATTTGAATAGCATACTCTGTAACTCAAAAGCATAGCGGTGTTAGTCTGGATCAGTATGCAAAATGTATCTTGTAGCCCCTTTGATACTGAGATAAGGAAGTTGGTAGCATTTGTGCCATAGACTAAGGGCAGGGCTAATCTGCCCGGTGTAAATCTGCCCTCCTGGTTCAACCTGTTTGTGCTGAATCTGGGGCCACAGTCTAGACAGCCTGGGACAACATCCATGCCCTGTCACTTGCTTTATGTCACTAGCGCTCCTTCTAATAGGGCCGCCTCATTCTGACATCAGCAGAAGTGTCTGCAGTGCCAGGAGTTTGGACAGAGCTCAGTGACATGCTAGGAGCAGCAGTGGTGGTAACATGGACACAATCTATCCCCTTATCCAGCAAACTCCAAAGTTTCCCCAGACATGGGCAACAGCAGGGCGAATCCATTTAAGCCAGAAAAATCCATGGTACTCTCAGGAAGGCGCTATGCTTCATGGGGACAACTAGTGGTCCATTTGTGATGAGTATGGGGTTTTGTGCCAGTGTAGAAGCCAGATACAAACTCTGTCCACATATGTACTCAGGAAATGGCAACATAAAACATGGTATGCCATTTAAATTAAAAGCACAATGTTTAATAAATGAAGAACAACCCCTTTTAAGGCAATGTGATTGCTCTGGGATTCCCCACCTCAGTCTGAGGAACAGAGAGAAATATCCAGACTATAAGATCTGAAAACGCCAATTCCCGAGTAATGAGAGGAACTTCTTTGGGACATTTTTTTTCTGAATGTATTGGTCTTCTTCAAATGGGCTGAACCCCCAGGGTTGTGAGCACTTATAAGACCTATTTAATATTTTCCATACAATATAAATTAAATATATCATGGGGGAAAACTGACTGTGGGTATTTCAGGTGAGTAACTACAATTATGTGTTTACTCTTGATCAATGTTCTCTCAGTTCACATATATAGTAAAAAGATGTCGGTCTATAGTGTTTAGGAATTCTTGCAGAATGCAGTGGTAAATGATAAAAATAACAATGCTCAGAGGAGAATGTTAGCTATTCAGTACCATGAGTGGATGATGCTTACTAAATAGAACTACAACAGAAATCGAGACCTAGTCATAGCTGCCCTGAGAGTGTGAACTTTTCTTCCTACAGAAGAAATATTGAGAAAATGTAGAGAGGTGTAATGTAATTAAATATTACTGAGGTTAAAAAGGGCTGAAGTAAATCACATTAAATCACAGAGTGAGTTCAGTCTCAGTCACATTAATCACGTATTGCCTAGCTTTCTTGTTTCTGAGTTTTGCAATCAGTGGCATGCATGTGTAATCTAGTTTGTGGGAATCGTGAAGGCAGTTGTAAAGCTAATTTTACCTTTATCTAATAAGCTAATGCTTGCAATGTTAAAAGAACATCAAATGTGCAATTTTCTGCCCATTGACCTAACGCTATGAGCAGAGATGTTGTGGATGTAGATGGCTGGTCCTTTTTTCACAAAAAAACCTGTAACATACCCCAAGTCAAAGCTGCAGTTACAGCTGTCAAATTATGATGATTAGCTACCTCAGACATGAGTCATTTATATATCCCTAAGGCGACATCTCCAGGAAAGCTAGGGAAGAAAAACATGTGGATCCTTGACTTATCAGGGCAGGACTTAAGATATATTTGAAGAAAAACCATTATCATTGTGAGTCATTAAACATAAAATGTTGTTATTGCATCTTACAACAGATTAAAAACAAAGTTAAAATTAATTATATACAAAAGTTTAAAAGTGATTACTAAGTTTTAAAAAATTAAAACCACTTAAAACATAAATAATTGCACGTACACACCAACACAACAAATAGAAACATTCAGCACTTCAGATGGGAGAGACTGCCTTGTACAATCATTCCTAAAACAGAAGTAGGGAGGATACCAGTCTAACTTGTCTGGGAAAGAAGTTCCTGAAAATGGTTTGTAAGGAAGAATACAGCTTTTCAGATTGCTTGGGCCTGAGCCATATAAGGATTTATAGATCAAGACCAGCACTTTGAATTGTGCCCAAAATGGAATGGCAGCCAGTCTTTAGGTTGGAGGCAGGCCTGTAGCCGGGGGCTTGAGGGGCTTCAGCCCCCCCAAATTCCCAGGGTTGTCTGTGAAAAGGCCTTACTGGTACGTGGCACTGAGACATCCTTATCCGTGCCTGGGCCCTTGGCGCACTCTTGTTTATTCATATCATGATCTGATCAACATGCTTAATATATCCCATATGCATGGAGGTATTGGGATAACCCCCAATAGGGTCGATCTTATCTCACTTAGACTCAGCCCCCCCCCCCCATCAAAATCCTGACTATGGGCCTGGTTGGAGGTAAGAGGAGGGGTTTGCTTCATTTTAATATGCTGCTTTTATTAAGTTTATTTATTTTTATTTATTTCAAGTACTTTTACCCCACCCTTCTCCCCCTGAAGTAGGACTCAGGGCGGCCTTACACAAGCATCATATGATGCTGTCAAGTTGCGTTAAAAGTATTGTGTCCCCCTGAAACCTCCTGAGAAGAGACTTAAATCTCCGTTTTTCCCACATCTTACCAATTTAGAACTCTCCATAGAGTTTTATTACCACTCTGTGAACATAGTTCAGGACCATCCCAAAACACTTTGTCACCTGACGGAGGGCAGCAAGTGCTTCCATCTATGAGACGAGGTGGAAAGTATTCAAAACCAGCTGGGTTGCTATAGCACTTTTGACAGGAAACCACATGAACCAATCCCCCCATAACTGGAAATCAAAATAAAATAATTGGATGACTACAAAATTGCTTTTCTCCCATGTTACCAGAAATTTGCTGCCTGAAGTAATTGCCTCATTTTGCTTCATAGTAGAGCTGATTATGGAGCAATACTAGAATCCCAAAGGATGGTCATAACACTCTTCTTATTTAAGTTATCTGATTCTTATTGCACTACGTTTACTAGGCATGCTAAAATTGAAACGGAAATCTAATTGATTCGTTAGAAATTCGTAATTAATGGGACTTTTGTTGTTTTACGGCTCGCTGTCGTGAACCCGGAAGTAGACTTCCTTTTACGGCACTTCGCGGCGCCCTTTTTGTATCTGGGCCGTAAAGCATTCGTATGGCTTCGTTTGCCCTTTTTAAGCGTGTTTTGTCATTGGCTGAGAAAGGCCTCGCGCGCCTCTCTGCCTCTCTCTAGTCTCGATCCAGGCTAGAGAGGCGGAGAGGCGCGCGGGCGCCTTCCAGCTAAAATATAAGCCGACCCAGGCTTGGGTCGGCTTATATTTTAGCTAGCGCTCCGCGCACCCCTCTGCTTCTCTCAGCCTGGATCCAGGCTAGAGAGGCGGAGAGGCACGCGGGGCGCCTTTCCAGCTAAAATATAAGCCGACCCAGGCTTGGGTCGGCTTATATTTTAGCTGGAACGCTCCGCGCACCCCTCTGCTTCTCTCTAGCCTGGATCCAGGCTAGAGAGAGGCGGAGAGGCGCGGGCGCCTTCCAGCCTAAATATGCCGACCCAGGCTTGGGTCGGCTTATATTTAGCTGGAAAGCGCTCAGCGCCTCTCTGCTTCTCTCAGCCTGGATCCAGGCCAGAGAGAAGCAGAGGGCGCACGGGGCGCCTTTCCAGCTAAAATAAGCCACCCAAGCCTGGGTCGGCTTATTTTAGCTGGAAAGGCGCCCGCGCTCTCCGCTCTCTCTAGCCTGGATCCAGGCCGAGAGAAGAGGGGTGTGCGGAGCGCCTTCCAGCTAAAATATGGATCGAGGCTAGAGAGAGAAGCAGAGGGGGCGCGAGGCCCCTTTCCAGCTAAATTATAAGCCGCCCCAGGCTTGGGTCGGCTTATATTTTAGCTGGAAGGGGCCCCGCGCGCCTCTCTGCCTCTCTCTAGCCTCGATCCATGGATCGAGGCTAGAGAGAGGCGAGGGGGGTGAGCGAGGGCACCGCGAGCGAGGGGAAGAGGGGCGAAGAAGAGAAAAGAAGGTATGGGGAAAAAAAGAGCAAAGGAAGGAATTAAAGAAGACAGTAGAGAAGGAAGAAAGGAGGGAAAGGGGAAATAATACGGGGGGGGGGAGAATCGTACTTCACTTTCACATTGTCCTGAGAGCTAGTAGCTAGTAGCTACTACCTCTTATATTTATGTTATACATTACAGCTCCACTTAATTGCACTGCAGAGGTGAAGGGAATGTTCCCCCTTGATTTTTAACTGTTTCCTGCTTTTCCTACTTTAGAACCACTTTAGAATTTCGTTAGTACTTAAGTTACATTTTAGCACTTTTTGAATTTTTTTGTTAGTCTTTGATATACTAATCAAAAAAAATCCCCCCCCCCCATTTGATTTTAGAATCCCGATTTTAGGATTCTAAACCAACCCTCACGTTTACACACTGCTATTTTACAATTTAACTGCCATGACAATACCCTGTAGAATTCTGGGGTTTATAGTTTAGTGAGGCTGAAGAGGTTGAGAATTCTGAATACCCTCCATAAACTGCAAACCCCAGGATTTCCATTTTGACCATATTCTGATGTTACTTTTCCACATGTGTTACGGTGTTAATCTGTGATGAATATTGCAACACATGTGACCAAATAAAATGACACTATAGGCATTTCAGGATGTAAGGCTTTGGACTAGCTACTATCCTGTGTAGGGCTGTTTTGGGACAAGTTCTCGTAAATATTTGAAGAGAATGATGTGTGCAAATCTGTCCTCTCTGATAGAGGGCAATGTGAAACCACTAAGCTGATGTACATATTAGAATCCCAAAAGCATTGTGTTTTAATGTGATCAACAGATCACACTTACTTTTCTGTACTTCAGCCTCCAGTTTTTTCAGCTCAGTCAACTGGCCTTGAGAGCACAGCCTTGAGTTAAAGTTGCTCACTGTCCAGCCTGACTACCTCTAGCAGGCACCCTTGAGACCTGCTCTGAATACTCACCAACGGTCCTGCTTTGGTAGGGACAGCCCTAATTCCACTGTTTCAGCTGCTTAGAATATGACCCAGTTTCTCTCTCCTGCTCTCACTTTCCTGCTTTGTCCTTGGCTTACTCCACTGCTGCAAACTCAGTTCAAAGTGCAAAAGTACTCTCTACTCAATTAACTAAATAGAGGGGAGTCTTGCCTTTCCTAGTACTCTCAGACAAAAGCAAACAACTTTAGCCTCTCTAAGCTTAGGTTCTTTCTCATTCATAACTTTTGACATTTTGAACTTGTATCTTGATTTTCATTTGTGAAACATAGCAGGGCATGTCACTTCTCATACACAGGAGATGATTGTAGACTAGGGCTGTGCAAAAAGTTGTTTGTACCTCGTATGTTGAATCTATTTTGAAAATTCCCCAAAACTTAGTGGATAAGTGAAATGTTTGAAACTTGATGGGCTAACAGTGGTAAATGTATCCTACCATTGTCGCAAGTTTCACCTCAATAGCTGTAAAAAGGAGGGAGAAAGGAACCCCTGAAGTTTCCCCACTTGTGCAATTACTATAATGAAAAAGTAATGAAATTTCATTACTCTTATTATAGTAACAAGTTTTTTTTACTAACAACACTTTCAAAATGAAATGCTGGCACCCTCTAATTTTGTAATGAGTTTTGAAACTTTTTCTTCATTGATCGCACAGCCCTAATATATACACATGTATGTGTGTGTGTCTGTGTAGATTACAACTCCCAGGACTATCTGACTCCATATTGGTCATGCTGGCTAAGGCATTCTGAGTACTGCCATCTGAAAAGTAAGTTTTCCAAGCTCTTGTTATACAGATTTAAAAAATTGGACAGTCAGGATCAAGTTTGCCATCTGAATGTTGATGAATTCATTATTCAGAGTATAAAATCTCAAGTTGTAATTTACTGTGGTTCATCACTCTTGAATACACATTGCAAGGGTTAATTAAGCTCAGGCCAAGGAACCTAATCATGGTGTGATCAGATATATCCATCAAGAGTCTGAGACAGATATTATCTCTTCACCTATTCTAACCTTTTTTGGGTGGCAGTTAGTATTAAAATTAGCTCCCAGATATGACAAAGTTGCCTATTCAGCTTGGCAGGTGGAAAGGCAGTGTATACATGTAAAAAGAAATAAATTCAGCAGTTTCACAAGAGAGGAAATTAGGTTGTTGTGGGGTTTTTTGGGCAATATGACCATGTTCTAGAAGCATTCTCTCCTGACGTTTCACCTGCATCTATGGCAGGCATACTCAGAGGTTGTGAGGCCTCACAACCTCTGAGGATGCCTGCCATAGATGCAGGTGAAATGTCAGGAGAGAATGCTTCTAGAACATGGCCATATAGTCCGAAAAACCTACAACAACCTAATGATTCCAGCCACGGAAGCCTTCGAAAATACAGAGAGGAAGTTGTCTGATGTGAAAGTTACACAAAGGGATTCTTAACCAGGGTCTGCAAAACATACCATTTAGTCACATAACTTCCAAAGCTATTTCTACAGCTTTCAACTCCCCAGATTCTTTCAGACTGCTTCTTTCTGTCAAAAAGGGTGAATTACCTATTCTGGTAACTTCCATGAGCGGCCATATTCTTTTTAAACACAATAGCCCTCCACTGTTCAACATTTTTTAAAAAAACAATGTTTTAAAAACTTGGCATTTTAGGCAGTCATGTGATCCACATGAGTCCCGGGGGAAAAACATATTGGCTCCTAATTCAAAGTTGCATGTCCCTGCTCTTAACAAACCATCTTCCACTATATTTCTGACAGGTTGATGAGTCCTGCCAAGTGAGTGTTCTTGTTCTATTAAAATTGGTGTTGGTTTTACTCTTCAAGGTAGCCTGACATATGTGAAAGCCTGAAGTGACGAGTGGTTCACCTGTGTAAGGAGACAAATGGCTAATGATGTTCTTAGTCATATTGGTAGTCTATGATTAATGGAAGATGACTTCAAGGTTAGACATAGCATGATGAAAAATGAGGAATAAACAAACCATTAACCACTGATTGGACATCATAGATACAAATGATTCAGATGTCCATAAGTCATCAGATCTTCCTGAGAAGGATGGGATATTTGGAATCACATAAATAGTGGTTCTGTGCTACTTTAGATGATATTTATTCTACTGTGCCTTTTTATTGTCCAGCATAGCCTTGAAAACTGATAACGGTAGATAACTACATAATTTGGTCATGTATATTTTATGTAATAAAAGCTGGCATAATTCCAATTGTATTCATGCTTATAGAACAATAGCTGCAACACTCTGAACAGCACAGATGAAACACAGTGGGCTGAGAAATATACAAAATAATTTGTAATTTGCGTTTAACAAAAAGATGGATCTATAGTTTTTAATCCTTTTTATATCCCGTCTTTCTTTGGGATTAGCGTCATTTCATGAATCAGGAATCAATCCAATCTGTAGGGCCTCGTATATTCATTTCTGTCATGGGGCTATTTAACACACCTCGATCTTCTTTTGTAAAGGTAGTTAAGTCAGACTTTTTAAGATAGTTATATAATTCACCTTGATGGAAATATTGTGTATTATATAAGTTTTGGTAGTACTTTACAAAGGCTTTCTGTATATTTGTGTCCTGACCATAAATTCCTGACCATTAGCTGCAATCTCTGTAATTATCTTTTTCTGTGTTTCATTTATTGGAACACCATCTTCCAGGTTTATTTGCATGCTCAAAATGAATTTTTCTTTAAAATTCAGGTTTTTCTCCAGTTTGGCTGTAAGGAGTATTGATGCTTGCATTTCAATTGCTTTAGATTTTATTTTAATTTAGTATTCACTGGGAAAGATCTAATTCGGTTTTCTTTATCTTTAATTTTGTTTAGAATTTCATTTATTTGATATTGTCTCTTCTTTTTCAGTTCAAATTTTTGAAATGTGAAATACCCCTCATATAGACCTTTATTGTGTCCCAAATAGTTCTTAGTGACATTGCTGGAGTCAGATTAGTTTTTAAAAATTCAATTATCTCATCCTTACATTTTCTACAATGTTTTCTTGTTTTAATAGATTTTTATTTAGTCTTCATGTAAATTTTCCAGGTCAGTCAAGAACAAGACACACATAACCCAGGATCTCCTCAAGGGTGAAGGGGTTGGCCTAGCATGCTTCACTGATTCTTGGCTGGGAGATGATAGTGCTCCAACCTGGGCCAAAGTCCTTCCACCTGGGTACTGTGTCAGTGAGCAGGTAAGGGAAAGTGGGTGGTGGGGTGGGTAGCTGTGGTCTATAAAGACCATCTTAACCTGGCCAGAGTACCTATTAGGGAGCCGAATGACATTGAGTGTGTGTACCTGAGTCTGAAAACCAGGGATAGACCAGGGTATCAAAGGCACTGTGCTACAGTGGATCCAGTTGTACCTCTCAGGCAGGTTCCAGATGGTGGTTTTTAGGGATAGCTGCTACTTCAAAAAGGAGCAGCTATGTGGTATCCCACAAGGTGCCATTCCATCCCCAATGCATTTTAATATTAACATGAAACTGTTGGCAGAGATCATCCGTAGGTATGGGGAAGGGTGTTATCAATCCACTGATGACACCCAACTATATTTCTCCATGCCTTAAAGAGCAGCTACAGCTAAGGATAGTGTGTCTCCACTGAATAAATGTCTGGAGGGGGTAATGGGCTGGATGACGAAAGCAAATTGAAACTGAATCCAGACAAAACAGAGGCACTTGCCATCAAGAGTCCTAATTTGGGAATGGAAGTGTGTCAACCAGTCCAGGATTGGGTTACACTCCTCCCTGAAAGACTGTGTTCACAGCTTGGGAGTGCTCCCGGATCCATCTCTCCAAATGTCAGCCCAGGTAGATGCGACAGTCAGGAGTGCTTACTATCAGCTTTGGTTGATATGCCAGTTGCACACCTTCCTAGACTTGAAGATAGTAGTGCATGTGCTGGTAACCTCAAGGTTGGACTTCTGCAATGCGCTCTGCATTGGGCTACAGTTGTACCAAGTTCAGAAACTCCAATTGGCTCAAAATACAGAAGCCAGACTTGTTACAGTAACATCTAGGAGTGACCATATTACATCTATCCGTAAGACACTCCACTGGCTGCCAGTTAGTTTCAGGCAAAGTACAAGGTGTTGCTTTTGACCTTTAAAGCCCTACATGGTACTTACTTCTCATTGTTTAGGATTGCCACACCAGGTACTATTTCACTGATATGTGTCGATATTATGGTATATATGGAATTGATATGTGTTGATATTATGATATACAGAGAGTGATTTTTGATACACTTGATATCCCAGATTATATTTATATACTAGCACCTCGTGCTGCCCCTTTTCTTTTGTATTTTGTGTGTGTGGTACCTCCTTTGTGTCTTGGAGAATCTAGACTAGTGTTAATCACCTGGCCATCTTGTTGCAGTAATGAAAACTTAATTAAGTAGGGTTTTAGTGGAGTATTAATTATTCCAAAAAAGTACAATCACTTGATGGATATGGGAATTAAAATGCTATGTACTCAATTACAAAATCTTGCATGCGTGTGAATACATGCTTAACTATTATCATATTTCATCAAATCTAAGGTGCCATTGAATGTAAGACATACATTTTTGAAGCCCCTTAAATGAGAAAAAATGTGCCTTAGGATTTGTGATATACAGTAATTTCAACATCAAGTATGTGCATGTAGATATAGAAATACTTGATTGTGAAGTGTCTTTCTTTCCCATTTTGTTTGAGGATTTTTCTCTTTCTTCTCACCAAGATATTGAAGAAAATTGAAACAAATCATAGATAAATTAACACAAGATAAAGTCTGAAAAAGAGAGCTGATAACTCAGTGAAGCATCATATAATGAGGATAACTGTGGAATAGTCTGTTTTTCTAAAATAAAGTCTTATTGTTAATAAAAGAATTAAGGAATAAGAGAATTGCTACTGTTAGTTTTCCCCCCTTAAAAATAATATTTGTCTATTGTGAATGTAAGATTCTATTTTTATTGTGGTATACTGTTGATGAGTGTGTGGGGTGGGTCTGACTTCTAATTTATATTTCTAAAAGGTTTTGTTTCACGCATCCTTCCTGTGTCTGTGGTTTTTTTAACCTCACTCATTCCTTGTCAGTGGGTAGGTGGGTGAAAAATAGGCTTTTACAGAGTGCATGCAGCTGCTTCCTTCTCTTTCAGACTCAAAGTCAGATGATGGGGGACTGAAGTAACAGATAGGATTTCTCACCTTCATTCGGACAAAGTTTTTAATGCAGTAATGTAAATGCAAAAGGCAAGTGTGAGTTAAAAGAATTAAAATAAACATTCTTTCAGTGTAAACTTAATTAATTTTATGGTTTCCTATTTTCATTTTTCCTGGTGTATTTTTGTAGTGACACTCTCCCAATATCTTTGTTTTTCCCCCTTTTATAGCCTCCAAGGCCCAAACAAAATGTCTTGTGGCGTATTGGAACACCTTAGAAAACAGTGAAAATGCCTCCCCTCAGATGGAGACTTCAGTACAGTTGTCCTTCCATATCCATGAGTTTGGTATCCATGAATTCAACCAAAAATGGCTCACAAATATACTTTTTAAATCCCAAAAGCAAACGTTGGTAGTGTCATACTCCAAGCACTACGCTGATACTCTGCTGCAGCTTCCCATGATTGTAAAGAACCTCAGGTTCTCTCTGGTACCTGTTTCATTTGTTTGCCATTTTATACAAAGGATAGCATTTTACTATGCTGTGTGTATATGGGAACACTATGAAGACTGATGTGTGATAATCATAGATATCTCTATTTTGCTGAGGATGTGGTATATGGAGGGAAACAGATGTGAATGTGATCTATCTACAGCAGGGGTGCTCATTATGGTGATCGGGAGCACCTAGGTGATCTTCGGCCCTCTTCCAGGTGATCTTTGGGCCTCACCAGCCGGATGGGGTGCTCCTGCCATGCGCACACACACCCTGCGCGCACGTGTGCTCCTGCTGCTGGCTTCCGCTCTCGCGGTGCTTCTTTCGCCTGCGGGGCATTGCAGGAAGAAGGAAGAATGAGGCAGGGCCTCTGGAGGGAGCACCCTGCTTCTCTCTCGTCCAGAAGCAGCTGTGCAGTCTCCGTTGGTGGTGAGACAGGCAGTGTGGAGCGCTCCCTCTGGATGCCCCGCCTCGTGCTTTCTCCTTCCTGCAATGCCCCGCAGGTGGAAGAAGCGCTGCGCGGGCGGAAAACAGCAGCAGGAGCATACGCGGCGGCGGGAGCACACGGTGGCGGGGGCAGGTAGATCTTTTGGACTTGGTTGCTTTAAGAGTAGCTCACATGCTGAAAAAGTGTGAGCACCCCTGATCTACAGCCTCCATTTTCAACTGATGTAATGTATTCTCTATATCTTTTATGAAGTGATTTTTATCTGTGAATTTATTATCGTATCATGTGTAATAGCCTCTTAACGGGGCTTATTGTAAGCCATCCTGAGTTCCCCCTCAGGGCTTGAGAAGTTGACGAGGTATAAATGCGGCAAATAAATAAATAAATAAATAAATAAATAAATGTTATGTATCTATGGGCTCACCTGCACCAGACTAACTTGGTATAAATCTGCTCTTGGAGCAGCCCTGCATTTAGTATTTATGTGCTGTATTCTGGGCCATTGCCCAGATAACCTGGGATTGCACCTGCTTCAATGGACCATCAGCTCCTCCATGTTACTACTACAGTCATTCCTAGCTGGTCATGGAGCTCCATCTGAGCTCCTGGCCATCAAGGATTCCTCTGCTGATGTCAGAATGGGGCACCTGTGTGACCAATAAGATATTGGGGGGGAGATATCCCCTTCTGCTTTATGGTTGTATGGGCAACTCATTCTGACCTCAGTAGAAGCAGCCTTGATGATTAGGAGTTCAGACAGAGCTCCATGCTTGGCTAGGAGTAGTGGCAGCACAATCTAGAAGCACTTTTCCTTCCACTGATCAGCATGTGGAAATAGTGTTGGCAGTAATGTTTGGACAGCAAATCAAACCATTGTCTAAACTGAACCACTTTTGGGAAAGTTGGCATATCACCCAACTTTGCTAAAAGTGAGGTAAAGTTGATTTGAAGCTTTAAAAACCCTGTGATACTCACTGGAAGCAGCTGTGCATCATGGAGACAGCCAGTTGTTCATTTGCAGTGTGAATATGGGGTTATGGACCAGTGTAGACAAACTCTAGATTGAGTTTACAAAATTGTTACAGTTCTCAGTGACTCTGTCCATTATTTGGTTCTGACATTCTTGTGTTCAATATTCTTTTAGTGAAATGTTTTAAATAAGAACTAAAATACCTAAATACTTTTTAAAGTCTTTTAATTCCACCTCATTTCAGGACTTCAATTGCTCCTCATCATTCTTCGATGAAAATATTTAAAATTGAGTTGTTATCACTCTGGAATTCAGGCAGGCTGTACTATATTATTCATTTTTCATTTCCAAAAAATAAAAGACTTTATACAAACTTATTTGTTGTTGTCTGAACAGTCTCCATGTGTAAAGTCTTTGAAATCTGAATATCATTGTCCCTGTAAAAGTAGTTGGGTTTTAAATCACTCAAATCAACAATTTTAATTTTTCTCAGTTTTTATGTAGCAAGATCAAAGCTTAATTTAAAGGAGTACAAGTGTGTTTTGCTAAATTGTGTCAGTTTTTTAAATCATTCATCTAATGAGGAACAGAATGTGAAAACTCGGTTTTTAAAACTCAAACATTGATGCTGTAGCCAAATAAAAAATAACACTGGCATATAGTACAGAAACAGCAAGTGTCAGCATAAGGAACTACAGACTCTGCAATACATATTTTAAAAATTAGCATCTTAAACCAGTCAACCATTAATTCTGCCTTAACAGGACTAGCAGGGAGACTTGATGAAATGGGATTTGATTCACAAATCACTTTAGCACCATTTACTTTTTTTAAAGTCCATCTAATTTATGGGGGTTTCGCATATTTCCTTTCCCCAAGGAATCCTTTTTCCTTTAACATAAAATGGTTCCAGTGTCACTTCTGTGAACTGGAAGCGTTCTTGATATGTAGGCTAGGGCAGAACTAGCAAGAACCTAACTGTGCAGTCTCAGCTCCAGAGAGAAAAAATAATGCCATTAAAATCTAGTGTGTGTTTGGAGGAGCAACAAATTTATGCAAGGGATCTAGAGGTCACTCTGCCATTAAGTTTTACATGTAAAGATTTGAAGACAGAATAAAAAGGTCTTATTGTCTTGAAAAGAAAAAAATATAAAGTACGAATTGGTTGCATATTTATGTTACCTCTGACTAACTCTCAAGTGGCAACCACGTTGGTCACTGAAGTTGCTTCAGCCTGACATGATTGATTACTGTATCTCCTCTGAATGGGTCTATTGACTCTCATGGACTGCTTCATCCAAAATACACTCTCTACATTTACATTTAACACAATGACAACATTCTTAATTCTAACAACTCTAATGGCATTATGGAAACAGTAGGCTAGATTCAATGGTCGTAATGCACCATCAGCCATGGAAGATTTTAATTAGCTAGGCTACAGTATGCTGAATCTAGCAGGCAATTAAACAGATTAGCTTCTTAGTAGAACAATTTTATTTTCTATCACTGTTTGGAAGTCTTTTTTTTTTTACTTTTCTGCTTTCTTTTCCTACAGCTCCAAGGATAGTGAACATTATTTCCCCACTTATATCTAGAGAAAACAGTTTTTAAAAATACATTTGGTAAATAACACTTGGGCATTCAGTCCCTGTATTGTATATCTCTGTAGAACCTCTTTGTTTAGTTACAGATGATTAAATGGTTCAAAATGGTGGAAAACTAGCTGTTGTTTTAATTTGGTGCGACAGCTGCTCAGATCAGGAGAAGGGGGTCTTGTCCTGCCTTCTGGAGACAGGGTCTGGATCACTCAGATGGATGGTATTTAGAAACAAAACAAAACAAAGATAGATGGATATTTTGGAAGAAATACAGCCACACTTTGAAAATTACCATAGAACGTCTTTGTAGGGCTGTACAGAGTAGAATTGTTGAAGCCCCATTACATCATGGTATCTTACATATAAAGCAGCGTGGTTCCAATGCAATTAAAGGCACTAATATCAAATTGCTTAATGAAAGGAAAAAACAGAGTAGATTTTTTTTGTTAAAAAATGGTTGTATGGGATGATTGTGAGCAAATTGTAAGCTTCAGAGGTGTTCTTTCAGAGACACAATCCTTCACCCATTTTTCACACTAAGGTGCTGGTGATAGTTGCAGCAGCTTTGCTGAAAGATGGTCTTCACCTTTTCACCTTCACCAAATTACCCAGATGAATAATAGTTGTGTGAAACCCAAAGTCTAGGTGATTGATCTTATACATGAATGTAAATAAAATCCATCTTGTCACAGGACTTTGCTGCTCCAGTTAACCCTTCTCTATCTTCTTCACCTTACTGATTCTCTTTGATTCTAATAAAAGACAGGGGGAAACCAAGCATATTACATTTCTTTCCATACAAAAGCTGCCTTCATATGAAAAATCTCTGCAGTGCATACCCAAAAAATTGAATAATGTAAGAAATGTTTCTGGATGTGAGAGAAGTTTTTTGGGGGGATCTGCAGCATAGCAGTAGCTGTAAAGAAATGTGGGCGGTACCCATGCAAAAAATGTAAGATTCAAAATACTGACATATTACTTTTGGAAAACTTATTTAAGTCTTGTAAATGGCTCCAGGTCTCTATCATGGGTGCCACTTCTCCCTCACAAGGGCTGGATTTGGTTCCCTCAAAGGGCCCTGATGATGGTGAGGCTGGAATGGAGAGAGAAGCATCTCTCTTTCCCCAAAGGGGGTGGCAAGGGGGCCTCTGGGTGGGCGAGAAGGAGGGAGCGATGTCTGGTTGGATGATTGAGCAAGAAAGAAACTCCTCTGGCACATGGCCGGCTCAAAGAGAAATAGGCAGAGACCACACTCACATTGAGGAAGCGAGCAGAATTCTGGGAAATGTAGTTTAGGGCAATGCCTTTTGAATTCTCTGCTATGGGCTCTTTGCTTTCCCAAACTAAATTTCCCAAAATTCTTCTTACCACCTTGTGCTTTCTCCTCCCTGAAAGGTTTGGTGGGGAAAAACCTGTGTTCATTTTCTAAAGGGATTTTGAGATAAAGGGGGATTGTTGGAAATTGAATCAACTTTGTGAGGTAGGTAAAGTTGAGAGACAGTAAGTCCATAGTTTACCTAGTAGTTTTCCTATTTATTATTATTATTTCAAAGGCTGGATGGGCATCTGTTAGGCATCTGTGCTTTGACTGTGCTTTTCTTCCCTGACAAAAGGGGGTACACCTGGATGACCCCTGAGGTGATCCAGTGAAATAGTACTGTTAAGTTTATGTTGACTAAAATTCCTTAAAGATCAGTGGGTGTGCAAATCTTTCTGAAACTTGGGGGAATGATGCCCAGATTATGTTGTATCATTGAAAATAGAAATTCAAGGAGATGGCTATTGTAGTGTGTGTGTGTGTGTGTGTGTGTGTATTGTTCATTAAAAAACTTTTTTAAATTTCCAAAAATCAGTGGATGTATGAAATGTTCTGAAACTAGGGAAAGGGACAGTGGTAGACATGTTCTACCATTGTGGCAAGTTTCAGCTTGTAGCTCTAAAAATGAGGGAGAAATGAGCCCGGGAAGATTTCTCCTTCGTGCAATTACATAAAGAAAAAGTAACAAACATTTTGTTATATTGTTATAGTTACGATGAGGACCACTTACAATATTTTCGAAATTTTTTTAGAAATTATCCCCCCCCCCCAGGCCTATTCCTTAACATCAGTAAAGGCTCCTGTGTGACCAGGGGAAGGAGGATGGAATCTATTCCTTTTCCCCTGTGCTGCCAAGTGCAGGGGAGTTACTTACTTAGGCAATACCTCATTGTCCGAGTATGATGGCCTTCCAAATTCTTGGAAGATGCCTGTGCCGATCCTTTTGGACAGCAGTCTCATTCACATTGTAGCTGGTATGCTGTCCACACTCTTCCCAAACCGTGAGGCTAACTTTGCTTAGCACCGGAGGTAATTAACAAAGGCACCCAGCAACAGACAGGAGCTCTCCAGCCATCTACCATGCAACAGGAATGACAAGAAAGAAAAATGTGACAGTCCTGTGCTGAATCTGTTTTGACCTGGCTGGGCTGTCAGGCCCCACTCTGCCACTGCCACAGGTTAGGGGTAGAGTTGCTGAGTGCTTCCATGATGATCTCCAGGACCAATATGAAGCATTTCTGCTCTGGTCTGCCACTGAATTTTGGATGTAGATGAGCTCTACATCACTAATACGCAATGATCTCTCATATTTGTATTTAACTGTATACAGTACATATGGCACTTTCCATTAAAATCTGATGACTGGATGATTTTTTAAAGCTTTAACTATGTCTGTTGATGGATAATATATACTGTAAGGAGCACAGAGTTCAACTCATTTGCACACTGCTGGAGAACAGAGTGGTCATTAGCCTGGCCACAAAGTGCTGGTTCCTGTACAGGGAACTGTGCTGGTCAGTATGCTTCAAGGCTTCTTATTTCTGCTGCAGTTCCAAGGCATAATTCTTATCAGACGTTGTGGCTTAAAAGGATTTTATGTTATCAGTTTCTGGAGCTGTGAAAAAGGAGGGGGTGTATGTGCCTGGGAGGTGCTCAAAGAGAGTGAGAATTGAAAGCATTAGCTTGTGTTGAACTAGTTTTTGGCTAGATTGTCAAAGAATGTGTGGATGAGGGTGGGGAATGGATGACACAACAACTGAGCCCTCTGCCTCAAAGAAAATAATTTAAATCCTGTGCACAAACCATGTATCTATTGTAGAGAAAAGGGAAACTGTAAAACCCTTTGTTTTATTGAGCTTCAGTGGAGTATTCAGAACTACAGAAGAGGAAAATATTCTGGCAATAGTGCCATTTGGCATATTGTTGCCCAAGAGGTAGTTAAAAACCACGCAGAAGCATGCATCACGAGATGTTTGGCAAGCTAGTATACAATGTGATGTGGTAACATGCCTCAGGGAAGGGTGCATTGCCAGATTTCCATTTTCTTTTCTCTCACAAAGATTGTACAGCCGACCTATGATGTGAAAAGCTCTTCTACTAACAGGGGGACATCTCTGGAACCAAGCCAATATCCTGATTGACAATGCCATTGATGTCTGGGCATTTATGAAACAATGTGTGTCGCTGACATTTGAACAGCTGTCTTCTTCAAACTAGTCCAGAGCCACAGAGAAAAACAGCTAGGTTTCATGAAGGAGCCTAGGAAAGCAGTTGGAAAAGACTGAAGTTGGAGTGAGGGGAGGTGGAGTGCTATGAAACTGTAACAAGAAGCATTGGGATGGCTCATTGGCTAGTTTTGTCATGTTAAGCAACTGAGATATCTATCCAGGTGATGTATGGGATTTATTCTGCACAGGTAAATGGACTAATGGGCAACCATAATCCAAGGGAAAAAGCCTTTTTTACTAGTGAGTTGTCACTCATGTGCTCTAGAAGTACAGTGGCATCCATCTCATAGCAAGTTGTTGCTTGGTTTTTTGCTCCTATTAAATTCAAACGCCAAATTCATACTGATTTTAATAGGAGCAGAATTAGACTCATATTGAGCTACTGGAACTGTGTTGCTTGTGCTGTCAGTAAGATTATGAGTTCTACCATCATCCCTTTCCCCTGACATCTGTCTCTTTCAGTATATAAATGAACTCAAAACACACACACTCTCTTCAGGAAATTTATACATCTGGCTTTATTGGCAACCAGAAGAAATGCCACAGAATACTGGAAGCCTGACAAACCCTCTAGCTTTTATAGCTTGGATTACAAATGTTCTCAATTTAGCCTCATTAGAAGGCTAAATTGACAGCACAGCAAAGAAAAGAATGATCTTTCCTTAACTATTTTAGTTATGTGACAGAAAGGCCGATGTTACAAATCCACAGTCATTCAGCATTGCTGCGTATTACCATTTTCATGCTCAGCTTATTCATGTAGACTTGGCAAGAGTGATGTCAGCTACTTGTTGCAAACTGTACAACATTCATGACAAGACAAGTGTGTGTGCATATGCATGTGCGCTAATATGGAACTGCTTTTGATTGGTTGGTTACAGAAACAGAAGGCATGTCTGGGCAAATCCTAGAACACACTTCTGACAAGATCACAAGATTTCTTACTGTTATGTATGTTCCTAAAATGTTTGGTTTCATGTATAAGCTCTTGTAACATGGCAATTTTGAGAAAGAGATGTATGTGTTTGGCAGTGCGTCACCATAACTTTTGCTGTACAGTTGGAACAGAGGGCAGTGGGTTTCAACAGACCCACAGAATACAATATCATGCTCCTTTTACCCTTATGTGCAGAAGGCAATAGCCAAGAAGAGGTTTTTCTGGGTCAGAAGGACCTGCCTGTTCCTCTTAATGCTGTACTAGAAGCACCTAAATCTAAGGGCAGTTTTGATCAGATGCCCAAGTCTGTTTGGAACATAGGCCAAGTCATGACCTGCCCCCTTTACATTATATATTGGACAAAATCCTGTTTGGCAGTTATGTTTGCATCAGACCACAGTAATATAAATGTGCAGTAAATTCTAACTTAATCCTCCCAATCCCCACTTACTGGGAAACATTCACTGCAATCAATAGGAATCCATTCCTCTATTGCTTGGGAAGAAGTTGCCTGACATTCCCACTCCCTCCCATGAGTGAGCTCCATTGAGACATGAAGAAGCATATTTGCTGTTGCAATTCCCACCCACATCATAGATCTCTTATGCAAGGGAATGGGAAGGGCAGCCAGTTGCATCCTGAGTGGCAAAATAATGAACCCCCAATGATTACTGCAGCTGCTTTCTAGTAAGTGGTGATTGTGGGACTTTCATGGGCTCTTATTTTATTATTTACTAACTGTACCCTGCCACGCGTTGCTGTGGCCCAGTCTGTATATATGTGTTTTGTGTGTGCATATATGTGTATATAGGTGTATGTATATTTGTGTATATGTGTATTTGTGTATATACAGTATGTGTGTGCATATATTTGTGTATATATGTGTATATGTATATTGTGTATGTGTGTGTGTGTTTGTGTATATGTATATGCATGTATATGTGTACATGTGTTTATGTATAGATGTGTGTATGTATGTGTGCATGTGTATATGTGTATATTTCTGTGTGCATGTGTTCATGTTTATATGTGTGCATGTCTTTATGTATATGTGTGTATGTATATATGTGTGTGCATGCATATATATGTGTGTTTTATCTATGTGTATGTGTGTATTTATGTATTTATGTGTGTATATACATGTGTGTGTGTGTACTGGGAAATAATGGACTGTAAACGCCTTGGTGGGCCAATGGGGGTTTCCAGGCAGGAAAGAGAGGCAGCGGGAGAGGGAGGAGGGTCCCTGCCAGAGAAATGAGTGTTGGGGGGTGCGGGAGGGGGGAGAAGGTCAAAACAGTAGGAGAAGGGAGAGGAGGAAGTCAGGCCAAGGAAGAGGTGAAACAGAGGGGAAGGGATGCCAATCCTGAAGTTTGTACGTACAGGCCTCTCTGGATATGGCTGCATCCGCAGCTGGGGGTCCTCTCTACAGTTGCTGCTGTGGACTTGCCCCCTTCATCTCCCAAGCAGAGTGGCTGGGCGGCCCCTTCTCCAGAGCGAGGGATGCAGAGAGCCAGCCAAGCCCTCTGTCTGTCTCTCTGTCTCTCTGTGTGTCTCTCTCTGTCTGTCTTTCTCTCTGTCTCTCCTCCCTCCCTCTCTCTCCCTCTCTCTCACACACACATGCCAGGAAGAGGAATAAGAGGGAAGGTGGTCTTTCCCGCAGACCTCATTTGCATGTTTAAAGGGGAAGCAGCTGAGGCTTTGTTGTCCTCCTCCTTCCCTCCGGCTCCCCTCAGGCCCGGAAGAGCTAGCAACAGCGGTGAGGCCTATCTCTCACTCTCTGAGTCCTCCGAACCCTTGTGGGGCATGCCCCTACCCTGCCCCTGTGAGCCCAGCTGGAATTCAACCGTAAGAATAACAACCGGGTGGTTGTAGGTTTTCTGGACTGTTTGGCCATGCTCGAGAAACAGCATTATCTCCAGCGCCCGTGGCCCTTGCCGGCCAACTGCCGGTTTGAATTCTTTTCTTGTTCTCTGTGGGGAGGGGAGGGGAGAGACGGGCACAGGACGCACGGGCAGTATGTCCGCATATGCACCTTACAGCTTTGGCACGGGGGTTCATGGGAAGTGTAGTTCCCCTGGTTTTTAGGGTTTTTATACTGTTTTGTTTTAATTTTTTGGGAATTTTCCAGATGCTGGAATACCTTGTACCGTGGAGGGGTTTGTGGCCTGATTTGGTGTTTCTGCGTTCAGCGGTTTCTTTGTTTTTAAGCCTATAATCACGACATGAACAGATTTATATATATAGATTTATTTAGTTGATTTCTATGTCGCCTTTCTCCAGGCAGACCAAAGGTGACTCACAAAATCTTAAAATATATATCATGGATTTTGAAACACTTGTTGAAACACCTTATTGACAATACAGACACCCTCTCAGGTTGTTTTTTAGAAACTGAGGGAGTATGCATTTTTTAAATATGCTTTCAGTGGGTTAGTGAGATCAAATTACAATTCTGTAGTCTTTTCTCTAAAGAAAAACAATTGGAAATAACATAACATAATGAAGTAGAATAAGAACAGGGAAGAGAAATGGCATAGCTCCATCCCTCTCCATCCTAACTGCCATTGCCGTGGACTCTTAGGAACAGAAGACTCAGGCATAGCTCCTTCACACCTCAGCCCACAAGTAGATGAAAGGTCCTCTATCCTAACTGCAATTGCCTTGGCCTTCTCGGGAAAGAAGAGATAGGCATACATCATGCCTAGGACTAGCAGCTGATGGAAGTCTCTACCTCCACCCCAACTGCCATTGCTTCAGCCTTGGAAGGAGAGAGCAGCTGCCAGCATCTGACATTGCTATCCCCCTTTTCCTTGTATCTTTTAAGATTGTAAACCTGAGGACAGGGAACGATCAAATTAATAATTGTAATCGGCTAATGTAAAATATCATGTACATTGATGCTGCTATATAAATAAATAAATAAAGACAAAAGAGACAAAAGAGACAAAATATCTTTAGGGATATGAAACAGCACCGCCTTTAAGGATCATAATGATGATTAAGCTGCAGTTGATTGATCTACCAATTAAAGTTGACAGCCCTGTGGCTGATAAGGTATCAGCGCTGCAGTCTCAAGGAAAGTTATGCTATCTGAATTTCAGATTGTTGATGAAAATTCAATGTCAATATTTAAGAATCAAAATTATGATCCAGTGTAAGCAGAAATGCCATGTCATTGCCAGGCATATTGATCTCAGTGGTTCTCTGAATTGAAACTGTTTTCATTATTCAGCGCAGTGACAGAAAATGAGTTGGACTTTGTTTAGCCTAGCACATGCATCATCAGCTGCATCTAATTGCAGCATCTTCTGACAGATGATGATTTATAGGACAGAAAGCACCGTGATTTTTATTCAAATTCTGAACTGATTGTCTGTAGCAATAGTTTACTAAACTGCTCATTTCTGGGCTAAACACATCTGACAGGAGGATGTGTCAGAGAAAATAAATGAGGAGCAGCAGAGAGAGTCACCTAAGGAGAGGCTTGAGGGGCATTCAGGTTCACAGAGCTTGAAGATCTTACACTTGGGTCTGAAATCCCCCAAATCCCTCAAATTGTAATCAAAGAGTAAACTTTTAGGTTTGAAGCATCAATACTCCCCTTTTCTTAAGGTTAGCATGCTATAGAATTTCATAGTTTGAGTAACCATAGTTTTACCAATTTAATCATATATTCACCACAATTCCTATAGTCTTTTACCTATAAGCATAAAAGTATTTAAAAAGAATAGCCAAATTAGTACATTATTTTCTAGGAAGACAATTTCAGCAAATTTTGGAATACCTAGTTGGGCAACGTAATGCATTCCAATTAAAACAAACACTAGCATTCATCTGCAACCATGGGGAAATAATGCAGGCAGTCTTTTTTTCCACGTCAGGAGTGACTTGAGAAACTGCAAGTCACTTCTGGTGTAAGAGAATTGGCCATCTGCAAGGACATTGTCTAGGGCAGGGGTAGGGAACCTACGGCTTGGGAGCCAGATGTGGCTCTTTTCATGATTGCATCTGGCTCTCCCTCTTCCTTCCTTTTTCCCCTTCACCCTTTCCTTCTCTCCTTCCTTTTCTCTCCCTCTCTCCCCTTCCTTCTTTCCTCCATTCTCCCTCTTCCTTCCTTCCTTCATCTTCCTTCCTTCCTTTCTCCCCTTCCTTCTTTCCTCCATTCTCCCTCCCTCTTCCTTCCTTCCTCTTCTATTCCCCCCCCCAAAGTCTTCCTTTCTTTCTCCTTCCTTTCTTTTCACTTCCCTCTCTCTCCCCTTCTTTCTTTTCTTCTTTTTCCTTCATTATTTTACTTTTTCCTCACTCCCTTTTCTTTCTTTTCCCCACCCTTTCCTTTCCTCCCTTCCCATTTCCTTATTTCTTTCCCCTCCTTGTCTCTCTCCTGCTTTTCTTTTCTTCCTTTTCCATAGTTTGTTCTTCTTTTCTTCCCTTCTTTATTTCCTCTATCTTTCTTTTTCCCCTTCCTTCCGTCTTCTCTTCCTTCCCAGAGTCCTAAGCATGCCGTTTGCAGAGACAGGTCTGAAGTGTCCTGTCATTCTGCCGGGGGAATCCTTTTCTCATAGTACGTACGTATATACTCACATTTAGTTGAATTCAGTCTTAAAATATATTGCATATTACAGTATATGGCTCTCACTGAAATAAATTTCCAAATATTTTGCTTTTATGGCTCTCTGAGTCAAAAAGGTTCCTGACCCCTGGTCTAGGGGATGCCAGGATGTTTTATCATCCTTCTCTCATGTCCCCACATGGGGAGCTGGAGCTGACAGAGGGAGCTCAATCTGCTCTCCCTGGAATCGAACCCCTGACCTGTCGGTCAGCAGTCCTGCCAGCACAGGGTTTAACCCATTGTGCCACCAGGGGCTCCAATACAGGCAGTGATAGAAACACTTTCCAATCTATATAAATAAAAATGTAATGTTCATTTGTGGGATTAACACAACTCAAAGACCACTGGATGAATTGACACAAAATTTGAACACAATACACCTATAAGGCCAACGAGTGACCATCACTCATAAAAACACTGAAAAACACAGTGGAAGAGACTTGAAAAAGCCAAAAAATGCATTACAATGCATGCATAAAACAACATATATGCGCATATACACACATATATACACACAAAACACATATACACAGAACTCAGACTTATCAACTATATAATCTGCTTTTTCCCAAAGGATTGCGCAGTTCAGTTTGGCAATTATCAGAGTTGGTCTGATGGAGACGTACTCTTATTTCATTGTGGACTTTTTTTTGTTATTGTTGAACATGGTGAGAGTACTGTACTATTGATATACGTATGCTATAGTGGTGCTTTGTTAATTTAATAGGTTGCTTGCATTAATATCCAGTAATATAGAGATATTTTGCTCACATCCATCCAGGGCATTTCCTTTCATTTTATAAGCATGATTTCATTTTATAAGCATAGATTGCATGATTAATATCTTTTTGTTGCCCACAGGACTCATTCCTTAGAGTTTCCACAGCAACGTGTGGCAGGGGATGGCTAGTATAATAATAAACTTAGGGGGGGGGGAACTTTCCTGGAAATAACAAAAAGTTGCTTTACTGAATAAATGTTATAACTATTTGTCCCATTTCCCTTTTCTGCCAGTAAATATTATGAGGAATTTACAGACCATACAGGCCACATTCCCTTTGCTACAGTCAGAGCTGGAATGTGTGAGTGAGTGTGAAAGAAAGAGGACCCGATAAAGGGAAGAGGATGAGAGGTCTAACAGCAATGTCTGATGGAGGGGCTCATGGAGGAGCATGGCCCTCCCTCGCCTGCCTCCATTATGATAGGCCCAATGGTACACACAAGAGGTGAATCAAAAGGAACAGTGTAACATCAATATAAATTTCAAGCAGGATGAATTCTCAGGTTCCAAAATAAACATTTATCAATAGCATTCAAAGTAATTTCAACAATTTTTCTGTAGTCAAAGTAATGCATACATGCTGTCTTTATCCATATATTCATACACAGCAAATACGGGCGGTAAACTCACATGCAAGTGAGTGGACGTCGTAAAAAGGCGGAAAGGAGTTCCTGCGTCATCCAAAAGGGACACAGTCCCGGATGTCTCCCAAATAATAACAAGGTTATTCTTTTAAATAATAATAAAGTCCCGGTCAGAGACACCAGTCCGTATAACAATTATGTGCTAATGGGAAGACATTCCATGGTCGACGAAAATGATGCACGCCTTCGTTTCGCCCCCAGAGGGGCTTCCTCAGGACCAGTGGGTGTGGCCTAGGTAGCGATGTTTACGGACGTCGGGAAACAGGAACCGCACTGAGATATAACAAACATATACATTCCTAAATATCTACTATAGACTAGGATTCAGAGTGGGAAACAGCCCAGGGCAATGGAAAATGAATGGGATTTTTAGGTAGAAGAAAGAAGGATACATACCAATGCATGGGGAAACACGAGCACCGCAAGTGCTGACAATATCGCTGGGATATCGGGCAGGAGGCGCAAAGGAGCGAGAGAGCCAGGTTTAAGTAAAGATCATACAGGTGTGTTACACAAGGAGTTCACTGATTGATAATTGATTGTTTAACCCTTGGGGTTCCTCGCATTGTAAATTGATTATCCATTTATTTTCAAGCTGCAGGAGCAGTTGTTTTGTGTTTTGGTGTGGTTTTGGGTGAACTTTCTCTAATACCATCACTTTAAAGTTGTCGTGGGAGGGATTGTGAGCTTTAAAGTGTGCATATAGTATGGAATTATCACAGCCCGTTCGAAAACGTGATCGTGCTCACAAATTCTTGTCCGGAGTTCCCTGGTGGTCTCCCCGACATAAAGGCCCCCCGCAGCAGCCACATGATAAACAATATACCAAATTCTTTGAGTTGCACGTTGCCCATGAATAGATCTTATAGGTTTTGTGATTATATGGACTTGTTATGTAGATAGAGGTGGAGATGTGTTTGCATATACTACATTTTCCACATGTTTTTGTGCCCTTAGAAAGGGGATTGGTAGGAAGGGGATCCATAGAGTTCTTTTGAATGCAATTAGAGGGGGGTCTTTCCAGGCCAGGAATGGAGCTGATCAAAGGCCAGAAGTTTGTCACAATCTTTTTTATCTGTTGTGAATGAGGGGTCAGGGTAAGGGGCCAGATGATGTTGGTGGGGGATGTTTTAGACTGGGATTTAAGGAAAGTTTCTCTAGGAGTGGTATTGACTCTTTTTAAGGCATTGTCTAGTACTCTGGGGGGGGGTACCCTCTTTGTTTTAAGTCGTTTAAGAAGATATTGGCATCCTGTTTGAAGTGATGGTCGAGAGAGGAATTCCTTTTAAGTCTTAACAAAGATGAGTAAGGTAGGTTATTTTTTAAGGGGTAAGGGTGAAATGAGGAGTAGTGAAGGAGGGAATTGGTGTTGGTAGGCTTTGTGTAGTTTTTGGTCCTAATATATCCTTCATGGGCAAATACTGTTAGATCTAGGAAATTCACCTCCTTACTACTGTATTGGAATGTGAATTGTATTTTTGGGTGCCAAGAGTTGCACCACTGCATGAATTGATCTGGGCTTATGGCTCCATCTAATAAAATTATGACATCATCGATATACCTGTAGTAACTTTTAATGTGTTTGGAAAAGGGGTTGTGAGTATCTGTAGTGAGGAATTCCTGTTCAAGAGCTCCCACATATAAGTTGGCCCAATGGTACAGGCAAGATCACATCAGGGAGGTGGCAATGGAACAATCAACAGGCAAGGGAAATCTCGTCCTCTGGCTGCCTGCTTGCATGGTCTCTCACCCTCCAGGGCCCCCTTGTCTCCCTCCATTGGTCACCTTTCCCTACTTCTTCTATTGGACCCAGCACAGGTGGCTGCTTCCCTAGACACCTGTGCTGGGGAAGCCACCGATTCCAAGGCCCTAGTGTACCCAAAGGCAGTCGAACTAGCCAGCTTCTTCTGGGAAGAGAAGCGGCACAGGCTGAGCCTTTGTTCATTGAGCCTTTGCTGTGGTGGTGATCCCTCGCAGTCTGACTTTAGGCTTGGTCATGGAACAAAGACAGCTTTGGTTGCCTTGGTTAATGACTTCTGCAGTGAACCAGACAGGGGGAGTGTGTCTCTGTTGGTTCTCTTGGACATCTCAGTGGCTTTTGATACCATTGACCATGGTAAGCTTCTGGGTTGGCTCTCCAGAATGGGTCTTGGGGGCACTGTGTTCCAGTGGCTCCACTCCTTCCTGAAGAATCATACCCAGATGATGATGCTAGGGGACACTTGCTCGGATCCCTGGTTTTTGACCTGTGGGGTCCTGCAAGGGTTTATTCTTTCCTTCATGGTTTTCAATAATTGCATGAAATCACTGGGTGAGGTCATCTGGAGTTTTGGAGTTTGGTGTCATCTCTTTGCAGATGACAACTCTACTACTCTTTTCCATCTCATTCCAAGGGAGCTCTCTGGATCCTGGATCAGTGTCTGACAGCTGTGATGGACTGGATGAGGGCCAACAAACTGAAGCTTAATCCAGACAAGACAGAGGTCCTCATGTAAGCCTCCCCGAGTCCCCTTTGGGGAGATGGTGGCGGAGTATAAATAAAGATTATTATTATAATATTATTATTAGTAGTAGCATTATTATTATTTTGTATTACATTACAATATTATTATCAATATTATATGTGTATACAATATATTATATTATTAGCATAGCACAATAATAGTATTATATATTGTTGCTGGGGGGAGGAGCTCTCAACTCATGACCCAGAAGACATGGTGGAACTCTGTCTTCCTGGCTCCCCCTCTTCACTCTAACCATCACTTTAACCACCCATGGCTTGAAAATATACCCTCCTCCAAACCTATCCCAAAAGCAAACCTTGATTTTGCCATTTTAAATAAGTGACATCATTTTACTATTAGAATAAAAACAACCTGACTAATCACTAATTAAAACACAATGTAACTCTGAACCTGCATTTACTACTAACTGTAATGAAAAAAAAAGAGAAATTATATAGCCATGCAAAAATATGATAGCCATGTATAATTATGTGAAAAGGTGTTATAAGGAAGAGGGAGCATACTTGTTTTCTGGTGCTTTTGAAACTAGGACTAGGAGCAGCAGCAGCAGCAGCAGCAACAACAACAACAACAACAACTTTATTTATATCCCATCCCCCTCCCTGAAGGGACTCAGAGTAGCTTACAACAATGTGACAATAAAAAAACAAAAATAATCATAAGCATACAAACAATATAAATTAAATAAACAACCAAAATAAGCAAAATACATAGTAGTAAAAGTGGAATGTGTTCAAATTACCTGAACATTAGGAAGAACTTTCTGACCGTGTGAGCTGTTCAACAGTGGTACTCTCTGTCTCGGAGTGTGGTGGAAGCCCTTCCTTGTAAACTTTTAAACAGAGGTTGGATGGCCATCTGTCAGGGATACTTTGATTGTGCTTTTCCAGCATGGCAGGAGGTTGGATCATGTGGTCTCTTCCAACTCTATTCTGTTCTAGGATTCTGTATCAATCTATCATTTCAGACCTAACTACATTCAGCTTACTAGAGTTCCTGGTAACTACTGATTTTTCATTGCTCAAAAAGTTTATAAATTGTTTATAGTCTTTTAGAAAGTCTTCAGTTGGTTTGTCATTTGAAAACCATATCAATTTGGCGACCAAGGCATAGTCCGCAAATTACACCCTTCTTTAATAAGGTTGCAGTGCCACATGCGATGTGCGTTCTCACTCTATTCAAGCAATTTATACTTAATTACACTACAGGTTCAGCAGGAACTATAACAAAAATGCACAAATCATTCCACAATTATCCATACAGTCTAAAGGTGGCGTAGGAGTAAGATTTGGGTCTCCCTATTGCAGAGGTAGATTGAGAGTGCCGATTTGGAGAAATAAATGCATAACATGAGTTTTGCTTCATATGTGGATAAATTCAATGAACCTGCTTTATAGAAGGTATTTAACTAGCCAGGCATACATTATGAAAAACAGCTCTTACATTTTGTTTGAGAAGTTATGAGAACTTCTTTTCATATGTGGTATGCCTTTCTTAGGTTACATTTAGTTTGAGTGAAGGTCCGGGAGGAAATCAGGAAATTGAGAGGCCATCCACACTGCAGAATTATATCAGCTTGACACCACTTTAACTTCCATAGCTCTATCCTATAGAATCCTGGAATTTGGAATATGTTGTAGCATTAGAGCTCTTTGAAAGAAAATTGTATATATCTCACAAATCTACAAATCCCAGCATTCCGTAGTATGAATCCATGGTAGTTGATGTGGTATCAAACTACTATACTTCTGCAATGTGGATACAGCCTAACTGCCTTGAACACCAAGAGGGAGCACTCTATACTATGAAGATTTGTTTTCCAGGGTTTTGTTGAAATAGGTTTTCAGTTGCTTTTCAGTTCATGTCATTTTCACTCGGAGCATGTCTTTATGGACTCTCATATAATTACTTCTCTGCTGAGAAACCCATTTCACCACCAGTTCCATAAAGAATCCCCTACCCCCAGTGTAACCCTGTTGTGATGGAAACTTGTCAATTTTTTTTAAAAAAATCAGAATGCATTACAACTGCTGAGCATCCTTATCTCTCATAGCAGGGTCTTCTTTAAAGAACTCTGACATTCTTGATAAGCACAGATATCCAGTTTCAGAATGTGTGCTAGCTGTCCTTAATCGAAACTGGCGTCTGCAGGTGTGTCCCTGCAAAGCCCCTTATTAAAATAGACTTCCCTCTTCCTTGCACTACTGGAAAGCTAATATATCTGTGTATGGGTTGCTAGGTTTGTCTGTTTCAAAATTATTATCCAGTGAAATTTTATCAGCAAGCTTTCCATCGCCTGGCTGCGATAAATAGGCTGAAATGTCACATAAGGTCCCAGAGAATTTTCTGGTTCATATTTTAGTATTTTTAGAAATAGGTTATCATATTCATGTGTGTCTAACACTGAGACTTATGGCAATGATTTGAAGCCAAATTTGGGACACAGCTTTACAGGATGTTCTTGATTTATGACTAGATTTCATAGTGAATTTGTTATATAGCTCTGAATGCAAGATTAAGATTGAAAGTGCCTTTTGTTTGTTTCATTCTCTTCAACTATTTGACCTAGTATTGTATGAAAATGACTTTTTGATATTTGTGTGGTTCAGAAGTATAAGCTATATTTGTCTATTTACATGTTCCTCTTATTTAACCTTTAGTTTCAGTCACTGGCAGAAATCATCAGCTCAATAGACAAGAGGACAATAAACACATGAATGCTTTCCTGGGAATGGTATTCATTTCCAGATGATTTTCCTTCAGGTTTACCACAGGCATGATGATTATATGGCAGAGCATGAAAAAAAAAGATACGATTTTGATCTATAATTGATAGAATCTTCCAATGACCATGCTGGTTGAGGAATTCAGTGATTTATAATTCAAATATACTGTTTTCAAATATTGCCATATAGATCTTTCATGTCCAGGGCAGTAAACCATTGGATACTATTTGTTGGCCAGCAATAGTGGAGATGAGTTGGACTTCAAACCCTGTTCATGAATCATGTATCTGGGTAGTCATTATGTGAACCTTTGGATTTGAATAAATCTTGGCTTATTTCTAAAACCTGCTCTTGACTTGTACATGAGAATGTGCATGAAATTTTGGAAATTTTCAAAAGGAAGGAAATTCTTGAAGGCCCAATGTAGAATGAGCATGTTGAGTGAAGAAAAATGATAATTGACTTTGGAGGCAAGTGAATGGAATAAAATATCTTGGTGAGGGCATGCTCTGATGCTGCATGTAGATGAAACCACATGATTCAATGCATTCTTGTCATTGGGCAATAATGAGATCTCTGGTCACAGAACCATAGAATAAAAGAGTTCGAGGAGATAACATGGGCCATCTAGTCCAACCCTGCCATGCAGGGAAAGCACAATCAAAGTATCCCTGACAGATGGCCATCCAGCCACTGTTTAAAAGTTTTCAAGGAAGAAGTTTCCACACACTCCAAGGCAGAGAGTTCCACTGTTGAACAGCTCATATAGTCAGGAAGTTCTACCTAATGTTCAGGTGGAATCTCCTTTCCTGTAATTTGAACACTTTGCTTTGAGTCCTAGTTTCAAGGGCAGCAATAAACAAACTTGCTCCCTCTTCTTTGTTGCATTCTTTCACATATTTATATGTATAAATATGTGAAAGAATGCAACAAAGAAGAGGGAGCAAGTCTTAAAGGAGGAGTGTCTTAAAGAACTGGATATGTTTCGCCTGCAGAAGAGAAGGTTGAGAGGAGACATGATAGCCATGGCTATCATGTCTCCTCTCAACCTTCTCTTCTGCAGGCAAAACATATCCAGTTCTTTAAGACACTCCTCATAGGGCCTGGTCTCCCTCCTAATTTGGTGTCATCTGCAAACTTGATATTGAACAGTACTGGGCCCAGGACCGAAAGCTGCAGCACTCCACTAGTCACTTATTTCCAGTATTTTGACGACTCGATAACAACACTAATGAAACTGGGCAAGAAGACCATTGGGGATAAAATAATGGATGTGGATGTGATCGAGAACATGAGGGATAGTCTAAAGCAGAAATTTTCCACCTGGTATCCCCTAATTAAGAGTGATCAATACCGCCAAGATTATTTGCAAGAATTAACCGTGGTGACCCTCAGGAAAGCCTTTACAGCCTTGCAGTTTCAGACAATGCCTTCAGCCTGGCTGGAGGGAAGATATAGAGGAACACCTTATTCCCAAAGATTATGTATATGTGGTTCAGGAGCGATTGAGGATCTAACACATTACTTACTACATTGCCCTCTGTAAAAGGATCCCAGAAAGAAGATTCTAGGAGGGCTTCTGGAGGATAGGGTGGCTTGGCAGCAGACAACAGTGATTAAGGATTTGCTAGCAGACTACTCTAAAGATATAACAATAAAGGTTGCCACTTTTGCAGTGGCAGCTCAAAATATCCATGCAAAACTAGTAAAATCCTTAGTGAAGGATGGGAAATAGCACAGGATGATACAGTGCATTGTAGACATGACTGGAATTTAAAGAGTCAGTTTTAATGAGTTTTAATATTTGTACTGAAGTTTTATATTGTGATGTGTACTTTGGATGTCACTAATATGTGCGCTTAATTTGTCGTGGCCTATGGCTAGAACAATAAAACTTATTCAACATATTGACTACTTTGCTTGCAAGAAGGTCATGAGGAACTTTGCCGAATGCCTTAGTGGTCAGAGTACATGCACACGCGAAGGTTAAAAAAATAAATTATCATAAAGTTTTAGCCTTGTAGGTAAATTTACACCTACAGTACATGCAAATAGGACTTATGAACAATGCTTTTTACGGTTACATCTAACTACAGGGATATTTTTATTTTAAAAAATAATTGATTTTTGCTGAAGCACTACATGATTTTTTAGATACCCCCTCAAATGGTGTCACTTGGTGCGGCTCATACCTCTTATACCCCCTAATGATACCACTCACTGTAAGTTCAGAACATAAATTGAAATACAGATGGGAAACAACTGTGTGCTGACTGGGGAAGAAAATGAGGTCATAATAAAGAGCTCAGCTGATTATTTTTTTTAAAAAATCCTAATTTAAATGCATTCCGGAAGGACTAAAATGCCATTGCAGGTGAAGCTGTCTGAATCATTCTGCAGTCCCCAGTTAGCCATACTTCTACATGTAACAGAAAATAATGAAGTAGTACAGAAGCAGCCTTTCGTCTTTTGTACCTGAGGAATATGTGATGTTAAGAACTATCCATCTCTTAGTACATGGGGAATATGGGGAAAGAGGTGCATTAAGGACAATGTCTTTTTTCCTTTTTTTAAAGTTTTCTGTCTCCACTCTGAACATCAGTGATTGCTAAAAGATGGCTAGATTTTTTGGTATACTCGCACAACATTTATTATTTCTTGTTATAATACCCATTTTAAAACAAAATCTTATCAGCATTCTTTCTTATTCACACAAAAGCCTCTCCAAATCACAATAGAGCAAGGTATTAGATAAATAGTCCCCACACACTTGGAAATGACTAAAATGCATTCCATTTATATTTTTGTGTGTCATGTTTTCTTGTTGGGAAGCTTTGAATACCACACACAGACTACAAGTGTTCTTATGTTTAGCGTAGGACTTTATGTCAATGGTACCTGATAAGAAAAAGTGACTTAATCTGTTTATTTGAGAATTTCTGGGACACTGAGGCTGGATCTACATTACCATATAATGCAGTTCCAAAATGCTGATGCACTACATTGAATTGGATTATATGAGTCTACACTGTCATATTATCCTGTTCAATCCAGTTAATCTGCATTCTGAAACTTCATTATACAGCAATGCAGGTCCAGCCTCAGTTGCAATTTCAGGCACATTCTGGGATTAAATTGAACTCAGCAGGATTAGTATTTTGGTAAATGCATGGAGCAGGACCAGTTCTACCAGGCAGATTTAGGATGATTCAGGTGACCACTACAACAGCCCTGTATGGCAGATCAAGATAAGAATGTGAGAATGAGTGACTGGTACAATAGTGTCTATTGGGTTTCATGATTCAATTGGAACTTAAATCACCTTTTGATTCCTAGAAAGAGCCCTACACACAGAACTTAAATGAACATTATTTATTAGGAAATCCTGGAATACAGAGCAATATTTAATGTTAAAAACCTTATTATTAATTAATATGCCCAGGATTGTCTTGACTAGTAAATAATTGATATCAATCCCACCTGCTCCTACTACATTTTGCTCCAAATAAAAAAAACCATCACTTTCTATTCTTCCTACAAGGCCTGGTCTTCTCAATATTCAGAGAATACTACTATCATTTTCTGAGTCCAGCCCAATATTCTAACCACTAGGCAACACAGATTAGCTAGATGTAGTAAAGAATGCAGCCATTTATGTAGGGGATTCAATGGGCTAGTTTTTAAATCCTGTAGGACTTTATATAGAGAGACATATATTTCAATGCCACACTGCTCATACTATATGCTACTTGGATGGGTGGTAATGAACAAAAACTGAAATCAACACAATATAATAGATAAATAAAATTATCCTCCAAGTTTTAGAGATGGAAACCAGAAGACATGTCACCAAACAGCATAGTTATCAATTTAGCAAAAGTTGTTCATGAGAAATAACATAGAAGCTAAGAAATGCTTCAGCAGTTTTGACTGAGGACCCTTCCAGACAGGCCCAAAAATGCAGTACCTGTCATGCTTTTACCGGAGGCATCCAAATGAGCAGGGGTTTCCTCCTTTGTTCTGAATTAATTAGACATCTGGTAAGTCCCAGATCTTAGGTAAGATCCAGGTTTTACCAGATGTGGGTCCTTTGTGAATTGGGTCTGGGGACTGTGTCACGCAATCCCCAGGCCCAATCCAAATAGCCATCTCAGTTTTTCAGGCTCTCGGAGCCTGAAAAACCAAGATAGCACCCACCCACCCTTTCTCATTCCCCCTCCCATCTCCTCAGGTGCTATTTTGGCATGCCAGGAGAACTTTGTAAGCAGGCCCCATGCCTGGCAGTCACTTTAGGTAAGTTTTAGGGCCACATAAATTTTGGGGTTTGGGGGGGGGGTGTGGCTGACTGCTATCCTGATTGTGATAGCATCTAGCCACCCAGAGGAAAAAATCTGGACTTTGGGGTGGGGACTGTAATGGAGGAGAAAATGGGTTATTTTAGCCCGTTTTCACCCACATTTTACTGCGGTTTAGAAGTGCCCTTAGCCTACAACAGAGTTTCTCAAACTTTGCTCCTCCAGGTGTTTTGGACTTCAGCTCCTAGAAATTCTAGCCAGCTTGCCAGCTGTTGGAAATTGTGGGAGCTGAAGACCAAAACATCTGAGGAGCACAGTTTGCGAAACACTGGTCTACAGGGACCAATGTTTACTCTCCTCTCCTTAAATCCAGTGTGGTTAGGTTAGCTGAGAATGATGGGGAATAGAAGGAAGAGGAGGAGAAGCTGGGATATTTAAAATCTGAAAAGGTGGAACAACAACAGAATATTAATAGGAACTGTCTTTGCCAATCAGGATTGTTGTGGGAGCAATTACAGAATTGTATAGCTATAGATGACCCTAAGATTTCACAAACCTCATAAATAAAGCCTGCTTGAACAGGAGGGTCTTTGCTATATGATGAACAGTCAATATTATAAAGTGTACTGAATGTATTGTCTAAGCCTAAATATAGAAACAATGGACTTTTCACCTTGTGAGAATGATGAAAAAATGTTTTATTGAGCAAAATCTCTTCAGAATATCCAAAGAGGTGTATTTTTGTACTATACACTGGAATTCTATGCACAGCAGGTTCAAGATGAGAGCCCAACAGATCCTTTTGTTTTATTCTCAAGTTGGGAAGGCTGGTCAAATTCCATCTCCTTGCTAACAATGAGAACACACTTGTAAAAGGCATTTCCTTGCTGCTATAAAGCATTTGAGGCACCCATCAACAGTGAAACAGAAGTGGGATTTTGGCCTTGGCTGCTGCTGTTCTACAAATACTTCAAGAGGCTGCCTTATTCTGGAGTGCTACTGTGTGTTGGTTTTTTGGGACCATTATGTCAGGCCTCAAAAGAGCTTTCCATTTCACTTGCACTATCATTACTGCTTCCCTCTGTCTTTCGGGCTATTATGTCTGTTTAGTTCCAAAGCAAACAATATAGTCAGTGGAAACAGGGTATACAGCAAACATCTGAATTGCTTGCAATTCCTGCCTTTTGTATGCAGCTTTAACTACTGCTTCTAAAAACTAGGAAACCATGTATTTCCACAATGGGAGTTAATGCTGATGAATGGCTTGTAAATAGCTTTGATGGTGCTTGCGATAACTGCCTGCATTGCTAGTCTGCAGCACTTTGCAAAATGGACAATAGCTCCATTAAGAACTGATTCGCATGAGCTGGCAGTGTTTAATCGCATTTACAACACAATAGAGCTCTATAGCTCTTCAAATAACAATTTTCACTGCTCTATGATTTTTTTTTGGGTAGTAGTTTCTATTTTTGTGATGGTCCTTCACGTGTATCTTGCTTCCGGTACAGACATTATATTACCTTTGGCTGAATGTGGTTTTTTGCAGGTGCAGCTACCTTGACAACAACTCTTTCCCCCTAACTATGATTGTGATCTCTTATATTCCACTAAAAAGGAATTGGTCCTTATCTATACACATAGAGTGTAATCTAAAGAAAAGGTGAAGGAGATTTAGACTCTGGATTCCAGAGTGGGATAACAAAGTATGAATTTAATTTTTTTCCCTCTTTAAATCAATACAATGGAAAAGTGTTTAACTTTAGTTCCTTTAGTTCCAGTAATTATTATAATTAGGTTTGTTTAAGCCTCCTTTATAAGGCAGAGAGTGGGGTGGTAGTGGAAAAACTGAGTGTTTCTGCCAGGGAATTCCAGTAAGCTTTGTTCCTTCCTTAAAAATCTTTTCTTTGCTGCCTGCCTAACTGTTGAAACCTTTCTCCTTTTTGAACAAAACCACTTGGTGCTGACTTTTAAGATACTTAAATAGGTTGCCTGTGCTATTGTGTGAACATGGATGATACGCCTCCCGCCTAATAACCAATAACACACAGACACAATTTGTTGGGATAAAATTGGCCGCAACTCAATTTATTGATAACCAACCATGCATGGGTCCTGGAACCGGGGTAGGACAAACTGCTGTGGGACCTAGCATCCCTAGGTGCCACCAGTCCACTCCCAGTCCACGAAAACTCGGCACTCCAGGGGCCAGGGCTTTATCCCCCCTACCACCAGGGGGTGATAAGCCAGCCAGATCCAGGACCCATGCCACACGCCAAATGGGGTTGCAACAAATAACCCACAGACACAGAGTTGCGACAAAGAACACAAGTAACAGCACGAAAAGTTAACAAGATACCCACAATAAATACATAGCATACAGACAATGAAGCAAGCAGGGTGAAAAGCCTGAAGAAAAGATACAGACAATGAAGCTAGCACTGCGGGAAATACAGGGCTTCTGGGGAGGCCCCTTCCCCTTGTGGGGTTGAGCAACCTGAGCCTGTAGTTGCTAAGCCAGGTAGTAATTGGGAAGAGGAGAGTTTGTCAGATATGTCCTTGGAAGAGGGAGCTCCTGCAGCTGGGAGAAAGAGGGCTGCAAGTGATGAGCATTTGGAAGAGGCAGAACATAGGAGGAAGGTCTGACAAATACTTAGGGAGCCTACCAGTGAGACCTTTGAGGGGTTTGACGTGGAGTTACCCTCAGAAGACAGTGATACTGAGCTGGCCTCAGCACTGGTGCAAGATGTCAGAATGTATTAAATGCTGAGTCCAGCAAAAGTTCATTTTTTGGTTTTTCCAGTGATAATAGTTGGCCTAGTGGGAATGTGGAATTGGACTGGGGCGCTTTAACTGCAGAGCAAAGATGGGACCATTGGAGGAACACACCCAGGGCGGCAGCTGAGGGCACTAGGGCAGATTTGGGTGTGGAGTCTGATGACTCTGATTTGTAAGGGTATAACAGTAAGGCTTGGGGATTTGGGAATCTGCGGTCGGCCAAGGTGTTGCTGTGGGTTGCTGGTTCCTGTATCTTGTGATTTTGTGGGTTCGTGTCCTGGTTCTTGATTCCCAGCAAGCTGTGAGTATTTGGGCTGTGTTCATGCTGTGTTCTGGGGAGCTGTTATGGCAGCTCTAGCTGACATTGTTGCATGTTGGGGGGTTGGGACTTTAATGTGTGCTTTTATGTTTAGTGTCTGCCGCGTCCTGTTTGAACATTTCCTGTGTTGCTGTGAGTGTCTGGTATTGTATAGAGGGTGAAGGGGAGTTTGCTGTGGGTTGCGGGGGTTTTCATGTGTTTGTTTGCATACTCAGCTCCTGGAATGTGAAGCACTCCTTCTTTCCTTCTCTGGACGGGTCTTCGCATCACAGACTACAAGCCGAGTTACAGCTCAAGTTTCGTTTGAAGACGGACGTCTCATCTATTTTGCTTTCGGTTTTGGGTGTGGGTTTTTGGAACGCCGGATTGAGGCTATGTTGTGTTAAAAATAAACTGTATATATTTTTACTAGCTTGGTGTTGTCTTGCCATCTGTGGGAGTCGTGACACCTTGGGCCAAGATGGCGGTGAGGACACCCTGTGCTGCAACACGCTCGGCCCGGTAAATCTGGCCAAGCCTTTTATACTTTGGCCAACTTTCCCTTGCTAATTTGCTGCCTTTGTTGAGAGTAGATAGCAGATAGTACTTGAGGATCCTCTCTCAAGTAAAATGATGATATCAATGCTTTGTTTATGTGGTGACTCAGGATGTGTCTATACTAGTCTAAAATTCCAAATAGGACCAGAAGTCAAATCTGGATATCCAAATGATATTAATGACATTATCACAACAGCGTCTTAAAGTAGGCATCCCCACATTTCTGCAGAATTCTGGGAAATATAGTTTGGGAAAGAGAGGACCTCTGTAGCTGAGAATTTAGAAGGCCCTGCTCTAAACTAAATTTCCCACAATTTAGCAGGCGGCAGAAATGCAGGGCTGCCCACTTTAAAGCCCTTGTGTGATAACATGTGTGGTGATTTCCAATCTGTAACACATTGTAAGACCACTAATACTACTTTTAAGTAGTACATTACTATTCACTCTACTGACTTGCATGTATGATTCTTTACACAACAATGGAAACACAGAAAACATGAAAGTAGTGGAAAAGTAATACATTAAATATGTAAACTTGAGTAATTTTTAAATGAATAAGCGCAATATGTCAAGTAAAGGAAAGAAATATGTAAAACCCCATTAAGCGAATGCAAAGATGGCGAGTATATCTACTAACACATGCACCTCCCCACTACATTACAAACTGTAGATATAGTAGAAGATACATGGTCATGTACATCATGATGTTGAAAGAAGAACCAAAGAAGGTTCTAATGAAAAACTTGGAGTTAAAGGTAAATAGTATGGTGGTCACATTTGCAGTTTGACAATGCATTATTTCAGATGATGAGAACAAAAAGTGATTATGAAGAGCTCCTAAACCTTCACACTAAAAAAAGACATCAAGTTGTAAAATGAGAAATGAAAACCAAAACCAGTAAAAGCAAAGACTTTGTTAGACATGCCTCAGAAAATGTTGAGGATAGGCGCATCCTGATGTCAGTCACGCAGGGGGTATGGGGACTTATTGGTCCATGCCCCATTCTGTTACTGCTTCCCCCCTTCCTCATCATATAGAGGGGAAGTTTTTTTTCCAGCTGCTTGACTTATATTTTCTGATTGAAAGACAAGGAGTCTGCCATTGTCTGTCATCATCATTTTTTCAGCGGCAGAAGTACTTCGGCAGTGGAGCCACCCTGGAAGTAGTTATTCAGAGTGTGATGGGAGCCATCGAGCTCTGTGGCTGAACCCTAACTGCCGTTGCCAAAAAAAGCTATGTGTGATGAGGTCCCAAGCATAAAATGATGCATAATAAAACAGAAAATCCCAAAGTCACATATACATTGATGGTATCTGAGCTGAAATCAAGGGAACTAGAGGTCACATATTTTAGGAAGTACCACATAATGAACACATCTATGTGGGCAATAGAGCTCAATTTGCTCTTTGATTTTTGCATTATGTACATGGGACCATCTCACTTCCAATATAAGTCAAAGACGATTAACACAACTTTGCTTTATATTTGGTAAAGTCATTTAATCCTCTGGAACTTCCCCAAAGCTATGGAGTAGCCCTGCATTTCAGGGTGGTGTGAACACAGATGTGGGGGGAAATGGATGGCACCTGTGTTATTTTTAATCACTGTAGTGGTGTCTATAGAGCTTGAAACTAGGTTTGACCCCACTGGGATGGTCTCAACTTCATCCTGCTCCAGGAAAGCATGAACTTCCCTCACAGTGTGAGGGAGGCAAACAATGTAATCTCCTCCAGGGCTTATCTCAAGTACTGCCACTTCGGACTGGTCCTACATTTAATGGCCTGTGTAGATAGACCTAGTCTGTGGTTGTTGTCACTCCATCAGCAAAAAAAGGGCTATTCCAAAACAAGTCTAATTAGAAATGTAATCATAAATAACATGAGCAATATCTTATTTCCCTTATAGAAATCTATGATGTGGCCATCACTGAAATACTCTCTAGAGTTCTGGTCACTGTACTCAACAAGAATGTTGTAGAGATTTTAAAAAATGGGCAGAAAAGCCCAATTAGAATGAACAAATGAGTAATACAATTAATCTATGACATTGGATAAAGGCACTCAGAACTCAAGGAATTCAAGGTCATCTACTGACACTAAATAGATTCAGGACAGATACATATTTAAAACATAGTTAAATAGAGTATAATAAAAGTATGGAACTCACTGCCATAAGATGTACTGCTGGTTGATAACTTGAATGCTTTTGAATGGGAACAAGATAAATTCATGGTGGGCGGGCTCATCAATTGCTATTAGTAAGGAGGAAAACATATATAACCTCCTGTATCTGGAGCAGTGTACTTATATGTATTTGTTGTTGGAGAACTCAAGATGAAGAGGAAAATTTCATGAATCATTTGATAGTGGTCATCCCTGGTTAATCTATGAGTGGAGAGGATGTTGGACTAGATCAGGCATGAGCAAGCTTTGGCTCTCCAATTCGCAGAAATTCCAGTCAGCTTACTGGCTCTTAGGAATTGTGGGAGTTGAAGCTCAAAAGACCCAGAGGGCTGAAGTTTGCCCATGCCTGGACTAGATAGTCTAATTCTGCATGTTTGTTCTTATGACCTGCATGAGCCCAAGTGTTGAAGAACTGGAAAATTCTGTAGGCTTTTATAAGAACTCTTAAATTTAAAAGAACAGTCAAGAATATAGGAAAAGATAGCTTATGAAGCAGCAAAACCCTTCCTGGTCTATGCAGTGAACAGCAAAAGATGATCTTCATTCTTCTTTTGGGGAGATTCCACACATTGCAACTAAGAAGAAATAGAATCCACAAGAAGGCCAAAATAAAAGGAAGGAAAAATGTTATATTTTGATTCCTTGTTAATATAAACTCAGTATACCCAGGGCCGGCCTGACCTTTTCCAGGGGGGTAGGCAAAGAAATTTTTGCCCCCCCCGGCCACCGCGTCACTTGGTCCCGCCTCCGCCTCCGCCGCCACCGCTGCACAGCCGGTCCCATGCGCCCGGCTGCGGCGCCCTCCCAAAGCACGGACATTTCTGCGCATGTGCGTGAATGTCCGCCTGCGGTCCTGAGCGCCTGCGGCTTTGGAGCCAGCGCGCAGGCGCACTCGGGACCCAGCGGACATTCGCGCATGCGCAGAAATGTCAGTGCTTTGGGAGGCGCGCCGCAGCCGGCACGTGGGGCCGGCTGTGCAGCGGCGGCGGAGGCAGAGGCGCCGGCGGAGGCAGGGTGGCGCGGCGCGCCTCCCAGCCAGTGACGCCCGCCCAGCCAGTCGCGCCCCTCACGCGGCCACTTACATTGCGGAATTGCAAAGGCCGGCTCTGAGTATACCATTTGTACAACTCCTATCTTGGAATTCACCCTGGTCAAAAATTCTGCTTCTTTAGTAGTTGGTCAGGCTTGTCCCTATAACTATAGAACCAGAAATAATTTTTTATATATATTTTACAGAAATTAAAGGCTTAAAACATAACGTATCCAGCAGAATTTTTGACCAGGATGAATAGAATTCTTTTGCCTGTATTATGCGCAAAAAGGTCACTTTGACTGCCGTGGTGAATTCCCCTTCCATTACAAAATGCCGAGGCAGGATGGCCACATGACAAAAATATTTAATTTTGGAATCTTGCCCTAACAGAAATTGGACTACAAAGATCCTTGGGATTCTTTCCAACTCTATGATTCTGTTATTTTGATCAAAGCCATCACTATCCTTAGGACATAAAGTATCAAGAGAAATTAACTTCACAGCATATTCAGTATACAAAAATTAGAAAAAAAAGATTTTGTTAGATGCTGCTCACTTCAAAGGATGGCTCAGGGCATATCTGCAATGGCTACAAATCTTGAATTCGGCCAGAAGTCACTTCTGAATGTCCAGATAGGTCTGGCCTGTAATTTTACCATACATTAGCAAAAATTGGGAGTGCTTTGGAGCAACCTTGCACTTTGAAGTTGTTGTAGACAGTTGAACCAGTTCTAATTCAAACTGATCTACTGTCCACATAGGCCAGTTCTATCATCTAATCTTCTCTGTGCGTCACAATGCAGGGACAAGGCAATGGAACTTAGCTTTGTCGTCCATTGTTGCTTTAGAAGCTGGCCATGGAGTTCTGGGCACTTTTGCTGACTTCAAAAAAGGTGCTCAAATCCTTTGGAAAAAGAGGTGGCAATTCCCCCCTCTTTCCCCAGGTTGCACTGGCACCTTTGCTAATATCAGTAAAGGCATCCTGCAATGGCACAAGCTCCATAGCCAGCTGTGACAATGACAAAGGACAGTCCAGGTAAGGATGCCCATTCAACAGGGTCAGATTGCAGGATGGAGGTGGGCAATCTAGTCACTTCTGGTCGAGTCTAGAGTATCGGCACATTGGGCCCACCCTAGATTTTGTTGCTCATATAGATGAGTCCTCAGCCACAATGCTGTAGCAGTTCTCGTGCCCCCCCCCCCCACTTTCCTGCCCCATATTTCTCTCTAGCATACACTCAAAATAAAAAAGGGACTGCAAACTCCCTTGCTCCTTTTTGTTACTCCAGGTGATGAGGACATCTTTAGATGAGTGGAACAATTCTTAAGGAGGAAATGGATATTTCATTGCATTGTACGTTCCAAAAAGCATGCAGAAAGGCTTAATCATGACCCTAAGGGTTTTCTTAAAATTTTTAATGTGTGTGTGTGTGTGGGGGGGGGCAATTCTTAACAATTCTTAGACATTGTTGAGGATAAGACATTCTACCATCTTGCATTTCTTCTCAAAGCATCTTAGGGCCCATCCAGGCAAGGCCTATAACAAGGGAGCTCCTGCAGTTTTACCAGAGGCATCCAAATGATGTCTCTGCTAAAACCAAATTAATATGAGATAAAGCAGGAAAACCCTGCTTTGTTCTGAATTAATTTGATACTCTAGTCTATTAGACCTGGGTCTTCCCGAAAGAGAAGCCATTCCTGAAAGACCTGGTCTAATGGAGTATGGGCCCTGTGAAGACTGACCCCTTGGGGTCAGTCTCCACAGCCCAATTCATTTATTTGGGCTATGTAAGCCCAGAGAAGTGAAGAGGGAACTCACCCCCTCCTCAAATACCACCCACCCACCCACCCATTTAAAACTAAAAACCCTTACTGGTCACCATTAAGCCTTTCTGCATGCTTTCTGGAACGTACCAATGTAGAGCTGGGGGGGGGCAATTGCTCCTGCCCCCCTCACTTCTTGGCACAACATTGGTACATTCCAAAAAGCATGCAAAATGGCCTAATGCCAAGGGTTTTTTGGGGGTTGGGTCGTCCCCATTGTAGCGTGGTTGCCATCATGCTACAATGGGGACAATGCACAGGAAAGCTCCCTTATTTTGGGTGCCTGTGTGAATAACAATGTGGGAGAAAACGGATTACTTTAACCCATTCTCTCCTGCGACAAATTGCTGTCTGGAAGTGGCCTTAGATCTTGAGACCACAGTCATTGGGATAGTAAATTCTCCCACCCATTTTCAGCCAATTATCCAATATAAAGACACTTATCAAATACGTTGTACACTTTAAAATCTTCAATATAGCCTACTTCTAAAAAATTATGCATAGGATAGACTGTGTATTCTTGGGAAAACTCAACCACAAAAACTATCTTAAATCTTTTGTGTGCAGGTTTTCTTGGTCATTTAATATCCAACTGAAGCTCCACATTCAAAGGTTTGACTTTTGCAGTTTAGATTATTCATAGATTTGATTTAAAAATTCAATGGAAGTTGACCATAGAATTGCACTTGAAGACTGAGAGATTCCTAGAGAGAATATTTCTTTTGGAATCTCCAGATCCTCCAGTGCAGAAATTGACCATAGGGTCATGCTGTAGAAGATTCTTAGACATGTTTAAAATATACTTTTTCAGTTTGCCCTCTGCCTCTAACCTTAGCAAAGGTGGAGGGATGACTGTTGTTCTAATTGATAATTTTCAATGGAACTCAACTACATTATAGCCTTCGTGGTTCAAGTGTGTCTGATCATTACATGATAGACTCAGCTCCTAGCCAGTGTATGTGCATATGTGTGCATGTATGCCCAACCTCCCTACTCCATCTGTTATGGGGTCTGTGCATATAAAAGAAAGCTATAAAGTAACTATAGTATAGATAAGTATATTCTGGTTGTTTCTTAAATGTTTTGGTTCATGGCCTCATTCTAGCTGGCATTCTCACCTTTTTTTTGTGAGCAAAAGTTTCTGCCCTAATTTTCTTCATTAGATAAACCTGAATATTAGTTGTGAGAAGTATAGTGTGTCCATTCAGTGACAGCTGTCTTTTCTAGGTGACTGACAGAACAAAGGATTTCAGCCTATCTAACAGAATATAAATTCCAAGTAAAAGTGTCCTATTTCTCAATCTTTACAGTAGGAGAGTGAATTAGTATGCTATTTTTTTAAATATACTTGCTTCTCTATTTTTCCAATGCCCTGATATACTTTGTCCTCTTTTAAAAATACTTTCCAATGTTGCCCCACATTATTCAAGATGCTGTTGCATGCCAACATTGCTGGAGGCTTGGTATTTATGTAGTATTCAGTGTGTAGGCTGTAATTTTAGTGCTCTTATAATTGTGATTATCACATATTCGCTTCGGTAGAGACATGTGGAAAGTCTCCAGCAACTTCAGAGTTAAGTGCACCAGGTCATGCTCATCACTCACTGACTTTTGCATCAAGTGATTATTGACATATGTGAATGAGCCTGTTCAAATTAATCACCAGAGAGAAGGAGTTTTCATATTATCTGGTAAAACCCTCAAACACAATGCTTTGCAATGAAGTTGCTTGACCGACCGAAGTGCTGCGTCAACAAGTAATCAGTGATAAAAAAAATCCAATTATGTACATGCATCTGCAGACCAGCCCTATGAATCATGTAGATCCAGTTATAGCAGCCCCTCTCAGTTATCTCCCAAAACTGGCATTCCACAAAAAGCTTGACAGTGGTTTTTATACATGGAAACAGAGAAGGGGAAGCTCAGTTTCATGCCCGGGTCAGCTCCAAGAATTATAATAGAGGGCCTCATCCAGGCCCTGGAGAACAAAGGCCGACCCATGAATTTCTAACCCCAAAAGCTGTCTACCTTGTTCATATTTTATAAACATATTATTCTACAAAGGCAAAAATTATAACTTTAAAATTTCATATTTATGGAAAAGGCATAATTAATAATGGAAGGTCCATGTGGATCTTAAATTCTCAATTTTGAGAGGAGCCCTTCCCACTCCAAACACAGAAGCAGCCCAAACACAGAAGTCCTCAACCCTATCTGTTTTAAGCGGAATGTTTGTATTATCTCAGAGGAGGGCGGAGGGCGGGAGGGGCAGAAGGGCGGATATGTGGCAGCCACTTTCACAGGCCACAGCGATATGTGGCAGCTATTTGCATAAAGTCCTTTGATTGGCCAGCCTTGGCACTCCAAAATTCTAAGTGCCAGCTATTTGCATAAAGTTCTTTGATTGGCCAGCCTCGCCACTCCAAAATTCTAAGTGCCAGCTATTTGCATAAAGTCCTTTGATTGGCCAGCCTTGGCACTCCAAAATTCTAAGGCACCAGACAGAGGGCATTGATAGCCACAGATTAGCCAGCATCCCAGAATCCAGGCCTCTACATTCAAACAACAGGATTTCTTCCCACTGAGGGGAAAAAAGCCAGCATCCCAGAATCCAGGGCTCTACATTCAAACAACAGGATTTCTTCCCACTGAGGGGAAAAAATGCACCATCAACATTCCTCCCCACTTGGCTCTGTGAAAACAAAATGGAATCCTGTTTTCTCCTCCCCTCAGCTTTTAGAAAATGGCTGCCTGCCATTCCGCCTTTTAAAGTTACCAATTACCAGCAGAACAGGCCAGAACATTACAGGCCCCAAAAGAGAGTTTAGGGCAGGATGGCCCACGAATGATGGGATTTGCATCCCAATTCACTTCCCAGAAAACACTGTAGCCCTACAAATCACAGACCAGGCCCAAAATTTACAGTAAGACTTCATTAACTTGATTTTTCCTCACTAGGCCTCAGTTAATAGGACATTGTGTATAGCCAGGCCCAAAAGAGAGTTTAGGGCAGGATGGGCCAGGAATGATGGGATTTGCATCCCACTTCACTTCCCAGAAAACACTGTAGCCCCTACAAATCACAAACCAGGCCCAAAATTTACAGTATGGCTTCATTAACTTGATTTCCCTGACTAGGCCTCAGTTAATGGGACATTGTGTATGGCCTGAATTAACAGTAACCAACCTTGGCACACTGAGCCCCTATGACCCATGATTCATTCTACTGCAGTTTGGAGTAGGGAGGACCATGGATGATGGGACTTGAAGTACCATCACAGGTTATGAAATTTGTAGTACTTTCAAACTCTTCATTCCCCACAGACCAAGGTGGCCCAGAACCACAAGACCAAACTTGGCACACAGTACCCCCATGTCCCACACTCCATCCTACTGCAGTTTAGAGGAGGATGGACCATGAAGGATGGGATTTCAAGTACCTCCATTCACTTCCCAAGCCCGCTGCGACCCTCATCCAGTGCATAATCATGACCACACTTGGCACAAAAAGCCCCCATGACCCAATGGACGTCCTGATGCAGTTCGGAGGGCGGACCACGGATGATGGGACTTGAAGTACCTCCACTCATTTCACCAGACCATTGCCAACCTCATCCAAACACTGATCAAGACCAAACTTGGCACACAGAGCCCCCATGACTCATTCTACATTCTGGTGCAGTATTGAGGAGGATGGACCACGAATGATGGGACTTGAAGTACCTCCCCTCACTTCCCAAGACTGCTGCAACCCTCATTCAATGACTAATGAAGACCAAACTTGGCACACAAAGCCCTCATGACCCACTCTACATCCTGTGCTGTTGGGAGGGGATGGACCATGGCCAATGGGACTTGCAGTACCTTCACTAACTTCCTGAGACCACTGCAAGCCACAGACACATCTAATAGGAACCAACCTTGGCACACAATGCCTTCCTCAAATAACCCGGGCACCGCCGGGTCCTCAGCTAGTGAAATAATAAAAAGAACAATGCTTTTGAACATAGCTGAGTGCTCTTCCTTCAACAGGGTACGAGTGGCCCCACCCTTTTATCAGGAGGATAACTTAAGTAAGGCACATGGTGGCTGAGAGCCCTCTGCAGCACTCTCAGCTGATGCCTGTCTCTTCCTCCTCCTGGCATAATGCCACAGCCCAAGGATCAGGGGAGTAGGGTTGGGGCAGTCGCCTCCTGTCTCACCTTCCTCCTGGCATAAGGATGGGGCAAGCAACTCCATCCTTATGGTGAGAGGAAAGCCTAAGGATGACTCAGTCCGTGCCCTGCCACCTCCTGGCCCTGCCCACTCCCAGCTCTACCCCTTGTGGGCCCACCCTGCCCAGTGTGTGAACAGCCCCCCTCCCAGCCTGGACCTTCTGACCCGGCCGACAATGTGGCCACAAGGCAAAAACGTTTGTCCATGTCCGATCTGGAAACTCAAAGAAAGTAAAAAAGATAGTGTGCTGACAATTGATAGCTTCTGCATACCAAATAGTGGCATAAATATGGGGAAGGATGTCCCTTAAAGTCAGGATACATACTTTTTTAAAGCCCTTAGGACTGGGATCTTAGCTATAGAATTCAATTGCTACATTTATATATCCTCAATCATGTGTTATGCAGTATCTCAGTAACCTGAGGAACATAATCCACTGCTGATATAAATTCAAGCTTCCAGATTCACTTTTTATGCCCAGTCAGTTAAACGGTACACAGGACAAGTAGCTTGATAGTCAATAGCATCTTTTATCAGGCCAGTTTTGCTCAGCTACACAAGCTTTCAAACCTGGCCTCACCCTGAGTTGACCCCTGGATCTTCCTGTGACGGTTCTCAGCTTCTGTTGATTACTTTTTAAAAGTTGAGTGAATCTGAATTAGTCCCATATTAACAAAAGACCGGGGATGCTCTGGAATTAACTTGAAACCCTGGAGTATCCTCACGGCAGTGTGAACAACAAAATGGGGTCTAATTTGAACTGATCCGCTGTCCATACGTAACATTGCTACCATCTTCTTTCCCCTTCATTCATCTGCTGATATAAGCATGGGTTACCTATGATGGCTATGAGTTCACATAGACATTTATGGCTGGTTGGGACCACCAATGGCAAAACAAATGGTGAAGGGGCTAACACGGGACTGGCAGAGTCTTGGCCCAACTGGAACTCTCCAACCTGCCACCACAGTGGGCTCCAGAGGATGCATGTGGCCACTTTGAAAATGGTTTTTGCTTGTTTTGTTTTTTAATCTTAGCATGGGGAAAAGGGTTTTGGTCAATTCTATTTTAGAAGTAAATCTGCTGCCACCATCAACTTTGTAAGATTGAATAGATGCATTCTTTTATTGTTGTGTCTGTCTTAAAACCTAGGCTTGATCGGACCCTGGATAAACCAACAACAGCGACTGCGGTTTAAATGCTTTATTTAGAAGAAGTAGATTATTCAAAGGCAAAGATAGGATAGTCCAGCAAGGCACTTAATAGTTCATGGAAGCAAAGGTCTTTTAAAGTATCTCCAAGGGAAGCAGGAATCTTGGTGCAGCAGCTGACGAGGTTCGAAGGTTTCTTGGTAAAACTTAGAGTCCAAAGGCCGGGGGGACCCACTGGTCCGGACGAGGTTCAATGAGCATGGCCCGGTGAAGGAAACGTTGCTTCAAAGTTCCGAACAGAGTCCGGACCAGATCTTTATAGGCTTCGACTGTCATGACCCAAAAGGCGGGGGCTACGCCGAAGCGTTCTTGTGGGAACGGAAGGGTCACTTCCTCGTAGCACCTTATCGGCGTTCCTTTGATATGCAAGTTGGGAAGTGTGAATACCGGTGCTTTGAAGCTCTGCGCCTGAGGGAGGATGGCACCTCTCTGGAGCCACAGTTTGCAGCCCGGAACAGTTGTCAAACCGGATGGGATTCTTGGCCCTAAACTGGGGTTGCTCTCATTTGCTGTGGGAAGCAGCCTGGGGCGTGACACCACTCCCCCCTTTAGGCCCCCTCAAAGAGCCTCCTCCAGGCTGGGGCCGATCGGGGTACGCCTGGTGGAACTGGGACACTAGCACTTCGGCATGAATGTCTCGGGCGTCCACCCAACATCTTTCCTCCGAGCCGTACCCCATCCAATCTATCAGGTATTGGAGCTTACGATGAAAGAAACGAGAGTCCAGAATTTCCTCGACCTCATATTCAATCTCTCCATCTACCAAAACGGGAGCGGGGGCCGGCTTCCCCACATCTGGTCGAATCTCATTGGCCTGGCGTAGCAAGGAACGATGAAACACGGGGTGAATTCTCATGCCTTTAGGGAGTTGTAGTTTAAAGGCCACCGGAGAAATCTTTTCTGTCACTTTGTAAGGTCCAAGGAACCGAGCGTTCGATTTCCGACAGGGCCTTTGCAGAGGCAAGTTGCGGGTGGACAGTAGAACCCGATCTCCAACCTGTAACTCCGGCCCTTCTTGCCAGTAACGATCGGCCATCCGTTTGTAATCCAACTTGGCTTGTTCTAGCTGGGCCTTTAGCACCTCGTGACCCGCGGTCAGCTCCTGGAGCCAATTCTCCACGGCAGGTACATTTCCCGGCTCAACCACTGCCGGATAAAACCTAGGGTGGTACCCGTAATTAGCAAAGAAGGGGGTCTCCTTAGTGCTGCCCTGTACAGAGTTATTATAAGCAAATTCTGCCAAAGACAACAGGGGGGCCCAATTATCCTGTTGATAGTTCACATAACAACGCAAATATTGCTCCAACGTGGCATTTGTCCACTCCGTCTGACCATCCGTCTGCGGGTGATGAGCAGAATACATACGGGCTTCAATACCCAACAATCGATGTATCGCCTTCCAGAACTGTGAGGTGAATTGGCTGCCTCGGTCGGTAACCAAGCTCTGAGTGATGCCGTGCAGCTTGAAGACATGGTGGAGAAACAGGTCCGCTGTCTCCTTGGCTGTGGGCAATCCCTGGCACGGAAGGAAATGGGCCATCTTGGTAAAAACAGTCTACTACCACTAGCACCGTGGTGTGTCCACCAGAGGGGGGAAGGTCGGTGATGAAGTCGGCGGAGAGGGCTGCCCAAGGGCGAGAGGGCGTGGGCAGAGGCTGTAGCAATCCAGGCAGTTTACCAAACAAGTGCTTGGCTCTCTGGCAAACCAGGCAAGTAGCTACATATTTCTCAATCTCTCTCCGCATCTTGGGCCACCAAAAATCCCTTACGACCAACTGTAAAATTTTAAACAACCCAAAGTGTCCCGCCGGCCGGCTGTCATGACAAAGCTTTAGGATCTCTCCCCTCTCCTCAGCCTGGCAGTACATACACCTGGGCGCAGTGGCATAACACATTGTCCTGAACCTGAAAGGGGTATTGTATTCCCTTACCCAGTTGCTCTTGCACCCATGGGTCCTGCTGTTGGCCGGTGCGGATCCGATCCGTCAGGCTTCCGGGGGCCGAGGGGTGTCGCTCGGCGCTGTCTGGTTAGAGTTGGGGCTGGCCCCTACTTCAGAAACTGCAGCGAAGTTTTCACTACACAGAAGCAAAGAAGCCGGATCTTCCTCACAGCCGCGTTTATACTCCGGTTTCCGGGACAGGGCGTCCGCCTGCTTGGTTTGGGTGGGGTTCACATAGTGAATTTTGAAGTCAAAACGCTCAAAGAACAAAGCCCAGCATTGTTGCCTCTGATTGAGCTTGTGAGCAGTCTTTAAATGCTCCAGGTTCCGGTGATCAGTGTGAACTTGAAACTGATGCTTAGACCCCTCCAGCCAATGCCTCCAAAATTCAAAAGAGGCTTTAATAGCCAGAAGCTCTTTTTCCCAAATGGTATAGTTCCTTTCTGGAGTGGTGAGTTGTCTAGAAAAATAGGCACAAGGGAGCCAGTCCGTACCCTGCGGTTGAAACAAAACCGCGCCAATTGCTACATTAGAGGCGTCTGCTTGTACCATAAACGAGGTGCCCGGGTCAGGGTATTGGAGGATGGGCTGAGAGACGAAAAGCTCTTTAAGCCACTGGAAGCCTTTCTCTGCGGCCTCAGTCCAGCGGAAAGCAGTCTTTCCTCTTAAACACTGGGTGATGAGTTCAGAACAAGTGGCAAAGTCTGGGATGAACTTACGGTAGTAGTTGGCGAAGCCCATAAACCTCTGAATGTCTTTTTTATTTCCAGGGGATTCCCATTCCACTACCACTTTCACCTTGACTGGATCCATGGAAATTCCTTCGGCAGATATACGATGGCCCAGAAAGTCCACCTGGGGCCTATCGAAAGCAAATTTTTCCAACTTGGCATATAGTCCATGGTCTTGAAGTCTCTGGAGCACCGCCTTTACGTGATGATCATGAGATCCTTGGTCCCGAGAAAAGACCAACAAGTCATCTAAATAGACTAGAAGGAACTAGTCTAGATAGTATCTAAAGATGTCGTTCATAAAATGCTGGAAAGTGGTGGGTCCGTTACAAAGTCCAAAACTCATTACTAGGTATTCAAAAGCCCCATACTTGGTTTGGAACGCCATTTTCCATTCGTCCCCTTTTTGAATGCGGATCAGATTGTAGGCGCCTCGGAGATCCAATTTTGTAAACACCGTAGCCCCTCTCACCTGCTCCAGCATCTCTGGAATAAGCAGCAGAGGGTATCGGCTGCGGATGGTGATGGCGTTGAGACTTCGGTAATCATTGCAAAGGCGAAGCTCCCCAGATTTCTTTTTTACGAACAGGACCGGGGCCCTGGCTGGAGATTGAGAGGGCCGGATAAATCCCTTATGTAGGTTGGTATCCAGAAACTCCCTCAGGGCCTGTTGTTCTGGTTCGGAGAGTGAATACAACCGGCCATGAGGAATAGGCGCATCTGGCACTAGGTCAATCGCACAGTCACAAGGCCGATGGGGAGGTAGTTGGTCCGCCTCCTTCTCGCTGAAAACCTCCCAAACACGGCGTATTTGGTGGGCAAAGTAACCCGCTCCTCTGATTCGGCTGCTGCGCCCGCTCGAGCCGCCATGCAGCGTTCTTGACAAAAGGGGGAGCCGAACTGCAGCCACCGGCATCCCCACGAGATCTGGGGGTCATGAAGAGTCAACCAGGCCACCTCCAAGACCACCGGGAAATGTGGCACTTTAGTCACGAGGAAAGAGATGCTCTCTTGGTGTTCTCAGATTTCCATCCGGATTGGATTAGTCCACTGGTTCACAGGCCCTGATATTAGCGGCCTGCCATCAGTAGTTTGAACCACTCGTGGTTCCTTTAAGGACCTATAACTTGGCCCCAATGAGTCCGCAAAGCCCTTATCAATGAAATTGTTTGTAGCGCCCGAGTCCACCAGTGCATATTTATTTATTTATTTATTTATTTATTCGATCTTATATTCCGCTCCTCCCTGCAGGCTCAGGGCGGATCACAACATACAGTAAAAACATGCTGCATGTAACAAAACCAAGCAGCCATACATTAAAAGCATAAAACATAGGACAATATACAGGATAAAAAGTCAGAGAAAGACACATCCTTAAGACTCAGGATAGGAGACACACCAGAGCAGACCAGACTAATTAAAGGCTAGTCTGAAGAGGGCAGTCTTACAAGCCCTTCGAAAAGGGGCCAGCTCTGGAATCGCTCGGGCGTTGTCTGGAAGAGAGTTCCACAGCACTGGGGCCACCACAGAAAAAGCATAGATCGTGGTGGGGCCCTTCTCCAATGTCCATAGGGTGATTAACAACAAAAACAAGGTTCGCGTTTGGGGCTCTGCTGGGGGGGTGTCCGACCGAGCTAGCGAGCCTTTCTAGTCCCAGTCAAAAGCTTCCCCCACCGAGCGCCCCACCTCCTCCAAGGATTCTGGTCTCTCCGGCGTGGCGGCGGCCATCCGGGGGGAGGACTTAGGCTTGCTGGGGCATTCTCGGGAGAAGTGCCCCCCCGCAGTACCAACACAGCTGGAGGCGCTGACGCCGGTCCTTCTCAGCAGCATCCAAGTGAGGGCGAGGGTGTCCCAGTTGCCTAGGTGCTGAACTCCCCTTGTAAATCCTATCTCAGTCCATTTAAAAACTGCGCTCGAAGGGCAGCATCGTTCCAGGTCACCTGTTTGGCGAGCGTCTGAAACTCGGCAATATACTGGGCGATCGTTAGGTCTTTCTGCATCCACCGCTGCAGTTTCCGCTCCGCCAACTCTCGATTTACTGGGTGGCCCCAAGTGTCTCGAATGTGATCTAGGAAGGCTTGAACTGATTGGGTCGGGGCCGCCGACGTATCGATTAGGGTGGTTGCCCACACTGCCACGGGTCCATCCAACAGGGTGTACACGAACGCCACCTTCTCCTCCTCAGTGCTGAAATCGGCGGCCTGGGCGACGAGGTAGGCCCCAAATTGGCCCCTGAATGTCCATGCCATGATGGGGTCTCCAGCAAAATGAGGTGGGGGGATAACCGAAGCATGACGTGGGGGCGCCTGTGGAGCTGGCTGGCACGGCTGGGCTACCTGCATCGCAAGAACGGCATTGGCGAACTGTTGCTGCATTCCCATGAATTCCGTCTGTAGCTTGTGGTAGTCCGCGGCCGTCAGAGCCCATTCCGCTCCTTTCACTGGATTTTCCTCCTCCCCTCCTCTGAAATCGGCTGCGGCTTGATCCTGCATTTCACCGCCGGTTTACCAGGGTTTTGACTTTGAAGCAAGCTGTTAAAACCTAGGCTTGATCGGACCCTGGATAAACCAACAACAGCGACTGCGGTTTAAATGCTTTATTTAGAAGAAGTAGATTATTCAAAGGCAAAGATAGGATAGTCCAGCAAGGCACTTAATAGTTCATGGAAGCAAAGGTCTTTTAAAGTATCTCCAAGGGAAGCAGGAATCTTGGTGCAGCAGCTGACGAGGTTCGAAGGTTTCTTGGTAAAACTTAGAGTCCAAAGGCCGGGGGGACCCACTGGTCCGGACGAGGTTCCATGAGCATGGCCCGGTGAAGGAAACTTTGCTTCAAAGTTCTGAACGGAGTCCTGACCGGATCTTTATAGGCTTCGACCGTCATGACCCAAAAGGCGGGGGCTACGCCGGCGTTCGTGGGAACGGAAGGGTCGCTTCCTCGTAGCACCTTATCGGCGTTCCTTTGATATGCAAGTTGGGAAGTGTGAATACCGGTGCTTTGAAGCTCCGCGCCTGAGGGAGGATGGCACCTCTCTGGAGCCACAGTTTGCAGCCCGGAACGGTTGTCAAACCAGATGGGATTCTTGGCCCTAACCTGGGGTTGCTCTCATTTGCTGCGGGAAGCAGCCTGGGGTGTGACAGCCTGGGCAAGATTTTGAGTGATCTTGAGAAATAGTTGTTCAATAAGTGAAAATGTCATCTGAGAGTGCATGCCAATGAATACTTCTTTTGATGTTGAGCTTCTTAACATGAGAGTATGATTGTAAAGTACTGGATAATAAACCAGGAAGAATGATCTACAGATTCTTACCTTCACTTTCTATTGCCCCTCCAGATTTTTCTTGCAAAGGCATCATCGATGTATGTGTGTAAGTGCCTCTCTCTCTCTCTCTCTCTCTCTCTCTCTCTCTAGTTTGCATCCTATCTTTATCTCAATAATAAAAACAAATATACCTTACAGCATATTTAAAAACAATATAGATTAAACCTATAAAACTTTCAATAAAGGTATAAATACTAATGATATTTAAAAATAATTAATTTATAAAATTTAAAACATTAAACATTGAAAATTAAAAAAAATTATTAAAAGCCTGCATACAAACCTTAAAAAACAGCACCACATAGCATTAAAGGCTTTGTCTCTTTCTAAAAACCCAATGGCATTAAAATATTTTAACTTGAAGATGGAAGAAGAACTAGGATAGGGTCCTCCTGGCCTCCCTAAGGGCATAATTTCAAAATCTGAAAATCACCTCCCTTGTTACCAGCAAGGTGTTGGGACATAGAGACGGGACTCTTTGGAAGATCTTAGAGCTCTGCCAAAAAGGTTGCAGTGAAATGCTGTAAATATTCCCTTCTTATCCCCCTCCAGAGCCTCCCAGTAGCTTGATATCTTTTTTTAGCTGCCCCTCCTTCCTTTAGGCTTTTTAAATTGTAATTTAATTTGTCTTTTTAATCTGTTCTCTTTTTATAACATTTTTTAATCTGCTTTTATATTTGACATATTTGGGAACTGCGATTCCCCTTCCTTGGGCATATGTGCCCCATTTCACATGCTGGTCATAGACCATAATAAATCATTGATTGATTGATTGATTGAATTCTTTATCTACAATCCAAAATGTATTCTTTTTCACATGTCAACAGCTACAAAAATATTATTTGCACCAACTTGGAAAGAGATTGACATTTCAATGATGGAAGAATGAATTGTTCAGGTTTCTGAGTTGGCCCAAATGCCAACTTAATAGGGGTGTGCAGAATTCCATTTGGTGATTCGGGATTCGGGAAAACCAGCGATCTAGCAGATGGATTGTTGAAAAATAGAAAATAGAAAAAACTTTATTGTCATTGTACACTGCACACCAAAACTAAATGCTTTCCCCAGCACGCATCACAAGCAACACACCCATCGCTCCACACTCCCACCCCACTGCACAGTCCCCAATGTCACATCAATGCAAACCCACGGAGTTCAATATAAAAGCTGTCTCTTAGGACCCTTCCAGATAGGCCCTATATCCCAGGATCTGATCCCAGGTTTTCTGCTTTAAACTGGATCATATGAGTCCGCACTGCCAGATAAGCTGGGATAAATAGAAAGCCTGGAATCTGATCTTAGGATATAAGACCTGCCTAGAAGGGTCCTCAGTCTGTTTGTCCTTGTCTTTGTCACCCTATACCATTTGCCAGATGGTAATAGTTTTTTTAAAAAAAGAATATGCTTTGAGCTTTCTTAAGGCTGTGGAACCTATAAAGTTCTTCCAAAGAGGGGAAAGGGCAACCAATGATTCTCTGTACAGAAGTGGTGACCCTTTGGAGCACCTTCCTATCTGCCACTGTGGAGCTAGCAAACCATGCACATATGCAATAGGTTAGCAATAGAAAGTCACCAGCAGTTTTTCATTCAGTTGTTGGTAGAAGTCTCTGATAGTACAGTCTCTACTGGGCCCTCTTCACCAACGCTGCCAGATGGATGCCCCAGGTCAGATCCTCCTTAACAGTGACACCCAGGAACTTAAAACTAGCCACCTATTCCACTTGGTCCCAATTTATGACCAAGGGCTGGATTCCTGGTTTATTCTTTCTATAGTCCATTATGAGCTCCTTTATCTTATTAATGTTAAGAACCAGATTATTGCCCTTGCTCCACCTTGTCCAATAGACCAGGCAGAATCCAGAATTTAACTGGATCAGAACATGAACAGCCAGATCTTTTATCTAATGGTGGCAATGGAGGCTGAGTGGCATGCTACCTAGAGACTGTGGCATGTGGGCAGCCTCAGAAATCACACAAGAGTGAGTGCCTGGTGGCATCAACTCCTACTCTTCTTTCTTCCCTGGCAGCCCCCTCCATTCCTACCTCCCCCCCCCAGGCCCCTTGCAGAGTGCCTGTTTGAGGCAAATAAGGCTGGAAAGAGTGATGGAGAAAGAGAGAAAAATGTGGGAAAGGGTTCTGTAGGTCTCTCCTCCAGAGAGTGGATTGGTATAACAATTTTGAAACATAGCAGGATTACAGTCGTAATGTGACATACACATTAGACAAGTTTAGTTCTGATAGGCCTTAAAATGATGGAGAAACAATCCTCTAAAATTTCCCCATTGGTGCCAATGGACCAAACCTTACCAGAAGAAAAATGGCATCCCCCATCCAGATTTCAGGAATTTCTAGGAAAATGGAAGGGGGAGGGGACAGCTGAAAATGGAACCAAAATGGTATGGGTTTTTGGGTATTGCACACTCCTACAGCTTAACGTGGATTTGGATAAACCAGTTGAAGATGTTTTGTGAAAGATTGGAAACTGTTACAGATTTTTTTTAACAATAAGAAATCTAATTATGAAACAATCTGTGGTTTTGTCTACTAATAATTCAGTTGACTTATGTAGCTGAATTTGTAAGGGTAGAATATTTTTCCTTCTGATTTCAGTGAGGATTAGTTGTTCAGAGCCCTACTGTGTTTAATTATGTATGTATGTATTAGGCATGGTTTAGAATGCTAAAATGGTGAATTGTAAATCAAATGGGGGTTTGATTAGTAAAAGAAAGACTTACAAAAAATTTCCCAAAAATTTCGGACATGTAACTTAAGTACTAGAGAAATCCGTTAGTAATTCGTATGCCAGAGCATGTGCATTCCAGATAGTTTTGGCCACAACTCCCAGAAATCTAACAGCTGGTAAATTGACTGGGATTTCTGGGAGTTGTAGACAAAACTTGAATCAATCACACTGAATTCTAGATGGGACTCTCCAAATAGGAAGGAGGGAGGGAAGGAGGGAGGGAGGGGGTATTCTATTCTTGGAAGCAGCAAAGAAAGGAGGAGGAGCCCCCTCGCTCCTCGCTGCCTCTCTCTCACCCGATCCCGAGGGGCGCGGGGCCCAAGTTTGCCAGGCTGGTCATATACCTACATTCCATGCACATGCAATAATACAGCAGTAATAACAATGGGAATAAGATATATATATATATATATTTTCTTTCCCCTTTTTTCTTTTCTCCATTTTTAATACATATATTATTCTGGTCATATATTACATCATTACTGTTAAGAATTAACCAACCAACATTCTAGCCAATAAAAAGAAGGGCTCAAAGCTCTGATTGGCTTGTGGAAGGAAATATGATCCTTCAAATAGCCTTAACCCAAGCTCTACAATATTTATTTATTTATTTATTTATTTATTTATTTATTTATTTATTTATTTATATCCTGCTTCTCTCTAGGCTCAGAATTCAAAGAGGCAAACAATATATAACAAGGAAAATGTAACATATATTAAGGTAGACAGAACCATCATCAACATAGTCTTATCTAATCTAATTAAAAATTATAAAAACGGACACCATTATCGAATAACAAACACAATTATTCAGTAGATTAAAGATAATCAAAATCTGAAGGAATTATGTGGATGAATAGGTAATTTCATGGAAATGTACAAAGTGTACAAAAGAATCCTATTGACTGCAAAATATAGGAAAGAATGCTATTACAATAAAGATACCCTTTACAGTTAGAATGTCTGGTTTCCTTGAATAGCTATTGTGTGAATATAAGCACATACATATACTTCTTCATAGAATGCAGAGTTTGTGTACAAGCAGTTCATAGCCGCACAACACTCTGATGGCATTTATTAAAGGACTGAGCAAATTCAGGGTCACTCCAAGTTATTTTACTGCCTGGGGAGGAAAGGCAAATGATGCTTCTCCCTCTTGTCAAGTTGTATAGCAACCAAGGCTGTCCAACTTTCTTTGGCAGGAAAATCCAACAGTTGCCTCTCCCTGGGAGGAAACCCCCCTCTGCCATCATTATATATTAAACAACTAACAATTTGCTGTCCTTTCATGACACCCCAAATCAGCTGCCTCGGGAGGCTATCTCACTCTGTCTAATTCACGGATGACAGAGCCATCCATAATAATAAGGATAGCTCTTTAAAACAAAAGAAGTTGAACTTCCCTGCAACAGGGCCAGTATGTCTCTAATAATTCAATATTAAGATAAAAGAATTGTATCTGTCTTATCATGTTTTGCCTGTGAGCTTTCCGGGACTAATGCCCAGCCATTGCTAGAGGTTGTGCTGACTAAGGTAGGTTCCCTCACTGAGCATGCAAATTCCTACATTTTATAGGCATCAAAATTAGCTTTACAAATGCAGATGTATTAGATCGCATCAATGCATAAGTTGCAGAGAAAGTTGGTATTTTTTTTTAAAAAAAAGATTTGCTTTTCTTATGAGAACATGATAAGCTTTTACAGAATCTACTTTTGTTGGCCCATTCAGTCAAATATTGTCTACTCTGACTGAATCACAAGCACCATCTACGCTGACCATTTAATGCAGCTTCAAACTGGTTTTGAATAAAGTGGTTTTGCTGTGCAGATGATTATATAAGAAATCCTGGAACCAGTTTGAGGCCCAGATGATTATTACACAAACCACAAAACACTGAGATGCAATAAGGGCTTTCTTTTGTGCCACTTTGCAGGAGGTTGTTGCCTGGTGGCCATTGCAGTTTGAAGCTAGCTTTGTGCTGAATTAAATTGTTAGTGAAGAAGGGGCCAGAGAGTCACTTAGTGGGAAGGGGTCCCAAAGGCCATTGAATCCAATCCCCTGCTAGTTTTAGAGCTATTGACAACCTTCCAAGACATAGCCAATAACCTATGGCTATAATATCCAAGGTTCTACTAATAGGATGTTCTTCATCATGTTTAGCAATTTTTTATTTATTCTTATTTTAGCCACTTGTCTCAGTTTTAGCCTCAGTAGCTAAAGACAAATAACCTTGTTTATCTTTCATATGGAAATCATCCAAATATCTAAGGATATCCATCATATTGTCTTGCAACCTTCTCTTCTTCTGACAATGGCTTTCCATGGTTTTATATAAAGAGATATATACCATCTTTTACATATGATTATGGCATGTCCATGGCCCCATCCACACTGCTATATAACCCGGTTTCAGGATGCAGATTGACTGCATTGAACTGGATTATATAGCGGTGTAGACTCATATAGTCCAGTTCAAGGATGTTCAATCTGCATTATACCAGTTTACACTGTCCATTATAATGCAATTCAAACTGGATTATATGGCAGTATAGATGGGACTGGATTAAATGGCCATATGGAAGCACCCTTAGTCTGCCATGGTTCCATTCTAGATAATCTTGGGAACTTTGGTTTAGGAAGTATTTGAAATCCTCAAACCAGAGAGCTGCATTACAACAAAATATCAACCTCATGATTCCATAACATGTTGTCATGGCAATTAAAGTGGGATGGTAGGGCTATATTTGTGCAGTATGAATGAGATCCCAGTCTTTCCTTTCTGGATACGTTTTATAAGATTAGTTGAACAGAAGGATGAGACAAAACAACCCTCTACCATGACATCTTGCACTGTTTTGGAAGTGTTTCACAACAGTGTCATAACTCTGTCCAGAAGTGTTCTAGTAGGGGGCAGAAATCATTTTAAATCAAGACAAGGGAGGTGGTGTGAAAATGCTGCCATGTCAGATGACGACCAGTGATTATCTCTGTTATGTAAATGACTAGCAATTCTTCCAACATTTATAAAGTTGTTTTTCTGTGAAATCAGTTTACAAATGAAGGACCAAGAGAGCAAGTGAGAAGACAAGAGAAAACTCGGACCTTGTAAAAGCAGTTGAAAAGCAGGACAATAGAATATTACTGTAATTAGAATTTGTCCCCACCTAATTGGGACAATTGAAGTATATGAAGTGGTGACTGCATGGTATGGCAGTATGGACCTCCTTTTTGCATGTCTGTTATGATCAAGACTAATTTTAGATTTAGCCTTTGCTTTTGCGTTGCAGTTATTTTATTATTATGGTACAGTGGCATGGATCTTAATCTTTAGGAGTAAAATTCTGCTTACAGAAGAAAGATTCCCCACTTATCCTTTCCTGTTGCTGTTGTGCAAGATCTATGAAAATGTTTTTTTGAAGGTGAGCAGTATCAACATAATGGCATAGATATTTTGGAAGGGGAACAGCTGGGAAGTAGGGAGTGGAGAAAATTGCACAATGGCATTCATAATCAAAACATGGTTTGTGCTGAATATTTTCTTTGAACTAGTGAACTAGTTTGGGGACAAATGATGAAATATTGGATTGACATTTAGACTGGAATCCTCTGAGCCCCTTGTATTTAATGATGCTTAATGAGTACACGACATGTAGACATGGCATTGACAGTAAATATGTTAAAATAAACTTCATTGGAGGGAAATGCTTCACTTTTTAACATAGCTCTGTATACTAGTATCTTGCCTGATTATATTAGATTGACTAAAATTTCAGCATGTCAGTCATTTCAGTAGGTGTAACATATCCTATCATGTCTAATGACAGAGTTGAGTATTCCTTTTGTATTTCACAACACTATTCTTACTGTACTTAAAATGTGCTCTTCACATTTAATTAATTGATACTCTCAGATTCCTTTAGCAGATAAGATTTAAGTAAGATGGAAAGTAACAATATTATGGGTTAGTATTGTGTAAATACTGGAACATGAGAAGCAGACTTTAATTCCAATCCTGAACAGTGCTACCAGGAAGGAAGTGTCTCTGAATACAATGGGTCTTACTGTCATGGACTCATATCTGGTGCATTTAAGGCACCAGAACACCTCCATGCCATCAAGGTCAAGGAATGTAAACAAAATGGAATAATGTGAAGGCCAGGGAGGGAAAGAGCCTGGTAAGTCAACCTTACTCATACTGGGAGACCTGGAGGCTGAACGGAGAAATTTTGGGGGTCTTGAACTGGGAACTTGCGGCATTTTCTTTGTTCAGAATTTGCTGTAGAGTAGTAACCTAGTATTAAAGAAAGTTCCAAGATTTCCTTATGAGTGAATTTAATACAGTTCTGTTATCATCACACAATGTGACGATACAAAACATTGCACTGTGTTTCTTGAAAACAAACAATAGAACATTATTATTCTTCTATCATCATCATCATCAACATCATCATCAGTTTTAGGAATTTAGGATGGACTACCTCTATATGTCAGAGCAATATACATTCATCTGGAGTTATAGGCATAGTCCCACAGTGACAAGAAAAGAGAATATTGGGTGAGATGAAGTGATGCGAGAGAGTGAGAGCATGAATTTTAAAAAACAAACCTGCTTATTCCATTTCCTCAAAAATGTATCTTTCCCTTACTTCAAGTAATTTCTCACTTACAATGATCCTATGTGGAACTTATAACATAGTTTTCTTGATAGGATTTGTTCAACCTCCTTCCAGTGGATTTCCTTAGCTGAGTGGAGATGCAAACCATGCTTTCTCAGGGTAATTTCACATGGACACATAAGGCTGCTGAGACAGCACAGGGCAGCTATATTGCAGCCTCATGTGACTGCCCTATGCTACCCCAGTGGCAAGAAGCAATCCACCCTGCCCAGCTGTGCTGACACCCGTTCGGCACAGCTGCATATGAACACAGCCTGCCTACCCTTTCTGTACTCCATTTCCCCTGAAAAACAACAGGAATAACTGCTTACCTTTGCAGCAGGCTCTGTAGTTCCAGGATCTGCATCACCAAGACACAATGGGGGCCTAGGAACAAGAAAAGCCCTCTCCTCATGCAAAACTTGCTGTTGCAGATCCAGAGCTACAGAGCCTGATGGTAAGGTGTTGTTCCTGTCATTTTGTGAGGACACCATCTGGTGACCCACAAAGATATGGAACCCCCTAGAACATTCAGAACTTTGCTAGTGTTTTTTTTAAACCTGCAATAAATCTGGATTTAAAGGTTTATTCTTAGTTAAAACAAATTAGCCTGTGTGTGTTTGAACATCCCAGGCTAATGCACTTACTTCACCACACTTAGGTCTGATCTAGACAGCCCCTTTATTGCTGAAACTATTGCTGCAACCGGCCCACGATCACCAAACATGCACCCGCCCCCAGTCTGTCCCAGGCTCACCTTCATTGGCCAAGGCCCCAGAAAGCCTGTCCCTCCCACCCTACTAGGGCCCCCTTATATTTAAGGTAGACACCTGGCAACCTTGATGCGGCCAGCAGAGCTGTTTGGTCTATATCACTGCATGGATTCTTTATGAAGAATCAAAACGTTATCTAGGAATTCTAGATGGAATCATAGTAACTGGCTGACAAGGTGAGAGTTTGCTTCAGAAGAAGAACACCATCTGTTGTGAAGTGCTGGAAACAGAACTGAGCTTGCAAAGAAGATGGAAATGAAAGTCATGCATAAGAGGATTGTATTTATCACATGCCATATCTGAGTGGGTTTAGTGTAGTGGTAGCATTTTAATGTTTATTTTCTATGGCAACATGATTGTAAACCTGTACATCTACTATATTCTAGTAACCTTAATATGTGAACTATTCATCTGTTGAAAAATATAGCTTTGAATAACTGCTGAAAATGTAACACAGAAATACTATGCCATCCTGTAATGTTTTCCAGCAAATACATTCTGAATATTGATTAATGTTTAAACAGAGGCACTGATCCAATATTTTGTGAGGCTTAAGAACCAACATGATGCAAATCCCCCGGCCACCCTCCCTCAATGTTACTCATAGACCAGGTCTAGATGTTTTCTAAAACCTCTGGATCAGGCCTCTTGGCTTCATGGGAGCTTGCTGAACAAAGCGGGGGAAATAGGGAAATTCCACCTGCGGCTGTACCTCACTTGATTCTGGCCAAATTAGTATACATTGGAATACTTGTATTCTGGTTAGGGTTGTCAATTCAAGATTTTTCTAGACCTTGCGACCAAGGGATGGCTCCTGGTGATACTATTAAGCATTGTGGATTAAGTATCAACAATAGTTTTTCTAGGTTGCTATTCAAACAAACGTATACAATGCAGATGAAAACAGAATATTTTTTCTTGTTTAGAAATAAACAAAAGGGGGTGTTCTCAGATCAAAGTCAAATAAGGAGGTTTTTCATTCTCGTTTCTTAAGACAGAGACAGGCATGTAGCCAGGGGGGCTAAGGGGGCTTCAGCCCCGAAATTCTCAGGGTGGTCCGCGAAAAGGCCTTACTGGTACATTATTTAAACTGTTATGTTTATTCATATCATGATCTGATTACCATGCTCATTATATCCCACATTCATAGGGTTATTGGGATAACAATACAAAAGGTTTGCTAGGGTAGACCCTCTTCCACCCAGTCTCAGGCCCCCGAACCAAACTCAGCCCCCCCATCAAAATCCTGGCTACGGCCCTGGACAGAGATAATATTTAATCTAGCCCTGGGCTACTTTTACACTCATGACCTCTTTCCACTTGAAGCATTTCTATATTACTCCTGATATATAAGAATAATAACCAAGTATAAAAATCAAACATTTTCTGATAACAAATCAACATTTGAAAGGCTTGCTTAGACAGGCTGATTTTTTCCTTTTTTTGGAATACAATCTGAAGCATTTTCTGCAGAGTCCACTGTAAACCTTTATGTTGTTGCTTACAGATTGGTGTAAATGGGTAATGTTCAGAAAACGTTTACTTTTGCCAGTTTTTTCATGACCCCACCGCTGAGGTAAGGGGGCTTCATCTGGGTCAGGATCTAGCCCATTGCTTCTTAAACTCTGAGTCCTGATTACAAAAGTTGCCCCTTAGCTCAATGTTGGGATCCTGAAAAGTTTGGAAACAGTTAAATTTTTCTGAATGTCATCTAGTGACTGTTTTAGACATTTACATGAATCTACTGTGTAGCGATTAGAGTGGACTCCGTTTGAAATGTTGATTTTTATATCTCTTTTTAAAAATACCTGGGGCCAGCTAAAACGTTCTCGAGCCAAAAGGGGATGCCAGAGAAAAGGTTTAAGAAGTTCTGGTCTAACCTACGTGTTTCTTCCAAACAGGTGGAAACAGAGCAAATAACAAGTCCTGGCACTGCAGTGACTGGAAGGGAAAGAGGAAGCTCATTAAATATATACATAGCTCTTCTGGAGAATTTGTGTAAGTTGCAGCAACAAATCAATTAAGTATTAGATATTATATCACATTGCTGGTCTACCAGTTCTGGAAAGTTGCACACAGCCTTTTCTCTTGCACAGATAAGAATGTAGCAAAACTGGAAAATGTGCACCCTTACCTGGAGATGGCTCACAAAAGATGGTCATTCAGGGCCAAGCACTGCAATCTGGCAGCCCTAGCCCTGGGAGGAAATTGAAATGTTGGCAGTTCAAATCAAAACACTGCCCCCCTCCAAAAATGCAACCCTGGTGATATGATGCCCATTGTGTAAAGGCTGATGTGTCCAAATTTGTTCCTGAATATTTCAGGTTTTGAGAGAGCTTTTTTAAAAATCACAGACAGAAGACATAAAAGGACACTGTGTAACCAGCAGTTTCATATTAGACTGAAAATAAGATGATAAAGAAATGGACAGGTTTTGGAAACAAAGAAAATGTTATTGTTAAACATAGAGAAACTACATCAGAAACTCAGCAAAAGACTTTATTCCTTTCACTATGACCTGGAAGCAGGGAACGCTGTACTCTTACATTATTAGGATATCTGCACTGCACACTATAGTTTGATTCCACTTTCTTTAACTGCCATGGGTCCACTGTAAGGAATTGTGGAATTTATAATTTCTTATAGTACAACTTGAGTATCCTTTATCCAAAATTTGGGACCAGAAGTTTTCCATATTTTGATTTTTCTATATTGTGGAATACTGTACTTTTATATATTTAATGAGATATAAGGGCCCATGTCTAAACAAGAAATTCTATTCTGTTTTGCATAATAGAATTTTATTTTATTATACAAAACAAAAATATTTTAAATAGTTTTGTGAATGAATCCAAGTGTGTTTACAATGAATGATCAGAAAGCAAAGACGTCACTGTTTCAGCCACTCCTGTGGGAAATTTTGGAGAATTTTCAATTTTGGAGTTCTAGATGAGAAATGTTCAGTTTACACTTACAATTCTCTGCTAGAGGGCGCTTCTGTAGTTCTGGGGAGTACAAAGGGAGGTAGGACCCAGTTAGCTCTAAAAATTGGACAAAAGTAATTGTTAATTTTCTGTTGCATGCTGTTCTAAAATTTTGGAAATGGGAAAATGTCACATTGTGTTCCAGCTATCTCTCTGTAGCTGGCAGCTACACAGGTGGCTGTATATAGACCTCAGGCTGGTTTTTAAGATGATCATTGATATGCTTTCAATGGCCTGCCCCTATTTATCTACTTGTCTGCACTCAGCATTAGAGATGAGGTTGAATAGCATTCTAGCAGGTGTCCAGTGGAGCCCGGGCTGAACAAGAGAGGATTCAGTCTCAAACAATCCATCACTAGGAAACAATGAATAACTTACTACAGGGAGCGCTTTAGCATTTGTAAAGAGTTTTGTGACAGTGACATTGTCCAAAGGCCTGCATGCATTCCTAAATTCAAATTATTTGATGAAATGGGTTCTTGTTATCTCACCCAGTGCATTAGGCTGACAAGTGCTTGGTTTTATAATCGCTCTCATCAATCTTTTACCCACCATATAATTTTATTTACCTTCCTTTTGTTAACTTGTCTGTCAGAGTTACTCAGCGTCTTCACCATTATAAAACTTCTATCTCACATAAACTTGAGGTAGGCTGTAACTGAAAACAGCCGTCTGGAACAGCCAAGTGAGAAGCAATTGAGCTCTCCAAACATTGAGGAAAACAGTTAAACACAGGATATTATCTAATCTAAACTTCCAGCAATTCCCTGCATATCTAGCCTGTATGAGGAAGGGCTGTATCTCAGTGCTTTGCATGCAAAACATCTCAGGTTCAGTCCCTTATATTTCCTGGTGAGAGCAGGAAAGACTCCTTCTCAAAGTCTGTAGAGTTGTTTCCAAAAGTACTGGCTTGGACAGACCAATGGGTTGATTATATGACCCTAGACATACAATTGTGTTCTCATATTATACAGAAGATGGTTCATCAATCTACATTTAGAATAATCTATCTTTTATGGACACCCATGTGACTAATACTTGCAATTTCTCCTACCTGCATCTGACAAAATACCTCATCTCCAAGAAGTTGTTTTTAACATTTTCAGACAAGTCTACTGGGAGTTAGCATACAGTCTTGACTGGAGGAACTAGCAAATTTCTAGCTGGAACTACTTTATTGGAGGGCATAGAAAATACTTAGAGAGATATCCTCCAAAAAGATAGCAACTCCCATCCTAAGTCATTCAACAGACTGCTCTCATCCATAGTTTTCTGTTTCCAGTTTAGGAGTGTATCCCAAGCAGATATGGAGGTTGTATTATATTTTAAAAGCTATGCAATATTCATTCCATGTTATTTTACTGTCAAGTCAATTTTGACTTTAGAGTGTCTCTCTAACAGCCTTGGCCATCAACTGGTCTTGCAGAGCTGCATCTTCCTTGCAATCCACTTGTAATGTGGTTTCCCTCTTTTCCTGCTACTTTCCACCTTTTTATACCTTTTCATCGTTCTGCTGTCTGCTCTGAAAAACTGCAGCAATCCTTAGCTTGGTTGCATGAAGCAAAATAGATGCTTGGATATTTGCTTTGATGATAGTATTTCCTACACAGCTTAGGAAATTTGGCACACCTGCCGCAGCCCGTCAAACTGTTCATAGCTGAAACATCCATCACGCTAGAGATAATGAGTAGAATACTTTGTAATATAACATGCTTGCAATGTTTGCTTATACACTTGCCTATTACTCAGTTGCTGCAGTTGCATAGCAACGAAATAGAGGAAGGGCTTCGTGGCTGACAGAGGGTCTTCCTTCAATGTAACCTATGTTTCCGCGAATCAGTTCATTACTTCATCTAGCTCAGTATCATCCACATTGGCTGGTAGGAGCTTTTCAGGGTTTCAGACAGGAATCTTTTCAGTGGATGGCAATGACTGGACTTGGCACAATCTGATTGTAAACAATCCACATGGATGAAAATAAGACAGAGGACATTTTTGCACCCCACTGGGTATGCTAGACATTTTCTAGAATCAGGATGATATAGTAATTTGGGTGTTGAAGAGGGGTTTAGGAGAACCAGGGTTTGAATCTCTGCTCATGGAAATCCACTAGGTGACCTTGGGCAAGATGCACACTTTTAAAAAAAGGCAATCACAGACCTCGTAGAATAATAAATCTTGCCAAGGAAACCCTATGATAAGGCCATAGGGTTAAAGTCAACTTGAAGGCACATAGCAATAACAGCAGCCGTTCTCTAGGCTTGGTGTCTGCCAGCTACCCAGTTCCTCTGTTGTGTTCTTCTGCAACCACCAAATGACTCCCTTTCATAACAGCAGGTCTTTCTGGCAGTAGTCAGACGATGCATTCAGACTCCATCCTCATTGACACTGGTCCATACTCAGACAATGTGTGATTTTAAGTAGAAAATAAAATGCCCAAAAGAGAAAAAACTGTTGCATTATATTAGTTCAGAGACCTTTTAAGGTATTGGGGAGGTGAGTTATGCACATGTGAAGAATTCTTAGTCCAAATTTGAAAACCAAGCAAACCAGTATTTTTAAACAGAATGTCGTTCCAGCCATCTGTTGAAACATGTCTGCTTAAGCTAGCCATCTGTTGAAGCCTGAAATGTCTCTTGCACTTATATGTATTTTTAAAAGCTTGTTAGCTTACTGTTTCAGCTGCTGGTGTAGCAACAAACATGAGAATGCCACATTTCATGGATTTCTACAGGTAATTTTGTTTCAGAATATAGAAAGGTTACAGCTTGTAGCCAGATCTTGCAGAAATAATTTCCAGTGGGATTTTACTTCCCTTTCAGTATACATAATAAACTTAGATGTGTATTAATTGTAGGATTGGGCTTAACCTTACTCATTAGTTCATAAACCACTTGGGTAGCAGAATGCAAGTGTGAAGGATACAGTTTGCTTCCAGGACCTTTCGTCGCTTGAGGAAATTATCAGTACTTTTAAAAAAAGTGTGCCTACTGAAACGAAAAAGATTGCGGTCCCAATAAGGTCGTAAATCTAGAGAACCTCTGGTGTGACTGGAGAAATTTCATTGTGACTGTTCTATGATTCATGGCTTTCTGTCCCACACTGCAGTCCACATTTAACCCATCAGATTCCTAGGGTTTATACCTAGTTTTGACACATTATCTCCAATGACTGAAATGGGGTATTGTAATATGTTATCTGCCACTGTAACATCCTCTTGTGCACTCACTGTGCTTTCTCAGTTATTGATCTTTCTGTGTTTAGTGGGATCTATGCAGAGGGTTTTCTGCACCTTCATTTGTACATAAGTAGAACTATTGCAACATCTGAGAACTTGGCATGCATGGAGGCGTTAATAACATTCAAAGGCATGTAATACACATTTTAGAAAAGTTGTATTATCTCGAGGATAAGAAAAGTTGAATTTTCTCTGTGTGCAAATGATGTATTGGAAAGGGCTGGTGGCCACGTCAGAGGGTGGGAGTGATGAAAGATGCAACCCTGAATGGTCTGAAAACAAAAGAGAATTAGCTCAATAAAAGCTCACTGGGACTTTAAAAAAGTTGAATTATCTGCAACATTGGTGTAGCAGCCTATTACATGCTTCCCATTTTACTATACACATAATAGTGTACCCTGTTTTGGCAGTACTCTCTTTCTTGTGATCCTCAGCAAACTTGATTACTATGTGCAATATAGAGGCACTCTTATGGTGCCTCTATACTGTATAGCTAATATTTTGACACCACCTTAACTGTCTGGCTCAATAATATGGAATCCTGGCATTTGCAATTTTCAAGGTCTTTAGCTTTCTCTGTTAAAGAGTGTGGTTATTTCAACAAACTACAACTCCCAGGGTTCCACAGCATTGAATCATTGCAGTTAAAGTGATGTCAAATCACTTTGATTCCACAGTCGAAATGCACCCTTAACTGGAAAAGCCACTGACACCATGAAGAGATTTGAAGTAGGTTTTTTTTCTTTTCCTGAATATAGGAAAACATTATAGTCTGACCTTGCCAGAAGAAAGAAGATAAAACCTAGGTAATCAATAAACTATTTATTAAGTTAAAGACCTCAGGCTTTTTGGTATAATGGGCTTTCTTTTTAAATGAAGATCTAGAGATATGTGTCATATTCATGATTTATGTTCCTTTAGGAAGAAGATCCTATCATTCCAGTATGTGATTTTAAAGTTGCATACTCCCAGGTATTGAAGTATATATGCACAATAACAATGAGTTACACAAACTCTCTGAAATAATAACTTGTATATTATACAAAAGGCAATACGTTTTTCACAATATTGTGAAAAACATATTGCCTTTTGTATAATATACAAGTTATGTGCATATATACTTCATTGGGTGGATAGCAAACTTGGATTGCATGTACCCATATCCCCCTGTTTTCTTTAGCTGTTTGGAAGCTGCAGCCTCTGTTTTTTTTTTTACTCCCAGGTATGGCAGATATATAAAACAAAAATCTTCGAGCACACTCATATTAAGTTATTTTGTGGCTTCAGACCCACAATGTATGCTGGTAAAAATGATTACAAATCAGCAGTGGTGTGTGGTGATACGTATGTTTGTGAAGTTAAAAATCCGACCTGTTTTAGTGCACATTTTATCTTCACAGGCATATTTACTAATCATAGATTCATAGAGTTGAAAGACACGACAAGGGCCATGCAGAAATACAGTTAAAACATTCTCAATAGATGGTCATCCAGCCTCTATTTAAAAACTTGTGGAGCAGACTCTACCACACTTGTAGGCAGTATATTCCACTGTCACACAATAGTTACCACCAGGTAATGTTGAAATCTTTTTCATTATTTCCTCTCTTACATGTGAAATTTCTCCTGAAAAGTTAAAGCAAGTTTCTTCCATTTAATTTTAAACTTTTCTTTCCTACACCTATATCAGTGCTGTCCAACTTCTACGGGGTCCAGGGCCGGATAAAAGGTCACTGATGACCTAGGGGGCCGCTCGGCCCCACCCCCAGGCCCCGCCCCCAACCCAGGCCCCCCCCCCTCCGAAAACGGCCGAAAAAGGGCCGAAGGCGGCACCAAGAGCAGCGCGGCCCAGGCCGGGCGTGATCGCGCTGTCTGGCACCACCTACTCCTCCTTTCGGTGCCCCCTCCCTTCCTAGGGCGGGGCGCCGAAAGGAGAGGGTAGGCGCGCCAGAGCAGCAGCGTCACGCCGCCTGTGACGGCTCTGCTGTGGCGCGCCGCCTACTCCTCCTTGGCCCCCGCCCTAGGAAGGGAGGGAAAAGGAGAGGAGTGGCGATGCCAGGAGCAGCAGCGTCACGCCAGGCCTGTGACGCGGCTGCTCTTGGCGCCGCCTACTCCTCCTTTTCGGTGCCCCTCCTACCTAGGGCGGGGGCCGCCGAAAAGGGCAGAAGGCAGCGCCAAGGGGCAGCGCGATCCACGCCAGGCCTGTGACGCTGCTGTTGCTGGCGCCGCCTTCTGCCCTTTTCGGTGGCTCCCCGCCCTAGGTAGGGGGGCGCGAAAAGGAGGAGGAGCTAGCTCTCTCTTCCTCCTCCCTGCCCGCCCCCCGGCCCCCTGCTGCCATTTTTAAAAAAATTCATTTTTTCAAATTTAAAAATGGCGGCTGAGGGCATATAGGTGGCGTGTCCCAACAGGCTACGGGGCCGGATCCGGCCCCGGGGCCGCCAGTTGACAGCCCTGACCTATATGATATAGAACTGTAACAAAAAATTCCTTCCACCATGCAGTTGCTGTTTGTTGTTTTCCTTTCCCTCTTCAACTTGAAGTCAAAATTCAGCTATTTTATTTATTTATTTATTTATTTCAAATATTTATATCCCATCCTTCTGAACCCTGGGGGGTGGGGTGGGAAAGAGAAAGACTCAGGGCGACCAAAGTGGTGGGATGAGGATCCGCTGCTTGGCACACCTGCTACTTTTAAATCAGATCAACACACAAACTGGGTTTGAAGGCAACAGGAACAGAAGGTCATTCCTTTCTGGCCTGAAAAGGTGTTTGATTCAGAGTCTCCACACAAAAGGAATCAGGCAGAACCATGCAATACAATGTAAAATATTTTATCCCTTTTGATCATCATTCAAAGTCCCTGCTCTCTTCCCTGATGGCTGAAAAGTGATCATGTTTGGATCCAAGTTTTCATTGGCTGGGGAATCTCTGTGACAACAGAGGTGGCAGAGTCTCCTTCATGACAGGAAAAATGAAGACCTGTCATTTGTCGATTTGGAGCCGTTTGGAGAATCCACCCAGAAGGAAAAGGCTAAACAGACTAAAAAGATTGATTTTCTGGTTTAATAGGATGGGGCCCTTCCTGCCAGCATTGTCTTCTCAGGTGAGCTCATCTCACAGCAGAAAGCTGAAAGAATTTCATAAGCACACACACACACACACACACATATATAAAATTTTAAGATTTTCCTAAATGCACTGGACTGTATATACACATTTCCATTTCAGCACATCACAGTCACTTTCAATATAAAACATATATGCATGAGTCCCATCTAGTTCATAAACATGTGTACACCATAAAATATATTTCCAATGAACACAGTCACATACAGTTTTTGGTCAGACTGCTTAAATATGGGGCTGAAATCAACATTAATCCTACCTAGAGCAAATCCATTGAAATCATGGGGTGACTAACAAGCCCCATTCATTTCAGTGGCCTACTTTAGGACTAGCATTAAATTTATTCCATTGGTTTCTCCAAAACTATTTTTCTATAAAGGTATGTGACTTCTATAGAACATAGCACTTACATTTTAAAAAATTGGGGATAATTTACCAAGATTTAGTTTCTTTGCATTTGAAATGTATTCGGACTAGGAAATGCTACAGCAAAATTGATTTGCACGTCAAATTTGATCATTTCTTTTCCATAGTATAATAAAAAGAATGCCGTGTAAGCTCATTTGTGCCTTTGGCAAGTATTGTATATATTGTCTATAGTGAGCTTGTTAAAGGATTTCAAATTGGCTGGCAGTGTGAGGAAACTATTCTAGTGGCATGTTAGTAGTATTGTTACTTTCATTTTGATTTATGCATTTCAAGCTTTTTCTGTGACTTCAGATATAACTACTGTCTGTAATTAAACAAGAACAATAGTCATAATTATTTTGCTTTCTGTAACATTGCTAGGAAACCCCCCCCCCCAAACTCAATCCTCATTAGTTTTTTATTGCCTTGCACTAATAACACAATGTTGTAAACTATATTATTTTCCAAATGTAAAACTAGTTTATGAATGAAAATAAAACTAGCTGAAAAATGTCTATTGTCTAGAAAGCAATCTTTTTTGACATAATAAAGAGAGCAATTTTTTTTGAAAAAAAAACTTTTTATTTTTCTAATTTGCATAGTAATATGCCAATATTATTTTATTACATTTGCTGACTGAACTAATTCTGTTACTCCAACCATCAAACAGTTTACTATGAAGATAATTTTTATTTCTGTTTACAGAACTTTCTCCATAACTAAGCCCATATATAAATGTTTAACCCTTACATGCACCTGACATTTCTTATATGTTGGCATAAGAGCCTGTGGGTGGTGCAAAGTGTTGTGAAATAAGTTGATCAAGGAACTGGAAATACATTACATACAAATAATAATAATTTTTATTTCTAGCCCACCTCTCCTCATGGCTCAAGGTGGGATACAACATGCTAAAATACACATTCATCTAAAACATTAGTTACTAGCTGAACCCGGCACGCGTTGCTGTGCCCTATTTTGGAGATGCGAGGAAGTCTGAGTATGTTAGGGTTGGAGTTGTTGTTAGTTATGGTGTTGTTGGGGTCATGGCTGTGTTGTTGTGGGTTTTTTGGTGGGTGGGATGTCTCTGTCTCTATTTCTCTATCTCTCTCACTCTGTCTCTCTCACTCTGTACCTCTCTCTCTATTTCTCTGTATCTCTCTCTGTCTCTCTCTGTATCTCTGTCTCTCTCTATTTCTCTATCTCTCTCACTCTGTATCTCTCTCTATTTCTCTCTCTCTTTCTCACTCTGTCTCTCTCACTCTGTATCTCTCTATCTCTCTCACTCTCTCTCTGTATCTCTCTCTATTTCTCTCTCTCTATCTCTCTCTCTGTCTGTATTTCTCTATCTCTCTCACTCTGTCTCTCTCACTCTGTACCTCTCTCTCTATTTCTCTCTATCTCTCTCTGTCTCTCTCTGTATCTCTCACTCTCTCTCTCTCTTTCTCTCTCTCTCTCTCTCTCTCTCTCTCTCTCTCTCTCTCTCTCTCTCTCTCTCTCTCTCTCTCTCTCTCTCTCTCTCTCTCTCTCTCTCTCTCTCTCTCTCTCTCTCTCTGTCTCTCTCTCTATTTCTCTCTCTCTCTCTCTCTCTCTCACTCTGTATCTCTCTCTCTATTTCTCTCTCTCTCACACTCTCTCTGTCTCTCTCACTCTGTATCTCTCTCTCTATTTCTCTCTCTCTCTCTCTCTCTGTATCTCTCTCTCTATTTCTCTCTCTCACTCTCTCTCTCTCTGTATCTCTCTCTATTTCTCTCTCTCTCTCTCTGTATCTCTCTCTATTTCTCTCTCTCACTCACTCTCTCTCTGTATCTCTCTCTATCTCTCTCTCTCTCACACTCTCTCTGTATCTCTCTCTCTCTATTTCTCTCTCTCACTCACTCTCTCTCTCTCTCTATTCTCTCTCTCTCTCTCTCACTCTCTCTCTGTATCTCTCTCTCTCTTTCTCTCTCTGGCGCTGCTTACCTCCTCGGCCCCTCCTCCTCCTGCGGACCCCTCCTTCCTTCCCCAGGGGCCAAAAGGCCCTCGGCTGTCCTGGGAAGCGCCTGGAAAAAGTAAATAGCCAGCCAGATCCTTATTTTTTTCCAGGCGCTTCCCAGGGCAGCCGAGGGCCTTTTGGCCCCTGGGGAAGGAGGGGTCCGCAGGAGGAGGAGGGGCCGAGGAGGTAAGCTGAGGAGGAGGGGGGCGCGGGAGGAGGTGGGAGGGGCTGGGGAGGGGGAGGCGTGTCCCCGCCTCCTGCCACGCCCCCTCCACCACTCTTGTAACCGGGCGGCGAGGGGGGGCGCGGAGGAGGTGGGAGGGGCTGGGGAGGGAGGCGTGTCCCCACCTCCTGCCACGCCCCTCCGCCACTCTTGTAACCGAGCGGCGAGGGGGGCGGGAGGAGGTGGGAGGGGCTGGGGAGGGAGGCGTGTCCCGCCTTTCCTGCCACGCCCCTCCGCCACTCTTTGTAACCGGGTGGCGGGGGGGGCGGGAGGAGGTGGGAGGGGCTGGGAGGAGGCGTGTCCCCGCCTCCTGCCACGCCCCCTCCGCCACTCTTTGTAACCGGGCAGCGAGGGTGGGGGGCGCGGGAGGAGGGGGGAGGGGCTGGGGAGGGGGGAGGGGCTGGGGAGGGGCTGGGGAGGGGCTGGGGAGGGGGAGGCGTGTGAACTACACCTCCCAGAAGGCTCAGCGCCGCCGCTGGGAAATGGGCGGCGCTGAGCCTTCTGGGAGGTGTAGTTCACTTACCTTCCAGGCGCCGCATGGAGCCGGGTCGGGCGGACGCCTTTCCCGCTGCGTCCTCGGCCTCTCTCGCCGGCTGCCTTCCTGGATGCGGCGGGTAAGGAGTCGGGGGCGCGGGTGGGGTGGGAGGGAGGAGGAGGGCGGGGTGAAGGGGAGTCGGGGTGGGAGGTGTTTTTGAGTAGGAGGAGGGGCGGGAGAGGAGGGAAAAGAGGTGCCTGGAAAAGCTTCCTCCTGCCTCCTCAGGGATCGGGAAAGAACCGGGGACAGCGGGCTTTCCCGCCACGGCCTTCCTCGGTCCGGTCCCGATCCTGGCGGAGGTGGGGAGGGAAGCTGCCGGGACGGCGGAGGGGGGTGCGGAAGGAGGTGAGAGGGCGAGGGAGGGAGGGTTGCCCCTCCTCCTTCCAGGTCCCCCCCGCTCTTTCTTACCGGGCGGTGGCAGTTTTTTGGGGTGTTGGGAGGTATGTAGGTCTGGTTTTTTTTTACTGTTGTCTGTACCTCGTGGTCAGGGCCAGTCAGTTGTTTAGTTTGGTGTTTCTGCGACTTATAGTTTTGTTGCCTATATACGACTTTGCACGACCGGGTCTCCTTTATATATATAGAAAATACACATATTAAAACATATTTCCACAAGATACATATTAAAATGCACAAAACAAAGATTTAATACAAGATGCTCGAAAAAGCAAGATGGGAAGTAAGGACTGACTCCCAGTAGTCCCAGGACTAACCCGGGGGTCAGTCCCCACAGGCCCCATAACCCATTGGACCTGGGCCTTTCAGGACCCTTTCCTTTCCTTTTTTTCAACAATAATGTAATTAGTGCTCCACATGAGTGGTATATTTGATGGGCTGTTATTTTTAGTATTCAATCCAGTCTGGATTAATGAAACTGCTATGCCCAGCAATAAACAGCCTTTGATTAAACCCGAAAAGAGCTGGCTGGCAGGAAATGAGTGGACATGGAAGTGACAACATGAAGGAAAACCTTACAAAATGAAGGGACAATGTTGCGAGATTCTATATTTCTTTAGACTGATCCAGAAGACTCAATGATTTCTTTCCCTTTCAAAATCCTCAAAAACAGTAACTCAGATTCATCAATACAATTTTGCCAGGCTACCTACCTTCATCTTGATTTTTCTATATGCCACCTAAGGCTGGATCTACACTGTCATATAATCCAAATTATCAAAGCAGATAATCAACATTATCTGCTTTGAACTGGATTATCTGAGTATACACTGCCATATAACCCAGTTCAAACAATCTGTATTTTATATGGCAGTGTAGATGGGGCCCAACTCACTAGCTGTACTTATCTAGCCTTTATTTTTCATATCAGAACCAATCTTCAGTCAAGGAGCACATGTTACAATTCTTTAACAGCTTTACATGGAAGAATTTATCAAAGGTTTTTCCAAAGACTCTATAATTAGTTCTTGCTAACTGAGCACTTTGTAGATTAAAAAACACCATAACATAGATGTTAAAGGTAAAGGTTTTCCCCTGACATTAAGTCCAGTCATGTCTGACTCTGGGGGTTGGGACTCTGGTGGTTGGTGCTCATCTCCATTACTAAGCCGAAGAGCTGGTGTTGTCTATAGACACCTCCAAGGTCATGTGACCAGCATGACTGCATGGGGCACTGTTACCTTCTCGCTGGCACGGTACCTATTGATCTCAGATGTTTTTCAGTGTTTTCAAACTGCTTGGTTGGCAGAAGCTGGGACTAACCGTGGGAGCTCATGCTGTTTCCCGGATTTGAACCTGCAACCTTTCAGTCAGCAAATTCAGCAGCTCAGTGCTCAGCTCACTGCACCACTGGGCGCTCCTAATATAGATGTTAAGCAGTATTATTATAAAATGTTCCCTTGATTTAATTGATCCATTTTAACGCAACAGAAATAACATAGCATGTACCTATTCAAATCTTGTTTGTAAAAAAAATATTAGATTACCCAACTTCACTCTTTATTCACATTCCACTCACCTAGGTGCTGTGATCTCTGCCACATCCTGTGTTTGATCTCCCAAACACTAGGCATCTTCCTTAACCCAGCCAACTTGTCCTATGTTCCCCCTTTTCTTGGATATTTTCAGATAAAGTGTAATGAAGTTATTTTCATACATATATTTTCTCTTCCGCCTCATCTAATAAAGCAGAGTGGGTACTAATTCCATGAAGATTCAAACTAAAGTATGGGGCACACAAGAAAAGTCATAAGAGTGCAATCAAATTTAGCTCAGCATCCCTTGAGCTGACATTTGCCAGATATTTTGCACACAGATCTCATCACCTCAACCAACATGCCTAATGGTTAAAGATAATGGAAGCTGCTGCTCAAGGCATCTTTCTCATTCGTAATTAATTCCATTTTCACTACACTTTGATGTTACTTAGTCACATATGTCCTGGGTTTTATCCATAGATATGTTGATAGATATGTATTTTCAGCCGTTTGCCACGCCAGCTTAAATTATTCCTAAAGTCTAACTTAAGCGGTGGTTTCTGCAAGAGCAGCAAAGTAGTACCTCACTAGGCACTCTTTAGGATGCCACTCCCAAAATGTCCCACTCTGAAAAAGGCTTGCCTTCCTCAGCTCAAGGAATGCACATTGCAGAGTGTTCTGTCAGGATGCTGCTGGTTCCTTCATGGATTGGCAATAACTATGAATGGCATCAAGGGGAGGGAAGCTGAAGCAGTGGAGGAAGAAATGGTGGCAACCATCGGAGAAAAATTTTGCATCTGTTGCCAGGGTCACATGGCTCAATGTAGCTCAGGATACTAAGGATAGGGCTGATCTTACCCAGTAATTTCCTCATGGAGCAGATCCTTCAGAAGAAGTGGTGCTCTGTATCAATTCATGGAGAAGGGAAGGGGTGTGGGGCCTGTGTCCAATTCAGCCTCAGGACTGTGTGGTTTGCAAATTCTGGCACAATCTGTATCTGCCAGAAGGCAAATGGACTGGATGCTGTGCAAAGGATGTAAAAACAACCTTGCAAGGTTTGCCTGTGAGTTGTGCATGCAGGAAAGGATATATTACATTGAATATTTTTTTACATCCTAAACTCTTAGAAATGTTATATTTGAATACTTGTAGATATGTGAGCATATTTATATATTACATGTGACACTTTGCTGGCTAAATTGTGATTCCAAATCCAATATTTTAATTTCAAAATACTAAAATCTGCACAAGAAAGCTCATTTCGGGAATACAAGTACAGCAATAAATCTCAGTATTAATACTTTCTTTTATGTTTCCTCACAAATGGAAGTTACTGTGTTTGGCTCTTGGCTATAATCCTTTTGCACAGGAAGTCTGGCAGCTCCAATCATTTCAATGGGACAGTAAAGCCAATCCACCTTTTAAAATGCATTGTAAATCAAGGTACTGAACCCTATTGCCGAAATAGATTAGATATCTTCTTTAAAATTCAGAATAAAACCCAGAGCAAATTTACTGTTCCCTTGATAATGGGGGCACCAGCCATTCCTGCTTTGGGATCTCCATGCAAAAGGAATACATGTAAAGTTTTTTTAAAAAATCAAAGAAAAAAATTACTCATTGTAAATTTCATTCATTCATTCTTCATAAAGCCAGTTGGATTGCTCCAGGATTATGGAACTCTCAGTTCCAGGCTGCAAGCATGCTTATAAGAGAGCAAACTCTAGGGGATATTGTGATATTTGTCTCCAAGTAAATATGCATATGATTGCACCTTTAGGCTTCAGTCCTAAGCACACCTAACTAGTAATATCACTAGGGGGTGTAGCAAGGGTATGGGGGGTTGACCTCTTCAGAGGAATTACACCAACCGTGAAAGTTGGGAGAGAGATAGACAAGTTGAAAGGGAAAACGCAGCCAAATAATGCTCACTAAAAGCTGGCAGGAAAGATCCCTGTCTTACCCCTCTCTGTCCTCATTCCTTGCACATCTCTCTTCAAATCCCTATCCTCTTTCCCACACATTTATATTGGATGTTTCTCTGCTTCACATCCTCACCTTTACAGCCACCTCTAAATACACATTTAAACAATTAAATCTTCTCCGTTTTACTTTCCAGCCTTCTCCTTCCTCCATGTTATACACCCTACTGCTACCCCCAGCAACAGCTGCTTGTGTTTTTCCTACTGTATGCCAAAGCACATGCTTTTCAAGGTAAATATGGGCTTGATTTGAAATTTTGATTGCTGAGTGACACATTTCCTGTTGCTGAATGTGCTAACTATTAGGCATGTTTTAGAATCCTAAAATGGCGATTCTTAAATTGAAGCAGGTTTGGTACTTTTCCGAGCATAAAAAGTACAGTCAGAGAGTGATGCTACTTGCGTGTCAACTCTGAAAAAGAGGGTTTTGGTGCCTGGAATCAGAAAGGCACATGTTATAGAAGACTAACACCCTGATTAAATGCATTTTAATCCACTCTGTGCCAAGTTATACCATATATGCTAGATGAGTGGGAATACAGTGCAGTTTGAGCTATGAAAGTAATGGGATTCTTAATGTGAATGGAAAACACCAATGCGCATGGCAAAAGTCCTACCTTCTCTGCTGGCAGGAAGCCCGGAACTAATGTTGCAAGAAAGAACAGAGAGAGGCTAAAGTTGATAGCTTGCACTGTGAGAAAAGAATGTTTACAGAAGGCTATTGTTCTCTTTTTCTAGTGATGACAGAGACATGATGCAAATGATTTGTATAGTGTTTATTGGATCAATGAATTGCCATGTAACAACAGTAATCACCAGCCAATTATGATTGTTTTAACCATGAAGAAGGGGTGGGTTTAACTGGATGGACTCCATTACGAGTATAAATGTCTTTGCATGAGATGTATCGGGGTCTTTTGCCCCTATCTACAGCAGTGTTCTGTTGGCAAATACCCACCAGCTGGTGAAAGATAATAAACCTTTTTGTTTTTCACCCTACTTCACAGTTGTCACGTGTTTCCCTCTTCTAAGTATCCGCACGTTCGGGCAGCGTTGGTAAGATTAATTTGGTACTTGGAGTTCTAGAACTCCCGGTTCTGCTTCAAAATCAAATGGGGGATTTTTTGATTAGTATATCAAAGACTTACAAAAAAATTCCCAAAAATTTCGGAAATGTAACTTAAGTACTAACGAAATTCGTTAGAAATTCGTATGCCAGAGCATGCGCATTCAAGTTTTGGCCTACAACTCCCAGAAATCCTAACAGCTGGTAAAGTGGCTGGGATTTCTGGGAGTTGTAGGCCAAAACTTTAATAAACCACCCGGAATTCTAGATGGGACTCTCCAAATAGGAAGGAGGGAGGGAAGGAGGGAAGGAGGGAGGGAGGGGGTTTTCTATTCTTGGAAGCAGCAAAAGAAAAGGAGGAGGAGCCCCCCCCTCGCTCCTCGCTGCCTCTCTCTCACCCCGATCCTGAGGGAGCGAGGGCCCAAGTTTGCCCAGGCTGTGAGGAAAAGGAAGAGGCCTGAGGCTGTGAGGAATGGTGGGAGTTGAAGTCCAAAACACATACCTGGAGGGCTGAAGCTGGCCCCTGCGATGGGGCAAGGCAGAGCAATGGGGAAGAGAAGCATCTGAGAGAGCGCCGGGAGAGAGAGGAGGAGAAGCGCGCGCGCGCGCGCGTGTGTGTGTGAAGCAGGCCCCTGCGATGGGGCATGCATGGCAGCAGAGCAACGGGGAAGAGAACGGGGGGGGAAGCCTGGAGGACTACACTTTCCAGAATGCATTGCCTACCTAACAGCAGCGTCACTTCCAGTTCCCCATAGAAATGTGGGAAAAAGAAGAAGCTGAGCTGAATGAAGGCGGGAAGGAAATGAGGGGGAGAAGACAGGGAGAAGTGAGTAGTACAATAATTAATTAATTAATACTTAAGAATTTCTAACGATCCTAACGCAAATTGTTGGCCTCACGGACCGTAAAAGGAAGTCTACTTCCTGGTTCGGGGCAGCGATACGTAAAACCTCAAAAGTCCCATTACATACGAATCTCTTACGAATCCTTTTAATTTCCGTTTCATTTTTCTAATGCCTACTAACTATACATGTTGAGGTTCTGGATCTTCTCTTGCTGGCAAGCCAAACTCTGCTGTTGCTGCTGCAGTCTCATGGGCAATACCAGGAGCAAGGAACAGGGCAATGTATTTGTGTGTGCAGAAGGGGCAGGAGAAATGGAAACTTGAAGATGATAGGATTGAGACCATGAGTAACTGCACTTAAGGGCACCAACTCTAGAGATGCCACTGCATCTACTTGGTAGGAACCCCGTTGGCCTTTTTCAGGGCTAATCATGAGATACATTAACAATGCAAGATTCAATTCAGTGACCCTAAACTGGGAGGCAATGTGTGTTTATTTCCCATTTGCTATATAATTTTGTGTACAAAAACGTAGGACATGTCCAACATTGGACAAAGTCCCAACTTCGAGAATAATTTCTTTCATTTATAATATTATTTATAAGATAAATGAAATTTGGCAGAAAGTAGACAGCTTTTGACTGTTCCTTTTTTATTTAATGAAAGTATTTGGACCTAAGCATGAATTGCAAATTATCAAGATAAAAAGGTCTAAAGCGTTTTAAAAAAATTGCATAGGTTGAACGAGTTAAAAAAAAGTCTAAAATCATATTTAACGTTTTGACAATTCCATCAGCTCAAAACAGTTTTGAAACATTTTCCTTTTAAAAAATGGCAGTAACCCAAGCCATGTGAAACAGACATAGATCCCCATTTCTCTCTCCATAGACTCATGGATATGCCATCTGCTATGCCTTTGCCTTAGCAGATTCCAAAGCAAAAGGGAATCTTTGTAACAAATAACTTTGTAACAAAAGAGCCTACAGGCGGACTATGATGAATATCGGATTACGTGATTAAGAGAGGCTGCAAAGAACAAGAAAAGTCTTTTAAAAGATAAAAAGCAGCTGCAAATGAAGAGAAACATACCAATTGCACTAAAAAACAAAATGGAATGCACTTAACAAACAGAATAGAAATGAAACAGATATACAAAGACTTCCATAACAACTTACACAATTTCAAAGTGCAGGTAGTTGAAGCCAAACACATGTTGAAATGAAAGAAATCCTGATAGTATTATTGAGTGAGGTAGATGTGTCCATAAGTAAAATGAAGCCAGATAAATGCCCAAGAACGTATATTAAAAGTATAGAACACCTAAAGGTGTGTGGTTACAATCTTCTAAAGGCAATTGCAGAATGTTTTATGCAATCTACGCCATCTTACCTAAAGACTGGACAACATCTGAAACCATACTTCTAATGAAGAAAGGAAACAGAGGAAACCTTAGCAACTATCGTCTTATTACACTCCTCTCTGAACTATAGAAATTGTTCACAAGGATCCTGCTACAAAGAACATCTCAAGATATGGAGATCAACAGAGAACAAGCAGGCTTCAGACAAGGTTACTCCACCCTCGATCATATCCATATAGTCAAACAGCTACTGGAGAAAAGAAGAGAATATCGACTTCTGGTTTGTCTAGCTTTCATTGATTATCAAAAGGCCTTTGACTGAGTTGAGATAAATGCTATCCTTAATGCGCTGCACAAAGCTGGTGTAAATCCAGAGTACGAGAACATCATAAAAAGCATCAATACACACCCATTGTCAGAAGTGTGTCATATCAGAATAAGCAAAGGAATGTGTCAAGGAGACACAATATTACCAAAACTGTTTGCAGCAACTTTGGAAAACCTCTTCCGAAAAATTAAATTTAAAGGCAGGATTTCAATTGATGGTGAACAACTTTCTCATCACCTCTTCTTCAACGATTGTGTCCTTTTTGCCAAAAATCTGGAAGATTTACAACATGATTTCCAACAACTAGCTCGACTCTCAAAATCAGTAGACCTGGAAATGAATTTGAAGCAAATGATATGGATGAAAAATGAGCAGTGTGTCCAGAGCCACACTGTTCTAATTGGAGATGAAATTGAGGAAGTGACTGAATATGTATACCTTGGACAACAAGTATAGTCAAATAATGTGGTGAATGGGCAAGAAGACGCAAGGTGGCTTGGGCAGTTTTTAATCAAAAGTGGACAATGCTAACATATGATAAGCTTCTAATGAAGGTCAGAGCAGATATCTACAGTTTTACTGGCAGTATTATACGCATCTGCAACATGGGCAACAACAAAGTTAGAGGAGGAAAAACTGGCAGTGCTTCAGAGAGCAATGGAAAGAAGAATGTGTGGTATGACAATAAGATATAAAGTCAGCAATAAAGAGTTGTGTCAAAGAATCAGGGTATGTGACATGGTCAATGAAACCTTTGAGGCTAAAAGAGGATGGGCAGGGCATATAGCATGAACAAAAGACAACTGATGGACATGTTGACCAGCGAACTGGATACCAAAAGACCACAAGTGGCCCTTGGGCAGACCACTTACTTGATGGGACAGACCAATGGTTAAGCTATTAAGCCAGAAATGGAAAAGAAAAGCACAAGATTGTATACTTTGGCAAATGGTAGATTTGCGTGAAGCCCAAAGGAGTGGACAACAAATAGGAAAAACTCATGGATTGAGGGGTTTTTGGCCATTTATTAATCTATATCAGCCAATAATATCTTTGACTATTTTCTGGCCACCTGGGCATCCAATTTGTGGCCTATTATGAAATCCAGACAGGCAGAGTTAATATCAGCTTATGCATTCTGAAGTACTGGAATTTCAGGATATTTAGAAAATAATAAATAGGTTGCTAATCTTTCAGGCTATTTATTATATTTTGTCATAGATATGTCAAAATACACACTCACCTTGCTGAGAAACACAGACATGTCAATGTCTAGACACATTGTTTTCATTGCATTATATTGCATGTAATATATCATACATTCATTAGATTAGTATGCATGGCAAGTAAGATGTTACACTTTCATAAGGACTGAACATTTCTGTTTTCTGCATTTCTTTAGCAGGATTGTCTATAGAAGTACTTAATTTTCATATCTATGGCTAGTCTCACAAGCATACAAGGGGTTAATCCCTAGGCATTGCTATATCTATAGCCGCATTAATTATAAGCATAATGGGAAATTATCTAGTTAGCATAACCTAGTTGGAAGCAGTTTCTCTCTTCTCTTACCAGGATGGTCTATCTATCTCCATCAGCACAGTACAGGCAATTATTAATTAGGAACAGTTGTAGCTTAGAAGCTGCAGTGCAGCTTGATATGCCATGGAGACTGACAAGTCAGCCTGACTTTTTCTTCTTTTTGGCTTGTTTTAGAACTTTTCTAGGTTTATCAGCTGACATATTTCACCCTCAAAAAGTAAGAGACATTTACTAGTGACCATTTATGTAAACAATTGGTCTCTTCGCTGATATATCACTGTGCACATTTAATTCTTGGCTGTCTTCCCTCAGATGATATCAGCCATCCAATTGGCACAGCCATTCACTTTAATGTAGGACTTATAATTATTATGCAATTAATTGTGACATTTTCTTATCTTGTTTATAGTTATGCTGGCATTCTGATTAGAACTGGCCTGTGTCCGTGTTATCAGTAATATACACATATTCTCTAATACACAAAGTTTACTGCTTTATATTTTATCCTTTATAAACCCATTATTTGCATTTTAGGGCTTTAATTTCATGAACAGAAATGCAGTTCAGCACATAGCCTGAATTACTGGTCAACTTGTGATAAAAGAAATCAGCAATTTTTGTATAGGGTTCAGTTTATGATGCTATAGCATACAGGTGAAAATTTGGGAGCATATATTTTGTGGACTACAGTTTTTGGGTGCCTGAGGCATGGATACAAATTACGTATAAACTTTTCTAAAATCTGGCTCCATTACCCAGATTCTTGTGGGTTTATGTAAGTTGCCACCATCTGCTTGAGCAGATTTCAAAATGATTGTTTTCAACTAACCCCCAAAACCATTGTTATAGAAAATAAGTTTGCCAGTAATTGAAAGAAATGGGTCTCTGCACCCTGTACTGTGTTTACTTCATTGGTATTGATCTTTTATGTTCTGTTTTATTCGTTTGAAACTTGATTCAGCCCATAGAATGGAATGACTGCACTAATGTATTACTGGCAGTGGTTATATTAAGGTCTTGAAGGCAGAATTCATTTTTACCATTCTATTAACAATGTTTCCTCCATAGGGATTAGAATTAAACAGAATTTCTTTTTTTCTGTTCATGCTGTTAATTGTTTATTTACATTCGGAAGGCATTTCAGATATCTATAATAATGTTTCAGTATAACAAACAACAATAGGGAAAAACATGCTAATTGGAAGTTTCTATAAAAGCTGACTAAGTATAAGCCCCTTTATACATTTTGTCATTGCATCATTTTTTCAAATGCTGCAAACATTTTTTTTATCCATTGGATTACAGTTTTTTTAAAAAAAAAATTGTGTCAAAAGCATTGCACAAATAAAACAAATATAAAACCAATAAATTGAGGAAGCACAAATGGCTAAACAACTTCAGACCAGAAACAGGCAACATTGACCACATTGTCTGTAGCTTTAAGCATGAGGCAGGGCATTGCGGAGAAGCATATACATGCAGAGTTGTTTGTTCTGCTCCACAGTTGCACAATGTGGGGGATTCTTCTGGGGTGGTGCCATTTTGCCAGGTTGTCTTTTGATCTGCCCACTCCACTTTGAGTCAGTTCAGGGGCTTCCAAGTTGCCCATTCTTGATTTGCCCCTGGAGGAAGACCCTCGGGAGGGGGCAGCATCCATTTGGGATTTCCTGTTTTAGCTGCTGAGAGGAATACTTTTGCTATTGCTGGGGGAACATTAAGGGGAGTAATGGTTCTCATCAAACTTTTCATTGATTTGAGTCTACTGGGAAGAGGCTGATAGCCATGCAGTGGGTGGCTTTCACAGTGTTCAACCTTATTTCTCTCAAAGTTAGCAGCAACTTACCATCACACATCGGGGGTGGAGGGGGGGGGGGTGATGCCAGCTAGCTTATAGAGTCTATCTACAGGTGTAGGTTTGAGACATCCTGTGATTACACTACATGCTTCATTCAGTGCTATATTCACCTGCTCTGCATGGGCAGACTTGTGCCAAACAGGGCAGGCATACTCAGTAGTTGAGTAAGGCAAGGCCACGGCAGATGTTAATTTTGGGTCTGCACCCCATGCATTGCCAGTAAGTTTTCGCAGGATGTTATTTCATGCAGCTACTTTGTGCTTAGTGTTCATAAATTGTTCCCTAAATGTTAGTGTTCACTGTAAGGTGATGCTGAGATATTTAGGAGGAGAACAGTGATCGAGCTCTTGGCTTTCCCAGCTAACTTTCAATTTCCTCTTGGCTTCACAGTTATGTAGGTGGAAAGCACACACTTGTGTCTTGGCAGGATTAGGTTTCAGGTGGTTATCTTTGTACTAGTAGGTTATCTTTCTCTCACAGGTGGAGAAAAACTATCTTTCCATGAATGAAGACCCAATCTTTTACTAGTTAAAATGATGTGAAAAATATAGTTCCATTGGACATTCATTACCTTCCAAGAAACAAGCAAATAATGCAAAAGAAGCTGTAGGCTCCTGAATAGCCTGAACTTTTCAAGACCCTGGTTTCATGACTTCAGTGTGATGAGGTTCTTAGGTAGAATGGACAGACAAGACAACAAAGAAGCTCAAGCAAGAATGTTGCATATTTGTGAGATGCATGGAGCAGATAATCAATCTGAATACCAGAAATCATGTTAAGTAGATGTTTGCATATGTTATCTAGTTTGACATACAATACAATTAATATAGTTTGTACTAGATGAAGAAGGGTTACGAGGCAAATGATTTTTTCAGCTGGAGGATTAGAAGCCAAGCCCTGTTCTCCCACTGTGGGTTTTTTAAAATTGTTTTTGATGTACAGTTAAGATAGTTTGTGGTTTATTAGTATTAATCCTTACATGTGTTTTATATAGTAAAATATTTTTGTGGTTGTGGTATGTGTTAATTTTTAATAAAGATATTATAAAAATGCAAATTAAAATAGTTAAAATCTATTAGATAAAAAACATGTTCAAACCACATTCAGCTATATATAGGCAGTATAAAATATGTCCAGAGTCACAACAATAAACCATCAACCAAACAATAGCAGTAAAACAACACCAAAGTTATTTCTGCATGTCACAGAACATAGCCTCTTAAGTCTCTTTCACAGAGAAATTGGATTTTTAGACATTACAGGTGGATGTGAGAGCTTGAACACAGCAAAAAAACCAAACACCTTGTAAGAGAGATTAAATACATGGAGAAGCTGTCACACAAGTCTATTCATTGACCAGCTGGCATAGAGAAACTCAGACCCCTATGCCCTGTATTTCTGTGTTATTAATGAGACCCATTCAACAAATGCTGCTGGGTTGGGTGGTTCTTTGTAGCAACAGCATGAAAGGTCTGGTTACAAGGGAGAAAGTCAATAGTGTTGTTAAAAAAACATATGTTTTCTTTACATGCAGTTCCATCTTCCAGCTCTGAAGGCCTTCACCATTGTAACTTGCAATATACCTTCTAAGTTCAGCTCATATCAAAGATGTTGACTGTTACGAAATGCATATGGGCTGGTTTTTTTTCTTTTTTGCATTTTGTAATTATTCTCTCTCCACAGAAACAACAACAACTTCTCTTGGCCCATAATATCTTATCTCATAATATCCTTGGCCCATAATATCCTTCAGAAATCATGTTGATATGTTAGTTACTTGTTAGTACACTAGAGTTCTTAGGCTGAGGCTACAATTGTGAGAAATACCATTCCACCTCTTGTTACCAGGTTTTACAAGGCCTTTAGCTTTCGCTACCAAAGTGTATTGGTGTCTCACCAAACTCCCATCATGCCATAGTATTGAGCCATGGCAGTTAGTATAATGTCAGACTACATTAATTCTACAGTGTCAATAACCAATTATATGATTTCTGATTATTCTTGATCCAGGGAATCCACATAAAACACACAAGAAGAGATTAAAGATAGATGTGTACATTTGCACTGACAAAGGTTCACATGTTTTCAAATAGTTTGTATCAATTTTAACTCAGGTCTCAGTAGTATGTAGAATGTGCTTCTGCAATGTTTAAACCATTTAAACAATCCAGTAGAATGATTGTTATAGTCTGTAGAATATAAACAACACTTGCATTCCTTCTCAGTGGGAGCTCAAAGAAGCGGGATTGCTTCATTTCAAAAGCACTTACACACGAGCAACTTCTTTGTAGGATTGCAATCATAGTAATAATAACTGTCAGTCATTGCCATGGGTTAGTTGGTGCTGCATCACGTTACTCATGAAGTGAGGGGAGTGGGTTTTCTTTCCCTCATTTGGCACAGACAATGTATCTTGTTACCTCCCTTTTCAAGCTTCTGTAACCCAAAACAGGAGTAGCAGGTACCATGAAACTTCATGAAGAGATTATGAATAAAGTGCCACCTACCATTGGAATTGCTAATCATTGGAAATAATTTTCAATAGGGCAAGTGTTCTGCCTTGAAAAAAAAATAGTTTATATGTATTTTCTTCACTAGTTAATTTTGGATTTTTATTTGCCATTATGGTTGATACGTAAGGTACTATCATTCATGCTTGCCTGTAATCCACTCTTTCTGCCAGCATGGGATTCAAAGGTGGTGAACATGGGATTAAAAGAAGCAGTAATAACATCATTAGGATTGCTCTTCTGTCTTCCCAAGGGTCCAAAAGGGGGCTTTAGAGATAGGACAAAACAAGCTCTGACCCGGGAGACGGAATTAAAGTTTCCCACATACAAGAAACCTTGGACCTCTTAAAAGGGGATGCTTAAGTCAAAGTAAGGGGACCGAACAAGTTTATTGGGTACAATCAGAGAAAAGAAACTGATGGCTTAAAGGCTTGCGTTGGTTGCAAAGTCCTTATGAAAAAGGGAATCTACCACAATGCTATAAGTAGCACAGTGGTGGTACCTCTAATAAAGTCCAAGGCGTCCCATCGTCTTCTGGCATGCAGGCTCACGGGGTCCTGTAGTAAGCCCCAAAATCTAAGTCTCTATTGAAGACGGATCTTCCTCTATACTGGGAATTCTGGTTGAAGACGTGGGTAAAACTAGCAGGTAAAACGGTTGCCTTTTCTGCAGCCGCATGGCTCTTAGACTTGCTCTGTCCTGGTGTTGCTGGCAAAGAGGAAGGGGAGAGGCTGAGCGACCCTTTAAATAGACTCCGGAAAGGGGGTGGGTTGAAGGCAGGTCACCAGGTAAGGGCTATGAGGTAGCTCACCCTAAGTGACCACATGATAAGGCCAAAAGTCACGTGACCAAGGACCGCATGGCAAGCAGAGAACAAAGACAGTAAAAGTACATGATCACCTAACTACAGATATAACAGCCCTCTAGAGGGTGTCACAGTTACTCCTTGTGATATTGTTTCTACAACATCAGAATGGATCCCCTGTGATATTGGAAGATTTTCAGGTTCTGATTCTGAAATCAAAGTTTGGAATAGTTCTTGCTAGGCAATGCTATTCTAAAGTCACACCACAGATTAGACTGTTCCTGGCACAAGACGATGGGTGAAATCAGGTGACAAGTCCCATGTCACTATCATCCTACATTCTTAGATCTATTTCTTAATCTGGGAAATGCTGTCAGGTTTTTCCCATGTGCCTCCAGATGAGTGCACATCCTCTGCTTCCTACCTGACCAATCCAACCAACATTTGCCTCTTGCTGGGCTTGAGTCCTTGACATAACTATAGCTTTTTATAGCTAGAATAATCATAGACTCAAAACTGGAAATGAACCAGAACAACCTGATCTGCCCACCTAACAGCGTAAGAATCCTCAGCAAAGGAGAGAATGGCCATTTAAGTTTTATAAATTATTCTCCAGAGTTTATTGAAATCCTCTGAAGAAGAACTACTCACTTCTCTTGGGCAGTGTATTGAAACCATGGCAGGCCATTACATTGTTTCAGGCAGAATGGAGGAACGACCCTTTCCATGTTTGAGTTTTAATTCAATGGCAAAGGATTCTGGGAGCTGTAATTCAGAACGCGCAGAAGTCCAAGACAACCTGAAAGGATATATTGCGTGAGTGTGTCCATACAGGGATAATTAGTAGCTCACATACCAGTAAAGAAGCGAATGTACTCCATTATTTCCCAAGTGTCAAGAAACATTTATGAGACGAATCCTAGACTGAGGAGAACTTTTGGAAATCAGGAATTATTCTACATGAAGAACACATGTGGATGTTTTGTGCAATAAATAAATAAAATTCCCTGAATAGAAAAAAAAATCAGTGCAGGATTTATTTTCAAGAAAAAATAGTCTGCAAAAATACCACGTATGAGATTTTCAATGTTAAGAACACTGCTAAAATTCTGCTTTGCTCCCTTTGAGAACAACATTTATTGATATTTCAATCTCTAGCCCACATCTAGTAATCAAATCAGAGGCAGCCCAGTCATTTTCCCCACTGAAAGTCTTTCTTGCCATTTCCCATTATCCAATCTTTCACAGTTCTAGACACTTCACTACAAATAGATCATTTTTATGAAAACAGCTCAGACATTTAGGGAGGAGGGAGTATTTGCCATCATCTGCATAAGATCACACTTTTTATTTTCCTGATTTATTAAAAGCACACACCTCATAACGTGGGAGGAGGGGAATTCTTCCTTCAATTTCTGATTTTTGCTTTAATGCCCTTGTTAGCAGATTAACTTTTAGAACCCATTCTGCTTTCAGGCAAACAGGGCTGAGTATCCAGCAATACCATATACATTAAATGGAATGAAAATTGAGTCCCTGTGGATTAAACAATATCAGTTAATAGGCTTCACAACATGACAAATTCTGAACTTTTCATTAGGCATAGAGAGTGGCAGTGTGTAAATATACAATACAGTATTGTAAAAAGTCTTGCAGCTCAAAGTGAAGACTAATAGTTCCATAGTGGCAGAGGGAAGAAACAATTAATCCGGATTGGCTTAATTGCTTATTCATTAGCCTTTAGAATCTGGGTTATTGTTCTTGGAATCTTTATTATTATCATTATCATCATTATTACTATTATTATTACCCAACAAAATGTTTTTCAGGTTCACAAAATGACAGCTTACACAGTGGAAATGTTTAAAACAAACTTTTATATTATGAGAACTTCTTTAGTTAACATTTGTCAGGACTAAATATCCACAATCCACTGTAGAGTTGTAATACACTTGCTCCAATTCTAAAGCTTTATAGGAGATGCTTTTTCATTCAAAAAAAATCCAAAATAATTAATTAGGATTGGTTACAATTTCCCTACAGTGTGCAACACTGAGTTCTGCAACACTCTTTGTCATGTTAAATTATTGATTCCTAAGCTCTGGTTAGTGTTTTGGACTTCAGCTCCTAGAATCTCTGACCATTGGCCAAAGTAGCTGAGGCTACTGGGAATTGATATCCAGCAGACTTGGGTGGCCAAAGTTTGGAAAAATTAGATTAGCAAAATTCAAGGAAGTAAAGAGGGGAGCAGGAAGACAGCAGCATAGAAATTTAGTCACAAGTTTTAAGCTGCTATGGTCTATACCTGAGCCCAGTCCCGAGAGCAAGGGGACAAGGATGCAAATATTATATGACATCTTGCAAAGCCCACTGGTTTGTCCTGATCTTGGAAGCTTATAGTTTCACATAACTGAAACATGTCTGCATGGGTACATACTGCATTAACATTGTCTAGAGTTGGCTTTCTAGAATGATCAAGAAGAGGGTTTAGATACTAAGGAAGATGCAGGATGGAGACCATGTGAACTGTGATATTGGCATGTTGTTTATATTGGCAACTCAATGTCACCAATGGCTGGCTGTTCTTGTGGTGTCTAATTTAAGCTGGCCTGATCATGCATCTTCTCTATAGAATTCACAAATGGAAAACTATGTTTGATATCCAGTTATTTTATCTCAACTAGAGTAGATAAATTCAATTAATTTTCGATAATCAATCACACATGCCTACTATACACTGATAAATTCCGTTGATTCAATGGGGTTAACCTTTTCAAACAAGATTCAAGCTAATGATTGTCATTTTAAGAAAAAGATGGTGCCATATTAATCAGCAAGAACCACACCTTCCTCATGCTTCATGTCTTTAAAATGTTTATGTTATCATCATTATAAGATGGCATGTTCACATTTAAAAACTGATGCAGCCATAATGTAGCAGTGTGAACAATTGGCCTAAGTCATTTTTCCAGGTGATTTGTGTACAAGGAAGTCAGTATTAATATTGGTTTTAGTAGCATTTTAATGCTTCAATGTATGATTTGAATGGCATGACCTCTGAAACAGTAATTCAATGGTTTCCCTCTGTGTTCCATTTTGTATGTGCAATATTCGCATCCTTGACTAAAATGCATTTTAGAATAATTTTTGACAGTGTCTTCATAGCCTTGTGGCACCTCTGAAGCTCTCTCTCTGGGCTAGTTTGCATACTGTCATTCTTGTGTTGTATTTGCATGTATTTTGTGACATGAGTGTGATTCTCCAGAGTACATCTGTATCTTTAAAATTCAGCATGAGTACTCTCTCACAGTCTGTAACTATGACAGCAAAATGCTTTCTGATTATATATACAGACCAGAGCTAGAAAATAAAGGCATCAGAGTGTTATAGCTGCATCTTTGCACCACCTGTCATTATGGCAGTGCTTTGTTATTGAATCCTCACTTGTTTAATACAATGCACAACTTTCCTCAAAAAAGTAAAATAATTTTTTCAGTATATTGACTCACTTTGTGGTAGAAAGCAAACGATTTGCCTCTTACTGTAGATCTTATTCAACCCAGAATGGAAATTTTCACAAGTGTTCATAATTAGTAAGAATAAATACAATTTGAGTAGAGTGCATGCTTTCAATTTTTTTTGTCAATATGTATTAGAAAAGTTGTGTTGTAGATTCAATAGGATGCCTACATTGAAATTAACACAGTACTGGAATCCTGCATATTACAGCTGAGAGCATGAAACGGAGATCTGATCCTTCCAAAGCTGCTATTGGAAAAATGTAAAACTGCTTGAAGGAAGACCTGGGAAAAAGACAAAGTACATGAATAATTAAAGAAATTAATTACAGAGCTGCTAATGTATTATGCTTATGCACATTAGTGTTGCAGCAGGTTTAAAAAGTAATTTTAAATTTCAAAAGCCAAATATGTTAGCATGGTGATGTCAAAGCAGCCTCATTGTGGAAGCAGAGAGACAAGACCAACAAAAGTGTAGATATGTCTTTCTTGTCAATAGAAACAATATTCAATCAATTTAGATGTTTTGAATGGTAGCACCTCTAGATTGAAAAAGCTCTTTCCTTAATCAGTTTACAATTCTTGTACGAATTTGGAATGCCAATGTAAGAAGTGTGTTGAAATCAGTGGAGAGTGTGTGGAATAAATGTAAAGTTTCATCTTCCTATCTCGATTCTTTCTGGGTAAAGCCAAAAACTTATCAGCAGCACTTTGTATATGTAATATCACCGCAAGCCCTTCTTTCTTTCCTTGGTTAAAGGAAAGGCACTTTAAAAAGTGGGCATTTTGACATAAACTGCTAGTGCTTAGTAGGGCGCTCAAGGCTTCCAACTTCTCCATTCCAAATTTTCCCCTCAACCTTGCAAGTTGGAAAGTATTATGAGACAGTGACAGAATAGTAGAGCAGGAGTGGGCAGAAAAAAGATCAATAAATGATGTATTGCTAGATTTCTGAGTGATTTTCCATTGATATTATTGTTTTTATGATGTTTTAAGTTATAATTTGGCATTGAATTCTTGCTGTTAACCGGGCTAAGTCCCTTTGCAGAGGTAGAGAAGATCAGTATATAAAAATTTTAATTAATTAATTAATTAATTTGTGATTCAGGCTTTTCTAGCCAGAGAAGTAATTATTTATTTATTTAAAAATTTTGTACCTCGACCTTCTCACCTCTATAGAGGGACTCAGACCGGCTTACAGCAAAAATTCAATGCTATACAAATTAAAACCTGTTACAGCAACATTATTAAAAACTTAAACACCAAAATGCATACATACAAAGTAACAGACCCATTTCCCCTTCCAAATTATACTGCTGGAACAAGAAGGTCTGTGATAAGGCAAAATGAGAAGTAGAGTGTAAAGTCTGTGAACTCCATTCACAGCTCTGGTGGAAAGAGCACCTTCCCGACTTAGAATGCTTAATTTTTTTTGCATTAGGCTCCAGTTGGTGAATCTCAGGATTCTCTATTAAAAGCAAATTGAACTTGCAAAGAAACAAATGATTTTTCTCTTCTACTACTGGATGTATTCCAAATTTTGCAACTTTTTCTTCGCATCCTTTATCTTTAAAAAATAGTTCTGCTGCATGCCTTTGAATTTGATATACAATCAAGTTCACAAGTTTTTCATGAAACATTTTATTTTATTTATTTATTTATTTATTTATTTATTTATTTATTTATTTATTATTTCAATTTTATATTCCGCTCCTTTCTGCAGGCTCGGGGCGGATAACAGTAAAATAGATGGGCGGCATGTCACAAACAATGTAGCACCCATGGGCCCGTTCGTGCCAATGGGGGGGGGGGGGGTGAGGCGCCGGGGGTCCCGGTGGCATTGGGACCCGCACAGGCTGGAGGGGACTCGGAGGATGAGTTAGAAGGCCCAGAGCAAGATTGGTCCGCAGTGCCTTTGCCCCAGTCACCTGTAGAGAGTTTAGCTTGGGATCTTGAGTGGGAGCGTTCTCTCGGGAAGGAGCAGGCCAGGTGGACATGGGAGGCAGCGAAACAGATAGTTATGAATTCCCAAACGGCCGAGGTTCCCAAGAGCTGGCCGAGCAGCAGATGGAGGCTAGCGGCTGGGAATCTCCGGGGGAGGCTGCTTCTCAAGGAGATAGCGATACTGAACTGGTAGAGCGGGGCCATTCTCATAACAGGCGAAGGGACATAGAGGAGGGCAGGAGGAGCTGGCATCTGTCCCTAGATCGTCGCCGTTCGGAAAGTAGAGACTGGAGACGCCGGGCCCTAGATCGTCGGGGTTCCAGGCCGAGGGATTAAGAACGGCCCCGTGGGAACTGATCCTCAGTTCTCCGGCCACATCTGATCTGAAGGGTGTGAAGCGGAGTGAATCCTGGAGCCTAGTTTGGCTCGCCTTGGACTAAGACCTTGCCTTGCATCTGATTCGCATTGGCGCGAATTCCTTGTTTTGATCCGAGTGAATCCGGAAGCCTTGCCAAGTTTTGACTCTTTGCTCTGGCTACGACCTTTTGGAACTTTGCTAATCTTACTGAACTGCAGCTTCGTGCTGATTGCTTCATTCTATGAACTTTATAACTGAACTGCATTTTTGGATTTGTTTTACTTAATAAACATAGTTAGCCTTCGCTACGTCTCCGTGTGTGTGTTAAAGGGGCAGCTCTAAGTCGGTGATTGTGACAAACAAGTAGACATGTGGTCCTACAATAAAAGCATAAAACATATTAAAACACAATTACATCACAGCACAAGTGGTGGACAACATACAGGCATATTTCTTAAAACCAATATGCCTAGTTAAAGGCTAGTCCAAAAAGGGCGGTCTTGCAAGCCCTTCGGAAGGGGGCCAGCTCCGAGATGGCTTGGGTACTGTCTGGGAGAGAGTTCCATAGCACCGGAGCTGCCACAGAAAAAGCTCTTTGTCTAGTGGTGGACAGATGGCAGGAGCGGATTGATGGTACCTGTAGCAGATTCTGTTCATCTGAACGCAATGATCTCGGGGGAGAATACGGGGTAAGGCGGTCCCTCAAGTACGCAGGCCCTAGGCCGTGTAAGGCCTTAAAGGTCAATACCAACACCTTGAAGGCAATTCGGTACTCAATAGGGAGCCAGTGCAGTTGCTGGAGGATGGGCATGATGTCCTCCCTTACTGGCGATCCCGTCAGCAAGCGAGCAGTGGCATTCTGCACTAGCTTGAGTTTCTGGATTGTCGACAAGGGAAGACCAACGTAGAGGGCGTTACAGTAGTCTAACCTCGAGATGACCGTCGCTTGGATTACCGTGGCCAGGTCATTCCTGGACAGGTAGGGCATCCTTGGATAATCAGTTCATGATATGTGGCTATACAAACAGTAAGCAGGCCTAAGTAAAGATGCATAATACCCAAAGCTAACCAGGTTATTTCAGACCTTGAAGAGAAAAATAAATAAAAAATAGAACCACATAATATACCTTACAATTTGCTTCCCTGGATACAATGGATACAAGCATTGATTTCAGGCTGTGGTAAGACATCCCAATATGTGTGGGTTTATAAAAAATGTTGGCTTGCCAACAAGAGCACATACAGGCATGGGCGCACACAGCAGGCTAGTTCTCTTTTAAAAGTTTGTGTAAACCATTTATGAAACAGGAACTCTTTAGAGCAGTGGTTCTCCTAAAGCCACAACCCCTTAACAGGGCCGGAGAAATAGCACAGCTGTAACAACAGCTGTGCTAGCAATCTGAAGGTTGCATGTTCGATTCCCGGGCTGGTTTGGACACCCAGCTGTGAGCCCTGCCCACTGTTCACCCAACAGTTCAAAAACAGCCCAGCTGTGAATAGATGAACTGGGGACCGCTAAGCGGGGAAGGATTTTTACAAAAAGGACTTTACAATGCCTGAATAAAAAAGAAAGATCAGCTGTCGTAAGGTGGAATGCGGAAACAGAGGCTCTCCATCATGAGGATGAAGCAACAGCACCCCCTTGTGATGTAATGACGTAACGACGTAATGGAGCAACCGCATCCTATGATGCAGCCAGAAGAAAAATCCTTCTAAATTGTACGTGTTGTATTGTAACTGTATAGAAACCGGCAGGGATTGTCTGCCGTATGTGTAATGTAATCCGCACTGAGTCCCCTTCGGGGTGAGAAGAGCGGAATATAAATAAAATGTATTATTATTAGTATTATTATTATTAACAGAGTTTGTCATGTTGTGGTGAGCCCCAATCATAAAATAAGTTTTGCTGCCACTTCACAACTGTAATTTTGCTACTGTTATGAATTGTAATATAAATATCTGATATGCAGGACATATTTTCATTCATTGGATGAAATATGCCACAAATATCTGATTTGCCCAAGTTTAAATACTGTTGTGTGTGGGGTGGTGGTGGTGGGGGATTGATTTGTCATTTGGAAGTTGTAGTTGCTGGGATTTATAGTTAAGCTGCAATGAAAGAGCATTCTGAACTCCAACAATGGAATTGAACCAAACTTGGCCCACAGAACTCTCATGACTAAGAGAAAATAGTAGAAGGGTTTGGTGGGCATTGACTTTGAGTTTTGGAGTTGAAGTTCACCTACATCCAGAGAGCACTGTGGATTCAAACAATTATGGATCTGAACCAAACTTGGCATGAATACTCAATATGCCCAAATGTGAACACTAGTGGGTTTGGGGGAAAATAGATGTTGACATTTGGGAGTTGTAGTTGCTGAGATGTATAGTTCACCTACAATCAAAAAGCATTCAGAACCCCACCAATGATAGAATTGGGTCAAAATTCCCACACAGAACCCCCATGATCAACAGAAAATACTGTGTTTTCTGATTGTCTTTGGTGACCCCTTTGACACCACCCTCATGACCCCCCCAGGGGTCCCGACCCCCACATGGATCCCACCAATACTATGCTCATGAAATTCTCAGGTAAGAGCTTCAACAATACCAGTTTTCAATCTAAACCCTTTGTGAGATAGGTAGATGCATGTATATATGCATGCACATGAGAGATGTTGTGGATTCTAGCCTTTTTATTGTTTCACAGCACTTCCTATCATTCATCCTTAATGATGTTCACTTCTCACCACAGGCTAAAATCATCCCAGCCTGTGGACTACACTCACCATTCTTACAAATAGGCATTGGGTATAAACCAATCATGGCTTTGTGGGGACACCTCTCCATCTGAGCTAGTCATATATTTTCTTACTCAATCTAGCTTCCTGCACCCATTCTGAGAAGCTGTTCCTAAGGGTTGGATGATTATCTGGACTAAATTTCATTTGAGGGAGACAGGTGAAAAACAATGGGACCTGAAAAAAATGAATGTACTGTCCTCTTTGGATGGAAATGTTTTCTTTTTGCAAAGTGTCCTCGCTGGGTACGACTTCTTAGGCATACCTTGCAAAAGGAAACATGTATAAATCCATAAAGTTCTCTCTTTCCGTTTTTCCAGTACTCCTGGAAGAAGATGGGGACAGGCCAGTATTCCTATAGACCTGGGGTGCTTTCATTCAACATAATTATAATACTGTTATTCCACTTTAGCTGCAATGGTGGCATCCTATGGATTCCTCAGATTGACAGTTTAGGGAGAAGCATTTAGAAGTCTCAGTAAGAGAGGAATAATAATATTATAATAATGCAGTGTGGAAAGGCTCCAGGACAGGACAGATATGGAGAGCTTCTTCATCCTTGCCAGCCTCTCTATGGAACCATGCACCCAGTCATTTTACAGAACTCAGAAGCTTAGCGCTTTTGAGGCGAGATCAATTCAGATGTTTGGAGGCCAGCTCAGGTGGCTTTTGCTTCAGGTAGACCTTCGGTGATGAGGTGTAGGATGATTAACCTGAAGAGGACCCAGGGGATCGGCGTGGAGTGGGAGGATTGTCGTGGATGGATGGCGGCCCTCGGCAGCTGAGCGCCCACCGGTGGTCAGTCGTCCCAAGGCCCCTGCATTTTGTGCAGAACCTCTGAACAAGAATAATCCCCATATGGAAGATTATGGAAATCAGCCATTGGAGGAGTGTTTTGATTGTGCATAATCACTAGTTAATGACAGCAAGTCACTTGGAAGAATAACAGAAAAGCGTGATTATTTAAAAGCTGTTTTAACCAGTTCTTGGTAGGTGTTCTGTAGGTGTTCAAATGGAATATATGAAAGCTGTTTATCTGTTCCCCCCCATTTTGCGGCCCAATGCCCTGTTAAGAAAGTGCTAGGCAGCACCTGATGTGAAAAGTGTTGTGAGTCCCCCAAGTGTACAATGCACCCTGGGATTGTTTAAGGGGGTGAAATTGTTGCCTTGGTAGACTGTGGATGTTGAATATAATATCCCCTAAGTTAGTAGATGATGATTGGGGGGCTATAGAGAAAACTTTGGATACCTCTGTTAATTTTACTCAGTTAGACGGGTCATCTATTAAGCGTTTTTCTTTAAAGATTTTTTTGAAACATGCCTTGGTTACTTGCTGTTTTGGGAATGAGTGCTTTTGCAGATGTGTTTTCACAATCCCAACTCTTGATTAACTGAAGAGAAAGAGGGAGGAAGTCCGTGTCGTCCCAAAACATTTTTGTGCAGGAACAAGTGAAATCACTTGATTGTGCATAATCTGTTACAATGACAGCAAGTCATGAATAACAGAGCGTTTTTTTAAAGTGTAAAAGCTGTTTTAACCAGTTCCCAAATGGAATATAGAAAATACCCTTCTGTTAAGATTTGAAGCCTATTTTTCGAAGAAGTTTGGGGAGTTGGAAAGAAAGTGGCCCGTTTGGGCTGTGTGCCATTACTCAGTTTTCATAGTTGGGAGAGTTTAAAAACGTGATGCGTGGTTACAGGCAGCAATAATGCCTGCTTAACCACGATCGCCAATCCCCATGACCCTCTGCTGAGCAGAAGCCTTAAAGCCCAGGTTTATTTGGCAGAGCTCTCATCTGCATTTTTGTTTCTGTTCTGTCAAAGGGGACTAATTTTATAATCACAGTGAAGCACTTTAGCGCATGCCAAGTTTCTCTTCATGCGTTGCCATTTCTAAGAGAGATGCAGTGCTTATTTACAGTTACCTTGATTTATAATGATTCATCTCTAGCAAACAGTGATGCTCGCATATGTTCTGTTTGTCAGGCAAAAAAAAAACCCTTACCACAAATACTTTTCACCGAACTAATGGGGATGAAGATGTCAGAGGCCCAAGAGAGAATAGGCATGAACCTTTTCCCCTTACAAGCATGTGTAGCCTTGAAGAAGTATAACCCAAGGATGAAGCTATTGAAATGTGCAAGAGAAGAATATTTCAACCCCAAATAAGATTTATGCCACTTCAATCAGTGTTTTCAGTCTCCAAACTCTTATCGTGTTGGACCGTGTCTTCCTATCTCTACAGCGTGATCCTTACCGAAATTGGAGCGTCATTACAGAGAGCTTCTTCATCCTTGCCAGTCTCTCTATGGAACCATGCACCCAGTCATTTTACAGAACTCAGAAGTTACTTGCTGTTTGTGGGAATGAAGCTTTTGCTTCACAATCCCAACTCTTGATTAACTGAGAAGAGAAAGAGTGGGAGGAAGTCCTTTAGTAAGGTGGTCCCAACATTTTTGTGCAGGAACAAGAATAATCCCCAGGAAATCACTTGATTGTGCATAATCACTAGTTAATGACAGCAAGTCACTTGGAAGAATAACAGAAAAGTGTAAAAGCTGTTTTAACCAGTTCTTGGTAGGTGTTCTGTATCAAATGGAATATAGAAATTACCCCCTTGCCCTGTTAAGAAAGTCTGTGGGCTGTGTGCCTATTAGCTAGGAAGGTCAGAGCCTTTAAAGTTTTGAAACATAGTTGGGAGAGTTTAAAAACGTGTCCTTTACAGTGCAGCAATAATGCCTGTACCCCATGATTTCGCTTCCAACTCAGTTCTCTGAGCAGAAGTACCCTTTAAAGCCTTGGCAGAGCTCTCATCTGCATTTTGTTTCTGTTCTGTCAAAGGGTAATTTTATAATCACAGTGAAGCACTTTAGCGCATGCCAAGTTTCTCTTCATGCGTTGCCATTTCTAAGAGAGATGCAGTGCTTATTTACAGTTACCTTGATTTATAATGATTCATCTCTAGCAAACAGTGATGCTCGCATATGTTCTGTTTGTCAGGCAAAAAAACCCTTACCACGAATACTTTTCACCCGAACTAATGGGGATGAAGAAAGAGGCCCAAGAGAGAATAGGCATGAACCTTTTCCCCTTACAAGCATGTGTAGCCTTGAAGAAGTATAACCCAAGGATGAAGCTATGAAATGTGCAAGAGAGAGAATATTTCAACCCCAAATAAGATTTATGCCACTTCCAATCAGTGCTCTTCAGTCTCCAAACTCTTATTATTGTAGAAAATGACACATTGAAACTCATTCACATTTTAGAATTTTTCATGTGTTGTTTTTACACTCCCTTAGTAATTTTTGTGCTCGTTGGATGTGTTGCTCCCACCATAATTACTGATCAATGGAGCTTGAGAGCACCATATCAGTTGAGTGGTGAATCAGTTCTGGATTTTAGTCTGAACTTCAAAGGAACCAAGTTGGAGAGATAGACTAGCACCTTGAATTATGCTCCTTTAACGATCAGTCTAAAATCCCAAACCAATAGACTTTCCAAAACTTAACATATTTAGCCCAATCATTTTATCCATCTATTTTTGGGTTAAATGTGCTGCCACAACTTCTAAATTTACCACTAACTATAAAAAATTTCAAAACTGGACATTAATAACAAATGTCTAAGTGTACAAAACTGTCACGGGATGTCTTGATGCCCAAAATTGAAAGTGAAGGTGAAAGCTCCACATCAGAGCTATTTATTAAGGCAACCCCCTTTCCAGTAATCATATCTGCAGGCCAGGATCCAATCATGCCAAATTCTAAACAAAGACTAGATGTACCCCCGTTATTGAAATATTAATCTTGATAGTCTCCTTATCATATTATTTTTGAAAGCAATATCCAGGAGTACCATATCCATATACATTTAATCTTTGTTTTATAAGTTGATAAAATATGAAACTAAACTATGAAGACATTAAAATTAGCATATTTATTGCCGATTTTATGAGATGCACTACTGCAAAACACATAAAATCCTCTAGGATAAATCTACATCTGGCAGTGTCTCAATAACTGTTAAATTTACAATAGCTCAGTATTTACCCAGGATCGCTCTTTTAAAGAAACAGTTGAATTGCTGAGGTATTCTACACAATCTTTATCTTATGATCTGATGCCAAGTGCTACTGGGACGGTGTTGCAAAGTGATAATATTATTTGTGCATGCTCTCGAGAGCATGTTACATGTAAGATAGGACAAATCAAGCCCCACAGTTCATTCTTTCCTTTATCTAATTTTTATAATATAATTTGAATATCCTTGGGACTGGTTGTAGGTATCTTCTGGTTTACATCTGGTATTTACAATACACTTCTGCTTAGTGCAGGTTGTATTATGCGTCTCCCTGTAGAATTGGCTCCCTATTAAGTTACAAAGGGTACGATGCACTCTTTTACAAAGCCCACTGATATAAAAAGAAACGGAGGATCATTATGGCAGGAGTGGGAAACTGTGGAAAGTCTGGGAGTTGCATTAGCACAGTAGGAAATCTTTCAGGGCAGTACTCTCCCCAACATCCATAAAAATCATTTTTGTCCCCCAATACTTCCAGAGGGCATGGGGGGCATTCTTACTATATTTTGAGGCCTCCCTGAATCATCTTAGGCTCAGGAGATGCCTTTATAAATAATAGGAAGGCACTTCTTGTTCATTTTTTCCCCAAAAAGGCATATCTTTGTCATACTTCCAGTCTGAGTCCCTCTACGGAGGTAGAGAATATCGGGATATAAAAGTTTAAATAATAACATAATACTTTGGTCAAGGGATCCCAAAACACGGTGGAATTGTCCTTTGTTCTTCTTTCAATATTTTGGGGGTTAAAAATTGAAATGTTTATCCTTGGGGAGTCCCAAGGATTACCAAAAACATCCATGGGGCATAAAATTTGGGCCCCACGAAGTTTGTGGGGCTCACCTTGCCTGCCTCTGTCATATTTCATAGTGGTTAGAGAATTGGAATAATCCTTGGAAGGAATGGGTTTGATTCCTCATTGAGGTGAGGTGTCAATCTTGTCTTATTTCATTCCTCCAGCATATTTTATATCACGTAGCTATGGCTAATGATTGGGGTAAATGCTTGCCATTATGACAGAAAAGACAGTTCTTATGCCTGCAATTGCTATCTTTTCATAGGCTCTACCCTTACGTTTGTAATAGCAGCTTGGTGTGCATGTATTATCATGTGAAGGTTTTTACTTTATCTCCATGCCAACAAAAGGGAATTTAAATGGGTAGGTATTCTACATTTTTTATCGCTGTGTTTTAAAATTGCTTTTAATTCAATTGCATTTTAATATTATAATGTGTATGGTGGTGTTTTAACATTGTAGCTTATTACACTTTTATATGTACCTAGCTTTTAATCTTATTGTGACCTCCCTTTATCCTACTTCGGGGAGAAAGATAGAATCTAAAATAAGTAAGAAAATCCTTCTGCATCATTTCCATATGCAGAATTGTCATTAAAGTGCAGAACTGTAGCAGCTCCGAGTGAAAAGTGCAAATCACCCACCCACCAAACTTGTGTTGAGCAAAATTTGCCTCTCATTTTTGCCACCCTCCAAGGCTATGAGAGCCTTCTTTGATGATATTCAAAATAGGAAAGCGATAATGTAAATGAAAAAGAATAATCAAGCTAGATGTAATATAAAGTACAGCTCATGGTCTATATTGGCTCCCAGGACCTACCAAGACCCCAAAATAATTTTGTCCCCAAATGTTCTCTATAATGCATGGGACATCTGAATCATGTTTTTGCACCATGGGTCTTTTTTTTAAGTAAACAAAAAGTGACTTCTGGTTATTTCTGTTTTGAAGAAAGATCTCTTCTGAGTCTAAAATAGCAAAACACATCACAAAAATGCCCCCCAGGGCCGATAAAAGTATTGGGGAACATTTTTGGTGAAATTTGGGGGTTATGGGGTGAGTGTGGTGGGAGCTATCCCCCCTGTTCTCAAAGTACAAGAAAGGAGATTCCATCTGAACATTAGGAAGAACTTCCTGACTGTGAGAGCTGTTCAGCAGTGGAACTCTCTGCTTTGGAGTGTGGTGGAGGCTCCTTCTTTGCAGGCTTTTAAACAGAGCCTGGGTGGCCATCTGTCAGGGGTGCTTTGAATGCAATTTTCCTGCTTTTTGGCAGAGGGTTGGACTGGATGGCCCATGAGGTCCAACTGTGTGATTCTATGATTCTTAGGGGGTATTGTTGACCCTCTAGCATCTCACATTTGTTCATCTCTAGTTTATAATGTTCTCTTTTCTAATAGTGGAACCCATCAAATCTCTGTCTCTCTCTCTCTGTGCATCTGGAATGAAGGACTACATTGTAGCAGCATTTCTCATGGGCTGTGAAGACATAGTGGATGCTTTATCTGGTATGACAGACCAGCACTTTATTTCTGCTACTCCTGTGGCCATTGCCTATAATTTTTGTATAATTCCTGGGAGCTCACCAGGGAACAACAGCCAGTGACTTGTGGACTAGCTCTACTCCATTGCTTTTAATTACTGTATTTCAATATTAATATCAAGTCAATATAGAGTTTATGCTATTGTATACTATTAGTTAGTCCTATGTTTAATATTGACTCTCAAACAACCAGAAGCTACATGTATCTGGCACTTACTAATCCTCATGGGTGCTGGTTAGCTGAGATTCTACTGTACATCTAAAAATGTGTTCCTCACCTAAAATTCTTTCCCCTTGCTCTTTTGCTCCACCTCCTCCAAAATCACCAAACAGGCCCAATTAAAACACCCCCTCTCGCCGCCAATAAAACATCTTGCAGTGGCTGCTCTCCTTCAACAAGGATATATAGAGATGGGATGAAAAGAATAAAGCATGCTGGTTATTGGAAAATGAAGGGCAGGGCAAGCTAAAATGCGGACAAATTCTTACATGTTTCTCAATTAAGGTACATATCATTAATCTTCCAGCCCTTTTGAGATTTACCAAAAAACTAGAAAATGCTATTACAGGAACAGCAGCACCATATTTGCTACTATGATTCTCCTTTGATCTACTGCACTTTGGATTTAATTATAAGATCTGAATTAATATCTCCACATTACACGTAAGACACTACTGAAAGCTGTTTTCTATGCTCAGTTCACTGTAAAAGAGCTGTAAATTACCTTCTGGTAGGTCAGTTTTAGTGGTTGTCACAAGTTTTTATTTGCTTGCTTGTGTTAACCCTAATCTTTGTACTTAAATTTTGGAGTCATGAATTCTGAGATGGCAGTGAAGCTGGGAATGACCCTAGATCAGTGTTTCTCAACCAGTGTGCCGGGGCACACTAGTGTGCTGTGAGCGATCATCAGGTGTGCCGTGGGAAATTGGAATCTCCAGGAAGGGGGGAGGGAGAGTCTAGTGTGTTGAAGTATAAAAACCCTAAGAAGCCTACCTCGATAAAGGCACAAAATTACAAACACCCCCCCCCCGGTTGTCTACTTGGTCTCTCCCTCTCCATGCATTGGGAAGGCCCGCCTCCCTTTCCCCAAGTAGAGACCTCCTCTTGCCTCCTGGGGGTTCTGTGTGGGAAGTTTGGCCCAGTTCTATCATTGGTGGAGTTCAAAATGCTCTTTGATTGTAGGGGAACTATAAATCCCAGCAACTACAACTCCCAAATGTCAAGGTCTATTTCCCCTGAACTCCATCTACGTTCATATTTGGGCATATTGAGTATTCATGCCAAGTTTGGTCCTGATCCAACATTGTTTCAGTCCACAGTGCTCTCTGGATATAGGTGAACCACAACTCCAAAACTCAAGGTCAATGCCCACCAAACTCCTATAGCATTTTCTCTTGGTTATGTGAGTTCTACGTGGGAAGTTTCTGTCTTTCTGCCATTCCTGCCAGGATATCTATGTTGAGTTCATCGAAACAGGCCCAGGTTTCACACTGAGTGTATAAATACATTTTAAAAGCATATTAACTATATGTATTACTGGCTTAGAGTGTCATTTTGTCATTTTGGTTGGTGGTGTGCCCCAGGATTTTGCAAATGTAAAAAGTGTGCCACGGCTCAAAAAAGGTTGGGAAACACTGCCCTAGATGACTAAATAATATTGTTTTATTATTTGCTATTGTGTTGTTTATTATATGTCATTGGGCTTGACCTTATGTAAGCCACCCCAAGTCTCCTTGGGGAGGTGGTGACGGGGTATAAATAAAGTATTATTATTATGTCTTGACCTTCAATAACTCCTGAATGTGGGCTTCTTAGATAGCAGACTCTGGACTTTGGCTTATTCTCCTGTTTTTTGTTGAAACCTACGTTTTTGATAATGTGACTGAGTTCATGACAACTGAAATAAGCATGGTTTTGTTAGTTTTTTAAAAAAATTGTGCGCATTTTTGTGACATCATAGAATTTTACAAATGGAAGAGATCACAAGGGTCCAACAATCTAACCCCTTGCCATGCAGGAATGTATGACCAAGCCACCTTGGAGATTCTCATTCCAACTTAGAATCATAGAATTGGAAGGGACTGCATGGGCCATATTTTCCAACTCCCTGTCATGCATGAAAAGCACAGTCAAAGTATCCCCGACAGATGGCCATCCAGCCTCTGTATAAAAGCTTCCAAGGAAGGAGCTTCCACCACACTCTGAGGCAGAGAGTTTTGCTGTTGAACAGCTTTTATGGTCAGGAAGTTCTTCCAAATGTTCAAATGGAATCTCCTTACCTGTAATTTAAACTTCCATTTAAAGACCTCTACAACTCAATGAAACAATACTTTCCACAATATGCAAAACTGCTGTTTTATGTGAAAGATTTCTGTTTTCTTTGCAAAAGAAAAGCAATCTTGCATAACAGAAATCTTACACAAAAATATTGAACAAAAACTATTATTTTGTACCAAAAATCTAGCTACTTAGTTTTGTTCTTTAAGGTGCGACTTCTTGTTGTTTTACATAGCTCTGTTTTTCCTTGTTCTTTACACCTGAGACAACAGCAAGAACTTTGTGGATATACGTTTTAAAATGTTTTGCTATAGAATTAACACTACAGACTACATGCCAATTAAGGATTACTTGGATTTACTCCTCTTTATTCTTATTGTCTTCTGGCTCATTGGCATGATGTATTATCCTGAGACAATGCATTCTCGTGGGTAAGTCTCTAGTTTGCAATATTCATGTGATCAAATTCTTAAGCCCCTTTAGGAATATGTTCCTGGATAATTATTAGTCCTCTTCCCTCTCCTTTTTTCATTCTTAGGATAAGTAACTCAGTGACCAAGTATATAACAATTTTCTTGGGTACATCGACTTCAGAAATTATTGCAAGCATACTGAAAGCAAACTGATGATGAACCAAAATGTATGGATAAACCTTGGAATTTCCTATGTATTTATACAAGAATGGTTATTTCATGACAATGAACCTGAGGAAATAAATCTGAGAATAATCTCTGAACATGTCATGCTATCATAACCCTAAGAGAGCCACAGTTAATGATACCTGAACAAATGAAAATATACTAGTTCTCACCATTTATGGTGTTCTGCTATCACTAAACAGCTGTTGTTGCCTCCTTTTAGAATATGCCAGTTTCCAAGTGGGACTTACCACACTGAATGCCCCGAGGGTCTGTATAGCAAGAGCATAGAAACCCTATAGTGATGGCCACATGTGCCTTCTCCAAAATGCTTCTCTTACAAACTTGTGTAAAATCACAGCTGGGTCCCTGTTATGAACTCTGATACATCGTAATTATACACAATATATGTAAGGGGCTTTTTTTCTTCAGAAAATGACAGTATTACATATTCTATCAATCCTGCATTTGAGAAGTTGAATCAGCTGTTTTTAATGTTCACCAGGCTAAAGCTTTTCAGCTCAGAATTTCTGCTGCTAGGCAGCTGTTTTGTATATTTTTATATATGCATGGAGATAAATTTTCTAGGACTTCCCAATGTGCAGAATGTTTGGATTGTTGCCATTCAAATGGAAAAGCATAATTTTGGGGAGAAAGCAGGGATGTTGGTATGCATGCATATGCTTCAATGATAAAAGCCTGGGTATATATGCATAAACTCTTGGGCTTTGTTACATTAACACTTGTGTTCATAAACTCCCCATTATTCATTTTCAAGCAATGATCAACGATGCAAACCATGAAGTCCAGCTATGTTGTGAGGTCTTAAGGGGAAAAATTAAATCTAGCAATTTTAGAAGGGACTCACATAGTAGTTTTCCATTTCAGAAGATGGGTTCAAATAAGAGAGTCAATAGTGTATGGTGGTTAAAGTGCTTGATCAAACCCAGACTGAATTATGACGCTCAATAGGTTACCTTTGGCAAGTCCTGTTCTCGCTTTCAGCCTGGCCCATGTCAGGATTGTAGTGTAGATAAGGTGAAAGGAAGAGCCATGCAGAGTCATTTGAGCTCACTGAAATAAAGACAGGACACAGAGTACAAAAAGACAGCCAATTTAATACTAAGATGAGCCAACAGATACAGTACACAGCAGTAATTTAACACAAATAAACGTTTCCATGCTTTTTATAGTCTCCTTCGCTTCCCACAATCCACTGTGATTATGTGTGTGGACCTGAGAGAGTTTGTTGAATTAAGATGGCTATCAACAGTCCCTTCACCATGTAAAATCTCCATAGAGCTGAGATGGTGCTGAACAGTTTATACCTCTGTGCATGTGCATGTTTGTACACCAACCCTTCACAGTTGTACTAGCCCTTGGGTTTCTTAGGGTATCATTTACGGTAGTGAAAGCTGGACAATGAAGCAAACTGAAAAGGAGAGAATGCTCTTATCTAAAATGTGGTGCTGAAAAAGAGTGCTGTGGATATTATGGACTGCAAAAAAAATCAACAACATCAACAACAAATAAATTGAGCACCAACCCTCAATTTTCTCTGTAAGCCACAATGTCTAAAGTGAGACTCATACTTTGGACAGATGAAAAGACATGTCTCATTAGAAAAGACAATGATGTTTTACAAGACAGTTGGGAAGAAAAAAAGGAAACCCTTATTACAGATTCAGTTGAAGCCATAACCCTGAGTTTGCATGACATTAATAGGGTTATTGATAATAAGGAGACTTGGAGGTGTGTCATTGAGGTGCCATAAGGTGAATTTGATTTGATGGTATATAACAACCACAATCCTGCAGACTCTGAAGACATAAAGTGGTATGTGATATAAACATGTTTGCTGGGCACATGATGAAATAGTGACTATGTTACAATAAACAGGATTTTTTTTAAAAAAAGATATTATAACTGATAAATATAAGACATGGAATGACTACATGTCTTGTCTGTCTTTAAATGAAGGATTGAAAGTAGGAAGAAACAACCTGTGCTTAAGGCCGCTTTCACACATTGAACTGGATTATATGGCAGTGGGGACTCAAATAATTCAGTTCAAAGCAGATATTGTGGATTATCTGCCTTGATATTCTGGGTTATATGGCTGTGTGGAAGGGCCCTACATGTCCAAATATGTACAAACATACTGTAGTTCAGTGTGAGGAAAAGTAGTTGTTGGCTTGAAGAGCATGGGGAACACACACACACACAGCCTGACTTTAACAAGGAATTTAGTTAAGTCCTTGCTTATTTAACATTTCCAGTAACAATCTACATACAGGATTGTTCATGAAATGTATAAAAGATATTTATGTTTCTCTTTACAAAATTGTGCTGCCTCTTCTTCAGCAAAACATTCATGAAAGAGGAACAAAACAAATCCCTATGTTGTCAAACCAGGCTTCTTAAGTTGCATGGGACCAAACTGTAGTAGTTTCAGGACAACCTTGGTTGATCTTCTATGACATTTTAAATAGGGGATAAAAATAGGGGAGAAATCTTGATTTGCATTGTGGACCAAGTCTGAATCAAGACCTCCATAGCTGCAGGAGGCCTCTTTCATCTCATTGTATTCTCATTCATATTGTTTTAGTTATTCAGAAATGAAAACTGGTTGAGCAGGAAACAATTCTGTCCATGGAGTAGAATCACAGAGTTGGAAAAGACCACCAGGATCATCCAATCCAACCCCTTCTGCTATGCAGAAATACTCAATCAAGGCACTTTTGATAGATGGCCACCCAGTCTCTGTTTAACAACATCCAAGAATAGAGGAGCTTGATAAAATTACTTTTAAGACAAATACAGTAATGATATGTTGAAATCATCCATTACCAAGCAGGGCCAGGATAATACTCTGGAACCCAGAGCATTATCCCATTATTATTATTATTTAATTATGGATACCTTCATTATTTTATTTATCCCTTTTTTAAAAAAATCTACATTTCCTCCTTCTCCACCACTTAGAATTTCAATCCCTTAAAGCTGCTTTTCATTAACAAAATAAGACAACAGTCTAACAACTATGTATCTTCTCCCTTAAAATACATTTTGTTAAGTTTGCTGGATAGAAACTGGTTGTACCAAAGGAGACTTGGAACCATCTGTGCTTTCACATATGGTACAGTATGTGCTGTGATTCAGTGTCTCAGCCTGATGAGCCAATAATGGAATTGCTCTAAGTCTGCTTAGTTTACTATTAAACCAGACATTTCACATTTTAAATATGCATTGTTTGCATACTGATCAGCTTGGATACAGATCTGTAATGATAATCTCCCCTGCTGTGTTAAGCACTAGTAATACAGAGAAGATTGAAATATCTCCTTTTGAAATCTGTATCTCAGGGGCTTTCCTGTATTATTATTGCTGAAAGATGGTGTCATGCTCAATGTTTAGATAAACATCAGTTTGATTGTGCAAATTGTGACCCTAGAGCAAATATGAAATTGCATTATTTCAAAGAGAAGGAAATGCTTTCGGGGTGGGGTGGGGTGGGGGGAGAAAAAGAGTAAGATTTTGGAAACGTTTACAGTCTGGCATGGTTTGCTTTGTCTGAGCATCTGGTTCCAGGATTTGGAGCCTAGTAGACATGGTCTTTAAAAATTAGGCGGTAAAAACACTTTTGCAAAGAACAAACCAACCCAGATCTCTGTTTGCTCACACTGAGTACATGGGAGTTGTTGACAGAGATTGTCATCCTACTCAAAAGGAAGACCCAGATGAGTTTTGCATTCAAAACAGACACATTGAAATGTCCATGTGGGTTGATTTATTATAAAGAAGTATTTCAATAAGCATTATCATTCTGGTGAGGACTTCCTATTGCTAAATATAAAACATCTTGGAAGAGAGCAGTGAAGATATACACAGAATGATTTACAAAAGCTACACTTTTGCACAGTTATATCTGTAGAGGTAAATAATCATGTGCTGATTTGAAAAGAGCCAAAGAGATAAGACCAAACCATGTGCCCTGTGGTGGTAAAATAAAACTGTGAAAATATGCTTTGTCATTGCCTTGATTTTTTACCAAAAAAAGTCCACACTATTCTGTACGTAAGTCTCATTGATTTTAATGAGTCTGCTCTACTTTGGATTTGGATATAGACTAGATTTAACCCATTGGTTTGATATAACGTTGTGTTTGGAAGATCAGGTGAAAGGGTTCTTCCTGTCTATGGGGAATCTCTTCCACAAACAGAATACAAGAAAACATGATCTGTATCAAATTCTCCTTCCACACTCCCTTATGTTCACTAGAATTGGCTCTGATGGGATGTGGGGCTGTAGTGTTAGAAAAAATATATTTAATCTTTCTCTTTCCAAAATTGGAATTGTTTTCAGATCTATGCTTAGGATAGACACCCATCTTTTTAAAAGAAATGCCCAAGCATGCAATCTCCAGACCATCATCTTAGTGGCCTTGTAGTAATCCAGCCAAATGGGGTATTGGATGCATTTGCTTGAAGTGTGAAGGCTGTGGCTTTCTTGGAGAAACCAATCAATCTCTTTCCCTATTGCCTTCCACTTTACAAACATTAAAGTGAGTCATTTTGAAATGAGGCATGTCACCTTGTGATATGTCCAAAATATACTGTAATAGCCCCAGTTTGGATTTGGATAATATAAACCAAAATGCAGACATTCCATTACTATGTGGAAAATATAAGAGCAAATTTAAGAAGAATTGCTGACCTTCCCAATGGACTAAACTCAATGTTCTATCAAAACAATGGGTTAAATCTAGATTTAGATCAATCCTATCTTATCCTGGGAGAAAAAGAGGATAAAGTTCAATAAAGCAAGCAAGCGAAGAGTTTTGTGCAAGAACAAACCTTGCATTTTGTTTGAAATAGCAACCTTCTCAAGCCTCTATGAGTTATTTGTTATGTATATAGTGGCTTACTGTAATTTATTTATGTATTGGTTTGCAATTTTACCTAGTCTCTTTGTTGTGGGATGGGCTGCAGACCATGTGATCAAAACTAGGCATATTCAGGACTCAAACTCCATTTTAGATCAGTGTTTGCTTTAGACTTCAGTGGAGATAGAAGCTATTAGATTCTTAGAGAGAGCCATCTGTATGTTTTTAGACTTCAGTAAGATGTATGCTTAAAGACTCTATTGGAATATGGACTATTGTTTCTAAGGAAGATGCCCTGTATTACTTACACAGAGAAACTACTTAAAATCCTAATGTAACTGGATTCATAAGCAAAGTGCCTATAGGTTATATAAGTTTTTTTAGGTAAACCAACTTTGTTACTTTTGAAGAAGACTGTTTATTTTGACTCTTGAGAGCATGATTTAAAGACGAATATATTTTAAGGGAGTAGATGTTTTTAGGCAACTAAAGGAACACTTCTGAAACTCTGCTGATATGTGTGTATATGTGTGTGTGCACGCGCATTAGCATGTCTTTGTCCCTGACCATTCAAGACATACCTGGGTACATTCATTTAACAGCTGAGAGACCTAGCTGCCTTGCATGAATGCCGGTGAATATCATTTTTCAAAAAGTGGCGACTTCTAACAAGGTCATGCCTTTCCAGTGACCAGTGATTTTTCCAAAAAGGTTATAAATTCCATTTCCCAAATGGTTATGGAGATCCACATTTTCCAAAACATTTTACGATAAAGAAAAAATATTCACCTGAATTGTATTCCTTTTAGTTACTATGGAGCCCCAGGTGGCACAATGGGTTAAACCCTTGTGCCGGCAGAACTGCTTATCAACAAGTCAGAGGTTCGAATTCGGGGAGAGCGGGTTGTGCTCCCTTTGCCAGATCCAGCTCTCTGTGCGGAGACATGAGACAAGCCTCCCAAAGGGTGGTAAAACATCAAACATATGGGCATCCCTGGACAACATCCTTGCAGCCGGCCAATTCTCTCGCACCAGACCGTTCTCCGTTGTGGCCCCCGTTCTTTGGAACTCGATGCCACCAGACCAGAGAGCCTCCCTCGACCTGCCCCAGTTCCTGACCGCTCTGAAGACCTGGCTATTTAGGAAAGCCCATGGTTAATGCAGAACCAGGAACTCGAATACCGAGCCTGGTCCCTTGCATTTAACCACTGAATATTTTAATCTAATTTTAATTATTCTATCATTTTAATTGTTGAATTGCTGTGTGTAAGTCGCCCGGAGCACTAACGTGGAGGGCGACTCAGAAATAATAAAGTCAGTTCAGTTCAGTTCAGTTCAGAAGCGACTTGCAGTTTCTCAAGTCACTTCTGTCATCAAAAACAAAAACAAAGACCAGTGGACAGTTGTAATTGAAATGACATACAGTTGGCTCTTAGTATTATCTTGGCTTCTGCATCCATGGATCCAACCAACCACTGCTTGAAAATATTCCCCCCTCCCAATAAAATTAAAGAAGAAAACATTGATTTTGCCATGTGCTGAACACTATACTGATATATAGCGTGCTGCAGCCTCCCACTATTTCACAAATCCTTAGGCTCTCTGTCAATTCTGGTTTGATTTTTTCACCATTTGGAATATACGGGATGCCATACTTCTCTATCATTATATATAATGAGACTTGAGCATCCATGGAAGTTGGTATCTATAGAGGCTCCAGAACCAAATTGATACCAAGGGCCCATTGCACAATACAGATGAATTCATGGTCAAGAAAATGTCTGGAGACTAGGACTTACCTTGGGCTACAGACTTAAGATGAATGGGAAACAATTGAAGACTTTTTGTTATCTTCTTCATTGACACCAAAGTCATGGAAAGCACAAAAAGGGGGCATGAGTCATGGATGAACTTGAACCTCCTAGATCCCACAGATTTTGGCAAAAATGTATTTAACACTTCTACTAAGGAGAAAGAGCCTGTAAGGAGCACTTCATAGTTAGATCATTCATCACTTCCGTATCTTTCCATGAAAAACTAGAACAGAAAGCCCTAGCAGAACCATCAATGTAATTAGAAGTTGAAGTAGTGTGTGGCATTCAAAAAAAAATACAGCATGTCCTCTCTTCATTGCCACCACTCATAGGGAGCTTAGGGAGAAATGTATTAGTTTTTGAAGATATACACACACTCTCTATCTATTTGAATCAAAATTACTAACAAATCTTCAGGAGTGTTAAGATTAAGTCTGCTTCAAAGGAGCTCTGCTTCAAATTGCTTCCTTCTCACATCAATCCAAGTCAGCCTTCATGAATTTTGGTTTGGAATTCATCTGTGGCTGAAGCGCACACCCCCACAAGAGAGTATTAAAACAAACCAACAAACAAATCAAAAAGATGTAAGACTTTGGATATAAATTCAAATCATAGTGGAATAACAACAACAGCAAACCCTTGACTTCTTTTTAGAAATCTTGTTTAAAAGCACCAGCCTTACTTTCCTTGGGCAAGAGACTGGGTGCTACAGTAAAAAAAAAATACTAATTTTGCCCTTACTTGGAAATATATTCTACAGGGGGGAAAGATCATCTTCTGTCCTTGGGTATGAAATAGTCTGGATTTGGTGATCAGTGGGCAGTTCAGAGAACAGAATTGCTGTCAAAATGTCCTGAATGAATGATGGGTTCCAGGAAATTATTTTTATTGTTGGCAGATTTTATGGTTGATTTGTTAGGAAGATGGATTAAACGAAAAGTAAGCATATGCTATGCAATGTTGAATTTTACAGCACTGTTCATTTTATTGTTTTGTATAAGCATTTAAGACTTGGAATTAGTGCTTTAAAAATAAACTCAAATCAGTCTGTAAATTTGTTGAGAAGAGAAGCCTAGGCTTCATTTACTTTATGTTGCATTTGTATCACAGTGATTTTACTAATCCCAAAAGGTATTTATGAGTTGTGTGTTTGTGTGTGTTCCTCCAAGTTGCCTGTCAGCTTATGCCAGGGGTTTCAAACTTATTTCCATTAAGGTCCACAGCAGCCATATGGTTGCCTTAAAAGGGCTGTTGAATCAATGGATGGAGAATCAATGGATACATAAGACCAACTATATTTTGTTTTTATACAACTCTTTCGTTTTTACCCAATTTGGGGCCCCAGATGTTATTGAATGACAACTCCCATTACTTTTGGTTATTCACAATTTGGACTGGTGATAATGGGAATTGCAACCCAACAGTATTTGTAGCTCTGAGGTTAGGGAAAGATTAAGGAACGTTTTAGTCAGACATCACATTTAAGTTCGAACCCTACTATCCTAACTAAACAGAAAAAAACATCAGCCTTCCAGATATGACTGTATCACAACTCCTATCAGCTCTAATCATGATGTCTGAGGAGGAATACAGTAGTTGAGTCCAGCATCTGAAGGGCCACATGCAATGACATGAATTTGAGTTTGACTCATGTGGCTTATGATGATCGCATGAATTTCATAGACTTTTCTATGGTAAAGAATACCACTGTGGCCTTATCCCGTTAAAGTTGAAAGAATATGCAAAACTGCCAGTTCCTTTAAAAAACAATATATAGCCTACAGCACCTGGTATGGGTTGGTCATCTCCCATGAAATGACTAACCACTGGAATAAAATTAAAGAGTGTTCACATCCAAGAAGTTGAAATATGAGTTTATAAGTTTGCTGCTCAAGCTGATCCTAGAGCCTCCAGTGGTGCAATGGGTTAAACCTTGTACTGGCAGGACTGAAGACCGACAGGTCGGAGGTTCTAACCAGGGGAGAGCAGGTTGAGCTCCTTCTGTCAGCTCCAGGTCCCCATGCAGGGACATGAGAGATGCCTCCCACAAGGATGGTAAAACATTAAAACATCCAGGCGTCCCCTGGCAACGACCTTGCAGATGGCCAATTCTCCCACACCAGAAGCGACCTGTAGTTTCTCAAGTCACTCCTGACAGTGACACCAACCCCATCCCCCTCTGATCCTGGCAAACATAATAAAGGAATGAGGGCACCTACTGCATTAAATCAAAAGGAGCCACTTTGAATCTCCTGTACGAGAGGAAAGCAAGATATGTAGTAGTATTAATATTAGTACAGTAATAGTATTATTGAGGGGGCTTTGTTTTGAGAAGCAGTATAAGTTATGCAAATTAAATGCATATATCTTGTAATAATAATTAACAATTCAACCATGGAGGTCTGAAGTATTTATTTATTTACCCTATTTATACCCCACCTTTCTCTACCCCGAAAGGGACTCAAGGCAGCTTACATATAGGCAATTATTCAATGACTTAAAACACATACAATTCCAGTAACATTAAAATTAGAATTAAAATTAAATTAATACATATTAAGCATTTAAAATGTTTAAAAACATTGCATTCAATATCAATCAATATGTGATTAATAACTTCCCATTTGAAAACAGTGGATCTTTAAAATATTCAAAAGTTGGTCAGGATCATACTCAAAGAATTCATTTATCTAAATTCACATAAACTGAAAATTAAACAATAAATGAAATGCACCAATTTTTTAAATGAGGCTTTAAAAAAAGGCTGCACTGCTATCCACTAAAATAAGACTTCTGCTTCAACTTGTAGTATACAAGGTACATAATATTTATTGTCCATTATTTGTTACATCCAAGGTTAGAAATATCTTGACCAGAGCAATTTCAAAATCTCCTTCAATCACTTGTCATGAGTTTGGTTTATTTTGGGCCAGATATTAAATTGGTATATGAACAGTACTTTTAAATTCTATTGCTCCTTGTAGATTGAAGCAGCCATTCAGCCAGAAGCATCATTCATTCCAAAGATGCCTTTCAAGAGTTCCCAGAAATCAATTTAAAATTGCATATAGCAGAGAGCTAAATTTACATGATGTTCTTTAGCCCATCCTAATAGAAATATTTTTGTGGAACATGATTGTACAAGGCCACCAAGCCAGGTACTGTGTGCCTTCAAGTCATTTCCGACTTGTGGTGACCCTGTGGTGGACCTATCATAAGGTTTATTTGGTGAGATATGTTCAGAGGAGGTTTGCTATTACTTTTTTCTGAGGCTGAGAGAGTATGACTTGCCAAAGTCATCTAATGGGTTTCCATGTTTAAATAGGAATTTGAATCCTGATCTCTATGTTCTAGTTCATTCTGAGCACTATGCCACACCTGTTCTTATAATATACTAATTAATGTATTGAAGCTCTCTATATTTTTTCCTTTGTAAAGTTTAAGCCTTCCTTTTAACCAATTCTTATGCCAATGACAATTTAGCTCTAATTTATCCCATCCTAGAAAACTAAGTCTATAGTCAAATGATTAATACCTAAAACAGGAGTCAAGAAATCATACCACTACAAGATTCCCTAGGCCAAGATTATAATTGTTGCACACCCACTTTCCAGAAAATTATAATGAGGATATATTAACAGCAGGACTGATTATGAGAAACAAAGGTGCTCTAGGCAGACAGAATAAATGAGACCATGAAAACACAGAGAAAGCCTGAGTCAGTATATGAGAATTTAGTTTGGAAACATCTTACTCCTGAGTAAATGTACATTTAGGGCTAGTCATATGATTAGGTCTCCAAGAATTAATCAAGGAGCAGGGAGCTAATATGATATGGGAAACATCAACATTAGTATCCTGGGTGTATCCTGTGGTGCCAAGGTATTTCTGGAAGAGTTTAGTACATGCACTCTCTTTGGGCTCCATCTACACTGCCATATAAAATCCAGATTATCTTCTTTGAACTGGATGATTTGGCAGTGAAGACTCGTGTAATCCAGTTCAAAGCAGATAATGTGGATTATCTGATTAGATCAGTGGTTCTCAACCTGTAGGTCCCCAGATGTTTTGGCCTTCAACTCCCAGAAATCCTATCGGATGGTAAACTGACTGAGATTTCTGGGACTTGTAGGCCAAAACACCTGGGGACGCATAGACTGAGAACCACTGGTTTAGATAATCTGGATTTTATGGCAGCCTTAGTTTAAACCTCTTTGCTAGACGTAAGATGGGTAGACCCATTGAATCAATTGAGGAATGGCAGGTCATTAGTTAAAGATTTTGCATTGATACGAATAGAACTAACAATTACATTAAGATCTCTCTGTGTGAATTGGTCCCTTGGGGCCCTTCCACACATCCATATAACTCAGAATATCAAGGCAGAAAATCCCACACTATCTGGGATATCTGAGTCCACTCCACCATATATCCCAGTTCGAAGCAGATAATGTGGGATTTTATTCAGTTGTGTGGAAGAGGCTTTAGAATAGATTATGAGGAGGTAGCCTGATCCTCAAAAGCTATTGAACCAAGAAGTTATCACCCAGGGATTGTATTGAGGGGGTTCTACCAAAAAAAGAGAGAGGGTTTTATCAACAATTAAAGTCAAAACCTTTCCTTTTGGCAAAGTTCATAATAATTCTAACCGAAATACCAACAAAAGTTTGATTCAACTAGGCCATTTGGCTTTAAGATTAATTTCCATGCTGTTCATGTTCCTTTGGTACACATGAGCACCCTTTCCACCTTCTATTTAATTTCTCTACCTTTTGCTCATTTATAACAATTTAGTTCCAGTGATTTCATCCCAAGGGCTTTCTGCCAAGGAATTTTAAAAGACTTTCCAACAGTCAAGGGGACTACTTTACCTTTTGCAAAGTCCTTGTTCTATTCTATGGCATGAGCATTTCACCAGCTGAAGACTATTAGCTCCCAACCTTAGAATGTTGCTGGCATACAGTTCTCAAAATCCACAAACAATCTTACCAATGATAACAAATCTTGCAATGTTTATTATTAAAATATATGTGCACAAAAAGTTGGATATCACTGTTGTAGGGTCTTCTACCTTCTCTAGGGTCTTTACATGCTGTGTGTGAAGCTGTTTGTACAGAATAAGACATGAGGATGCACAAATGCATAAAGATGTACATCAAACCACACACACACACACACACACACAAATAGGGAATTCAACCAACCAACATAGTGGTATGTATGCTAACTCATCCTAACATGGATATGAAAATTTGAATCATTGACCATATGATTGTATGTCAATTGTTCAATATCAATTGAAACAGCACAAGTAAGGTAAAATATACACAACATCCCAGGAATATGATTTAATGTATCCACACATCCAATGTGCAGATATGGCAAATGATGGGGAGATATAGGGGCACATGAGTGCATATACAAAAGGGTTTATTGCTCATAATGCACTAAACAGAAAAAGGGGTGCAAGCTACCACTCAAAACAGACAGAAAGAAGCAAGTGCTACCTTGGCAAGCATATTCTTAGGTGCCATTATTGCACATTTCACTCCACGTATTATATTTTGCACACTGTGTAATGGTTATCTAACCATTTCTAAATATGAGTTATAGTATTTTGCTATTTGCTATAGATGCTGTATAATGCAAGAACAGCACAACTCCATGGTGGATACTTACATTATGCCAAGGTATTTGCATTATAGGTGTAAGTTGCATTCCCATGCAGAGTGTTTTTGTTGGTATAGTGCAATGTAGTACCTATTTGACAGGAACAGAAATGTAGATTCACATGTGGTCCATGTAATGATGGAATGGGGGTTGTGTGCATACAATCCATAATGGGTCTCTGCTTATTCCATAATAAAACCTAAATATCCACTGTTGGGTGAATAGACGCTCTTGTGGAAAACCTATTGATGATACTTACTTTGTACACTGCCAGGCATGTAGCCGGGGGCTAAGGGGCTTCAGCCCCCCGAAATTCTCAGGATGGTCCGCGAGAAGGCCTTACTGGTACATAATTTAAACTGTTATGTTTATTCATATCATGATCTGATCACCATGCACAATATATCCCACATTAATGGGGTTATTGGGATAACAATACAAAAGGTTTGCTAGGGTAGACCCTCTTCCACCCAGTCTCAGCCGCCCCCGAACCGATCTCAGCCCCGAATCAAAATCCTGGCTATGGCCCTGTACACTGCAATTGCATGATGAAATGTCAGCCATGGGCATTTAGCAATAATTTGCACAAATGCACTACAGTTATATAGGGGCTGTGTAATGCAACATAGCATATACCTGCTAAATGTTATTTATGCTATGTTGTCATGATGTTGTCACAGGCATCTTGGCCTGTCATTGTTAGCATCCAGAAACAGGAATAGAGACTGGAGAGCGCGGATTATAAATCTGCAGACAAAAGGAGAATGTTTTCCATGTGCTTGTAGATTGACTGAATGTAATGGAATGTGCTGCCTTGCAAGACGGTGGAGTCTCCTTTTTTTTTTGAACAAAGTCTATATGGTTATCAGTTGGAAGCACTTTGATTACATTTTCCTGCAAGACAAGCAGTTGGTCTGGATGACCCTTGTTGTCTCTTCCAACTCTGTGATTCCATGATTCTATTCTTTCAAAGGTTCAACACATTTTCCCTACACATAAATTAACTGGCCTTCTTCAGAGGCTACCTCAAAATAAATATAAATACATATATTTACTTAAAATCTTCTTTCAAAGTAACTGATAATTTGTGATAATTGAAATGCACTGGGCTTTAAAAAAACAAATTCTATATAACCATGTGGAGACCAGCTTCTGTTTTTGTGCAGCATCCAGACACAACCATTTATTCCAGTCATAGCCTTTGGTGACCAAAACCAAAGAGGAAATAGTAGGCAGCTAAAGAGAAGACACGGGCATTTTGTAACCACCTCATCCCGATCAATGGTGACATTTCAGTACCAGCTTTTCAAACTTCATGTCAAACATTGATTTATCCATGACAAGTAAGAGAATTCTTTTAATTCAAGGCCATGCGGCAAAATAATAACAACCTGTGACCAGTCAAGGGCCAGATGAGCTCAAAGCATCCTTATCCACTATAGAGAATTCATGAGGCTCTATCTATGAGAAAGCAAGGAAAATAATCAGGAACAGCTGGACAAAAGCCTCATAGCTTTGCTTTTGGGCCTTTGTGCTGCTCCGCTGCTAGACATGCACAGCCCAATTGGCCTCAAGAGAATGGCACCACATCTCTTTTCTTCAAGTTGTGTTATTTTAACATCTGGAGCAGCATACATTGGAGGCTTAAAGAGAGCAAAGAGAATATGTTGGTACAGTTCCCTTTTGATGATCGAATTAAGGAAAATGCCACTAAATTCTTGTCTTGGCTGTGCTCAGCTGCTTAAATCTGTATGGATGCCAATGTTCAAAGAAGCACTTAGAAAACAACAACAGCAACACAGATTTTGATGAGATGTTCAGTTTTAGCATTACTAGCTGAGCAAAGGGCAATAATTTCATTTATCTGAAAATGAACTGTTCTTAGATACCCATAATGCCATGGGGAGATAAATAAGCTGATGAATGCATTCCGCTGAGCAGGTCAACAGGATGTTAAAGAGCAGACCAGAGAAAGATGGATTGCTTGGTGTGAGGCCTTGACAAAGCTGTACAGCCCCAGATGTTTTATTTTATAGCACTATTTCTACTGTCATGGGACCAATTCCTGATATTTATGTTGTTCAAAGAAGTTATATCTGTTGAAGATGGTTCTTTACCTGTCAGAGACCTTCTAAAATTAAGCAGAATGTTTTCAATGTAAATGGAAGGTCATTTCTTCCCATTCAAAACACACCCAGCTATAACAAGGAAACTAAAACTTGATGATATATATTTCTGAAAAGACAAAAAATGACATTGAGTGTCACAAGGGCTCAGTTCACACATAATGGCAAATCACCATTTCCTGTTATATAAATGAGCTGCGGCAAACCTCAAGTTCACACACACACACCCCTTCATGGCCACACGAGAGGGGAAACTTTTGCTTCTGTTGTAAATAAGCAACACTTTTATGCCCTTCAACTGTCTCAGTTTACAATGGACAGCCCATAATCCTCTGTCATTCCACTATTTAGACTGCCTTTAAAGCATCCCAGTTTTCCTCTCTTTTTCCTCATATTTCTCTCTTGTCCTTAGTTTGTTTAAATTGCTGAAAATTAACTCTATTGACTAAATTACCTATATTAATTTGGGATGGGGGCAGAACAAAGAGGGAAAGAACCTTTCCCTTTCCTGTAGAACAGGCATGAGCAAACTAAGGCCAGGGGTCAGATGTAACTCTCTGGGCACTTACATCAGGCCCTCCTCATTTTCCCTGTCATCTTGGCATACGAACGCAGTGGCCCATTTCAGTCTTATTCAGAAAGGATGGGGGAGGAAGGCACACAGCAGCTGAGACCCCTCTGGAGCGCTCTCAGCCACCACATGTCTCCCAGCATAAGGACAGTGCAAGCGGCCCCATCCTTATGCCGGGAATGTGGCGCAGCTGGCTGGGAGTCAGCTGCATAAGATCTCTAATGATCAGAAGGTCGTGAGTTCGAGGCCTGCCCGGGTCGGGGTAAGCTCTTGACCAATTGTGTAGTTGGTTATCTGTCTATATATGTTGTATGTCTGTGGCATTGAATGTTTGCCTGTATATGTGCATTGTGATCTGCCCTGAGTCCCCTGCAGGGTGAGAAGGGCGGAATATAAATTATGTAAATAAAATAAATAAAATATGCTGAGAGGACAGCCTGAGGAGGCATGCAGTGGCTGAGAACCCTCCGGAGCATACTTGGTAGTCGCCTGTCTTGCCCTCCTCCTGTCAAAATATCAAGAGGACCGCCTGAAGATCAGGGGAGGAGGATTGTGGCAGTTAGCACATGTCTCATTTTCCTCCTGTCATAAGGATGGAGCAAGCAGCCCCATCCTTATGCCAGGAGGACAATCTGAGGATGACCTGGACCTTGCCCCACCCCTCCCAGTTCTACCCTCTCACAGGCCCTCTCTCTCCGACTTAGTACATGTCCGGCTACCCTTCCTTTTGGCCTGGCCCTCTCAGTCAGTCCCATAATGCAGCCCCAAGGCAAAAAAAAGTTGGCCCATGCCTGCTGTAGACTGAGGTATAATCAAATTGCTGCTGATACTCCTTCTTTGTATGTACTTCCTCATTAATAACTGTTGCCATATTGAGCACACTGTGATGTTGCTTGGCCATCTCTGTTTTCATGTGTAAAAATTTGAAGGGTATGTAGTTTCAGCATCTTACTTTTTTAGACCTAGAAGAGGTCAGTACTTAACCAGACAGTAAAAAAGAAGCTGGCTTCCATTTTATTTCTTGGCTTTGGATATGCCCTCTACAGTATGATGGCCCCTGAGAATTTTTCTGAAACTGAATTTGGCCCTCAAGCTGAAGGAAATCCCTAATTGCTGACCTACTTTTTTTGCAAAGTTAATCCTTCTACCCTTTTAGAATTACACACACACACATTTATATATATATATATATATATATATATATATACACACACACACACACATACACACACACATACACACACACACACACCATTTAACACTCCCTCATTACATATGAAACTGGAATAAACCTCATTCCTCTAAGTCACCACAAAGTCTGTCGGCAGTTAATATAGTTAAAACCAACTGTCAGTAAAGGCTGAGCCCTAATCCGCTGGCGCAAGTACAAAAACAAGAAGAAACTCTTCTGGGAATTTAATTATTAAACATATGATAAAAACCTATTATCTCTAATAGCTAAAAGATAAGAAGTCTATTAAAGATTCTTTCCACAATGAAGCTTGGCTGGTGTTGGCTGGCAGAGGAGTTGGCCTTCTTTTCTGATCATTTAATGCTACATGCCAGGTGAGGGAGAAGAATGCCCCATTGCATCATTTCTATATTTAGCAATGCTCTCCAATAAATTGCACTAATGATATACTGACATTTACACAATCTATCTCAAACACATCCCAATTTGTCAATACTAAATGTGTCTGGCCATTTGCATACATTCATATAATTACACACATGATGTGTTGGAAGTGATAGGTGCTTGGAGATAAACTGCATGGACCAAATACTAAATGTCCAAGTGTTGCCCCATGTGTTTTGATTTTGCATGTTATAGAAAAGAAAAGACTGGAGTTTCATTAATGTAGCAATCACAACAATGTGATGTTTTTTTCAAAGGATATTGGCAAAACAATTGTGTCCTTCATTGCCATGCCATTTAAGAGGATGAATATTAGAGGAACTTCTTCCAATACTAATTTGTGTATTTGATGGGTTATATATTAAGATGAATATGTCACTTTGTCCTTCAATTGTGTTTCAGTTTTCATTCAATGAAAATTTCATAAAGTTTGAATAAAGTATTTATATGGTAACAATGATTTGATAGTGGAATATGCTGCATAATAGTATGGTGGAAATCAGGCATGTAGCCAGGGGGGGCTAAGGGGGCTTCAGCCCCCCCCCCGAAATTCTCAGGGTGGTCCACGAGAAGGCCTTACTGGTACATTATTTAAACTGTTATGTTTATTCATATCATGATCTGATCACCATGCTCATTATATCCCACATTCATGGGGTTATTAGGATAACAATACAAAAAGTTTGCTAGGGTAAACCCTCTTCCACCCAGTCTCAGCCTCCCCCACCCCGAACCAAACTCAGCCCCCCCCCCAATCAAAATAGTGGCTACGGCCCTGGGTGGAATAGAGGTTTTTAAGCAGGTGGCTGATTGGCATCTGTTGCAAATGTTTTGATTGTGTATTCCTGCATAGCGGGAGATTGGACTGGATGGTCCTCATAGTCTCTTTCAACTCTATGATGATTACTTATGGCACTAGATGTGTCTTCTGTCCCTCTGCTTAAATTATTTTCAGAACAAATAAGCATAGTTTCACCAATTAGAACATCTCAGCTGTAGCAACCCAATTCCCTTTCGTGCCTGGGAGGCAGGGGGCAGCCCCGGGGGTCCCACTTGCATTAGGGCCAATTGCAGCTGATGAGGACATGGAGGAAGGGGATGATGAGGCAGCTGGGCCTTCCTCTCCTACAGAAAGCTTAGCATGGGATGATGGCTGGCCGGATGGCTATGATAGCTGGGAAAATCAGGCTGACTCTGAAAGTGCTGATTCAGATAATCAGTATGAGAAACCAGGTGGTTACGGGTCGCAGGAAAGGGTCAGGGAAACAGCGGAGGATGAGCCCATGGAAGCTGAAAGGGAGTCTGGCTCTCATGAAGATAGCGACTCAGGTGCTGGGAGGCAAGGATGGAGCTTTGATAGGAGACGGAGCATTGAGTCTAGCAGGAGGGAATGGCATCGAAGCCTAGAGCGCCAGAGGAGCGCTAGGTCCCGAAGCACAGATTGGCGCCGCAGCCTAGAGCGGCGAGGGTCTCACCAGGGGAATTAAGTATAGGATCCGTGGGAACGGATCCTCAGTAGCTCGGCCACTTCTGATCTGAAGGGAGTGAAGCGAGCGAAGATCCACGGAGCCAGGTTGTCGGCTCGTGCCTTGCCAAGAAGTTTCTTGGGCCTTGTTATGAACTTTGCCTTGTTCCTTTGCCATGGACCAAGTCCTTGATCCGCATTGTTTTTGGCTGAGCCTTTGCCACGTTTGCTTTTGGATTTTACTTACGGACTCTTCACCTTTTTGATTGAACTTTTGATACTTTTATGGACAATTTACCTTTTCACCTGTTTCTTATTATTCAATAAATAGTTAGCTGATTACCATCTCTGAGTGTGTGATTAAGGGGCTGGGCCGAGACCCTGCATCGTGACATCAGCAGAGTACTGCATGTACACCCTGTGGATTAATAGTTTGATTAGCATGACTAGAGGTCCTTATCAATTATGAATTTCAGACTGACTATTAAGTGGCTGAATTTCCAGTTAGCAGGACACAGAAAGAAACACTCAATATAAATATGCAAACCATGTCATCAGCATAGGATATGTCTCCTGCATATTCTGGGATCATGGTGGTACAAAATGCTTTCCAGAGCTGTAGTCCAGTGCCAAAAGCACTATACCACAATTACCCAAACTACCTGTTCCCTACTGTTTCGGCTCTGAAGGCAAAGCACGGTGGTTCTCAACCAGTAGGTCCCCAAATGTTTTGGCCTTCAACTCCCAGAAATCCTTACAGCTGGTAAACTGGCTGGGATTTCTGGAAGTTGTAGGCCAAAACACCTGGGGACCCACAGGTTGAGAACCACTGGCATGACAGAAGAACCAGGCACTGAAGAAAGAAGGTGCCATCAAGACATCTGGCTTGTACTGTGAGGCAAACTATTAGTGATGCTGGTGGTATGTTCAGCTCTTCCAACATTGAATGGGACCTCATCTGCACTGAGCTTAAAGGCCAACTGTGGGTTTGAATCCATATTTCCATGGTTCTAATCTGACACTCTGACCTCTAGTTGCTCTTTTATTCGTATATGTAGATACGGTACTACACTCAATTTTAATTACTTCAAAAAAGAGGGTGCATTTTTCTGACTGATGAATAGCTCTAGAATATACACATTTAATTCTGTGTTTTGTCTATGAACTCAAGGCTAACTAAAATCCATGTTGAGTTGATTGAAACATGTTTTCAGTCGTTCTTGTTATTCACCTGTGAAAGTTAGCTTCTGTGGACTACCACTTGTCAAAAATTTCACCTCTCCTATGATGCATTTTTTCAACATTATTAGTTTTTTCATACAAATGTTTGGATTATATCATCAATGTAAAGTAAAAATAAAGAAGCAAGAACTAGCCGTACTGCTTCAGAGTATCTAAAGGCAAGTAAGCCTGTTTATCTCATGTCATCACTGCTTTTTAAAGTGTTTATTTATTTATTTATTTATTATTAGTTGGACTTCTAGGCCGCCACTCCCGGGTGGCTCGGGGTGGCTCACAACAAGTCAAATACAAGCATGGTTACATAACACAGGTAAAAAACACATTATACATTCTAAAACATCCTTAAAAACATACTAAAACAAAGATTACAACGCTACATGATGTGCGGGGAACAACACACAGCATAGTACAGCATACACAGATCAGCAGACAGTAGGCAGGCTGGCGTACTGGGCATCTTATGTGCCGAAGGCTTGCAAGAAGAGAAATGTTTTGCATGATCGCCTGAAAGACAGGAGGTCTTGGAGGGCCCGTGTCTCGGCTGGGAGAGCATTCCACAGCGTTGGGGCAATTACCGAGAATGCTCTCCTGTGGGTGGCCATCAGCCTGCATGTCTTAGCAGAGGGGATTGTCAGCAAGTTAGAATTTTCTGACTGCAGTGATCTTGTAGGGCAATGTGGGGTAAGACGGTCCCTCAGGTACATTGGCCCCAAGCCGTGTAAGGCCTTAAAGGTAAGTACCAACACTTTGAAGGCAATCCGGTGCTCAATTGGGAGCCAGTGCACATCCTGCAAAATTGGTGTAATGTGACAACCTGCTGGGGTACCGGACAGGAGTCGGGCGGCAGTGTTCTGCACCAGCTTGAGCTTCTGGGTCGCCGACAGAGGAAGGCCAACGTAGAGGGCGTTACAGTAATCCAGCCTCGATATGACCATGGCTTGGATCACCGTGGCCAGGTCGTTCCAGGATAGATAGGGGGCCAGCCGCCTTGCCTGCCTTAGATGGAAAAAAAACTGTTTCACTGGCCATGGAGATTTGGGTCTCCATGGTCATTTGGGAGTCCAAGTGAACTCCCAGGCTCTTTACAGAAGGCGATGGGAATAACGCCACACCGTCCAGGGTCAGAAGCTGAGCATCCCCATCACCTGGGCGATCCAGCCACAAGATATCCGTCTTCGCTGGATTCACCTTCAACCTACTGGCTCGCAGCCATCCAGTAATGGCCTCAAGGCAATGTTGCTTATTTTACTTCTTCAACATTTATAAGAAATTCAGCCAGCTTCTGGCTACCTTGGGATTCTTCTATTTTATTCTATTCATTGTTTTATTATTTATTTGTGTGATTTTACTCCATCTTTCCAAAAGGGATATGAAATAGCTAATATATTTAGAAGCCTTTGCTAACTTCATTTCTCATTATGTGCTCTAGTGAGCCTAAAACCAAGCTTAGGAGGCACATTAGGATACATGTGAAGAACACAGAAATGAAGGTGATCTACTAGTAACATATATTAAATTCAGGACAAATCTTTGTTGACACAATAATTTGACTGCAAGAAGACCTGTTCCTAGATTAGTGGTTCTCAACCTGTGGATCACCAGGTGTTTTGGCCTACAACTCCAAAATCCCAGCCAGTTTACCAGCTGTTAGGATTTCTGGGAGTTGAAGGCCAAAACATCTGGGGACCCACATTTTGAGTACCACTGTCCTAGATGAAGGAGTGAAATGTAGGTTTTGAAAAAAATGTGTTTTTTATATTGATCATGGCCAAGTCTGAAATTATTTGTGTCTCTAAGACTGTTTCTGGCCACCCAAATAGGCTTGGATGTTGGTACAAAATGAGATGCTTATATGTGTTTTACTTATCAATCTCAGAACTTATAGCATGTTATGAAGTTGTTAAAATGGCAGATGAAGTTGGGCAACCAACCTTCATAACGAACCCACTGTGTGGGAAATTAAGTATGTACATTCAAACATATGTTAAAATGATAGTTTGCTCAAACTCAAAAGGATAATTTGACAAACATCCTACATGATCACAGGATTACATGGCCATATTCTCAAGGTTAATAAGGCTTCTATGAGCTTTCAAAATTAAGCTGTGACTTGATATGGACATTTAGACAAATTAGAAAAATTGTTCATAGCTACATGACAAAGACTGGAACAGAAAAAGAATAATAAATACAACCATATTGGAACTGTTCTAGGTTTGTTAAACAAAAACTGTTGCAAAGGCTGGAATGATTCAAAATGCTTTATTTTCTTTTCATATGCACAAGATAATCAAAGACTGTTATTGCTTTATTTTTGCAAGCTAAAATAAATTTAGCAGTTTCACAATTTATTCTTTCAAAAAAATTTCTAGAAGACATCTGTCTGTGCAAGTTGAAGCTTAGCAATTTTAGGTAGAAGGTAGTGTAATTATATAGTCTTGCCTAATGTACAAAACAGCGTGTATGCAACACCTTTAGAAGATACCAAGCTATAGCTCACCAAGGGCAATCTCATGATTTGATCCATGGCAGTTGATGGCATCCTTGTGGGTAGGGTTATGAATCCATGTTGGTTGTAGACCAAACTTTAAAGGTGTTAACTTGGAGAACCTATTTAAATTTGGACAAAAACATGAAGCAAATTCAGCACTTCACTAGCAATTGAATTTGATGAGCAGGTCTATAAGATATTTAACAGTTGACTAAGGCAATTGGGAAGAAGTTCCCAAGCCAGGAGTGTAGTTTCTTTGCTCATCATGAATACTAGTCGACAAGCTGTTAAGTCTGTAAGAGACACTACATTTTTAATTATAAAATGCCATGCAATATTATCAGTGTTTGTACTCTTGAATTCTTCGATAACCTTTCTCCTTGCTATTTTTTGCAGCGGCAATGTACAAATGTACTGTAGGGCCAGTGGGACAGATTCATTTTGATTGTAAAATTCCACTGACACTAATGGAGTTTTATGCCCAGAAACGGTTTGGCACAATGTCCTTAGATTGCTTTTATTCACAGTTTGAATTGGAATTGTTTTTCTCTTGGGAACAATTGTGATTAAAGATTTCAGAAAGGCACTCCCCACCCCCATGCTGTGCTTTTATGTGAGTGTAAAACAATGGGATGTAGGCTTTGCTGATTGCTAAGATAACAGATTTCACATTACGATTTATGTTATGACTTGTAACCAGGGCCGGATGTACCAGAAGGCAGGGTGATGCATCTGCCTCATGTGGCAAATGCTGAAGGACATCGTATATGCAGAGCTGCTAAATGCTACAGATCTCCTTTATGTCCACTGAGGATGCTGTCCTATTACCATTGCCAAAATAATATTTAGCTGTCAGTCTGGTCAGAGATTATAAACAGTATAATGTTTTAAGGTAACCCTGCAGATCCTAAACTGAGACTGTTATACTTTGCTCTTTTTATGAGAAGCCTCAATGCCCTAGAAAGGACAATCATGTTTGATAAAGTAGACGACAGTAGAAAGAGATGAAGACAGCATTCCAGATGGAAAGACTCAGTTAGGGAAGTCATGACCCTGAGTGCAAGACGTGAGTAGGGTACTGAGGAGAAGGTGACTTAGGGTCCCTTCCACATAGCTGTATAAATCCACATTGAACTAGATTATATGGTAGTGTGGACTCAGATAATCCAGTTCAAAGCAGATCCTGTGAATTATCTGCCTTGATAGTGTGGGTTATATGACTGTGTGGAAGTAACAGAGGTGAATTACTTTTCAAAAGTAACTTTTCAAATTCTTGTTGAAGTTAGCAACCTTTTGCATGTCTAACCACACTGGGAGTTAGGCCACTTCTACACTGTCCTTATATTTAAGGATCTGGCCCCAGGTCTGCTTTAAACTGGATTATATGAGTCTCCACTGCCATATAATCTGGGTTAAGAAAATAATCTGGGATCCGATCCTGGGATATAAGGATAGTGTAAGAGAATCCTTAGACATCATGCCACTCTCTAGGCATGTTACTTCCCATTTCTTTGTGTGTTTGTTTATATCTACTCTCTTCTTCCATGGCATAGCTTTTCTTTGTTCTCTGGGATCTCCTAAAACTATTTTGCTTATTGGGTGTGTTGACACTTGTCAAGTGCCAAATTCAGGACCATTGCCTGCATGACTAGGGTAAAGGAGGGAAGACTGCTTGATTGTGTGGTCAACTCTGCTAATGTCAAAGTGGGGCATCCATGTGACCAGATAGAAGGAGGGGGATCACTCTTAATTCATACTGGTGCCTTGAGCACCTTGTCCTGATGTCAGCACAGCTGCTCCTGATGGCCAGGAGCTTGGATGAAACTCTATTCAGGTAGGGATGGTGGCAACACAGCTATGATACTTCTCCTTTCCTTGGGAATGGATCATGGCACAGGAAAAGTGTTCTGGTGTCCAGCCTGGACCGTGGATTGGGCTGAATTAGACCTGATGTAGGTGTCCAGATTGCCCTGAAACTGTGGGATACTCCAGATTTTCCATCTAACTTCAGAGTATCCCCCAACATTGCCTGAAGTGGAGCAAAGCCAGTTTAAATAAAACAAACAAAAACTCAGGGTCATTAATTTTAAGTAGCCATGAGTCATGAAGCCAAACAATCTTCCATTTGAGGTGTGTCCAGGGATTTTTGCTGGTGTAGACAAGACCAAAGAGACAATCTACAAAGTCAGGAGAGATTGTAACATAAATATTTATCTGATATACTGTACAAAGAAAGAATACACAGATATTTTCAGATTATCACAAATATGTAGGAAAACACAAATATGTAGAAAAAACAGACAGAATTAAAACTATAACCAAAGAAATTGGTTGTATTTTAATATTATTTATTACAAAATTTAATTGAAAAAAGGAAGAAACATGAATCAGAAGCAAATTAAAGAGAGAAGTTCTTTATTCGGTTTGCCTATTATTAGAAATGCACTTTCCCATTCTAGATTCAGATTGTCTGCTCTGCTTGGCATTGTCTCACAAATGAGTAGCTTTTTAATCTCTATTCAATCCATTTATTAAATTAAATCCTGGGGAAAAAAACCTTACACTGGAAAATATTTCTTTTTCCTTTTTTTATTAACAGGAGCTTATATTCTATTAATCCCCCCTTATAGTTTTGGCAAGAAATAAGAAAAGACCATTAGGGGCAGCTCCCAAGCTCTTTTTCTGAGCTGCAGAATGGTGATGATTGTAACCTAAGACATTTCTCTTGCGTATTCATTCATAACTCTGTTACTCTGTAGAATCTTGGTCCTCAGTAGGATTTCTAGATGAAATAAGGGATGGAGCTCCTCTGTCCTTAATAGCTACATGAAAGAAGAATTTTAAGAAGGTGGTGTTTGTCATCTAAGCAACATCAATTGAAATTCCTCAACCATTAGAGCAGGGGTGGGCAACTATTTTTTTCCAAGGGGCCACACGAGAGCCAAAAAATATTATGGAGGGCCACACCTAAAGGCTGAACTACATTCTAACCTACATTATTTATTTATTTCTATATTTACTATATATTACACATCATTAATATTAACATATTAATATATCAAGAAATAGTCATATATTATTAGTATTAATATCATATATACACACACACACACACATTATATATATATACACATTATAATATATTGAAATTTTAAAAAATCCTGGGGCACACCACCAACCAAAATGACACAAAATGACACTGAGGCAGAGAGTTCCACTGCTGAACAGCTCTCACAGTCAGGAAGTTCTTCCTAATGTTCACCCTCCTACACAGACATGCTTCCCTGTGATGTTTGCTTTTCTGCCTGCGCTGTTGTGCTCTCTCTCTCTCTCTCGCTATATATATAAACTAGCTGTACCCGGCACGCGTTGCTGTGCCCTTTTTAGGAGATGCGAGAAAGTCCAATCATCCACGCTGTGCCCTCCTCTAACCTGCAGTTTGATGGAGTGTGGGTCATGGGGGGGATGGTGTGCCAAGTTGAGTCTTTATTGGTCTTGGTTCTGGGCCGCAGTGGTTTGTGGGAATGATGGGTTTTGAAGTACTACAAATCCCATTTTCCATGGTGGTACTTCAAGTCCCATCATGCATGGCCGGGGCTCTGTGTGCCAAGGTAGGTTACTGTAAATTCAGGCCATACACAATGTCCCATGAGCTGAGGCCTAGTTAGGAACAGCAAGTTAATGAAGCCTTACTGTCAATTCAGGCCATACACAATGTCCAATGTGCTGAGGCCTAGTTAGGAACAGCAAGTTAATGAAGCCTTACTGTCAATTCAGGCCATACACAATGTAAGGAAATCAAGTTAATGAAGCCTTACTGTCAATTTTGGGCGTGGTCTGTGATTTTTTGGGGTGTAAATTTTCGGTTGGAAGTGATTTTGGTGTTTGTGTTGGGGATTGGCTCAGGCCTTTTCCTTATTCTGTTTTGGCAGTTTATTATGGATCGGAATTTTCATGTTGGCTGGCCAGTGCAGCAGTTATGCAAATCCACCCTTATTGGCAGCCAATCATGTTGTTCAGAATGTAGAGGCTGGGTGAGTCTTTGGCTGCCCCGGAGGATGCTGGTAAATGTAGTTTTATTTTTACTCGGTGTGTTTTGGGGGGAAAGTTTCTTTGCTACAAACGTACCTTGCTTGAGGCCTATTTCTGTTGGCAAGTATTGTGTTTCTGCGTTGTGTGGTTTCTTTGTTTGAGGTATACATCACATGATGTGAACCCATTTATATAATAGATGTTCATTTGTGGTATTAACATAACTCAAAAGCCACTGGACAAATTGCTGCCAAATTTGGCCACAAAGCATACTAATACTAACCCAAGGAGGGACCATCAGTCAAAAAATTGCTTTTGTCATTTGGGAGTTGTAGTTGTAGTTGCTGGGATTTATAGTTACCACACAAAGAGCATCCTGAACTCCACCAATTATGGAATGGAATCAAACTTCCCACACAAAACTCCCATAACCAAGAGAAAATACTACAAGAGTTTGGTGGGTATTGAGATTTGGAGTTGTAGTTCACCTATATCCAGAGAGTACTGTGGACTCAAACAATGTTGGATCAGGACCAAAGTTGGCATGAATACTCAACATGCCCAAATGTGAACACAGATGGAGTTTGGGGAAAATAGACCTTGACATTCTGGGATTTATAGTTAAAACACAATCGAAGAGCATCCTGAACTCTTGCAACAATGGAATTGAACCAAACTCTCTGGCATATTGAACTCTCATTACTAACAGAAAGTACTGAAAGGTTTTGCTTGGAAATTGACCTTGAGTTTGGAAGTTGTAGTTCACCTACACCCAGAGAGCACTGTGGACTGAAATAATGATGGATCTGGACCACACTTGAAATGAATACTCAATATGCCCAGATATGAATGCAGATGGAGTTCAGGGGAAACAGACCTTACCATTTGGGAGTTGTAGTTGCTGGGCGACGGCGTGGGGCTGGCGAGGGAGGCGAACGGCAACGGCGTGCGGCTGGCGAGGGAGGCAAATGACGATGTCGCGCGGCTGGTGAGGGAGGCCTCCGGCGAGGCTAGCCCTTGCAAGAAGCAACCCCCACAAGCCCCACGCTTTCACCGAACGGCAATGGCGCGCGGCTGGTGGGGGAGGCCTCCAGCAAGGCCGGAGCGGGCAAGAGGGCGCGTGGGCGAGAGGGTGAGTGGGCGGGGCGAGGTGCCGCTCACCCCGCCCACCGCTCGCCCCGCTCACTCACCACCTGCTTGCTCGCCCGCTCTGGCTCTCCCAGTGCCAGAGACAGCACCTGGCCTTGCTGTTGCTGGTGTTAGGAGAGCCGGAGTGAGCGATCGAGCACGCGGCGAGCGCGTGGGGTGAGACAAGCGGTGGGCGGGGCAAGCGGGCTGCACAGAACCGGTTGCCGGGCCGTGTACGGTCCGCGGGCCGTATGTTGCCCACCCCTGCATTAGAGCAATGATTCCCAACCTGGCTATGGTCATACCACCCTGAACACATCCAATTCCCAACCTTTTTTAAAAAAAACTAGGACCACTTTGATCAGGGATCACTCGCCAACATTAGTACCAAAAGGGCTACAAATCAGTTTTGGTCAACTTTTAATTTGGTTTGGTTATGTGGGGTGCTGATTCAGAAAATTGCATTGGATAGACCACATCATATCTAGTTTCTGATACATAACATATGCCATTCAGTAGTTGCCATCTGCTCCCCCTCAGAAAACCATATTTAATAATTTAGAGCTGATGTGGAAGTAATAATCTTTTGTGGGTACTCAGCCTCTCCCCTCCCAACATCCAAGTTGCCTTGGCACTATAAGAGGGTTTTGTGGGACTAGTCGCTCTCATTGCCATATGGTTTTGAGGCAACAATGTAGTAATGTTGAGACTGTAGGCCATATTTTCATTCTTGTGGACCACTGGTGGTCCATGGACCACAGGTTCGGAACCACTTCATTAAAGGAACCCCATCCCTTACATCATCTGGCAAACCTAGTCCTCAGAAGTTGGATTTTCTGTAATATGAAATGAGGGGGAAGGGAGCTTGGGATCTTCTAAATGTTGGACTACATCAGGGCTGTCCAACTGGCGGCCCCGGGCCGGATCCGGCCCCGTAGCCTGTTGGACACAGCCCCACCTATGCCCTCAGCCGCCATTTAAAATTTTTTAAAAAAATGGCGGCGGGGGAGGGGGAGGCATGGCAGGGAGGAGGAAGAGAGCTCCTCCTCCGGGCGCCCCTCCTACCTAGGGCGGGGAGCCGCTGAAAGGGCAGAAGGCGGCGCCAAGAGCAGCGCGTCACAGGCCTGGCGTGACGCGCTGCTCTTGGCACCGCCTACTCTTCTTTTCGGTGGCTCCCGGCCTAAGAAGGGAGGGGGGCGAAAAAGGAGTAGGCGGTGCCAGGGGGCAGCGCGTCACGCCAGGCCTGACGCACTGCCGCGCCGCCTTCTGCTCTTTTTTTTTGCCCCTCCCTTCCTAGGGGGGGGGAGCCGCCGAAAAAGGGAAGGCGGCGCCAAGCAGCAGCGTCACAGGCCTGGCATGACGCGCGCTGCTCTTGGCTCGCTTACTCCTCCTTTCGGCGGCTCCCCGGCCTAGGAAGGGAGGGGGCACCGAAAAGGAGGAGTAGGCGGTGCCAAGGGGCAGCGCGTCACGCCAGGCCTGTGACGCGCTGCCGTTGGCGCCGCCTTCTGCCCTTTTTCGGCGGCTCCCCCGGCCTAGGAAGGGAGGGGCGCGAAGGAGGAGTAGGCGGTGCCAAGAGCAGCGCGGCACGCCAGGCCTGTGACGTGCTGCTCTTGGCGCCGCCTACTCCTCCTTTTTTTGGAGGGGGCGGGGCCTGGGCTGGGGGCGAGGCCTGGGGGCGGGGCCGAGCGTCCCCGCAGGTCATCAGTGACCTCTTATCCGGCCCTGGACCCGCCAGAAGTTGGACAGCACTGGACGACATGTCTGACCAGCATGAAAAAGGGTGATTTGGGGGTGGGTGGGTGGGGGGGGGGGGGGGTGGAACAAGAGAGAACTGTCCTCAAGACCTATGGAGATCTTCCCATGGGCAACTTATTCTGTGCATTAAGAATAGATGTTTTGATTAGATACAGCTTTAATCTTAGATAGCATGGCAGCAACAAAATCCTGGAAATCTTCTATATCTAAGCAAAACAAGAGGCCTCTGGAAACCAAACAGAGCTTAATTTCTAAAAGTGATGATTGTTAGACTGAATGAAATGTGAAAATACAGTTTATAAGACTTTCCAATCTTTTCATCTTATTCCCATTGCACTGTAATATTGGGGCTGCTCATGAATGAGGAAACCCATATTCATTTTAGACCAGGGGTTGGGCAATTACCGGCCCTCCTGGTGTTTTGGACTTCAACTTCCAGAAATTCTAACAGCTGGTAAACTGGCTAGGATTTCTGGGAGTTGAAGTCCAAAACACCTGGAGGGCCGGTAATTGCCCACCCCTGGTCTAGACCAAGACTTTTTTAATGTTCTTGTTAAGGAAACTGCCACCATATGCTTCCCAACTGGTTTCTTTACTAGTACAGTTCCCACTTACATCCTTTTTCTCCAGAATGTGGAGTTCTGATCTAAGTATTTTTTTCTATGATCCATTACAATTTCCATTTGTAAAAGCCATACTGTACTAAATAATCTATGAAATATTGAGTATCCTTTAACCAGAAATCCTAAACACTCAAAAATCTGAGATTGTCCATATGGATGGCTGCAATATTGACGCTTTTGCTTTGTGATATTTCAATGTATAAAATTGCTTTCAGTGTAATATGTGTGTGTAAAACATATATGAAACAAATAAATTTTGTGTTCAGACTTGGGTCCCATCTCCATTATCTATATACAAACACAGGTATTCCAATATTTGAAACATCTGATATCCAAAATACTTTGGGTCCCAAGTATATGACTGAGATCTACCTTTCATCGTCAGTATGTGTTGATTTGAAAATACCACATAAATATTGAATGTTTAATTTAGGAAGCTAACATTCAATGACCAGCCTTATGTCCAGATTTTTTTATTCCCCCCAAATATGCCTTATTCCTTACAAATCTGAAATGTCAGCCTAGAGTTTTAAAGCCTGAATGGCACTCAATGGTCTCTATGTATAACAATCAAAACCCAGATAGTTTCTTCAAGTAACGATTGAAATCAGGCTGAGGCATAATCAAAGCAGACCCAAAGATATCACTGGTTTGTAGTCAGGTAGTCTTATTGATTTCAATGAGTCCACTCTATGACTAAGTAGGGAGCTAAAATACAGATGATAGATTTGGTCCACAGATTATGTATCCATATCCACAGATTATGTATCCATGTTTTCAAATATCCATGGCTTGCAAATATTTTACAACAAAAAAATCCAAAAGCCAAACTTTGATTTTGCCATTTTATATAAGCGACACTATTTTTCTAAGCAATTATATATAATGGGACTTGAGCACTATGTATTTTGATATTCACAGTAGGCGTGGATGACTCTGGAACAATATCCCAGCAGATAACCAAAGGCTCCCTGTTTATAATTTGTAATATACAGTTATAATTTCTTTTCTGACTTTACAAACACTTAGACTGAAATGGTTTGGGGTAATTTTTCAATTTACTGTTCTTTTCCTCTTAAAATACATACAGTCTCTTCAGAATTTGAAGTCTGAGGGTGTGGAGAAATAAGAGCTCCTCAGAATAAGTCCTGTTTCCATCTCAATCCTGTTGCACAATCCAAGTTTCTGAGGCTGCATTAATAGCATGCACGAGGCAAGGGGAAAGTAAAGATACAAAGGCTATTCCATGCAACAAAAAAGTAAACATGGATTTCTAGTATATTATGGGTCTGGGAAATTTAAATTATCCTGGTATGGAATGTCCTTTAGTTGCTCATTGTAAATGTTAATCCCCTTAGGTCAGTGAAAGTAAATTATTCAGCCCACTAGATTCCTTAATTCTTTCACATTCTGAATGAAGTGAATAGCAATTTTAATGCTTTAAAAATCTATATAAAAGAGGGAGATGGAATAATTTATACTTCACAATTTATTATCCTTTCTAATAAGCTGGGTTCTGCTTAGTAAACTGTGTCTTAGTGTGAGATTCAGCTGGAAGTAAGGCATCTGAGTGTTAGCATATGATTGTGGACCATGATGTTTTGCACAGGGAAAGGATGGTGCCAGTCAAAAATGCTATTGGCAAAAATCACTTTGTTCCATAACAAAGTTAACTCTAGCCAACACCACATCTGGACTATTAGTGGGGGACTTGGGATGCCTTGCAGTGGTGCAATGTTCCACACTGGCAAACTATGCAAGCAATTTCTTAGTTACTTATCTCTGTTCCTGCTACTGCAACTAAAGAGGCCCATAAAGAACCAGCATGTTGTCAGATTTAACAACCGGGAGGATCCCCAAAGCCACAGAGTCCTGCCCTAATTTCTTACTAATGGTGAAAGTGAGCAAGTAAAGTCAGATAAGAAGTAACAGCATCTACTTTATAGCTATTAAACCAGGGAAGGACTAACAGAATTTAGCACCATGGTAATGTGACTTGGTATGCATCTACACACCAAAGTAATGCAGTCTGATACTACTTTAACCACTTTGGATCAAGACTAGAATCCTGTGATTGGGGCATGATGGGGCATCAGCACTCATTGACAGAGAAGGCTAAAGATATTTTAAAAATATAGATTGATGATTCCATAGCATTAGGCCATAGTAATTAAAGTGATGTCAAATTACATTAATTCTACAGTATTGATAGATTAGGGTTTCGCTTTCGGGGTAAACCTTGATCTATTTTATGTCCCAGCTTTAAGTGGGAGCCCCAATTCAGTTTTTGTGAGCCTCCTGACACTTTGTTTAGTTCCCCAAAATGAGGCGCACATATCTGTTTTTGCTCTGGGGTGCCAAAAGATCAGTTTTCTATTGGCCCATTATGAAGGTGGGGGGAGCTTCCCATGCTCACTCAAGGAGGCATGGAGCACCACATGCTCATGAAAAGCAGGAGCCAAAATTGGCTCCTGCTTGCTTTTGTGTAGAGCTGATTTTTGTACCAGGAGGATCCTTCCCATTATGAGTTCCTGAAGGTAACGAAAGAATGGATCCGCACAACTCTACTACAGATGCACCCCAGCAGTCCCGTCATTCAAGTCAACTTAATAGCCAAAACCAGCTATTAATAGGACATTGGAAAGGAAAGCAAATGTCCCAGCAACCCCCTCCCAAAATTACTTCCTAAACAACCAGCCTTGAGTAGTGGTTTGAAATTTGGACAGGGACTCTGGTAGACCAAGGTTCAAACCCCTGCTATGTGACCTCGAAAAGGAAGGCTCTCTCAGCCTGTGACAGCGCAGTAAGTGCCCCCTACATAAAGGATCTTGAGTTTGTAAAGTTTTGCTTTGTTAACATGTGTTTTGCAGCTTGCACAGTTTGTTAAAGATGAGGTTGCATTGATTGGTCCCCAGTACCTGTCAATCATCATTCACAGATCCCAGTTGAGTTTGTTCTACCCCCTTTCCCAGGGATTTGGGAAGAATGTCATTTTTATATTCATTAGACCACCAGGATTTTTCCAGAGAGTACGTGACTGAAGGTTTGCCAGACCAGGCCTTGGTCAGGCTACCTTCCAACACCAGACTGACTTTCCTTGAGACTCAAACAGAAAGCCCAGCATCCCGGGAGTTTGGGTAGCTCTAAGGAGCCTCAAGTGCCTTGAAACCAGTCAGTTGGCACCCAGAGGAAAGTTTCTTGCCTTCAATATAGGCCATCTGACTGGGGCTTCGAGTGTCCCTATCTCGAGGCCATAGAGAAGGAAAAGACTTGGAGAGCCATCCAGCTAAAGCTTCCTGGACTAAAGCTGCAGAGAGACTGTAAAGTAAGATCTTTCATTTATCATTTTGGGGAACTAAACAAAGTGTCGGAGTGAAGTTAACTCATGTTATGAACAATAAAGCCTGTTTGAGTTAACTAGAGTGTCCAGCTTGGTCCTTGGGAGTCCCAAACCTTTAAAGGAAGGCAAGAAGCAATCCTTCGGTATAGAGAGACCACATCCTTGCCCTTTATATTCCGCCCTTCTCACCCTGAAGGGGACTGAGGGCGGATTACAGTACATATGCAAGCAGACAATCCCTGCCGTTTTTGTATTTGACATACAAGATATACAACATATACAGTAGGAGGATCTTCCAGCCAAGGTTCTTTTCCTGGTTCTTCCAGTTGTATCACCGAATGCTGTTGCTCCATTGCGCCACAGGGGGTATTGTTGCTTCATCCTCCTATGACGAAGAGCTTGCCAACCTTCCACCTTCTGGCAATCGGTTTTCCTTATATTATTGGCGTTATAGAAGTCCTCCCCCGCAAGCAGTCCCTAATTTCTATACTCACAGCTAGGCTTGTTTTCGACTGCTTAGGTAAACAGAGGCAGGGCTCACCGCTGGCTGCCCAAGCCAGCCCAGGATCTCGAACCTGTAACGTTTGGTTGATAAGATCTTCTAGCAGCTATTGTTACCACTGTGCTAAACCTCCGGGAAGGGAAGACGATGGTCAACTCCCTTTGTTAAGAAAGCCCAATTTGATGTATCAATTTGAGTTTTGGTCTAGAACTCTGGGTTCAAATCCTTGCTAAGTTACCACATTTATTTATTCATTTACAGTATTTATATGCCACCCTTCTCACCCCGAAGGGGACTCAGAGCAACTTATAGACCACATATACGGCAAAGGTTTAATGCCAATTATACAATTAGCAAGGACATGCAACATAAACAGAGGTAATGGCACTTTTCCCGTCTTATTTCTGGCATCTTGGAGATTGTGCTCGATTCCAGCCAAAGGGGGGTGTGTGTGTGCTGTCGCTCCATCTCCCATGCTGAAGAGCTTTCCTCCGATCGATGACCTTTTAATGGCACTTTTATTACCTCTCTGTTAAAAGCAGTACAGTGTTCCCTCGCTACTTCGCGATTCACATTTAATGGACTTGCTATTTCATGGATTTTAAAAAATATTAATTTTAAATAAATATCATGGTTTTTTCACTGTTTTGTGGGTTTTTGCTGCTGCCGCTCTCCGAGACACTTTCCCTCCTTAGTTCTCCCTCCCTTTCTCCAGCCTTGAAGGGCCTTTCCTTCCTTTCCTTCACTTTATTTTAAGCTTTTAAATACTTAAAATAGTGTATACCTGTTAAATAATACATAAATATTGAAATAAATAGAGCGTCCCTACTTAGCGGATTTTCGCTTATTACGGGAGGTCCTGGAAGATAACCCCCACTATAAGTGAGGGAACACTGTACCTTTTTATCTACTTGTATTTCTGCTTTGGCCTGCAAGGTGGACAGGTGAGCTGGGGCTAATGGCGGGTGCTCATCCTGCCCAGGCTCAAACTACAGACCTTCTGATTGGCGGGATTTTTCTGCAGCACAGCATTTAGCTTGTTGTGCTAAGCCCGGCCCTTAAGTCACACGCTCTCAACTTCAAATTATGGCAATCTCTCCTCGAAGAAATCTTGCCAAGAAACCCCCATGACAGGTAGACCTTAAGGGTTGCCATAAGTCGGGAGCTGGCCACTTGAAGTGCTTCTGGTGTTGATATAAGAAGGTCCTCCATTGTGCATGTGGCAGGGCTCAGACTGCATTGTAATAGGTTTGCTGTGGTTTGCTCTTCTCCACACTGGTATGTCATGAACTCCACTTTGTGCCCCTATTTCTTAAGGTTGGCTTTGCATCTCATGGTGCCAGAGCACAGTCTGTTCAGTGCCTTCCAAGTTGCTTAGTCTGGTATCAGCCATGGATTAAGATTCCAGGTTTTAGCCTGCTGCTTTTGGACTCTCGCTTGCTGAGGTGCTCCTGCAAGAAAACTATGGTGGGCTGATATGTCACTGGATGGTCCTTTCATTATTGACTGCTACTTCCAGGAGAATTTTCCATAAGAACTGCACACAAAAGGACATAGAGGTGGGGGTAATCTGTAAAAGGGCTACTTTGGCCACCACAATGCTATGGCTCACCAGGACCCTCTGCAGTTGACATGAAGGGGGTATGTTAACACACTCCTGGCAAAAGCGGGGCCCTCGAAATGCTGCCTTTAAAGATGACAGGGGACACTGTGGTCCTCCCTCTTCCTGCCTGCCTGGCCCTTTGGGATTCAGCTGCAAATCACAGCCAAGCCCAGGGGCTTTTCAACTCACAAGGGCTTCATTGACTATTGAGGGACGCTGCACAACAAGGCTGCTATTAGCCTCAGGCACACAGAGGAGCCTTTTCAGCAACAGGAGGAGGAGTCTGGGGTGCCAGGGAACCTAGCTTTGTCTACCTCCCATTAGAAATAAACAGAATTGTAATAATAATAATAATAATAATAATAATAATAATCTACTCGCTCCAGGGAATCTTAATGTCTCACAGGTTTGGAGAGGAAAGGAACCTCCTTGAAGGACAAGAGAGTTTTTTTTCCGCGTCAGAAGCAACTTGAGAAACTGCAAATCGCTTCTGGTGTGAAAGGATTGGCCGTCTGCAAGGACGTTCCCCAGGGGACGCCTGGATACTTTATTATCCTTGTGGGAGGCTTTTTTCCCGTCCCCGCATGGGAAGCTGGAGCTGACAGAGGGAGCTCACCCACGCTCTCCCCACATTCGAACCTCCGACCTGTGGGTCTTCAGTCCTGCTACCACAAGGGTTTAACCCATTGCGCCACGGGGCTCATTGAGTGAGTGAGTGAGTGGGTGAGTGAGTGAGTGAAACGCCCATCCATTAGCCAGCTAGGCAGTTTCTCACCTGAAAGAGAGGGAGAGAGTCCCTCTGATATTTGGAGGCGGGCTCTTCTTCTTTGACCAATCAGGAAGAAGGAAAGGGGGGAGGGGGGGAGGAAAGCGCGCTTGGGTTAGGGAACCCTAGATGGGGATTGCCCGCCCATAAGAACTAATAGGCCTGCCTTTGTGCGGCAAGGAGGGAAGCCCCGACGTTTCCTGCCTGAGAAAAGGCAGGCAGATTCTCAAGTCGGGGGAGGGAACGGCGAGGGCATCTCGACGTGTCATTTCCTCCAAATCATTTGACCCACCCTCCCTTCACGAAGCCCCATTGATTCTTAGGCAGCTGGGCAAAGGGAGGGCGCTCTGCACATGCGTTGGGGAAAGGCTCCGCAGCCTCAATTCCTTCGGATGTTTTTTGGGATGGGAAGAGAGTGAGCGTGGCTGCCGCAACAAAGGGGGGAAACCGGGGGGATCTTCCCCACTTGGCCAAGGAATCCCGATGTCTTTCCTGCGCCTCTTGGCGAGTCTCCTACTTGCCGCCAAGGCCACCTAAATAAATAGCCTAGGAAACACTGGTGGGATTATGTCGTCTGTATCCTATTCCAATGTATTGTCTCTCAGATTTCCTCCTGAGGGAAAAGGGGGCTCTCAGTGAATCTAGCCCTCGTCCCAGGCCAAATGCCAACACGGACTCGCTCTTCGTTTGACTAGTCCCCATTCCGGGAGGGTGGAGGAAACCCGTTGCAGGTCCACGACGTTGCCTGCCTAACTGGGGGATTGGGAAGAAGAAAGATCAGGCCAAGTCGGGGCCCGTTCATTCAAGCAGCGTGCAAAAGAAAATCAAATCATTGCGCAGGGAGGCGGGTGCAAGTTGTCGCCCCCCTTCCACCTCATAGTCCTTCTCAGCCCCAACGATTTCAAGGAGTTCCTCCTCCCAGACGCTTCCACGGTTCAAATTGCCCCCCAAGTCGTATCTTTGACCACCTCCGATGCCTGGTGGCAAGGCTACGTCTGGTGAGGAGAGCGCTCTCTGCCCATGCCTAGTGGTGCCATCTCCCATTGCTTCGGAGGGAGCTCTCCTTGGGCTGGGTTTAAGCCTGAGATTCAGAGGGAGAGGCAGAAAGAGAAGAGTGAGTGGCGGATCGAGCCCTCCAGTGGGTCTCAGGGTCCTTTTAGAAGAGAAGGGGCAGAATGAGAGAAGAGTGAGCCCCCAAGTGGGTCTCTGGGACCTTCTAGGAGAGAAGCTACTGAAAGAGGGAAAGCGAAGGCATCAAGGAAGCAGGGGGGGGGGCGTCCTCTCTCTGGGTCTCTTTCTCTATCCGGGGTTAGCTGGACGGCCTCCGGTGGCCGAATTCCGAGGGCCAGGGCGAGGGGGAAAAGCGGCGCGGCGCCTTTAAAGGCCTCTGCGCGGAGCTCGCGGCAGGAGGCGTGTCCGTGTCTCTCTCTCTCCGCGCGCGCTCTCTCTCGCGCTCCGGAGCGCCTTCGCCACTGAGCTCCGCGCGCCTCGCCTCCTTTTCTTCCTCCTCCTCTTCCTCCCTCGCCCTCGACGGAGCTCCATCCGGCGGGGAAGCACAGGGACAGCGGAGCAGAGAGGAGACAGCTGCCGGAGCAGCAAGGGAAGGTAAGGGAGCCCCTCCAGCATCCAAGGGCAGAGACCCACAACTGACCGGGTACCTTGGCCGGAAAGTGGGAGACAGAAGGAGGGAGGGAGGGGTGGAGTGTCCCCACAGACATCGGGCTGGATGGGTGCTGCAGACACTTTGCAGGGAAAGGAAAAGGTGCTGCCCAGGTGCCTTCAAGAAAGGGGGCAACCTGGCAAGAAAGGGCGACCCTACCTCCCCCAGAGGCAGCCCCGATGTCCCTTTCTCTGTCCTTCTCTCTTCCGGTTGCAGCGCTCTCCCTTTCTCTTCTTCCCTGTCTCAAATGCCAGGGATCACTTACTTGGGAGTTGGAAAGACCTCACAACCACCAATCAATGTCCTCACTCACAACCTCTGAGGATGCTTGCCATAGATGTAGGTGAAACGTCAGGAGAGAATGCTTCTGAACATGGCCATACAGCCGGAAAAACTGACAACAACCCAGTGATTCCGGCCATGCAAGCCTTTCTCCCACCCTGGACTTTCCAGAGATATATAAACCCCATTTTCCTAGTTTCCAACAGACCTCACAGCCTCTGAGGATGCCTGCCATAGATGTAGGCGAAACGTCAGGAGAGAATGCTTCTGGAACATGGCCATACAGCCCAAAAAACTCACAGCAACCCAGTGATTCCGGCCATGCAAGCCTTTCTCTCACCCTGGACTTTCCACAAATATATAAACCCCATTTTCCTAGTTTCCAACAGACCTCACAGCCTCTGAGGATGCCTGCCATAGATGCAGGCGAAACGTCAGGAGAGAATGCTTCTAGAACATAGCCATATAGCCCGAAAAACTTACAACAGCCCTTCGACAATAAGTTGGAAAGAAGTTTACCTGAAACGGGCAAGACTACTTTCCAAGTCAATCCGGTTCAGGCAGAATTTCGGATTGTCGCTCTTTGGGCTCCGTGGTTGGGGTGGGCGAGTAGGTGCCATCCCCACCCGTCGTCCGCCCTTCCAAAAAGAGGCCGAAGCAACTCGTAGCTCCTCAAAGCTCCCAGCGAAGAATGGGTTCGGGTTTTCCCAGAGGAGACGGAGGTTCTCCCAACAGGATGAGAGCCTGGAGGTCTTCTCCTGCTCGGTTCCCCTGCCCTGTACTCCAAAAGCTTTCTTCGCCATAGCAACCGTGTGTCAGAGAGAGAGAGAGAGAGAGAGAGAGAGAGAGAGAGAGAGAGAGAGAGAGAGAGAGCTTGCCCACTTGAAGCTCCCCGTCCCCCCTTTTGTGCCTCTTGCCTCCTAGCTCTCGCTTGAGCCGCTCCACCAGGGAAGCCTTGGCTTCTTTGGGGTCCCCCTGAGAAACGTGGGTGCGCCCTTAGGAAGCGAGAGATGCCGTCTCCCCTTCCAAAGCCCAGCCAGCCCAAGTCCCCATCCGACGCACCCAAGTCTTTGGATTGAAACCAACGGGACGCGGTCGGCTTCCATCCAGCCATTCTGGTTGGTACGCACCTCGCCGAGGCCAAGCCGTCCTGCTCTGGCTTCCAGCGCCGGGCATCCGGTCGAAGTGATTGATGGCCTCTTTCAAGTTGTAGGCTCCTCTCGACATTGGGACGACAACGCAGCCAAGCCTATTGTATTGGACTGGGTTCAGTCTTGAGACCTAAAGGAGGACAGGACGACTTGCTGTTGCCAAGCGTCTACTTCTAATAACGGGTATAGGGACGAAGGGAAAGCCCGGGAAAGAAACGTGTTGTAAATTCGCAAAAAAACTTCATGAAATGTGGGACGCAGAGAAACCTGAGCGCCCGTCTGTTTAAATGTCTATATCGACATATCAGTATCAACACACTCTCTCCTCACCCTCTTTCTCTCTATCGGTAAATACGCCATATGTGTGTGCTTATATATATATATGCATATATATATATCTATATATCTATTCTCTCTCTCTCTCTCTCTATATATATATATAGACAGAGAGACAGAGAGACAGAGAGACAGAGAATTTTCTTATGTGTGTGTATAACATACATATAGGAAAATTCTCTCTCTCTCTCTATATATATATACACGCATGTTTATGTGTGTGTAGGCAATACACTCAGACATATGTATATGTATGTATACACATATACACATATATACACCTAGAGAATTTTCATATATATATATATATATATATATATTGGAAAATCTCCCCCCTCTCTAGAAAGGAGAATTATATGTATAACATTCTCTCTCTCTCTCTCTCTCTATATATATATATATATATACATATACATATGTATGATATGTATGTGTATACATACATATACATAAATTGCCTACACATAAACATGCGTGTATATATATATATAGAGAGAGAGAGAGAATTTTCCTATATGTATGTTATACACACACATAAGAAAATTCTCTCTGTCTCTCTGTCTCTCTCTCTCTATATATATATATAGAGAGAGAATTTTCATATATACATACAGTATATAAAGAGAGAGGGGACAGAGAGAAGGGGAATTTTCTTGTGTGTGTATATATATATAGTGAGAGATAATTTTCCTATATGTAGTCTAGTATGCACACACATACACACACATAGGAAAATTCTCTCTATATATATATGCACATGAGAATTTTCATATATATATATATATAGAGAGAGAGAGAGTTTTCCTATATGTATGTGTAATAGCTATATATATACACACATACACACATATAGGAAAACTCTCTCTCTCCCTCCTCTCCCTCTCTCTAAATATTTGTGTGTGCATGTATAGGCCTATATACACATACACATATACGTACTGTACATACATAGGAAAATCCTCTATGTGTATGTATGTGTGTACACACACACACACACATTTATTCACATTCCCCCAAGACTAGGTGGCAGGTGGGTGGGAGTGATATATAGATCACATCATAAATGTTTGCGTTGGCTGCTCTTTAAAAAAAACCTGCGCAGAAGAAGAGCTCCTCCGTGGAGTCCAAAAAGTGGCTGAACAAGTAAATCTATCATCTCCTCGGCTTCTTAATTAGGATGCACGTCTCTGGGGCAGCGGAAAAATTAATTACCATCTTAAAATGCCATTAATCATGGGCGCCACGGAAGCGAGGCTGTGGGTCGGGGAACCTGTGGCTTGGCCAGCTTTTTTTGGTGGGGGGGGGGGGAGAGAGAAGGAGTGGGCTGAGATGTGTGGATGAGTGTTTTAAGCACTTCTTCGAGTGTCAGCCTTCAGTCGAGTACCCTTGGAAATGATGCCTGTATGTAGGCCAAGCTTAGTGCATTAAAGCTGGGAGAAATGCCCATCTTTTCTACACACACACAGGCACACGAAGAGGCTGGCAAAGGAACCCTTCCAAGATGTCTTCACAACGTCAGGACTCAGAAATCTAGAAAGAAAAGCTAATAGTTGGAAGTCAAGCTACTGCATGATATAAATTTATGGACGACCTGAGGTCAAAATAGGGATAGGAAGCTGCTTTTCCCGACTTATCTCTGCTAGAATGTGACAAATGGGGGCTGACATCAGGTGGAACCGAAGCTGGAATGTGTGATTTGTTGTTTTTCCCCTTCAGCAGCTTCGGACTCACTCAAGGGAACTCTTGCATGGAGAGATTGGCCCAAAGGAGGTTTGTCTTGGTCTTCCTCTGAGGCTGAAGGTCCTTCCAGACAGGCCCTATATCTCAGGATTGGATCCCAGGTTTTCCAAATCTGGATTGTATGAGTCCACACTGCCAGATAATCTGGGATAAACAGAAAACCTGGGATCAGATCCTTTCTGGAAGGCCCCTGAGAGAAGGTGACTTGCCCAAGGTCACCCAGTAGGTTTCCATGGTGGAGGAGAAGTTCCATATTTTAGTCTAACTACTACACCATATGGCTCTCTCCGCCTTATGTTATGTGGACAACCTCCTCGGATTTTTCATTAATTGGAAATGTGGATGCAGAAGTCTTATGGTAGCTGTATCTATATCTCCAACAATGAAGAAATCTGAGGAGTTCTTGTTTCTAAGCGTATGAGAAGTGATGGCAGCAGGCAAAGGGCTCTTCAGTGAGTATCCCCAAACAACCAATTCTTCATCAGGGCAACTTTGTTATTGGGGAATATTGCAACTAGAAAGGGCATAAAATCCACATTATCAATTAAAAAAAATCTCAACTTCAAGAATTTTTATTAGTCTTGTGCTTGATATATATTTTTTCATTTCCACTTCACCTGTACTATGACCTTGGGCAGGGAGAAGATGTTCCTCCCAGGCTGCCTATGGCGAAGAGGAAGGGTAAATCAAGAGGCACCACAGGAAATTGGGTCTTTAAAGCTTCTCCCACCTCCTCCGCCTTGCAATTCACTGGTGGCAAAGGGCGAGTAGGAGCTGGGTGGGTTTGGAGGAACTCTGTTTAGAGCCAGAGCAGAAGGGAGACTAGGCCAGGTTTAGCTGAGAAGACCTCATATCCTAATTCCTTCACCTAAACGCCATAAAAAAGGACTTTCATACTATGATGAGGGGGGAAAAATACCAGGAGATAATTGTGAGTTCTTCTGCTTTTCTCTTTTGGAAAAGGCCACACATCCTGATAATATGGTTTATTAATAAAGATGGGGAGAAGAAGATCAAAATGCCAACTGCAGCTTTTCTTAACAGATGGCGAAACTAACAACTGAGATGGTAGTTTCTAAGGTCAAAATGAATTCTCATTTTCAAGGGGAGAAAGCTATATCCTCTGGGAGCGATTAGCGCCATTACAATCAACCAGCCATTAGGCATTAAGGTTAATGAAATGTGGATTGTGCACTTAATGGGATCCGTTGAATTTTTTTTCACCTCAACATCCTAAATATTCAGTGGCTGTAAAAGACATGCATGGTAATATCGATCTGGACTGAGGAGACGGGAGTTTTGGAGATAGGAGAGAAAATATATTCTATACTCCAGTGGAAGGAAGTGAGTTTGTTATATAAGAGAAAGGCAATCAAAGCAACATATGATCAACTATAGTGGTGACTATGTCTCAGAGGCGATATTGTATGTGTGTGTGTGTGTGATATATCCAAGTGTGTCTCATATATGTATAGAACATATATGAAAAAATAACATATGTAGCAGCAACTAGGTTTTTGTAAGTTTTTTGGTCTGCGTGGCCATGTTCCAGAAGCATTCTCTCCTGACGTTTCACCCACATCTATGTCAGGCATCCTCGGAGGTTGTGAGGTCTGTTGGAAACTAGGAAAATTGGGTTGATATATTTGTGGAATGTCCAGGGTGGGAAAAAGAACTCTTGTCTGTTTGAAGTAGGTGTGAATGTTTCAATTGGCCACCTTAATTAGCATTTAATGGCCTAGCAGCTTCAAGATCTGGCTTACGACAGCCTGGGGGAATCCTTTGTTGGGAGGAGATTAGCTGGGCCTGATTGTTTCTTGTCTGGAATTCCCCAGTTTTTCTTAGTGTTGTTCTTTATTTACTGTTATGATTTTAGAGGCTTTTTAACCTCTGAGGATGATGTTTAGCCATAGATGCAGGCGAAACATCAGGAGAGAATGCTTCTGGAACATGGCCATACAGCCTAAAAAACTCACAGCAACCCAGTGATTCCGGCCATGAAAGCCTTCGACGATACAGATGTAGCAGCAAGCTTGTTGGAATAAGTGGTGCTCTCCTTGGTGCTGAAAAGGAGAGAGCCCCTTAAGCTCGCCTACATTCCCGCAGGACGAGTTCAGTCGCTGTCCGTGGTGATAGCTCCTTCCTTGTTGGCAAGGATTTGCAGCGTAGGGCATTGCAGAATCAATCAAGCCTGCCATGTCTTCTTCCAGTGTTTGATTTGTTGCCTAAGAATGGAGTGATCCTCCTAAACTTCAGATCTGGAGAGAAGGGAAGTGCGTTTTTTACCTCCAAAACTAGCACTGTATTGTCGAAGCTTTCATGGCCGGTACCACTGGGTTGCTGTGAGTTTTTTGGGCTGTATGGCCATTTTCCAGAAGCATTCTCTCCTGACATTTCACCCACATCTATGGCAGGCATCCTCAGAGATTGTGAGGTGGAGAGAATGCTTCTGGAACATGGCCATACAGCCCGGAAAACTCACAACAAACTCACACAACCAAATGATTCCTGCTATGAAAGCCTCCAACAATACATTGAACATCTCTAAGGGGAAGAACTATTCCAAGACACGCACCTCACCTCACAACCTCTGAGGATGCCTGCCATAGATGCAGGCGAAACGTCAGAAGAGAATGCTTCTGGAATATGGCCATACAGCCCGGAAAACTCACAACAACCAAATGATTCCTGCTATGAAAGCCTTCAACAATACATTGAACATCTCTAAGGGGGAAACTATTCAAAGACACACACCTCACCAACCTCAGCCATAGATGCAGCTGCAACATCAGGAGAGGATGCTTCTGGAACATGACAATAGAGCCTGGAAAACTCACAGCAACCCAAAATTAGTACTGGCTGTTACCTTTCCCCATAGCATACGAAGAAACTTAGGTTACCCAGCTTTTGAACAATGCAGATTTTAATAACATTCAGCCTTCATTGTGTTCAGTATCATCATCCGCAGGCCCCTGCTGTGTGTCATATCTGTACTCTGAAATATTAGGGTGCTTCTTCATACCTCTGAAGGGGTTTCACCTTGTTTCTCTCACTTGATCTTGATCCAAGTGAAACAAACGGAAAGACTCCCAGAGACGAGAAAGAGAGACTCTTTCAAGCTGCTCCTTCGCCTCTGAAATATTCCAGCTGCGTACTGAAGGAGTCGCTAGATATCCTTGTTTTCAGCCGGAGGTCTTCCTTCTCCCCCACCTTTCTCTTTCTGAAGTACTCCAATAGTCAGATCATTTGATTGAATTGCCTGCTAGACTGCAGAAGGAGCCATTCATGATACTTAGTTTTGACACCGCGGTTAGGTTTCCGGGGGGGAGAAGAGAAATCTCAGGGATGTCCAGTAATCCCTCCATAGTAGGGAAATTTCACTCCCTCGCGTTTTGAAGTAAACCCCTGCAAGAAGAGATTAGTACTTGTCATAATAGAAAGTTGCACTGATTTTCTTTTGAGATAACAAGTTTTGGAGCAGCTCTGACCGCCAATGTGTGAAAATTAAAACAGATGCATGGAGGCTGCAGTCCCCTTCATAGGTCCAGGTAGCGAACAGGAGATTAAGAAGGAGATTTGATATGTTCAGCTACATTTGGATCTGTGCCACTTTTGACAATCGCAGTGTAGGTACAGATGTTACATTCCTGCCTTGATTTATAGAACGCCTGCCATTCATATTTTCCTCTGTATTGAAGCGGGGAGAGATTCCAGACAGCAGATTAATCTCCATTCATTTTCACGTGGAGATAATGGGAATTATCTTTCTCCCCTATCAATACTGTAATAGATTTCACGGAGGACTTTGCTTTCAGACTGCACAAGAGGATTGTTCTTCTCTTCAAAGGCGCAAATCCCCATTTGCCCCCCCTCTTTTGTAATAGAGAAAGGGGGGGGGGGGGAGCGGAATCTGAATTATATTGCTTAGGAAACCGTGACACCTATGGCTAAATCTATACTCTGGGTGTGGTGTGAGGGGGACAGAGACAGGAAAGAGCTGGGAACAGAGATTCCTGCACTGGACCAGACCTCTGTGTGTGTTGTTGAAAGCTTTCATGGCCGGAATCACTGGGTTGCTGTGAGCTTTCCTAGCTGTATGGCTATGTTCCAGAAGCATTCCCTCCTGACGTTTTGCCCACATCTATGGCAGGCATTCTCAGAGGTTGTGAGGTCTGTTGGAAATGAGGCAAGTGAGGTTTATATATCTGTGGGCCATTCAGGGTAGGAGCAAGAACCCTTGTCTGTTTGAGGCAAGTGTGAATGTTGCAGTTGATCACCTTGATTCGCATTGAATAGCCTCGCAGTGTCAAAGCTTGGCTGCTTCCTGCCTGGGGGAATCATTTGTTGGGAGGTGATTAGCTGGCCCTGATTGTTTCTCCCACCCTGGATATTCTCCTGACGTTTCACCCACATCTATGGCAGGCATCCTCAGAGGTTGTGAGGTTTGTTGGAAACTAGGCAAGTGGGGTTTATATATCTGTGGAATGTCCAGGGTGGGAGAAACAGTCAGGGCCAGCTAATCACCTCCCAACAAAGGATTACCCTCAAACAAACAAGGGTTCTTTCTCCTCCATTTCTACCTCTTCAAATTCCAAGGCTTCTAAATGCTAATCAAGGTGGGCAATTGGAACATTCACCCTTGCCTCCAGCAGGCAAGAGCTCTTTCTCCCACTCTGGACTTTCCACAGATATATAAACCCCACTTGCCTAGTTTCCAACAAACATCACAACCTCTGAGGATGCCTGCCATGGACGTGGGAGAAACGTGAGGAGAGAATGCATCTAGAACATAGTCATACAGCCTGGAAAACTCACAGCAACCCAGTCCTCTCCGTGTTTGTTACTAACCTTAATGGGACTTACCTCCAAGTAAATGTGTATACCACTGGAGAGATAGAAGTGATCTGTTTCAGCAAAGGCTTCAAGTGACATAGCACTGCCAGGCCCGTAGCCATGATTTTAAATGGGGGGGTAAGGGAGGTGGTGATGGTGGGGGGGGGGGTGGCTGAGTCTGAGTGAGAGAGGGTCTACCCTAGTAAACCTTTTGTATTGTTATCCCAATACCCCCATGCATATGGGGTATATTGAGCATGGTGATCAGATCATGATATGAATAAACATAACAGATTAAATAATGTACCAGTAAGGCCTTCTCGCGGACCACCCTGAGAATTTGGGGGGTGGGAGGATGAAGCCCCTCAAGTCCCCCCCCCCCCCTACATGCCTGGCACTGGCGTTGGTGGAACACTTTTTATGGTTGATGCTACTACTCGAGGGTAAACAGTCGGAGAAAAGCTCTAGAATAGAAGTTCGAGTTACAGGCGACTTACTCTAAGAGTCGGGATTAGGAAAACAGGGCATTTAGAAGTCAGTGGCTGTGAAAGATGATCCGGACTTATGCGGTAGGTCCTTGGCAGGGCCACCCTACGCGGCAGTGAGTCGTCGTCTCCCCCCCTTTAAGGTAGAGGAATATTACATTGCAGCCCCACCTGGTCGCGACTTCTCCCTCCTGGCAGCCTTCGCCGCCAGCTTTCACTGAGACAATGTTTATGAAAGGGAGCATAAGCTAAGCGCCTCCAGCGAAGGAGGAGGGGCAGGAGGACGCAGGAAGACAGAGGAAACCGAGGAAGGAAGCCCTCTCTGGGGTGGCTGACTGTCCTGCCCAGGTTAGCTTGCGTAACTCTTGGAGAAAAAGCTACCATCTCACCCTCCATGTCCCACCAGTGAATTTCTAGCAGCGAGAAAGGATCCCGCCAAGAAGAGACCTAGTTGCTGGTAGGGAAGCCCACCCATGAATGACTGCGGACTGAAACTGGCCGTGTGGAAGGTCAGTTGGGTGAGTGGGGTAAGGAGGGCATTGGAGCAGAATGCCTTGTCCGCGAGAGGACTTTACACTTGGGGGACCGGGGATGTTTTCCAAGGGGCCACAGACGGAAACTTCAATGTCATTGACTTCCACTCCGAAGCCAAGTCTTGTCAGCGGCTCAAAGTATGTGTGTGAGATCTGGCTCCTTCGATCCGAGCCCCTATAGCTCAGTGGTTCTGAACCTGTGGTTCCCCAGGTGTTTTGGCCTACAACTCCCATAAATCCTAGCCAGGTTACCAACTGTAAGGATTTTTGGGAGTTGAAGGCCAAAACATCTGGGGGCCCACAGGTTGAGAACCACTGCTATAGCCCCTTAGCTCTTTAATAGAATCATAGAGTTGGAAGAGACCTCATGGGCCATCCAGTCCAACTCCCTGCCAAGAAGCAGGAAAACTGCATTCAAAGCACCCCCGACAGATGGCCATCCAGCCTCCGTTTAAAAGCCTCCAAAGAAGGAGCCTCCACCACAGTTGGCCAGAAGATTCGTGTTGGGGCACGCGATGGCCCCCCTTGGCTGGGCCTGGCTTCCTCGCCTTTCAAATGAGGATGAATGCGAAGTTAGGCGATTGTGAGGAACCGGGGTTGGCGCTTGGGTTGCGTAAGAGCCCCGAGGCAAGGCTGGTTGTCTCCTTGGCAGCCTCAAGACTCGGAGAAGGGTCTGTCTGGCTTCCTCTTGGCTGCGCGTCAGGAGCCGTGCGGCAGTGCAGTAAGAAGGAAGGAAGGAAGGGGAGCCCAACAGGGGGAGAAGAGAGAGAATGAATGAGAAACCAAAAAAAAGCTCCCGCCTCTCTCTCTTTCTCGGCGGCGGCGCGGATGCTTTATTGATCTCTCCCCTCACCGTTTTTCTCCTCTGTCTCTTCTCTCTTCCATTTCCTTCCTAGGCTCGGCCGGCTGGCGTGCGTCTGTTTGGATTTCTCCAGGATTCTCCCTCCTCCTCCGACACCTCCTCCTCCTCCTCCTCTATCGCTTCCTCCTCCTCCCTCTCGACTACCATGGATGTCCCACCATTCCTTGCAGTCGAAGGTTGCTCCTTGGCGCAGTGAAGGAAGATCATGCCGGGATTGCTAATGGCTTTGGGAAGCAGGAGCGCGGCGGCCGTGGCGGCAGTGGCGGATCTCCCTTCGGCGTGACCATGCCGTGATCGCCTGGCCGGCCCCCCAGCACTCCCAAGCGCCTCGCCTCGCCTCCGAGGGGGGGTCTCGAAAGACACCCTCCCCAATTCACAACAACAACAATAATAATAGAACAATAACAACACACCACCTCCCGACCTAGTCCCACCCGCCCGCCCGCCTGCCTTCCCGCCCTGTCGTTTGGGAGAAAAGGGGGAAACCCGCTCGCCCGAGAGGACAAACAAACCCAAACACACACAAATCCGGCGCGCTGGTGTGCAGAAGGAACACCATGAAGATTATTTCCCCGATTCTAAGCCACCCAGTCTTCAGAGGCACCCTTCGGCTCCTGTTTTGCTTACTGTGGATTGGATATTCCCAAGGAACCACGCATGTGTTGAGATTCGGTAAGGCGGATCCCCCCCCCCTTTCTCTTTCTCCCACCCCACTTCTCTCTCTCTCTCTCTCGCTCTCTATAGTCTGTTGGCTGCGTTCAATGTGTGTCCCTAGAATTTGGCCAAGAAAGGAGGGGGAACCTGGGGAGGGGGGGGGGAGGAGGAGTGGGGGGGGGAAGGGGAGATGGTGGAGCGACTTCCGGGCGAAGTACGGGGGATTTTGTCTCCTCCCGGTTGCCAATTCGGTCCGCCGCCTCGGTTCCTCCATCCCCTGCAAGGAAAGGCAGCGCTAGGGCCGATCAAAACAAACCTCAGAGCCGTACACGGATCTCTCTCTCTCTCCCCCCCCCCCCTTGCATCCTTGGTTTTGCGTGGCCTCTGGGAGTTGTTACACCTTCATGGAGGGGAGAGGGAGGTTGGGCCGGGAGGGGAGAGCCCCTAGGCTCGGCAAGTTGTGGATCTTTTGTGTGGGGTGTGGAGACCCAGGGCTAGTTAGGAGGAACTCAACGCGGGGCACGATCCTGGGAAGGAAGGAAGGAAGATCCTTCTCTCGTTGGGTTACTACGGTAGTACTTCTGTGACCTCTGAATGCCGCCGGAGTGGGAGACTGAACTAGCGCCCAGTAGAAGCCCAAATAGTCCGTGAGTTGGTCGTGTTGGCCTCAGTGTCCTAGAAGGCGCGACCCAGGAGGTGTGTATTTCCATACATCCCATCAAAGTCAGTGGAATAACTCCCCTTGGAGAACGGTTAGGTGTGGAGGTTTGTGGATCGCAAGCTGTTGTCTCAAGGACTCTCTCTGGTGATGGTACCCCGAAATCTGGAGCATCTGTCCCAGGAAGGGATTTAGGAAAGTCTTTGAGGAGACAGGGCAGAGTTTCATAGGACAGTTATGGAACTTTCCTACACACACACACACACACACACACACACACACACACACACACGAAAGCTTCCTATTGCCATATTGGTAAGTTCTCTAATATATATAGATAGCTAGATAGACACACACAGAGAGTGTCTATCTATCTAGCTTTCTATGCCAACCGAGTAGTTCGAAAACATGCAAATGTGAGTAGATCAATAGGTACCGCTCTGGCGGGAAGGTAACAGCGCTCCATGCAGTCATGCCAGCCACATGACCTTGGAGGTGTCTATAGACAACGCTGGCTCTTCGGCTTAGAAATGGAGATGAACACCACCCCACAGAGTCGGACACAACTGGACTTCCATATATATATGTATGTGTGTGTGTGTGTGGGGGGGGTGGTGGTGGTGGTGGTGGTGTGTGCTTTGAATGTGATTTTCCTGCTTCTTGACGAGGTTGACTGGATGGCCCACGAGGCCTCTTCCAACTCTATGATTCTATATGTATGTGTGTATGCATATATATATATATATATATATAGATAGATAGATAGATAGAGGGGGGAGGGAGGGAGAGGGAGGAAGGGGGGGAGGAATGATATAAGAAGTATATACATATATTGGAGAGCTTCCCTATATGAGATATAGGAAGCTATGTATATTAGGGAGCTTTCCCGTGTATGTGTGTGTGTAGGAAAGCTCAATATATATGGGAAAGTTTTCTTTCTCTATTTATAGTTTCCCTTCTCTCTGCTGACCCTTCATGACCTCTTGGGAAGGCATGGTCCTGAAGGCGAAAGAAGGCTGCCAGTGCCAAGAAGCAGCATCAGCAGCTGGCGAGAGGGCGTCCAAGGTCAGGGCTAGTTTCCCTCGTGGAAAGCCAACTTGTCCAAGGGAAAGTTCCTCCACCGAGAGGCGGCCGTTTTGGGGCGGGAAGAGCCGCGGGGTCTGGCCGGCCCACCGCGTTCCTTCCCAGGTGAAGCCAAGGGCAAAGCCCTCTTGGAGCTCGGGTTTGGGTTTCCAGGCCGTTCACATAACATGCTGGGCGTCGTTTGTGTCTGAGGAAGAGTTATCCCCGACGAGAGGCAGTGATCTTTCCACCCTCTTCTCTTGCTTCGCCACATTTCCACCCGAGGGTCAGGCTAGCAGCTGTGGTGGTTGGATGCTGGAGAAGGCTTTGAAAGAGGAGCTGTTTTGTGAACGCCAAGCAGGCCTGGAGCGACGCGTGGGAGATCTGGAGTGGGCTTGATGGGGTGTCCTGGAGGATTCCTGGTCGCGATGTCTCTCCTCCCCCCTCCCCTCCCCCCTCCCTAACAGCCACCGTCTGCGACTCTTCGCGCACGTTGCTCGTAGCAACCGTCTCCAGGAATGAATGAAAGCTCAGCATTGAACACACTGTGGAGGGACTGGTGTCGGGGAAGGGGGAAAGTGATTGCCGGGCCTTTGACCTGGATACTGTCGCAAGCAGCCGCGGGGGTGGGGAGATGGATGCCGCCTGCGTGACAGGCGACAAGTGACGGAGATCCCGGGGTCCTCAAGGCCGGGCAAGTCAACCGGGCCCACCCACGCCTGTCCTCCCAGAGGCTCTTCAGGAAGGATTCACCCCCCACCCCTGAGTCGGCAGGTTGTCCTAAGGAGATTCTGACGGGAAAGTGCCAGATCCGTCAGGAAAGGGACGCGATGCCGCCTCCTTCCTTTCTAAAGCCACTCCAGCTTGACTTCCTGCGTCTCCACTTTTCCAAACCGACAGGCGCGTTGGTTAAAGCCATGTAATCCTGTTGAGTTTAATGGGGCTTGAAAAACCAACTTAAATCCCATTGCTTCATTTTAATGGGATTGTAGACCTGGCTCAACTCTTGTTAAGAACCTGTATCCCAGAGATGTGTGCGCGCCAACTTGATGGGGTTTTGGTGACTGTTTAGTTGCTCCTGAAAGCCTGTGTGAAGGAGTCTCAGGCCCCTTCCACGTAGCTGAATCAAATCCCACATTGTGTTCTTTGTACTGGGATATATGGGAGCGTGGACTCAGATAACCCAGGACCCTTCCACACAGCCATATAACCCAGAATATCAAGGCAGAAAATACCACAACATCTGCGTTGAACTGGGTTATCTGAGTCTACACTGCCATATACCCCAGTTCAAAGCAGATAATGTGGGGTTTTATTCAGCTGTGTGGAAGGGCCCCCAGTTCAAAGCAGCAGATATTGTGGGATTTTCTGTCTTGATATTCAGGGTTATATGGCTGTGTGGAAGGGCCCTCGTATGCTTGCAGTTTTTCGTCTCCAGATTTAGTGCTTACCCTTCATTGAAAAGAAGAAGAAATAGTTGAAGGACCTTCTACACAGTGCTAGATCCCAGAATATCTACTTTCATTTATTTATTTTTATTTATTATTTCAATTTATACACCACCCTTTCCAACAGGCTCAGGGTGGTTCACAACATAAAAGCACAACATCAATAAAATAACACTAAAACAATAAACTTTGAACTGGGTTATCCGAGTTTACACTCAGATAATGTGAAATTTTCTGCCTTGAAATTCTGGGATATAGGGCTGTGTGGAAGGGCCCCGAGATGCCAGGCTTTTGCTATTTTGTTCTAGGACATCACCTAGAACTGCCAGGAAATGGAAAGCTGTCTTTAATTACAATTGCATATGTGCTTGTGTGCTAGAGGAGAATACTAGAGGAAAGAGAAACAACTCATTGGATACAATAAAGGAAAGTTGAACTTAGAATAGAATAATCATACATTTGGGAGAGACCACAAGAGCCATCCAATCTAACCTTATTCTTCCATGCAGGAAAACACAATCAGGAGTGGGAAGGGAATATCTCACTGAAATAGCAAAAGTGTCCCTTGGAAGAAAGGAAATGGATCCTAGGAGATCTCCCAGCTCTTTGGAGGAATCTAGGCCAGCAACAGCCAGCCAAAGTTTCCCCTCCTCCTTCCTTTGAGATCCACCAATGCTGACCTTTCCTTTTAATCCCACAAGGCTTAACCAGGACTTCCTCTCTTCCCTTTGTTCCCCGGCCTCTCTCCACCACAAAGGTCTGCTCATAGCCACACACCACCAAGAGCAACAGAACTGTGGAATAAGCACATAGGCCCACCAACCTCTCCACCCAATGAGGTGGATCAAATTCTGCAGAAGGCCAGTGTTACTGAATAGCATTTAATGCTTGATGGAGGGAAACCCTTCTTTTTTCTTTTTAGTCATCAGAGTACAATTTTGGCAACTTAGGGGTGCTTTGAACATGATTTTCCTGCTTCTTGGCAGGGGGTTGTACTAGATGGTCCAGAAAGTCTCTCCCACCTCTATGATTCTATTATTATGCTCTTGCAATCTTGTTGTGGTTTCTACAATAGGAGTGGGGTGATGATGGAAGAAAATGGGCCTTTGACGAAGCAGAACTAAAGTTTCATTGCTATAGGTTTTAGTAAGAATGTCACATTGGTTTCCTTGGTGTGAAAAAATAAAAATAATAAAAGGTTTATTTTTATTTATCATATCAGAACTGAACTGAGGGTAAAGTTATAATGTATTTTATAAACACAAAGTTTAAAAGACTTGGCATTATACTAAATGCCCTATGCCCAGTAGGTGGCCACTTGGAGTGCCTCTGCTGTTGCTATAAGGTGAAAAACCACAATTCCATGTTTACAACACGTTACCCAACTGTGAATAAGTGTAACCCAAAGATCTGTGATTTAATTTTCATAAAACCATAGTTTATATAGATATCTCTGCAACAATATGTCAATTAATGTGGCCTGAGCCATCACTGGACAAATCTAAGTGAGGTATTTGCATTGGTATTATGTACAGTAGTGTTTCAGTACCAAGGCCAGTTCCCAGAAAGAGTAGCATTTTGACGCCCTCCTTTTTTCAACCTGACAACACCACTATAGAAAGTTTTTCCCCTCTCCAAGGCCTATCATTAATTAGCTTCTTATATTAATTTGCAGTTCTTTATATATGTTATTACTTTGTGCATTAATGCTTTTTATACTCCCAAGTCTCATTTCTTCCAGCCCTGATACTTGGTATATTGGAAGCCATTTCCTTTCAAAACAGCAGGGCAGCAAACCTACACATGCATTTACTTTCTTCCAGCCAAATATGTGTAGGCTCTGCCTGCTAGTTTGATTAGCAGGATCTATGATTTTTAATGTGCTTTTTATAATAGTGTTTTATTCACTCCTATATTATTCAAGTCATATAATCAAGCCAAAGTTAAAGGATGTAAACATTCTTGGATCTTCAATACATTCTTTGAGGTTAGGGTTGTCACCTGATTACAGGAATTTTAGTCAATTAATTATATGGCTTTTATTCAAATTAAACAGTTTGCATACATTGGTGCAAGAGTAAAACCAATAGCTCTGAAGTAAACAAAGCATTTTCTTTGTTTTCAGATATTGTACTTGCGTTGTGATAATTGACATTGTAGATTAAATGTGGTACCTTTTGATTTTGCAATTTAAAACTTTTAAAAAATACATACTTGCATTATTCTTTTTTAAAAAATCCCTTCTGCTCAACTAATTAATATTGTCCTACTTTAAAGTAAATCTAACTGTTTTCACTAGTATTTATTTCTTCATTAAAGTGATTAGAATAGAAGGATTAGAAAGTAGTTCATTGTATAGGAAACCAAGCAATAGAACCAATGTAGGAATTATTCTGCCTAAAATGGGATACTCAGCAATGAATATATAATAGCTGACACTGACAGACATAGCTGCTACCTTTATAGCAATATCTGGTGAATGTGTGCTCAGACGTAAGCGCTACAATATTCAGTGGCACTTAGCTGTATATAGCAATGCAGTCTAGACAGTAAAAATGTCTGAGCCATTTTCAGTAATTTATCACACAATCTCTCACACACAAACACACTGGGCACACTTTAAAACTGTATTTTAAGATTTTTTTAAAAAAACAATCTAGTATTTATAGTAAGCAGTATAGTTTATCCACACTGCATGACACAATGGCTGCAATGCATACTTTATATATTTATGCTTTATTGTACTTATATGCTACCTCCATAACTTGTACCTGCTGATCAAGGTAAATCAATATTTAAGCCATAATATAAGTATAAACAAAAATAAAATATAAAACAAAATAACAGGATATAAAAACAGTCAGTCCCATCACTTTCTTATAATATATAATAATATAATATAATATAATATAATAAACCTTAAATGACAATTTCTACCATCTTACAAATCTTTTAATACCCATTGGAAGCTAGCACAGGGCATGGGTAAAATTTACCCCTCTGTATGTTTTAGATGGCAATTCTTTTTATCCCTTACTCTTTGACTTTACCATCTGAGGCTTCTCAGAAATGGAGTCCAAACAAATGGGTTTGCCAAACTGAACATTTCTTTTAAAACACATACTCTGTCCTCCCAGCCCCCCTCACACACATATGAAAGAAATGAAATCTATGGATGAAATATTATTGTCAGAGGATAACAGCACCGGGAAGCAATTCATGGATCTACTAATTGATCAATTATTAGTTCACACATGACATAGTACAGAGCAGTCAATGGTAAGGTATCAACAACTCCAACAAAGGAACAATGGTTCCTTGTCAACAACTCCAACTCCTTAACACTGGTCCAACTTTGGTACTTTTAGTGCACAGGTACCTTCATGCTTTTTAATGACCAAGAATACAATAGCAAGTTCTTTGTCAGTTGGATATCCTGATTTTATGGGGGAGGGTGGAATTGGTGACATACTCCTGCAAGACACACCAAAAAAAGGGGGCAGCTTGTATTGGGGAAATGACACCTGCCTTATCACTGTATGCTTTGGCTATTATGTGCAACACATTGAGTGTGGTATATAAATCAGAGAAGTGTTTCAGCTCAGGGACTACATAATCTTTAATTCCCCACTGTTTGCGATTTATGTATGCCTTTTCCTTTCCAAGAGCTTTGAGGCCCAATTGAGACTTCAGGTGTTGTCTTTGGGGACTCAGTTAAATTTAATCTCACCCAAATGCTGACTGGATATATTGTATGTTTAAGGCTTGAATAGGCAGTTTCTTAATACATATCCAGTTTTAAATCCTCAAAACACATTTCAAGGGAAGTAGCACAGAGATGGAGACTTAAACACATTGTACATCCTTCATTGTTAACTTAAATCCATCACCATCTTCTGTTTTAAGCATTTAAAGCTCCTTAAAGGGCATCAAATCATCTAATGTTGGCAGCTACTTTTCAAGGCTAATGTTCTAGCAGGAGAGAGCAATGCGAAGATCTTTTGTTCACCCCTTATTCTTCTTTCATTTGAAGCATTTAAATAAGCAATTTAGAGGGGGTTAAATGATATCATTCTGAAGAAAAGAAACATAGGAGGAGAACATTGTATCATATATGGTTTTCCCAAGGTCTTTAGATGACTGTTTCTATCATGAGGGTATTGTACTGAGCTCAGATGGAGCAGGCCTCTTGAGTTAAATTTCTCTCTGATTACTCCTTCTGGAAAATGACTATACAATCACAGTCCTCTTGAGTAAGGAAGTAATGAAGGGTGGAAGAAAGGAAATCAGGATTATTACTACTTTTTTTTGCTTATGACTTTTTGTTGCTTTAGTGGCCTTTTCATAGAATAGCTGCATATCTGCAGGGACTGTGTTTTTCACTTGGAATTGGAAGGGAATTCGAGTTTTTGCTCCTCAGGAGCATCCATATATCTGATTTTTGCATATCTATTTGTTTGATAATTTCTTAGTTGCTTTTAAAGACAGAATTCTTTCCAAGATGGTTTACAACAGCCTGAACCCCAACTAGTATAGTCCCATTGAATCAATTGTTGACCTTTGAGTCTAGGCTAGTGGTTCTTAACCTGTGAGTCCCCAGTTGTTTTGGACTACAACTCCCAGAAATCCCAGCTGTTGGGATTTCTGGGAATTGAAGGCCAAAACATCTAGGGGGACACACAGGGTGAGAACCACTGGTCTAGACTTGGGGGTGCATTGAATGCGATTTTCCTGTTTTTTGGCAGGTCTCTTCCAACTCTATGATTCTATGACTTATATAAAATTGAATTGAGTCGATGTGTGAACTCTATTTGGGGCTACCTATAGGACTGAGGCTAAATCAAGCCATTCAGTTCTGTACTAATATAAAGGATTTATAAACTCTTCCTCAATTTTTTAAAAAAGCAATTTGAAAATAGTTTAAACAAAAACATTATGACAGGATAGGAAAGATAGACCGTTAAGCTCTTAAGAGTGGCATCTCAAAGACAGCAGGGCTAACTGGGAGAAACTTTGAAAAAGTGCAATACAGACATGTTGAACAGACAATCCAATAGCTGTGACTATGAGGAGGAGGAGCAGTCGCATGTGAAATCTGCCTGTTGCTTTTATTTTCTGTCAGGGAAAAGCAATCAGACATCCAAATGGCTATGCAAGCCAGCCAGAATTCAATCTCACCTTTGATTCCTGACCTCAGTGATGGGAAGTAAAGCACAGCTAGAGATTTTATATGGAATGGTTTGCTAATGTTCTTGCTAATGGAGATTTAATGATAGAGTATTGACAGCTGGACAACTGTCTTTGCCAGGCCATTATTATAGTAAGGGAAGGGGGTGAATGGGAGGAAGCGAGGGTGTCATCCATGTCTTTCCCAGGGTCTCTTTCTTAGTTGGAGTAGTGTCTTTGACTTAAATGTGCCCACAGCAGGCAACTTGAGTCTGATTTCTTTCCAGATGATTACTCCCTTGCCAGAGGAATAAGAACCCTAGTCCTGCAGCTAGCCCTCTAAAGAAGGAAAATAAAGTCAAATTGAATCATGCATTAACACCTGGGAGATCACTGCTACCTCTTCTCCATTTTTCTGGAGGTGCTTATGCTTGAGGGTGTTTGTACAGCAGAGACCAGCTCTGCATTAAAAAAAAATCAGAGTGAAGTGAAAGCCCCTGTTAGTTTTGCAGCCTCCCATACACATTGGTGGGAGTATTTTCTCCCACCTGTTTGTTTATCAGAACCCAAGGAAAATTCCACTTGTTAAGAGAAAGAGGCCTTCCACGTGCATTTAAAGCCAACTTTACAGCAGCAGCAGTTTTTTTAAAGAAAGGAACCTAAAGAAAAACCTTTGAAGGAAAGCTAAGGTTAAGAGTCTCTCGAAGGAGAGGTGGGGGTTTGCAGAGCATGGTTATTGACTGGTCCAGATTAAAGAGCAGAGAGGAAGATTTCAATTTGATAACGTCACAGCTCTTCCTGTTTTTCTTTGCCACTTGCGCCGACAATTCTGTAAGGTAATTAAATTGGCTGATTGAAGTCACAGTGGTCATGGGGCGATAAAGACCATTTGGATTTAATGGAATTTAAAAACAACAGTGTCTGGTGCAGAACTCTTACCGAACAAGAATTTTAATGATCCATTCAGGGGTGCTGACTAAATGGAATGTCCTGGAACAAGTTTAATTGAAAGGGCAAACCCGATTAGGTGTGTGCAGTCTTTATGGTTAGAGATAGGGGAATTAAATTCATCCTTTTTTAAAAGCCCCATTAATGCATTATCAAGATTTAAGGCAGGTCAAATAAACTCCGTTCTGTAGGGTCATTTTTTTTTAGGATTCCCATTCGACATTTAAAGTCAAGCATATGGGCAAAAGGGTGTCCTATTGATTGCAAATATCACATAGATTTTTGTATGCATGTGGCTACTTCCAGCTTCTAGAAGTCATGGAGAGTTCAATTAAGAATATCAATATAAATGTGGGTGGTGATAAGTAATGTGTTTTCTGCTACTGGAGATAAGGAAATTCGGGATAGATTTATTTGTAGATCCAAGCTCCAAGGATTTCCCATTTAACACCCTGCTTTAGTTCCCTTCAAAAAAAGTCTTCCTTGCAACTCAGCGTTGTTTTCTTCTTAAGTTTAATCTTTTTTTCTGCTTAAGTATCTCACAATGAAAGACTCCTTGGATGCCCAGACAAAAATAAGATAAAATAAAATGGAAAGTCTGCTGTTTGCTTTGTCTTCAGTTCGAAGCCTGCATACAATCCCATTATAGATGTAGTGCCATCACGTATGTTGGGAGATTAGAGAAAATGTGATGCATAACATTATTCAGACACACATCCATATCTGAGGAATAAAAAGGGCAGCCATTTTAAAGTGGGGTCATCATTCTGTGCCTTGGTAGATTTATGGTCTGTTTCAATCTTCATTATATCACTATCAATATAGTGTAAATGTGGCAAGGCATACACATGTGGAACTAAGTGATGTTGGAATAATGTATTTCTGTCTTAACTCTTACAATGTGAAAACTGATTGTTCCCCTTAATACAGCTATGCAATCTAATATTAGCTGAGCAGCATGAGATAACATTAGAAGAGATGCTTTAAGATGGTTGGCTCTTGAAATGCTTTTAAATCTTCTACATAGGGAACGTCAGCAAATGCCTTTTATTGGGTTTTGCAGGCTTTTGAATTATATGGATAAAAATATTTTTTCAAGGTCAGGGTTTAAATACTGTACAGCTGAAATGTTTGCCTGATTGAGTATGGTTTAATACCTAATCCTCAACCATAGTTCTGTGTAGCTTGGAAACCATATTCATTTAAAAAAGATACATGGTTAAAAATGGAAGTACATATTATTTAACTGTCCTGTGCTTCAAGCTCTGTGAAATTAGAGTTTAGTGATAATAAAGTATACACAGTAGAGACAAGGACCCATTTACTGGTATTCTCATTATTTCACTATACCAAGGCGGGGAAAGATTCTGTATAGTATTCAGAAAAGATTAGAGTCCCTATGTACAATCTAACAGGCAGGCCACAAAAAGCAGAGGACAGTAAAGGAGAAATATGAGGATATTACAACAAACCCAGAATTGTTTTGAAGATATGTGTATAGGGGAAATCAAAGCTGCCAACTTTCCCTGCAGATGAGATGTGTTTTACATTTGAGCCCTGTAAGTATAATGGGCCATTTTTATGAAAGGAAAACATGCAGGCACATAACCCCCTGAATGTACACTATAGCGTATTTTTGAATTTTGTTTGAATTTGTAGCCCAACAGTTGACCTTTCTGAACTCTGTAGTATACTATCACCTTCCACAGAATTTCATCAAACATTTTGCATTCTCAGTCCATCAGAGAATTAGAATCAGAGAAAGAAAAGGACATCCATGCACTGTTTGCATATACATGGCCGTCAGTCATTGTTTGACCTTTTGCCCGTTGTACGCTTGACCTGCCACAACAGAATGGGTAAACTAACTCAGCTGAAAATCAGTCTATGTGATATGGTATGAGATGGTATGAATGTTCCATCTGTGCTGTTGGATCTCAGATGACTGATTCACAGAAGCAAGTCATTGTTGGACTTGCTGGGCCAATACTTTGAATGTCATTTGTGAAAGATCTCTTCAAAGCTTATATTGTTGATTTTTCAGGGCTAAGGTGTGCATTTGTATGAGGATACAATGAGTCATCCATCAAGCAAAAGGAGGGAAAGACCTTCTCCTATTATTATAGTAGAAGAAGGTCTTTCTTGTGAAGGTGGTTGTGAAAGTTCTGCAGTTCAGTATGGGATAACCACCCAATTGTTCTGGCAATGTGATAATGCATTCTGTCTCTACTTGCCTCTCAGTGAGGGCAACAGAAGGGCTTCAGTTGGGGTGACTCTTCATAATGTTTCTTCATAATCAGCTCTCATTGTGGATCGTATGGTATAATCCCTGATGTGTTGGCTCACCCAGTGAGAGAGAAAGAGGAAAGAAAAGAAGCCTAGGAATGGCCAATGTCTAAGAACATTCTCCAAAAGTTGGTAAAAAATAATAATGCTACATTTAGTAGAAGTGTGGCAGAAATAAAGTTGACTCTCCACATCCATGGAGTTGACCCTCTGCATTCTTAGATCCAACCATTCATACCTTGAATATATATATATATATATATATATATATATATATATATATAAATATATATAAGCAAACCTTTATTTTATCATTTTATATAGCATTGTATGAAGTAGGAAAATGCTATATAAAATGGAGAGCATTTAATACTCCATTGTATATAATGGGTTGAATATCCATGAATTCAGATATCCATGGGGAGCCTTAGAACCAACCCCAGGAAATACTAAGGGCCCACTGCACACTCAAACCTATATTGTTACTTTTCAGTGGTTTTCAGTCAGGATTCCCTAGAACTCTAAGATTCCATGAAAGGTCACAAGAGGTTCCATGAGAGATGCAGCTCAAACAAAAATGAATGAGATCTAGATATACCTTGTATGCAGTGGTCCCTTGAGACATGAACAATATGTGAAGCATTTATCTGAGGCAAAAAGGCTGGACCATAAAGGGAAAGGTTGGCAATGTTATAATAATAATGTGTGTGCGAATTTTGTCTATTGCATTTTATGGATAGTACATTACCTGTTCTCATTACTTGCTATAAGCTAACCACAGTTCTACAAATAACTGGCTGGTTCCCAGATGTAACTCTGTTCTGGTAACTTTTCAGAGACGAATGGGATGTATGTTGCCCAAAGGCAATTGCCTATAATTTTTGGCTGAAATGACCCATTTGGCCCAGGCATTTAAGAAGTGTCCATCTCTAGATTTATCCTGTTGAATGGCTAAGACCCTCCACAATGACAAGGGGCAGGAAGAATTCAGAGTTCCTTCTCACTGGATCTAATTTTCCACACTAGGGACACCACATTAAGCTGGGAAGTATTTGAAAGAGGAGAGGAGAGTTGTGTCTGACTCCATTTAGTAAAAAAACCAAACAAAAACCTGAGTGTTTCCCCTGCCTTTACCACATTGGTAAGCTTTTCCAGTGCCCTCAGCTGTTTTTGGAGACATTAGGCCCTGCCCACCATCCTTCCCTGTTATTTTTTTTCCTTAAAGAAACCTCAGCCCCCCCCCTTTTGGGATGCTGCTGAGGAAAGAGGAGGGAGGGAGGGAAGAAGAAAGAGGGATTAGGGATTTCAGTGTCATTTCTGGCATGGGGGAAGGGGGACAAACTCTGCGACTTAGTTGTATGTGTTCTGGGAACAAAGGTGCATATACACTATATAATACTTTCATAATCATATACAAACAAATTACCAGGGTATACTTGCATCATTGCATTATGACAGCCAGGCTTTGAAACTGCAAGGCTATTAAATGCTAGTCAAGGCCATCCATTGCATTATTCCCACTTGCCTCTAATAAGTGGGAGGACCATCTACATTGCCATATAATCCAGTTTCTGAATCCCAAAGATCTGGATACTTGGATCATTGCATTATGGCAGCGAGGCTTTGAAGTTGCAAGGCTATTCAATGCTAATCAAAGTCGCCAATTGCTACATTCTCACTTCCCACAGAGGATGCCTGCCAGTGATGTGGGTGAAACATCAGGGGGCAATCCTTCTGGAACATGGCCAGAATGCTACTTCATTAGAAATCTGGCAAAAAAAAATGGAGAATTGAGAAAAATCCACTTCCTCACCTCTTCCTGATACATTGAAAAAGACTCCTGTCCCCTATGTTTACAAGACTTAAAAACTACACTTTAACTCAAACTAATGTAGTAACCCCAGTTGAGCCCTAGATTTTAAGTGTAGAATCTGGTGGAATTTAACTAATGTGGTGAAGTCCTAGGAGTGAATAAATTGAGGTGGGCAATGGTAGCTAGCTATATCTAAACCTGTGGGTCCTCAGGTGTTTTAGCCTTCAACTCCTAGGAATCCTAACAAATGGTAAAGTGGCTGGGATTTCTGGGAGTTGTAGGCCAAAACATCTGGGGACCCCAGGTTGAGAACCACTGATCTAAAGCCCACCTTTAGGTCTTACCTAAAGGATATCCTATGAGTCTTTCCATATTAGCAGAGATAATTTTTGAACGGAAGATGGTTGAACTAAAGCTAACTGCCACAAGGCATTTAAATTAAACAGATCCCCAAACATATGGAAACACCAAGGCCTTCTCTTGTGATAAATTAAAATATATTAATATATGCAAGGAAAACCTTGGGATAGCAAGAGGGATGAGCGTGTATGTGTATAACTTCATGAGCACCACATTTCAAATGAGTTCTTTCTTTCCCTTCCAGGGATTTGACACCAGAAGAAAAACCCATAGAATTCAACTATAAAACTGGCTAATGTTAATATTATTTATTTATTTATTTGCTTTGCTTCTATACCACCCCTCTCAGCCCAAAGGTGACTCGAGACGGTGTACAAATGGCATGAACTGCCCAAGATAAACATATCAACAGTTATCAACACAATCACATCATATACAAATTAACACTTAACGTTAAAAACACAATATTGGCATCTCATTATTCTTTGGAAGGAACACAAAGTATGTCCCCAGTTGCATATGTTTTTACTTCCCATTCACATAAATGTCTCCTCCCTCCCCATGTATTAACTAAATAAAGACATTTCTTCCTCGCCATGCATTCAAGAAGTAAAAACATGATTCTTTGAGTATACAAAGATCCCTGGATTGGACTCCACTGATACAAACTACAAGCAAACAGAAATAATACTTAGGAATTTAATTTCCCAATGGGATATTTATTTATTCATGAAAATTGATAAATTATACTTTCTGCCTTCCAGGCATCCAGGATGATGTATGATAAAAACATTTTTAAAAGCACATAAAATCAGGAAGTGCAGGAGGAAGACACATGTTATAAAATAAAAGCAGCAATTAACATGAAAGATATGCAAACTTGGGTTATGATAATAACTCATAAGCAAACAGCTGCTTCCTTTATAGCCTATGTAACTGAAGACCAAACTAGAATTGATAATAAGGTTGTCCTGAAAAGCATCCTAGGGTTCACCTCCCCTCCCCCACTTGAAAAGAAAACCAGTGGCAGGGATGAGAAGGCATGTGTTTTCACTAGGTTCACAGCAGAAAAGGGAGGCAAAATTTAACTTGACATCATTAAACCCAATGGAAATTACTCCTTCTCATTGATATGAGTAATAGACAACTGACAAGGTTGCTACTAATGGTTGCATCTAGTCTGGTCCTGAATTTTAAATATAATCTTAAAAAATAAAATGGCAAGATATTATATTACAAGGGAAGGCTTTAATTGTTATGTTAAAATGAATATAATGCGATATACTTTGTAACATGATGCAAGACATGGCTCTAAGTATATATTCTTTGATATATCAAGAATAAAGCAAAATGATAGATCTGAATATTAAAGAATTGCTAGACTCGTTTTCTAAATGAAAGCTCATCCCTGCTTTGATATGTGAAAATCCAGAGTATTGATTTCCTTGAAACTAAAGTGATTTCCCATGGAATCATATTGTAGCTGCCATTTCTAGGAGCTTTTGGTGTCTTTGACACAGGATGGATTCTTAATTTGCTCTTATAAACATCATGTTCATCACAGCAGCTGAAAGTCAGCCATAGATTTCACCTGGAGTCCTTCAGAAATTGTAAAAGCAACTGAAGTATTACATAAATTCATTTTTTTCATTGCACATTACAGCACTTAACAAGGGCTAATATCAAGACTCAGCACCCCGGGAAAGCTCATCTGCAGCATTATTACTTTTTTGATTTTATCTGTTTTACAATATTTAGAATATTTCTAAAAGGTGATCCTCATCAGCAATGTGTATTGGGAATGTATTCTCTGTCCATCGATACTCGCCCTTTGTTCCAAAAGCCAGTGTTATGATCCAAAATTGAAATGAAGATCCCACCAGCTTGTCTTCTCAATTTGAAGCCCTTTCGATGTTGATGAACAACTGCTGAAATCATCCCACATCATTGGCCAGGATGAAGAGGAGAAACAGAAAAGGCCCAGGGTTATCTGAAGGCCACGGTTTCTCTAGTCCTATTTTGTCTGTAGGGTTATCCTACCCAGTTGTAGTTTAGCGAATGAGGAGGAACAAAGGACTTGATGTTGACTGTCAAAAGCTTGCATCTGGAAAGCAGATAGAGCAGTCAAGTGGTCTTGACATTCCCCATGGTCACAAAAAGATTGTATTTCCTTTTGAAGTTCCAGAAATTATTTCTCAACGTGCACATACATCCTATCTTCTTTCCCTCTATTTTTTTGGTATGCATTTCATTTTTTAAACAATACATATGAGATCACCCCACATATATATCATCAACATATCTCAATTCATTCAAAGGTGGATTCTGTGTTCCTTGTGGGGAAAAATAGATCGAGAGAAAAGAAATGATTGTCAGTATTTAGTTGGAAAGATACTGAAGTTCATGATTCAAGTATGCAAAGGGATATTATAGTACCTTATAGGCTACCTAAGGTGATGCAGTTGGTAGCATAACCTTGAATAGATTGAGGACTTTATTGCATGAGGCAGGTAAACTGGCATTGTAACTGGACCAAAGGTGATGGTTCCTATCACACAATGCCACATGTATTTTTCTGCCAGCCTGCCTCCTCCCTCTGATTCTTTCATCCTTAGCTATTAATAGGTAAAGCCCATGAATAGCTCCCAATCCAGCAATTTTTCAATCACTTATCTTGGTGCAATTGGACCCTCCCGCTTCTGGTCCAGCATGTTGCAGGATACTCTCCTCCTTTTTCTATTCCAAAACTGTTTATTTTATATTTTATATTTTATAGTTATATTTAACTTTTTATTTTTAAAAGCTGGAATTATGCAACGTTGCTAAAATAAAAATACTGAACAATAGTAGTGTGGGAAGGTGGGATTACAAAGGCATGCAGAAGTACAATTGCAGGACCATGAATTGACAGATTATCAGAATTGCATCATTGAAAAGAGGTGTGCTATCAAATGTGCATAATTTTCTACCACTGTAACTACAGTGGAATAGCAGGTTAGTGTGATAAAGTCTTTAGTATATTTAAGCTTATGGTACTTTTGTTCTCATAGCTAGTTTATAAAGTGCTGCAAGATGCCTTTGTATATTGATATTTCAGAGGAACATAGCTATGACTTTGAACTCTATCATAATTTAGGGATTCCCGTGCTTTCCCTCCCTTTAGGGTTTGTGGGCAATTTTTATGAAAACGGCACACATCACAGAGGCATCTTCAGGCCAGAAAACTGTAAAATTTCATAACACTAAGTGCAAGGCTAGGGAGTTATGATGACAGAAAAGTAGATTTGTTGTTGTTATGTGCTTTCAAGTCGACTTTGACTTATAGCATCCCTAATATAGAGTTTTCTTGGCAAGATTTATTCAGAGGAGGTTTGCTGTTGCTTTTCTCTAAGACTGGGAGAGTGTGATTTGCACAAGGTCACTATGGTTTCAGTTGCTGAGTAAGGTCTTGAATCCTCTTCTTCCAGATATCCAGATCCAGACTAATGCATCACATTGGTTCTCCAGGCTTTAAAGACAGTATAGTGTAATGGGCAGCATTGGGAAAGAAGTAACTGCCAAAGTCACATTCCCTCCCACAAAGCGCAGTGACGGTAGAGCCTCTTGTAAAATGTGCCCTAACATTAGAAGGTGGGTGATAAGCGTTATTCAACCCCTTTTGAATCTTCCACCCCATCTCTGTTGTGTGTAGTTTTTTGGGGGCAAAACCTGCATATCAAAAACTTGAATGGAGCTGTGGATATTCTCAATTCAATATATGGTGACAACATTATTTTTTTGCATGTTCATTCAGACATAAGCCCACTTATTTCAATAATGTTAATTAATATATTAAATAGCAAATAGAAATAAATGACAACAATAAAATAGTTGTCATAGCTGCATATGCAAGCACTGCAACAGCAGCAACATCTGAAAACTAAAATCAGCTGAAAGGGTAGAAAGTGAATAAAATATGTGATATATTCAGATTTTAGCTCAGGCATGGTGAAACTTGGGCCCTCCAGGTGGTTTGGACTTCAACTTCCATAATTCCTAGTAGTTGGAGGAATTGCTAGGGCTTGCAGGGTCCAAGTTTGCTCATGTGTACTCTAGCTAGTTCTAACAGCTCCTCCCTGTTTTTGCATTCAGCAATGCCTTGTATTTTTGCTTTAAGTTATTTCTGTTTTATGGTAAGTAAATATCATTGAAATCATGGGAATTTGTTCATAGGGGCTTTGTCCTTGCCTTCCTCTGAGTCTGAAAAAACTGAGATTTGCCAAAGGTCATCCAAAGCAAAATTTGAACTCTGGTCTCCCAATGTCATAGTCCTGCACTCAAACCACTATACCATGTTGGCGCTCTAAATAGTACATTACAGTACTCAAACTGGGAATTCAATCTGAAATACATGTGGCTACAGGAGCATAAACTGGAAGGAATTACTCTGACAAGGGTAATAATAAACACAGTCACACCAAAAAGCAACATTCTTATAAAGTCCTTTAAGTGAACATCTGTTGTTCTATGTTAAATAGCCAGCTACTTCAAACATCTACCGATCTTCTTCATTACTCATTTCAGTTAATTGGCCTTTCCTCTCAGCTCTTTAGTTTGACATTTTAAAGCATACTGCTTTCTGAATTCAGCTGGAATTTTAGTTTTAGATATATGCACTGTCCTAAAGCATAGTCAATACTTTCCAGCCACTTCTTAAGACCTTCATAGTTTTACTAAATCAAGCAACTAATAATCTATCAAAATTTAGTTCAAATGAATAAAAGCTTCTTCTTTAATGGGTGGATTTTATCCAGCAGATTCTGAAGGAACTTGAATTGACAATTAAGATGATGAACCATACTTACAACGCAGTACTTTACACATCTAGGCAAAAGTAGGTTCCACTAATTTCAGAGATCTTATTCCCCAATTAATCTGTATACAATTTCAGTTTAAGAATTATTTTTAGAGTGAGTGTAATTTCTCCTTAGATTTCTACTGGCTGAGGAGTAAAGCTTCTAGCTGTGTGTAAATTGTATTATCAATCAATCAACTTTATTTCTTATGAGTTGCCCTCCACCAAAGGTGCTCTGGGCGACTTACACAATTAAAATAAACAGGTTACATAGTCACAGCTTGTTACTTAACAATCATAGGCTCTTCTGAAAGCATTATATGCTTTTGTGGACTAGATATATATATATACATAATCTTCTAAAAAGAAAAGAACAACAGGATAAAAGCAATTCTTTTCTTTGCAGTGAACTTACCTGCCCACTCATTTAGACTACAGGCTGTGCCAAGGTTTTAAACAAGAACTTTAAAAACATTAAAAAGACATTAGAGGATCTGTCTTCTACATCTTTAAGGCAAGGGGAAAATCACATTTAAAGATCAAACTAACATTAGCTAGCCCCATCAGGACATTATCTTGAGCATTGACCAGCAGTGACCTTTTGTTATCTAGACACTCAAGTTTTACAGTTTAATGTGAATCTCTAGGCTGTGTTGACTTCATGTCAGACCTGTAATTTTAGTCAAAGGCTCCAGGGCTTGAGGTGGCGGCTGGAGAAGGAGGGGAGGGGGAAATCTTGAGTGTTTCAAATGACTTCATTTTTATTCCTTTCTGGTACCAGCATCATTCTTTTATTATTTTCAGTGACAGGCAACCGTAAAATAAAAATTAAAAGCTACTTCTTACATCTGTACCATGAGGGGAAAAAAATCTGTCGATTCACCAGGTTGTAAAAAGAGAAAAAGAAAAAATATTATAGGGCAGGTTCAATACATCCTATGAGTAGTTTTAATAGGATCCTTGCCTTAGTAGAGAACCCAAGTAATTTTTTGCAGAAGTTGAAAAAGTAGTTGATTTTTTTTCTTCCACAAAAAAATCTAAATGATTCAAAGACATCAGATTTGGTTCAGGGGGAAAATCAACTATCTCGTTTATTTGGAGTAGTATAAAAAGTGTGTATGTGCTTCCAAACCACCTGTTGACTTATGGCGATCTCACAAATTTCATAGAATTTCTTAGGCAAGGAATATTCAGAAGTGTTTTTGCTACTTCCTGAAATACAACCAACAGGATCTGATATTTGTTGTCAGCCTCCCACCCAAATACTAACCAAGATAGCCCTGCTAGATGGATCTGGTTCCTTTAGAATATTTCAGCCACACATAAAAAATGCCCACTTAACACATGAAATAAATAATTTGTATTTTTTCTTTTCTTGGCCTGTAAGAGTAATCAAATGTTCAACTTGTCAAATGGTACCTATTTCATTGTCTCATACTAGTGGCATATTTTCATGAGCAGTAGGGTGGTTGGTTGTTCACATGAATCCCTTTCCTTCATCATGTTGAAATGTTGCCTTATGGGATTGCAGGACTATGTGCCAATATCCTGCTACAGGCTTCCGACTGCTGTCACTCATGGTGGAAACCTTACCTGGCCATCCACATTTTCAAATAGCAGGATAAATTACCCTTCACAGGTACCAATATAGAACTCCTCAAAGCAAGTGGGGACCTCCTTGTGAAAGAGGACAAAGTCAATACCCTCATCAGATACAGAGAAATTCAATCCACGTATGTTAGTGAGAGCTAGTGTGGTATAAAGCAGTCCTACTCAGTGGTGGTCATTAATGTGATGGTGCTCTTTGAGCCACCTCCTGTACTTTTAGACAATTTCCAAGAAAGAAAGAGTTTTGGTGCAATAGGGATAGCACGGGATGATCTAGAGCAGTGCTGTCCAACTTCTTCCGGCCCAAGGGCCGGAAGAAGTGTCACTGATAACCTGGGGGGCCGTAGGTGATCAGTGAGCGGGGGGTGGGGCTGATCGCGAGGGCAGGGTGGGGCGGGGCCACTCACGGGGGCGGGGCCACTCGTGGGGGTGGGGCCACTCGCTTACGTAGCCCCACCTCTTTCCCCCCGCCCGTGCCCTTGCCCGGATCCCGGGCGCCGGCGCGCCGGGGGGAAAGAGGATCGATGAAGGAGGAGGCTGTCAGCTGATTGCCTCCTCCTTCATCAATCCTCTTTCCTCCCGCCCGCGCCCTTGCCCCGATCCGGGGCGCCGGCGCGCGCGGGGGGAAAGAGGATCAATGAAGGAGGAGGCTGTCAGCTGATTGCCTCCTCCTTCATCAATCCTCTTTCCTCCCGCCCGTGCCCTTGCCCCGATCCGGGGCGCCGGCGTGCGGGGGGGAAGAGGATCAATGAAGGAGGAGGCTGTCAGCTGATTGCCTCCTCCTTCATCAATCCTCTTTCCTCCCGCCCGCGCCCTTGCCCCGATCCGGGGCGCCGGCGTGCGCGGGGGGGAAGAGGATCAATGAAGGAGGAGGCTGTCAGCTGATTGCCTCCTCCTTCATCAATCCTCTTTCCTCCCGCCCGTGCCCTTGCCCCGATCCGGGGCACCGGCGCGCGTGGGGGGAAGAGGATCAATGAAGGAGGAGGCTGTCAGCTGATTGCCTCCTCCTTCATCAATCCTCTTTCCTCCCGCCCGCGCCCTTGCCCCGATCCGGGGCGCCGGCGTCTTGCGGGGGAAGAGGATCAATGAAGGAGGAGGCTGTCAGCTGATTGCCTCCTCCTTCATTGATCCTCTTTCCTCCCGCCCGTGCCCTTGCCCCGATCCGGGGCGCCGGTGTGCGCGGGGGGGGGGGAGAGGATCAATGAAGGAGGAGGCTGTCAGCTGATTGCCTCCTCCTTCATCAATCCTCTTTCCTCCCGCCCGTGCCCTTGCTCTGATCCGGGGCGCCGGCGCGCGCGGGGGAAAAGAGGATCAATGAAGGAGGAGGCTGTCAGCTGATTGCCTCCTCCTTCATCAATCCTCTTTCCTCCCACCCGCGCCCTTGCCCCGATCCCGGGCGCCGGTGCACGCGGGGGAAAAGAGGATCAACGAAGGAGGAGGCAATCAGCTGACAGCCTCCTCCTTCGCCCCTCCTCCTGCCCCACGGACGCGCTGCGGCTCCGATTGCGAGCTGCGGTGCGGGGAAGGGAAGGAGGAGGGGCGAAGGAGGAGGGGCCAGCTCTCTTCCTCCTCCCTGTATCGCCGCCTTCTCTCTCTCTCGGCGCCGCCAATGCAATGCAGTTTGCAGCGGCGACACCGAGAGAGGGAGAAGGGGGCGATACAGGGAGGAGGAAGAGAGCTGGCTCGTCCTCCCTACACTGCCCCCTTCTCCCTCTCTCGGCGCCACCGATGCAAACTGCATCGCATCGGCGGCGTGGAGAGAGGGACGGAGGGGGCGGTGCAGGGAGGAGGAGCTGGCTCACTTCCCCTCCCTGCCCCCTCCCCCCTCCCCCGGCCACCATTTTTAAATAAAAAATTTAGAATTTTTTAAAAAAATTAAAAATGGCCATCAGGGGCATAGCGGGGGCTGTGTCCAACAGGCTGGGTGGGCGTGTACAGCCCCCGGGCCGCCAGTTGGACAGCCCTGATCTAGAGATAGCTTAAAGTGTACTACATCTATATTGTAAATTATACTGTGCATTTATATCCCAGTTTTCCACTCATAATTATAATGCATGGAATATGTTGTCATGAATGGAAAGCTTCATTATAAAATCCCCCAGTTTTACCCATGGAAACATGTTACTTGTTAGGTCTGTTTGAAACCTTTGTCAATAATGGCATCCCCCCCATAACCTCCAAACGCGCAGAAAGCCCACATACCTCCTTTCTGTTTGTCCTGTCCTGTCTGTACAAATGGCATTGAATGTTTGTCGCGGATGTGTACTGTGATCCACCCTGAGCCCCCTTGGGGAGATAGGGCAGAATATAAATAAAGTGTTGTTGTTATTATTAATTCTATAATCCTTACCTTCTGTTGCCTTAACATCTTGCCTCTCCGTACTGCATAGGAGTTTCGCATCACATCTTATATGGGCTTGAAGGAAAGTAATCAAACAATGAATTGTGGTTAATTCTCCATGCAATAACTAATATCTAGACTGTTTGAAAAGTCACAGATTTAACTCATTCTTTCCAATTTCATAATCAATCTCAAAGAGCTGATATCAAAAGCTACTGATCAGACCAGGAGCTGACAGAAAATACTGTGGGATAAATAAAACATGCATGGATCTCCAAAATACAATTGGGAGTAACAGGTGCAAAATCTTGGACCTTCTCATATTTTAATTAGTCTGCATGTGCCCAAAGACACACATTTATATTAAACAGTAACTGTAACAACAGGTAGCTTCGCTTCTTTTATAGTGTAACTGTAAACTTATTTTATGGTTGTAGATTTTATATGGTAACATTGCTTTGCTGTATCTTCTCTCTTTCTTTTAAATCATGGGCACCTAATATGTTGCAAATGTTTCATAACTCGTATAGTAAGATTTAAAAATAACACTTTTCTCATTACACATTGGATGTTTTGATTACTTTTAAACAATGAGAGTTATTTAAAACTTCATAACTATTATATATGTTAATTTACTACTGAGAGACATTGGTGAATGCAATGGTACCTAATTACTTTTACAAATAAAAATGCAAATTCTGTAATCAAGATAAATCACAAGCACAGGGTGAAAAAATTGGACACTTCAGTGGAAAAATAAGAAAAGAATTCAAGCAAAATATAGTTATGAAATTAATTAGATTTTCCACCCTCACCTAATTTCTTTGCCCACCACCACCATGTTGACACAGCTAAAGAATTAGACAGTTAATTATGCAGTAATAATGGCCATTAATTACTGATTTTGCACATGGATTGATTAGATAAGATGTTGAATGTAATATTTTTGTGATGGCTTTCTTTCTTGTTTGTTGCTGCTGTAGAAAATTGATATTTATGCAAGCAATGTATTTCAATAGCAGTAGTTTGTTATAGCTATTTACTGTTCTGCAAGTTTTGCCCAATAAAAAATTTCAAAATATATTGAACATACTGATATTACAGTATGTGCTCGTTCTCATGATAATCAGTAAAACAAACAAGTACTTAAGTTGCTGAATGAGATAGAGGATATTATCATACCAAAACACTCTTCTGCTACAGCTATTTAGCACAGATAATAGGTATAACTGTGTTGAGCATCTTTGATATCGACATCTTTTCAGTACCACAATGTCTCCAATTCCCAGTCCATGGTCCTGTGATCATACTTCTGCACACTCTCATAATGCTGCCTTTCTGCACTACAGTGATTCCTCTGTTTTTATTTTTAGTGCAATTTTGTAATTTCAGAATTGAAAACAACAGCAACAAAAAGCAACAGTATACATAGAATTAAAGAAAAACACAGAGTTTGGGAACAGCAAAGGAGAATGGAGAAAAGGGGAGAGAAGGAGAATCTGCTTCATGAATTCATATTACTGATGGCACGCTGGCACAGAAGTAGAAAGGACACATTGTACCAATGAAGTAGTAGGATTGGGAGCTATTGACAGTTTAATTAGTCAATAGCTAGTGACAGATGGGAGGAAAACTGGTAGTGGGATACACATAGAGGAGTGCACATAGGGGCAGTCACCAAAGATTCCAGTTACAATACCAGTTTGCCTTCCTCATGTTATAAAGTCTAGAGCCAGCCATCTCTCCATCTCAGTGTGATAGTTGTTGGGCGATACCATTTAACTATCTGCCCAAGCACACCGCAAAAGAGGGGAAAAAATCCAAATGTATCATAATGGAACTAGTTATTTGAATCCCCACTTGAGCTCCCCCACATGTAATCAACTTACTCAATTGCCAGAAACTGTTCAAAGTACAAAAGTAGTTTACACTCAATTAACTCATGGCTGGGGATAAGGGAATGGGGAATGGAGCCTTGTTCTTCCTTACAAACTTAGGTACTGCTGTAATCTGTGCTAGTATATGTATTCTTCTCAATTAATAGCTTTTGCCTCCTTCACCACACTCTGAAGTTGCTTGGCTACATGTTCCAGTTTTCATCTGTGCAATGCCTAGAGCAGTGCTGTCCAACTTCTTCCGGCCCAAGGGCCGGAAGAAGTATCACTGATCACCTGGGGGGCCGCAGGTGATCAGTGAGCGGGGGGCGTGGCCACTCCCGGGGGCGGGGCCACTCCCGGGGGAGTGGCCGGCCTCCTGCACGGCCCGCCCATTTTCAGGAGGGTTTCCCTGGGCGACGTTAGGCTGGGTGACGCCTGACGTCACCCAGCCTAACGTCACCCAGGGAACCCTCCCGCCAGCCTGGATGGCTGGTGGGGAAGCGAGAAGCGCTGCTCGCTTTCCCGCCAGCCTTCCAGGCTCGGGAGGTTTTTGCCTGGCTCCTGTGTCTCTCTGAGCAGAGAGACACAGGAGCCGGGCAAAACTCCCCGCCAGCCTGGATGGCTGGTGGGAGAAGCGAGCGCCGCCGCTTTCCCGCCAGCCTTCCAGGCTTCGGGAGGGTTTTTCGCCCGGCTCCTGTGTCTCTCTGAGCAGAGAGACACAGGAGCCGGGCAAAACTCCCCGCCAGCCTGGATGGCTGGTGGGAGAAGCGAGCGCTGCTCGCTTCCCGCGAGCCTTCCAGGTTTGGGGAAGGGTTTTCGCCCAGCACTGGCATCTCGAGTGCCGGGTGAAAACCCTTCCCCAAACCTGAAGGCTCTCGGGGAAGCGAGCGCCGCTGCTTCCCGCCAGCCATCCAGGCTGGCGGGGGAGTTTTCGCCGCTGCCGTGATGCCTTAGAAGGGAGGGAGGCACCGCGAGGGACCCCCTCCCTTTCAAGGCATCGGCTCTGGAGAGAGAGGGAAGAAGAGGGCGGTGCAGGGAGGAGGAGCTTGCTCTCTGCCTCCTCCCTGCACCGCCCCGTGTCCCTCTCTCGCCGGCGGCGATGCAAACCAGTTTGCATCGGCGCCGGCGAGAGAGGGAAAAAGAGGGCGGTGCAGGGAGGAGGAGCTGGCTCACTTACTCCTCCCTGCCCCGCCTCCCCCCCGGCCGCCATTTAATTTTTTTAAAAAAAAATTAAAAATGGCAGCCGGGGGCATAGCGGGGGCCGGAGCCAACAGGCTGGGGGGCCGTGTACGGCCCCAGGGCCGCCAGTTGGATAGCCCTGGCCTAGAGGTTATGGGAGTGGGAATAAGGATTTCCTATAGACAATACCTGTTTCTAACTGTGGCACCTGCACTGTTGCTCAAAACTTGATCATGACAGTTAGAAGACTCTTGAGAACAGCATGATTTTGGAGGACAACAGGAAGGGAAAGTGATAAATATCAGAAGCCCTCCTTTACTTGCATGTATAGATGTGCCTTTGTATATGGAATTACACTTTTGGAGTCAAGATACTGGTTACATTTACACATAACTATAAACCATGGTTTAATATTTAGATGTAAGAGTAGCAAGAAGACACAGAATTACACACTCCATCTTCCATCATCATTTGGCATAGTCTCAGAGCAGAGACTGGACATCTTTGCTTCCATTTTTAATTAGCCACAAATGACATCTTACATCCGAGCCCATACAAACTATTGTTAGCATTAAATATAGTTTTGAGCAGCTTTTCCCAATCTTGAATCCTGAGATATTGTTGAATTGCAATTGCCTGAATCCTTAGCCCATCCAGTGAGACGTAGCCCAATGTCTGGTTACCCAAGGTTATGAACAGCTGAATTAGAGAAATGAACTAATTTCAGACTATTTGTTTAATTAAAGCTTTTTCTGGTCTTTATATAATTAAACCAGGATCCTGCCTTTTAGAAACTTAGAACAATGGGTAGCACTAATTATGGGTTAATTTTGAAAAAAGCAGTATCCTAGTTTAAATACTCAAATAATAAACAAAGTTTAGGCTCAGATAAAATAAATAAGACATGGTTTAGCATGATGTGGAATGAGTAAGAGCAAATTGGGAACTTTTTTGGGGGGACGAATCTCAGTTTGCTGTTGGGTGCAAAACAGGCACCATGGCTTATGGTTAACTCTGGATATTTAATAATTTAATTTGTGGGTATATCCCAGTTCTGATCTTTCTCTTTTTTGTTCAAGGACAGCTGTTCTGAGGTCAGAGATGGACTGTCCAGAAAGATTGAAGTGTTCTGCAATTGGTTTTTGTGTATTCCCATTCCTAATGTCTGATTTATGTCAATTTATTATTTGGTCCAGAGACTGTCCTGCTTGCCAAATGTAGAGTGCTGGAGGGCATTGTTGACAGAGGATGGCATAAATCCCATTAGCAAATGAATAAATGAAGTGGGTGTAATAGTGTGGGTGATGTGCTTAGGTCCTGTGATGACATTTCCTGTGTAAATGTGTGGGCAGTGTTGTTATTTGAGTGTGTAGCATGGTTTTGTTCTATGTCTCCATGTATATTGTGTGTCTTTCTTTAGTCAAGTAACTATTTGAGGTTGGGAACATGTCTTTAGGTAAGTAAAGTACTTCCTCCATGAACCCTTGAGAGACCAGCTTTATTATGCAGAATAAGATGTAGTTCATTGATGATATGTATGAGTGGTTTTGGTGTTCCCTTGTTTTGAAAATGATCAATATTTGTTAACCGTATATGACATTCAAATGGAGAAAATGAGTAACCAGGCCAGTGAGTAATGAATTAATTGAATACTGAAATGACCATTTCCAAACCATCTGTCGCCAATGGAGGAAGGAGAGGAGGAAACAATGTCCAAGCCAAAAGTGTGTGAATGAAATACTACCCTTGGTTCAGTATTACATGTGAACCATCTCTCTCTGTAGAAGAACATATCCTCAACTTTTTCTCTGCTTCTTATAACATTATAGCACAGGGATTGTAAGCTCTCCTACTGTTGGATCTCAGATTTCCAACTCATTATAAGGAAGGATTGAGGAATGCCTATCCTTCCCTCCCACAGATGGACTAACTAGTCATTTCTCAAGTTTCTTTTTCTCTGCTTTATTGGTCCATTGATCCCAAAAATCCCACTGATGGTCACATGAGGTTAAAAAATGACAAGAATATCGTCAAAACATCATTTAAGGTCTCCACAGTTCCGGTGCCTATAAAAGTTGTAATCTTTTGCCCAATGATATAGCCTATCTTGATTTTGTCTATCTGGAAGCATATAAGGAAAATGTTGTCATTTTTGTTTCAGTACGCTTCAAAAATTGATGTGTTTTCTACCCTCAGCACTGGTGTGTGTGTGTTTCTTCAAATTGCCTCAGGCTAAATCTTTGCAATTTGGGAAAGGTCTTCTGAGAAGCTTGAATCTATCCAGTGCCAGCAGGGGATGAAAATGGAAGTTCAGCAAAGTTGTGAAGGTGACAGAAATATCATCACCTGATGAGAACTTTGCTGTAACTACGAAGAAACTGACAGAAACAAAAACTATCTAAAGAAATCAAAGGGAAAAAGAGATGAAACAGCCCAAACCAAGGAAAGGACTATAGGAGTATAAAATACTCTTCCTAAAATAAGAACTGTTGAAAACTACAAGAGGGAGAGATCAATATTTTATTTCATGAAGAGGAAAGTAAAGCTTCTTTTAAATGAATCAAACTGATGTATCCAATTAAAAATCATACACTTAAATCAATAAAACAAAACAAAAAAAGTTCAAGGACGTTTGTCTGGGATTGTCTATTTTTGTGAATTCGGGTAGGCTCTAAGCATGACCCATGTTCATATGTGTTGAAACTATGTTTTACTTTGTCATAAAAATTGTTTCGTTTAATATGCTATGACATTTGAAGGACTACTTTCATGCTCCCATATTCAATGTCACATTCCTAAGCAGGGATGTAGAAGTGTGAAATGGGTTACGGATAGGTTCAACAGGGATCTATGACAATTAATTCTATAAAGAATTAATAAAGTTCTATGTGAAAGAGCAGTAACTAAACTGAGACTATTCTATGACTACCATGGACTGCTAAAAAGAGAGATAAATTGGTTCTAGAGCAAATCAAGCCTGAACCCTTCCTATAAGCCATGATGACTGAAATGAGATTGTAGTGCTTTAGACATATCTTGAAAAGACATGTCTCTCCAAAAAAGATAACAATATTCCATAAAGTAGAAAACAGTAACAAAAGAGGAAGACTGCATTCAGATGGATAGACCCAGTCAAGAAAATCCATTTGCCCAAGGATGAGCTTGGGCAAGTCATACTCTCTCAGCCTCAATAAAACCTCATCTGAACAAATCTTGTCAGATAAGTTTTAACTTCAGGTTGCTGTATGTTGAAAACTACTTGAAGGCAAATAACAAGTACAAATACAGCTGCTGCTGCTTGTTACTGGTTTGGAAGCCTTAAAATAACAAGGATCAGCAAACTGAAAGAAATAAACAAAGGCACACATTTGGAACGGATATAGGATTTAGCATCAGCTTCAGCGCTTCTTTCCCTTTCATCTTTAAGATGCATGTAACGAGGCTGAGAGAAAATGACCAAATTCTTGACATTTTGTAATGACAGACTAATACGACTTCTGCATGCTGCTAGACAGACTCTTTGAATCATGGCAACCAGTCATGTGCATAAGATTCATATCTTAATCATATATTTTACACTTTGTCAGCCATAGCTTCATTCTTGGTTATATCTTCTGCATCGCCAGCATATGTGTTAAGGATTTGCACTCTAAGAAATAATGTTAGGATTCACCTTCACAGTTAGATGCCTTGGATCAACTAGTCCGGCCCATATTGAAAACAATGACAAAACAGTTATGTTGGGAAGAATGGATTGATTCTGAACTCACTTGGGTTGCAATTTGTCTGCTGTAGGAATATGGGAAGTAGCATGACAGACCCAGAGAGAATGCAAGGCATACAGCAGAATTCAAGGCAACAGCACAGTGTGAGCTTAGATTTGAACAATGTGATATTTTTCTATTTCTAAGTAAAGGCAGAAGCCTGTAAACTATACAGTAACAAGTGGAAACCAACCAACAGAAGCTAGGATATGAATGTAAATCTATATCAATCTATGCATTTATAAATGTTTTATACATCTAACAACCATCTGCATGATCATAAATAATCACAACAAATCTAAATCATACTTTTCAAGAGTCAGTTAGACTGAAGTCCTTGGAAGGAGGGAAAAACCTAATGGCTTCAATTATATTTCAGTCCTTCATTTGGTATAAAGACAGACATATTTCAATATAGCCTTCATCGGTGACAGGTATACATCTTAAAGTTAGCCAGTGTCTTCTTCAGCCATGAAACAACCTTAACACAAAGGCATTCACAATCTATTAACACTAAAACCTTTCTTTCTCTCTATACCATTACAACATAAAACAAGACCAGCACCTGAACCTTGAATCCCCTTTAAGTAACAATGTTAAAGTAATATAATTATACTTTCATTACTGGGGAACATAATTACAAGTTATTTGTATGTAGTTTCCCCCAGTATTTCTTGGAAAAGATGAAGCTATACAATATCTGCTGGATTTCATTCTGATTTCAGATGCAAAAATGCAAACATAGTTTTGCAGATTAGGCATAATGGAAAACTTTGATTATTCAGATGTATTTAGTCATGGTACACAGTGGAATAATGAGCAAAACAGAGGCATTTATAAATTCATAAATGAGGTATGGTATATATGGGTTCGACTGCAGACCTAAACTTAAAGTTGTCCATCAACAACACCTTTTAGGTTAATGCAAAATATGTTCATTCTCTATTAAAGCCCGAATGAGAGACATTTGAACTAGTTTGAGTTTCCAAAGTTAATTCAATATAGCTGAATTAATTGGAAAGAACAGTAGTGGTTCCATTGTCAGAGCCCTGCATTGTTGTTCTTTTCAAAGGGAAGTATTGAACTCTTAAATCTTAGATAATTGAAATTTGCTCCAGCAACTTGGCTCACAATGTCTAGGAAAGATTACAGCAGGACATCCGTGTCAGCAATTTCAGGACTGGACCCGAACTATTTTGTATTATCGGTATTATTTTGAAAAGCTTAGGAACCAGACAAAAGAGAGTTGTTTCATATGCTAGTCCAATTTTCTCTGCTGCATTGAACATGGCAGATTGTATCACAAGTGTGGTGTTGGTGGTCACTGACATATCAATAGATCACTTTCATCATTACCTCCTTGGGAGAAGTTGTATTGCTTGATGTGATCATGCTGTTGTCTTGTGGTTTTTGAAAAAGCCCTGAGGGAACTTGACTCTGCAGCTGTAAATAACATAGTATGATTTTCTAACTCAGCATCTTCATGGACAACAGACTCAATGGGATGCTGATGTCTTCTTAAGCACAGTATATGTTATGACATTTGTAGTAAGCAGAAACCTGAATGACGACAGCTCGTATTCAGATGTTAAAATTTGAATGTTCTTTTTCCAGTACAATTTTCTCTAGATATAATGGAATAATGCCCTCTATGCAATTCAAGAGTCAACAGTAGCATATATATATATAGACACACACACACACACACACAGTATATATATATATATATATATATATATATATATATATTCTAGAATTGCTTGCTCTCTCATTCATATTTCTCTTTTTCTACCAAATGGGATGCAAATGGCAATATTACATTTTATATCTATCTTTCCAATCTAGCTACCTTTTAAAATATCATTGTATTAAAATTATGCACAGAGTTAAACACAATGCTCCAAAGGTAAAAAAAACCCCACACACATTTGACATTTTAAGGCAACACTGTAAACAAAAACAACAAAAAGACTACAAAATTATATCAAAACTTCTAACTATCCTGTCTACAATTATATGGTAATTTTAAGGTACTGCCTCCTTGCTTTTAACCTGTTACACTCAGTCTTTAAGTTTTCTCTTATTAATGCTCAAAACCAGTAACAATTTTATCATCTTAGTTCTTCCTCTTTGAAACTATAGATGTTCTGAAACCACGGCATTCACTGTGGCAAAAATAGTTTCCATGAAATATTTTTACTTTCGAAAGTTTTGGGAAACTTATGTGTCCTTTCAATATAATGTGTACAAAGCATAGACATAAATGGCACAATAGCTAAAAATTGTACTGAGAATATGGTGACTTAAAGGTTATAGTTGTCAAATTTCCCAGCATACACACAGATCCTCTCTTTTCCCACAGCCTTGACAATGATAACAAGACCTCTATTTATTTTGCACAGGAAAAATAAGTGATGAAATCCATAATAACAAGAAATGATGAGCCAGTGGTTAAGACATGGGATTTATATCCGAATTCCTACCAAACCTATCTGATAAGGCTGTTGGTAATCCATTTAAGTGAGACTCATACACGTAGTTGTTTCCTTGGGGAAAAGATATGGTTTAAAGAACACTACTGGAATAATAAATGTACACATGTATACAGCCATCTGTACCTACAGATTATGAACATGCAGATTCAACCATTTACAGCTAGGAAATATCCCAACTCTCCCATCTCCAAAAGTTCCCAAAGGCCAACCTAAATTTTACCATTTTACACACGGAAAAGAATTATACTACATCATTGTATGTAATGGATCGTCATGAATTTTGATATCCATAGGGGAGAACCAAACCACAGCATAAACCCAGGGTGTCAGGCCGCTCTAACTTCGAAGAAGCACCACACGGCAGATGACTGGTAAATCCATTTTCTTTATTAAAGGATCAAGAAGCTGTAGCAACCCCGTTCTCCTTCGTGCCTGGGGGGCAGGGGGCGGCCCCAGGGGTCCCACTTGCATTAGGGCCAATTGCGGCTGATGGGGAGATAGATGAAGGGGATGATGAGGTAGCTGGGCCTTCATCTCCCACAGAGAGTTTGGAATTGGATGATGGCTGGCCTGATGGGTATGAAAGCTGGGGAAGTCAGGCCAACACTGAAAGTGCTGATTCAGATAATCAGTATGAGAAACCAGGTGGTTTCGGTTCGCAAGAAAGGGTCAGGGGGATAGTGGAGGATGAGCCCATGGAAGCTGAAAGGGAGTCTGGCTCTCACGAAGATAGCGACCCAGGTGCTGGGAGGGAAGGACGGAGCTTTGATAGGAGACGGAGCATTGAGTCCAGTAGGAGGGAATGGCATCGAAGCCTAGAGCGCCAAAGGAGTGTTTGGTCCCGTAGTACAGATTGGCGCCGAAGCCTAGAGCGGCGTAGATCTCACCAAGGGGATTAAGTATAGGATCCGTGGGAACGGATCCTCAGTTGCTCGGCCACTTCTGATTTGAAGGGAGTGAAGCGAGTGAAGATCCACGGAGCCAGGATTTAGGCTCTTGCCTTGCCAAGAAGTTTTTTGGGCCTTGATTCCTTGAACTTTGCCTCGTTGAATTGCCACGGACCAAGTTTGCTTTGATCCGCATTGCTTTTGCGGAACTTTTGCTACGTTTTGCCTTTGGATTTATCTATGAACTCTTTACCCTTTTGATTGAACTTTTTGATACTTTTATGGACAGTTACCCTTTTCACCTGTTTTTATTATTCAATAAATAGTTAGCTGATTACTGTCTCTGTGTGTTTGATTAAGGGGCTGGGCCGAGACCCTGCATTGTGACAGAAGCTTAATACCAGGAACGCCCGTGCAAGGCTGTGCTTGGCTTTTATACCCACACCCAGTCTGATGCAACCACATGCAACAGCCCAGCCCAGCTAGAGCCACACCCAGTCTGATGCAATCACATGCAACAGCCCAGCTAGAGCCATGCCCAGTCTGATGCAACCACATGTAACAGCCCAGCTAGAGCTTCCCCCCAAGTGTAGCTCCCCCAAGGTCAGCCTGCCAGGTGTTTCACAGATATGTGTGTGTGTGTTGGGATAAGGTTAGGGCCTTGGCTTCCAAGCCTGACCCTGGCTGGGAAGACAGGCACCTGACACCAGGGTCTATTGTAGTAGAATATAATAATGTGGTGGCTATACTTTTCACCCCAATAAACCCCCGTGCATTTGCTATAAAACTCCCAAGTCATCATGTGTATTTCTCAGACACTCACAACTTACCCAATGTGCTTGGCTATTTCAGTTATCTATAGTGTGAACGAAACATGCAGCCCAGACAGTGCTCAGGAGTCTTCTCCAGCTGCCCATTGTCTGGGAAGTAAACAGCAACTGACAAGCTGTCATTCAGATAAATTTGCCCTCTGCTACAGATCTTTGCATCTAAAATCTTTAAACTTTCAGGGATCTTTAAGCTTCCAGGGATCCCAAGAAGCAATATCTGAACCACATTACAGAGGTGTTGTGAAAACTGAGCCATGTAATCCTTTACAAAAAAAGAGAGATCCCACTTCCCTTCCATATGCCTAGCATTCTGTTGGGCTCCATATTTCTGTCCTCCAGGGTTCTGTAGATTAAATGTTTGAATGGAACTGTACCAGGTTCCCGTCTGAGTTGGAGACATCATTTTACTGAATTAAACCTGGCAGGAACATAGCCTCAGAGGAATTCAGCAATGCAAAAAGCAACAAATGGAAAGGTCAACACACGTGGTACACCTCTTCCTTTGAAATCAGCACCAAGAAAGACCTATTATAAAGAGAAAACAGTGATAGATTTTAAGATAATGCATTGTTCTGTATGGAGTCAGATAAAAAAATGGAGTAAGCTGTGTACATAGGTGACAAGGTGTGCGGGTGTACTAAATTCCTGAACAAGTCAATGTATCTAGTATAAGGCCAGCTTTGTTATAAATGAGGTAGAGAACTGTACTAACAATTAAATATGATTTTCCTGCTTTTTCATGAGACGTTAAGTCTTATGCTTGAGGCATCAGCTTCTCTCTGCTTAATGGTAAGACTGGCTCTGACGTTGCAAGGACAGAGAGAGGAGAAATGGGAAACAATTTGACATCCAGATCAGAAACACAATTTGCTGTGAAGTCGTGCAGTGTCAAATATTTCCAAGGAAATATGTCTAGCATTGCTTTGAAAAGCCTCCTTGACATGTGTCTGAGGGACACTCCAGGACTTCTGCTATGCCTGCCAGCTGCAAGACATGTATCACTACTGCCCTCAAAGACATATTTTACATTACATGTTTGATATGTTCTTTATAAATACTAAGAAAAAAGTAAAAAGCTGACCCCTTGTATCATTTGGCAACTCAGTTATAATATTCAAGCCTGGGAATGAAGTAGCATCAAAAGTCAGAGAGACGTTTATTTTGGCAATTCCTGATCTGCAATAGGCTGTGCAGTCAGGGTTGGAAGCAATAGGAAATTATATATTTTATGAGTAAAAGTCACTACACATTAGAGTTTCAATATTTTGTGTGTCTGTGTGTGTGTGTGTGGGGGGGGCATCTCGAGATGGGACCAAAACGTCCATTTTCTGCTTAAGTATTTTTTTCTTTATAAAGCATTTTAAAAATTGTTTTCCAGCAATGTAAGACCTTACTATACAATAGATGAAATCTAATTATGTTAAACATTGCTTATGTTCCCAATATACTCTGTCTAAAACAAAACACTAAATACTAACTCCCCTCACCCACTTACTACCTAAAAACTCTATAACAAATAGAGAAAATGTATTTTCGTGTATGTGCAATATAGGGATGGAGGGATGGTTTACATGTTTTGCTCAGGGGCTGCATAATTTCCATTTTTGCTGTAGCAAATGATTTAGGATGCAATTCACCCTCGGAACCAAATAACAAAATAGTCATAGCATAGCTTAGTGCAGCTCTGCTCCACAGAGTATGGGATCTGTGATCATAATATGGCTCATAACCTCTCTCTACCCCCTGCCATTTCCCATCCACATGTGACCATGGAATACCCCTTCCAGCACAAACTGTATGTAAGCATACTTTGTGATTAATATCTGCAATTAATATGATCTAGCTTTACAAAATAGTTGCGTGTAAAAATATGAAAGCTAATAAGTCCACTGTCTGCAGCACAGATGTATAACAGCAACAGCCAAGATTTGGCTGATGAGGCTTGACAGAAGCAATATTTCAGTCCTGGTATTGAGATCTAGCGCGCTCCAACACAAGCTTTTAGCTTGCTCATCAGACTCATTCTATCATTGGCTTCCAGAAGTCCTCAGCATCCACTTTCAAACTGACAGAAATAAATAGAGTATGAAAACCCCTGGCTCAAATTCCATTTAGCTCTCTAGATAGTGCAAGTATTGGGAATCTAAAGTTTGCGGCACATATCATGCAATGCATACCAAGTCAAGAATATATTACCTTATTTGATTAATTGGTAGTTAAATTCCTGTTTTCTCATATTCATGTAATATTCTGTGGATTGGACAATTTTTTTCCAAATTATACAGCCAATGCTGATCCTAGCTTGTGTGTTTTATTTTTAAAACATATTTATTTCTGTAACAAATGGAAACAGCATTCACAATACCACCTATCAACAAGAGCAATAACTAAGGTTGCCTCTAAACTATAGAATTAATGTAATAGTTTGGCACCACTTTAACTGCCATCGCTCTGTGCTATGGAATCATGGGAGCTGTAGTTTTGCAAGGTCTTTAGCCTTCGTTCACAATTCTGCAGCATTGAGCCATGGCAGGTGTAGTCGTGTCAAGTTGCATTAATTATACGGTGTTTATGCACCCTAACAGGAGAGACTCTTTTGTGTAAACCAAATTGAATAATATATGGATTTTCTTTGCTAAAGCACTGAGATGTGTGTTCCAAAATCAAATGTCATTAGGAAGTCTATAAATAAAATAAATCAAATCAAAACATATGGATGCGAGGAAAGGCATATGGACCCTGCATATGTTGTAATACATCTTCAGAAAGAAGCATGTCATGCAGCTGATAGGAAGTACAGCATGCTGTTCTGGTACTATTAAAGGTTATTGACCTTCGGGTGTCATTGTATAATTACTTGGACATAAGTTGCTATTTACAAAACATATTTATCACTGAAGGTTGTTGAAATACTAATAAACAGTTCAATCGTTCTTTTCATAGTAATTCCAGTGGAAGTATGAGGAATCTAACATAAGAAGAACATGGTTTTGCAACTCTTGAGCCAAATGAATTCCAAACATCAAAAATTGAAATGCCTCCAAGCAGCAGCTGAATAATGCAAATTGTTTGCTTTCATTGAGAAATATGTTGGTATCTGCCAGCCAGTTTTGGCTTTTCTTGCTGCAGTCCCAGTCCCAAAATATCCAATTGCCAGTGCTTCATTGTTCCCCAAACATAGCTACCTATGTAATTGATTTTATGGTGAAATGAACTGACTTGCTATAAGTAAACTGAACAAGGAAAAAGAACTTCCAAAATAATTTGACAGCATTGGCATTTCATTTTTTATTCTAAATTGTATTTGCAATTGTTATTTTGGAAAAAAGTGATAAGATTGTGCAAGACAATCTATTTTGCTTAACAAAAACACCTGGCTGAATCAATTCCCAGTCCAAGCTACTGTAATTGCTGGTGTAAATAGATTTTGTCACCCCCCAGTTTATTCCTAAATCTATCAGGTGTGCTATAAATGTCTGGTTATATATTGTGTTTATTCTGTATTTTACTGCTCCTATAATGAGGATATACTATATATATTTCTTTGACTGGACCCAGAAGAATAGTATAGCATGGCTCATGGTAGAGGACTTCCTTTGACCCACATCCTCATGGCAGACCCTCTATCCTCTTGAAAGAGTTACGTACAGGGTTTATATATCTTCTAGACCAGTGTTTCCCAACCAGTGTGCCATGGCACACTAGTGTGCTGTGAGCGATCATCAGGTGTGCCGTGGGAAATTGGAACCTCCAATACCCTTTCTTCCCCCTCCTGCTGAACACTTTTTCTTCTCCACTAGGGCTCCCTTCTTCCCAGCCTCGCTCTGCTCGCTTTGTCTCTTTCTGCCATTCCTGCCAGGATATCTATGTTGTGTTCATCGAAACAGGTCCAGGTTTCACACTGAGTGTATAAATACATTTAAAAACATATTAACTATATGTATTACTGTGTTAGAGTGTCATTTTGTGTCATTTTGGTTGGTGGTGTGCCCCAGGATTTTGTAAATGTAAAAAATGTGCCGCGGCTCAAAAAAGGTTGAAAAACACTGTTCTAGACAAGAGCAAACAGTCCGTCCAATACCAGCAGACAGGCCATGGATGCAGTCTATTATCTTTAAATCCCCATCTTGTCACACATTTAGTAAACTAGGTAGTGATACAACAACTCATGTTATATTAATCAAATATTTCCTAAAGTATCTTCAATAAAGAAAAGATTGAATTTCAGCTCCACCTAATCTTCTGACTTCCATCCATTAGTGCAAAGGTCTTGATACTAGACTTACTCAAAGGCATAATGGGAACCTTGAATGATAGACCATTATTAGGTTTTATTCTAGAGGTATTTCTAGCAGTTCAGAAAATGTTAGTGTTCCCCAAAAGCATGTCCATGTATGTCTGTGGATTATTTTGTTTTGGTTATCTAAAACAGAATTTTTGGGAATGGAATTCACAGTGAATATACTGCATATGATTGGGAAACAAAGCCTTTGGCAGACAAACCTGTGCCAAGTTTTTCCTGGCAAAACTAATTTGTCCTAACACACCTCTGAAACACCTTCTATTCTATCATCCAAGCACCAAGAACAAAAACAGTGATAGGTATTTTCACAACCATCAAAAGGAGGTATCAATGGGTGGATCAATCTTCCAAAGGACATGAAGAAGGAAATATATTATATCCTATAGCCCAGGCACGGGCAAACTTCAGCCCTCCAGGTGTTTTGAACTTCAACTCCCACAATTCTTAAAAGTCTAATGACTGTTAGGAATTGTGGGAGTTGATGTCCAGAACACTTGGAGAGCTGAAGTTTGCCCATACCTGCTATAACCTTAGGGATGTCATCAGGGCCGGTCGGACCATTAGGTGGAGTAAGCCGTTGTGTAGTGCGGCCTCTTCTGGCATGGGCGCTCCACGCGGTGGGGGGGGGGGGCGTTCCGCCCGCCAGCCAGCATCCTGGCGTCACGGTCGCTGACCTGCAGCACTGCGGCCTGCGGCTGCCCGCTTTTGCGGCTTGCCGCTTGTGCGCGTGGCCTGTCCAATGAGTGTGCATCCTCCTCCGCCACAGCCACCACCTCCTTCCTTTGTCGGGGGAGGCAGGGGAAGGAAGGAGCGCCCACTTTGTTCCTCTCAGCTGCCATCCCACCTCTGAGCCCCTTGGGAGGCGCCAGACAGGCCCAGATTCAGCCTTGCCTTCCTCCTTTGCCCGCCCGCCCGGCGGCCTTCCTCCTTCTCCTCCGTCCTCCTCCTCCTCTTCTGTCATGGGAGTGAGGAAGGGAGGCTGCAAGCGCCGCCGCCAAAGACCCCGCCCCAGCAGAGAGAGGCTCCGCACGCGCCCCGACACACAGAGAGAGAGAGAGAGAGAGGAAAAGGGAGGGGGCTCACTCCTCCCTGCGTGCGCACGAGGAGGATGGAGGAGGAGGGGGGTGTCTGTAACCCTTTCCTGCCTCTTGCAAAGGAAGGAAGGAAGGAGAAGAAGCCCCCAAAAGTCACCTTGCACCCAGAGGCCCGGGCTCCATCCTGCCTGGCGAAGGTGCTGCTCTGGGAGCAAAGGAGAAGGACAATGGAGAGGAATGAAAAGGAGATGGGAACAGGGGAGTGCCACGATTGAAATGAGTGAGAGAGAGTTATTATTATTTAATTATTTAATACCAATTTATATCAATATTTATATTTATATCAATACCATATAGTATAATCTTTATAAAATATATGTATTTATATATTAAATATTATATATATATATAAAATTTATAATATAATTAATATATAATATAATGGATTCCCCAGTGACACAGTGGGTTGAACTGCTGAACTGCTGAACTTGCTGACTGAAAGGTCAGTGGTTTGAATCCGGGGAGCGGGGAGAGCTCCTGCTGTTAGCCCTAGCTCCTACCAACCTAGCAGTTTGAAAACATGCCAATGTGAGTAGATCAATAGGTACTGCACCGGTAGGAAGGTAACTGCGCTCAATGCAGTCATGCTGGCCACATGGCCTTGGAGGTGTCTATGGACAACGCCAGCTCTTTGGCTTAGAAATGGAGATGAGCACCAACCCCCAGAGTCAGACAGGACTAGACTGGGATACATCAGGGGACAACATTTACCTTAGGGACACTCTATTTATTTTAATATTTATACATTATTTTAGTAGTTATACACTATTTTAAGTCTTTATAAACTTAAAATAAAGTGAAGAAAAGGCCCTTCAAGGCTGGAGGGAGGGAGGACTGAGGAGGAAGTGCTTCGGAGAGCGGCGGCGGCGGCAAAACCCCATAAAACAGCTAAAATACCATGATATATATTTTAAATTAATATTTCTTTGAAATTTGCAAAACAGCAAGTCCACAATAAGCGAACTGCAAAGTAGCGAGGGAGCACTGTATTTCTTGCTGCTTCCTTTGTCAGTGTTGATGTGGAGATGGTATGGTTTGCCTACTCTGGAACATGCAACAGAATTGTCCTTCTTTACAGGTCCCTTTCAAATCTATAATACTATGTGTGTGTGAATCATATCTATCTATCTCTATATGATTCACATACACACAGGAGGTTTTCCCCAAACTCCATCTGTGTTCATATTTGGGTATATGGGATATTCATGCCAAGTTTGGTCCAGATCCATAATGGTTTGAGTCCACAGTGCTCTCTGGATGGAGGTGAACTACAACTCCCAAACTCAAGGTCAATGCCCACCAAACCCTTCTAGTGTTTTCTGTTGGTCATGCGAGTCCTGTGTGCCAAGTTTGGTTCAATTCCATCATTGGTGGAATTCAGAATGCTATTTGATTGTAGGTGAACTATAAATCCCAGCAAATACAAGTAAGTTTTTAAAACTCTAAGAAAAATATCATGGAAACTGTTCAGTGGGTTTGCTTTGTCAGTGTGGCTGCATAATACATTTTATTTCCCAGAAACATCTTTAGAGGCTTCAGTTAATTGAAGAATCTCCCTAGCAGGGATTTCCTGTCGAGGGCATTTCAGTGACCGCTTCCATCTTTCTCATTCTGCATTGATACCCAATCCAAAGTAGTCACCATAATGACACCATAAGCAGATTTTAGCAAATGATTCCGTTCCTCTCGTAGCAAACCTCCCTGTGTGCCGAATAGGGAGTGCTGTGTTTACAGGCTTCTGCGCCTGCGCACAGGAGCTTCTGGGCATGCATGGGGGGCAAAATAATGTTTTTTGGAGGGGGCGTCAAAATAATGTTCGCTTACCATTTAAAATTACCTTGGTCCACCCCTGGATGTCATGGAATCATAGGCCATCAGATGCCATAACATTACTTACATTTCCAGGATTGTTAATGAAAGGCAGTTATACCCTGGTTGCAGTTATCACTGGAAACTATCTTGAGAGATTTTTAAAAAGTGGAATGGCTGGCATGCCTGCTAGTTTTATAAAAGGCATAAGGGACAATAGTATAAAGAACAGTTACCACCTTTGGTCACAAAAGAATGAGATTTCTTTTTTAAAAAACCAAGCAGAAGCTCTTTTAATCATGGAAGTAAACAGCAAATATAATTGTATTACCCAAACTGGCAACAGATCTCATGGAGACTACATCATCTCTTCTCATATCATCTTGTGCCAAGACAAGCATTTTTAATCATAATATCTAAAAAGGCTTGTGCAAAAGCACATCAACAATGATAAAATTGGGTTAGTATTACTAGAGAAGTATCTGACAATATTCACATTAAAGAAGCAATGAAATGAAATAAAATAAAATGGTAATTCTGGTTCTCTACATAGAGAGAACCTTTGATCAGCATAATAAGATACTTCTAAAATGTTACTGTTATTAGGCTTAGAACTGACGTGCATATCTATAAAGCCATCAGTTCACTTTTTTAAAGAAACTAAAGCAAATGCTTAAAGTCCCAAGATGCTTTTCAGATTTTCTTTTTAAATGTAGACTTATTATGCAAGGCTTATCTTAGCTATCAGAATATATTGTGTTTTAGTAGGGATTTTTTTTCATGTCAGGAGTGACTTGAGAAACTGCAAGTCACTTTTGGTGTGAGAGAATTGGCTGTCTGCAAGTTGCCCAGGGGACACCTAGATATGTTGATGTTTTACCATCCTTGTGGGAGGCTTCTCTCATGTCCCCGCATGGGGAGCTGGAGCTGACAGAGGGAGCTCATTCTCACTCTCCCTGAGTTCAAACCTGTCAGTCTTTGGTCCTGCTGGCACAAGGGTTCAACCCACTGTGCCACTGGGGGCTCCTTTTTATAGTAGGGATGAATGATAGAGAGACTGAAATGACCTTCAAGTGCTAGAGTAGTGTATTTAAATATTCCTTAAGTTCATTATCGCTACCACGCTATTTTGAAGTATGCATTTGATAATGTTAAACATAAAATTGTTAGCATAACAGATTCCTCAGAAATTAAAACATGCTTTGAGCTCTTCCTATTGAGATGTTCACTTCTCTATAGAGGAAATACAGGTGATGGGTCTATTGATTGGTGCTTTAGCACACTTACTTTGTTACCGCCAAAGGAAGTGGTTAAGGTATAACATTTTTTAAACAAAGAAAGAAATAACTCCAAATAAATGTGAAACCATGACCCTCTACTCAGACCTAACTAATGAACAATAGAGCTTTGAATTCCTTCTTCTGTTTCGTCTCCTTTCCATTTCCATTAATTTCTTTCCTCATTAATCCCCCAGCTATATCCGCCCTTTGCAATTTCAAGCAAGAGAAAACAAATTAAGAAAAAACCCTCCGTTAATTGACTTTATTTGCTTTAATGCTGCCAGTCCATATTATCTGCTTCCTTAAATTGAGTTTGGGATTGCCAGCTTTGAGGGTATTACACTGCATTTTGGGTTACTGCCAGCATATCCTGAGCAAATATGTTTAAATCAAAGTTAAGCTGCTTAAAATATTCATGTTATGCTCTTACTGTGGTTTAGAGAAATGTGAAACCATTTAAGACTTGCAAACCTGTTATATGGCAAAAATGTATTTGAACTTTCAAGCATATAGACCAAATTGATAATCAGTTAACTTTGCCTAATAGCAAAGGGTTTCATTATCTTATTAACTGTGGTGGAATTAAAATGTTTCATGCACTTGAAAGCTGTCACATTTGTAACATGACATATTACAAATATTTATTTACATGGATGTGTGCCATAAAATCATTTTGAAGAGCACTGAAGGGAAAATGGAAACATCTCTACATTTGTGGAAGTGGGTATAGAATTCAAAAAGACAGACCTGCTAGTGATTATTAGCATAACAAGCTATAAAAGGAATCTGGTTGCACTTTTGAAGCTTACTAGTTTATTCTACCAAAAGCTTCCATAAGTTCTACTTCACTTCATCAAATGTAGATTGGAGTCCACAAAAACTAATGCTAGAATAAACCAGTTAGTCTCAAAAAAGGTTTATGCCTTCTCTAGCTATAGAAGAAACTTCATGTGTGTTTTTGCTGATGATGACAAAATACCATGCAGAAATTTACAATGAGATTTCAGTGCAATTTAAGACATAAGCCACGGTTTGATATAATTTTTAAATATTGTGATATTCTTTCTTACTATAGGAATTTGGATAGATTTTAACAGCTTCTTCATTTTTTACTGAGTTCAAATATCCTATTCGTTCCGCCCCCCCGCCCTTAAGTATCTTGGAAAACATAAGTAACTCTTGGTGACAATTTAAATCAGTTTCTCTCTCAGCACACATGCAATGCATACATACACACACATTTGTGTGTAAATAGCATTCTGTTGTACCAGTCTGCATCTTATACTAGTATATGCAAGATTGTTTTAGTGTGTATAAGAATGTACATATATGTACAACTTTATACAACATAAAAACATGAAGGCGTGAAATGTGAGGCCTTCAAATTGCATGTTGATTTATGGTGACTATGATTTTCATAGAGGTTTTTTAAAATCCAGATGTATCTTGTTTACTTGAAAATGTACATTGTTTCTAATATCTTAGATAATTGCTCATTTCCTAAATCCCACACTGCCAGAAATATATAGAGCAGAAGTTAATATTACGAAAGAAAAAAGCAGCTTCCCTGAAGAAGCCTTCTATTTTTCTTCAGGGAAGGCACTGAGATTTGATCTGGAGAATCCATACATCCTTCCAGGGTAGAACTTGAGAAATCAGAAAGTGTTGTAGGAGAGATGGGAAGTTGTCTCCCTTCCAGTTTTCAAATATCTTAGGAGCTAGTTTGGTGTCTCAAGCAAATGTATCTTATGTTTAGAGTTGGGAAATTTTTCATTATATACATATATGTAAATAAATACAGGTATGCCAGAATAAGAAAGAAAATCAAAATCCGAAAGACTTCTGCACGCAAGCATTTTTTCATTGAACTAAATGAAGTCTAATAGTGGAATGTAAAGTTAAGCAAACATAATTTGCCTATTAATTAACATTGAATGAAAAATAGGCGATTGATACTGCAGATTTAGTTTTCCCCTAGAGCTGTGCAGGTCCCTTGACAGCAAAGACACAATCCAGGACCTTTGAATTGTTGGGTAATGTTCCAATAGATAAGCTAAAGGGACTTTTAAACATGGTTGATGTGAATAATTTTATTCACACCAACCCTGATTAATTATTGGTCTGGCTTTCAGTGTTGGTTTTACAAATAATGATAAATACATATTTATCTAAGTACCCCGGAATACTTGGCAGAATGTTTTAGAAGTGAAAGGCATACAACTAAGGTCACTTCAAAAAAGGCAGAACAATTTGATAGGAAAAACAGGAAATAAACTGAATGTATTCATCAGCGTGTAATTTCCGATGTGTGTTAAGGCAAGTGCTTTGGCAGTTCCTTCCAGCTTGTTTTTTGAAATTAACATGCAAATTGAAACTCAAAGAACAGTTGCAAGATGTGTGTTGTTTTAAATTGGATTGTAAAACATTTGTGCATAACGCTACATGAGATATTTCTCCTAGACTCACACTTAAAATCTGAAACATAAAATCAAAAGCATTCAGAGAAAATGTATCACTTCATTTATTTGATGGATGACTTGATGACAGATCCAAGAGAGTACATAAGAGCTATTTTCCTGATACCTTTTTTTGGCTTTGCATGTCTGAAATCAGGTCAGATGGTCAAGACATTGCTATGCCATGTCTAAGTAACTTGATTCCTTCTGCCTCCAAACATGTAGCTTTATTTATTTATTTACTGTATATATCACCTTTCTTCCCGCTAGGGGGACTCAAGGCAGTTTACACCATACTAATGGAAAAAAATCAATGCCAACATACAGTACAACAAAGAAATCATAATAACTAATTACTATATAGAACTATGAACTTAAAATAATTAATAATCCAGAAATCATATACCATAGCCATTCCGAATTGTCATTACACATGTTTCTTAATTATTCTTTGTACTGCACTATTTACTACCAAAAGGCTTGATCCCACAACACATCTTTGTTCTCTTTCTAAAAGTCAGGAGGGAGGGCATTGATGTAATCTCACTGGGGAGGGAGTTCCAAAGCTGAGGAGCCACCACAGAGAAGGCCCTGTCTTTCGTCCCCGCCAACCGCACTTGTGACAAAGGTGGGACTGAGAGCAGGGCCTCCCCAGATGATCTTAGCCTTTGTGATGGTTGACAAAGGGAGACATGTTTGGATAGGTAAGCTGGGCCAGAACTCTATTTGAAGGAAGTATTAAAACCTTGCCAGTAGTTCAATTTCTTAATTCCCACTAACAAAAATTGGCAACATGGCTTGTTCTTCTTTACACATTATGACTACTGTATCTCTAAGAGATATGTTACTAGGTTTTGTGTGGATATGCAAAATGGTGGATAAAGATGAACATTGTTGAAATGATGGACCATAGAGTCATGTTGGAGGACAGGGAAATCTCCTAGATAATATATTTTGTCGGATGTTGATAAATGAAACTATGGATACTGATCCCATGGATACAGAGCGCATACTGTATTCTAAAATACATTATATTATATGACAGATCATTGTATGAATATCTGTATGTTCAGTTTCATTGCATATAGAGGATGAGCAGGTATCCCATTCATACTTCTGCTGAATGTGGACTTCATAGAGGTTGTGATGGTCTGTGTGTACAACATCAGTGTCCAGGAAAAGCAGCTGGTAGAGATGATGAGGATGTCATGTGAATCCTTTTATTCTTGCTTATATTGTGCCTCATTGTCTTTTTTTGTTTTTCAACAATTGATGACTACAGCTGCAGTTAAATATTCCCCTGCTTTCTCCTGCCAGTATATATTGTGAAATGATAGTGCAGGGGAAAAAATTCATCAAATACTTGGGGTGTTAGAAATGGCATTTCCTTCCTTTGTTAAACAGTGTCGGAAGACAAAATTGATCTGGTGGCTAAAGACAAAATTGCATTACAATAGACAAGAAAGAATGCCTTTATGTGTAAGCATAATGTGTAAGTGTTGAATTCCATCTGTACTCAAGGATCATTTGCAGTGGAACGGCAGCACATATAATCCTCTGAGACAGACAGAAAGATGACTGTGTTATTACCCCAGAGGAGTACAGAAAGCTTATTTACATTGGGGCTGGCACAAGTTGGCTGAAACCGAGCATGTTGGAATTATGGATTTTGCTATAACCATAACCATGACATAAAGGATGTGCATATATACATTATTGGAAACATACACACAAAACTAGAGCTTGATTTTCCATTTCATTGCAGCAATTCCAATTGCCAAAAAAGAGGGGGGGGGGAACAAAACCTAAAGTTCTTTCAAAATTTAACACTAAAAAGTGGAAGAAAGGTCAGTGGATTAAAATCAATCACATCTATTGCGGAGTATCTACACAAACAGCCCAGGAACGGGTTCAAAGCAGAGATGGTGGCCACAATAACCCCTAATTGTGAATTGGAACCAAACCCAGGAATGTTTTTTTCCCTTACCCAGTCTGCTGAGATGTGCCAGTGTGCATCACTTTCTGGATAGTGCTGGACCATGGTGGTTTCCTCTCCCAGGGGAGTAATTATTTGCCTTCTGGAAAGCTTTGCTTCAGAGTTCCTGAAAATGTCTCAGTGCTAGTGGTGTCCTGACAAGCACTCCACATTTTCCCATCCTAGTTTTGAGCCCTGCATGGAATATACTTTGATAGGCTGAAGCATAGTTTTCTTTTGCAGGGGGCTTATTACAGACTTTTTGATATATTTATTTAATGTGCTGTTTTAGGTTTAATATGTGCTGCAGCACACATTGGGGGTGTACGTTTTGTAGACACCTTATCCTCAAACTGGCTTTGAACTGCATTGCATGGCCTTAGAATTCCTCTATAGTTCCTATAGTGCTCTTTAGTGCCTGAGCTGCACTGAAGCATATCATGTCTATTTCCGGTTCTGCGATTGTATCCCCTTCAAGTGTCTCAATTTGGCATGGACAATCCTGATTATTACTTTGTAAGTCTTTTTCATCTGCTCTTAAAATGTCTGAGTTTGTCTTCTTTACTCCCTTTGTACTTAGCTTACCTCCATTGGTGAGGACTGCAGAGTGCAAATCTAGTTTGTAATCAGTTGAATCCAACAGAAGAAGACACAAAGGAGTAGAAGCTTGCCCTTCTCCAGCAAAAGCAAACTGCTGCAGCCCCTCCTAGCTCAGAACTTTTGCCACCTGACTACACTCTGATATTGCTTGGGCACATATGTTCTGGGTTTTCATATTGGAGGGTATGAGATTGGTGTGATTTATGGAATCTCCTGAAGGAAGAAGATTTTTTCTATGGAGCAGTCATTACTATTTGAAGATTTTGGACAAGAAATGTTACTGGAGAAAGATGAATTGCAGTCACTTGCTCCCCCCCTTCCTGTAGCAACCTCCATTTATGTTTTCTTAAATGGGAAGCATCCTTCATCCCCCCCCCACTCTATTCTGTATGTAAAAGAATCCAAGATCAGGTCTTACTCAGACATGCCTGGCTTGCTACTTCAGTGTCAGCAACTGTTATTTCTGCAAATATTGTCAATATTTAGAGAGTCACACAATCCGTTTATCCACAGACAAAGATTTTCCTTACAACAGCAAACATGGAAATAATCTGTTATTGGGAAACTGCCTTTCACTACTTAACCCAAAACCAGTTCTTGAGAATTTGGCAATTATTAACTGAATTAATTATCTGAGTTTAAAAACAAACCAACCCTGGCACACCAGAATAACTTGGGAAAGTGTGCAGCCACAAAACATTCTGTCCTTTTCTTTCACAGATCAGAATTTTGTGTCCCATACGGTATGATCTCATGTTTTTGTTTGGAAAGACACTCTTCCCTGGAATCATGAGAATAAGTCTTATATTAACTGGATTGGGGAAATGACTTTATCTGCATGCAAACATGTTATATAGCTTAGCTCATGTTGTTGATTTTGTTAATGTATATTGCTTGCGTCTGAATATCAATGTAACATTGCAGAGAGGGTGTCCTGTACCTTTCTTGACACCAGCTCTTTGTGACAAAACTAATAACTACTTAAAAAAAACTTTGATGACTTACAATCCCCAAAAGAGGACATCACGTCCTAACCCCCCTTTTGGAAGTGATGAACAGTTCATTTCATAATAATTATAATTTTGATAGGGATGGTCAGAAAATTCTTTATTATTCTTTTTTTCTGGGTGGGAAAAAATCTCTCCTGATACTTGAGGAATCCCATGGCGAATATTACAGCAGTGAGGTTTATTTCATCCCCTCCTCCTGCCTCTCCAGTATTCTGGAAAATGAATGTGCTTGTCCCAAAGTTTTGTTTTGTTTCTACCCAGGAAAAACTTTATATGCAAAAACGTAGGTTTTGTACAGAAAAAGCCATTATTATGTGTAGAATAATTCTTCTGAACACTGTAGGGTGTTTGAATATTGGGAAGGAGGGAAATACCACAGAGAAATATTTGTTTTCTCCTGCAGCAGGGAGAAAACTATAGCAATCATTCCTCTTTGCCTAAGAGGGCCAATAGGCAAAGATTTATATTGCTTGCCCAGGAGGATGCATAACTGGGCTATTTATTTATTTATGAACATTTTTAAACTGCTTAGCTTTGAAGATTTCAAAGCGGTATACAATTATTAATAAAACATACAATGTAATTCTCAAAATTAGAATATAATATTTGCATGGGTTGATCCAGAAGAAAGCTAGCGCCAGTATTCTCCATGTATGCATTCCCCTTCCCTAGTTCTTATGCCATGATGATTGTTTTAAAGACTTTTCCAACATATTTACTGTACATATTAAACTCTACCCAAAAATCTGTTAATCATAAACAAAAGTTTACATGTTTTACCAGATTCTCACATTCTAGAATAATCAGCAGCTGTATGAAGACAATTACAACAGCAGCAGCAATAAAAACCAACACCCTTTCCTGTTACAAGGCTCAATTGGCTTTCTTGGATCCAGAATCAGAAAAAAACACATTTTCTTCAAAAATTGTAAGGATTCTGGGATCTACAACTTGGAAGTATATTTTATTCTCTTTAAGAACAATAAGGATTCCCTAATGAGAGGAACATGTCAGCGAAATGTGTAAGATGTAGACTGAAGATCACTTGGAAAGATTGTCCCTTCTTTTATATTTGGAAGGTTTAAACATAGAATAAGGCAGTTACACTAGACAGTAAAATCATAGAGTTGAAAGAGACCACAAGGGCCATCCAGTCCAAAAATCAAAGCATTCCTGACAGATGGCCACTCAGCTCTGCTTAAAAACCTCCAGCAAAGAGACTCCATTATGCTCTGAGGGAGCATATTCCACTGTTGAACTGTTCTTATAGTCAAGAAGATCTTCCTAATGTTTAGATAGAATATTTGTTTCTGCATTTAAGTATTAGAAAGTGACAGTTGTGTTCTGGAGGAGAAAACTGTGCATGTCACGCCTCCAGGGCCATTGGAGGGGGTGGAGTGGGGGGGGGGGTTAAAAATGCAACCTCATCCAGAAATGTGTCCGGGTAAAAAAGAAACCTGGTTTACTCATAAATTGGTTAACCTGTTAAAATTCTTGAGTAAACCAGGGTTTTTTTGGGGGGGGGGGTGTTGAAGCTTTGTTTGAAGGGGTTGAGCCCTTAACCCTGTACACCTCTCTGCTACTTTGCTGTCTTCAGGTGTATGGGGGAGGGGGACACTATCCCAAAGCCAATTGTTGGAGAAATATTAATCTTTCAATCTAGCTAATTTTTTCACACTGGAGTGGGAGGGATGGCCATTTTATTTTTTGAGGCATGCAACAAAATGTTTTGGACTTGCTTCGGGTATACCTGTATTTCTTTGCTTAGTACATTCCTATTCCTGAATCAACAGTTTGTATGGTTTAAGGCTACAGTGGATTTTGAAAGGTTACAGATACTTTGCTGCATGTTTTGACAAACTTGTAGCTTTTCAATTTCCTGAACAGTTGCTGGTACAGCTGGACATTTGGAGAAACCTAGTATTTCAGTCTAACAATGTGGCAAATATAAAATAGAACCTGCAGTCATAAGGCACTATGGGTCTTGTGTTTCTAAATCTATATTATTATACGACAAAAATAAATCTTTCTACACACTTTCCATATCAAAGCCACATGTGATTATATGAATTCATTTAAAACAAATAACATCCCTTCTCCGCAGACCCATAGAATTTTTCAGTGTTTCTCTACAAGGTTATTCTATAACATTCAATAAAAATGAATTCCTACAATCTATGTGAACGTATATATTAAGTCTGACAGTAATCCTGAAGAGGCGTATGATAAAGAACGATGAAATCTGCAAAAGGAAATGAAAATCTTGATCTACAAATATGAGGGAGAAAATTGCTTCTTCTGAAGTTTAGATTCCAGTTTTAGTGGGGAGGGGTGCTTAAGGGCTTAGAAAAGATTTCTGTAGTAAGTGTCTTGCAATATCAAAATATAACATATTTTGAAACTGGCTTCAAATGCATGCTATCTATTACCATACATATGTAAAATAAACTGCAAAACTGTATAGGTAGATAAATTAGATAGAAAAAGTTTTATACATTGCTGCCTCCAGATACATGTTAAAATAAAACCCAATAATACCCATGCCCGAAATACTGCCTATTGAAACCATACTTTAGCCATTAAAATACTCAAGGTAAACAGTAGCTGGTAGATGTCATAGTAGAACACAGTAAGAAAGTTCCTAGGCATTGAAGGCTAGTTAATTCTGGCATCTTAAATTCTTAAAGAAAAGCTCCCTGGTTATAGAGATGATAGACAATTGTACAGTGGGTTTCTAGCAATATACCTCTGCCATGAAGCATCTGATACTAGATGATGACCCCAATCTGTTGTTTTAGGCAGAACTATGTAGAGTACATGATTGTAGTCTTGCTGCAATATGACAAAAAGCACAAACAATTCACATCGGATTTGGAACTTTCCATTTTTTTCTGCTGTCTGAAAATCATTTAGTTCTGCTGCCTTTTGAGGGTGTAAGCCTTTCTTATTGCCCAGTCTTATTGGATTGGGAGTGGGGGCTACAGGAGGTGCCAAACTCCACCATGTTCACATCTTTGTTAAGTCATCTTTGATATTTTACATTAAAGGAGATATTTTAAATTTGGCTTCAGACCAAGTCATGGAACGGAAATGGTTTTGGTTGCCTTGGTGGATGATCTACTTTGAGAACTAGAGAGGGGGAATGTTACTTACCTGATTCTCTTGGATCTCTTAGTGGCTTTTGATAGCATTGACTATGGTATCCTCTTGGAGCATCTCGAGGGGATGGGGCTGAGAGGCCCTGTTCCTCAGTGATTTCGGTCCTTTCTCTTGGGCTGCAGCCAGAAGGTGGTGTTCGGGAGTCCTGCTCAACTCCATGGCCACTAGATTGTAGGCTTCCACAGAGTTCATCATTATCCCCATTGTTATTTAACATCTACATGAAACAGCTGGGAGAGATCATCTGGAGTCTTGGGATTAGGTATCACCTGTACGCAGATGATGTCCTACTCCATTTATTTATTTATTTAAAGTTTGTGTACCCCGGCCTTCTCACCTCTATCGAGGGACTCAGACCGGCATAACAGCAAAAATTCAATGCTATACAATTTAAAAACAACTACAACAACATATTAAAATACATAAAAACCCAGCATAAAACCACATCGCCATTAAAACAATTCCACTCAATCTGTAAACGTGGTCACATATTCAGACAATAGCCAATCTCAGCCTATTTTGGGAAGGGTTGGTTCCACATCCAGGTCTTCACCAGCCTCCTAAAGGTCAACAGAGAGGGGGCAGATCTAGCATCACTTGGTAGAGAGTTCCACAGACGAGGGGTGACCACAGAGAAGGCCCTGTCTCTCGTCTCCACCAGCCGCGCTTGCAAAAGGCAGGACAGGACTGATCTTAATGTTCTTGATGGTTTCGTAGAGGAGAATCCGTTCGGACAGGTAAACTGGGCCAGAACCGTATAGGGTTTTGTAGGTTAAAACCAGCACTTTGAATTGTGCCCGGAAGCTAATTGGCAGCCAGTGGAGCTGGCACAGCAAGGGAGTTGTATGCTCCCTGTGCCCCGCTCCTGTTAGTAACCTGGCTGCTGAATGTTGGACTAATTGCAGCTTCCGAGCAGTCTTCAGAGGCAACCCCACGTAGATGGCATTGCAGTAGTCTATTCGGGATGTAATCAGAACGTGGATCACCGTGGCCAAGTCAGACTTCCCAAGGTTATGGGCGCAGCTGGTGCACAAGCTTTAACTGTGCAAAAGCTCTCCCGACCACCGCCGAGACCTGGGGCTCCAGACTCAGCGATGAATCCAGGATCACTCCCGGACTGCGAACCTGCGCCTTCAGGAGGAGTGTAACCTCTACTCCCTTCCACCAGGCTTCAAGTACTCTACTCCCTTCCACCAGGCTTCAAGTAAGCCGCTCCACACCTAAACCAATGCCTGGAAGCATTAATGGCCTGGATGAGGGTAAACAAATGGAAACTCAATCCAGACAAAACAGAAGTACTACTGGTCTCACGTGGGATGGATCTGGGAATAGGGTCTCAAGATAGATGGGGTTACACTCCCCCTGAAATCCCAGGTCCATAATTTGGGATGATTCTGGACTCCTCCTTAAATCTGGAAGCCCAGGTGGTGGAGGTAACTAGGAATGCCTTTGCACAATTAAAATTTGTGTGCCAACTGCTCTTTTCTGGAGAAATCAAACATGGTCACTGTGGTACACACTTCGATGACATCCTGATTGGATTACTGTAACACATTCTATGTGGGGCTGCCCTTGAAACTCCAATTCATTCAGAGAACAGCAGCCAGACTGCTAACAGATCACACTACTCCACTGAGATCACACTACTCCACTGCTGAAACAGCTTCACTGGCTACTAGGCATGGTTTCGAACCCAAAAATGGCGATTCTAAAATCAAATGGGGGATTTTTTTGATTAGTAAAAGAAAGACTTACAAAAAAATTTCCAAAAATTTCTAAAATGTAATTTAATTACTAACGAAATTCGTTAGTAGTTCGTATGCCAGAGCATGTGCATTCCAGATGGTTTTGGCCTACAACTCCCAGAAATCCTAACAGCTGGTAAATTGGCTGGGATTTCTGGGAGTTGTAGGCCAAAACTTGAATAAATCACACTGAATTCTAGATGGGACTCTCCAAATAGGAAGGAGGGAGGGAAGGAGGGAGGGAGGGGGTATTCTATTCTTGGAAGCAGCAAAAAAAGGAGGCCCCCCTCGCTCCTCGCTGCCTCTCTCTCACCCCGATCCTGAGGGAGCGAGGGCCCAAGTTTGCCCAGGCTGAGAGGAAAAGGAAGAGGCCTGAGGCTGTGAGGAATGGTGGGAGTTGAAGTCCAAAACACCTACCTGGAGGGCTGAAGTTGGCCCATGCGATGGGGCAAGGCAGAGCAACGGGGAAGAGAAGGGGGGGAGAAGCCAGCAGGAAAGAGGAGGGGGCAGGGAAGCATCTGAGAGAGTGCAGGGAGAGGAGGAGATGCGCGCGCGTGTGTGTGTGAGAAGTTGGCCCCTGCGATGGGGCAAGGCAGAGCAACGGGGAAGAGAAGGGAGGGGGGGGAGAAGCCAGCAAGAAAAAGGAAGGGGCAGGGAAGCATCTGAGAGAGTGCAGGGAGAGAGAGGAGGAGAAGCGCGCACGTGTGTGTGTGAGAAGTTGGCCCCTGCGATGGGGCAAGGCAGAGCAACGGGGAAGAGAAGGGAGGGGGGGGAGAAACGTGGAGGACTACACTTTCCAGAATGCATTGCCTAGCAGCAGCGTCACTTCCAGTTCCCCATAGAAATGCGGGAAAAAGAAGAAGCTGAATGAAGGCGGGAAGGAAATGAGGGGGAGAAGACAGGGAGAAGTGAGTACGTTGTACAATAATTAAGAATTTATTACGATCATAACGCAAATTGTTGGCCTCAAGGACCGTAAAAGAAAGTCTACTTCCTGGTTAGCTGCCGTGATGCGTATAAACTAGAAAGTCCCATTACATACGAATCACTTACGATTTTTTTTGATTTTCATAACTTTTTTCTCATGCCTACTGGCTACCCATTCATTTCCCAGGCCAATTTAAGGTGCTGGTTTTTGACTTTTAAAGCTCTACACAGCCTCGATCCATGTTACCTGAGACAGCATGTCCTTTGCTACATCCCTGGGAGATGTATTAGATCCAGCGAGAAAATCCTGCTGTTGACAATGGCCTCTTTCAATTTACACCTTAAGTCCTTCTCCGGGGCTGCACTTCTAATGTGGAATGCCCTCCCGGGGGAGATTAAATCTGCCCATACTTTGCTCGGGTTCAGAAAAAGTCTGAAAACATTTTTTAAAAGAAAGCTTTTGGCTGATTGGATTTAGTGATATAAATAGATGATGGCACCCAGATGGTTTTTAGGATCCTTTGATTTAGGATTTTTAATTTTATGTTAATACACAGGTTTTAACATTTTTCAGCACTGTCGAATATTTGGTTTAATTAGGTATTATCTAATGCTTTAATGTTTGGATTGTATGTATTTTATAAATGCTGTTTGCTGCCTTGGGCCCTTGAGTGGGGAAAGGCAGGATAAAATCACCTAAATAAATAAATAATAAATAATAAATAAATAAATTGAAGCGGCAAGAAGGGTATTGAGGAAACCTACAAATTATGTTAAAAAGACATAATTCCTTCTTATTCGTTTGTAAAATCGCACTTAAGTGCCCTTTTCCTAAGGTGTGTGTGTATCTACAATATTTCTCCAAATCCCCCTGCACTTCTTTAGCTATTGAGTTAAAAGCTGCTGATTGACCACAGGTTAAGAATCCCTGAGGTGAAGGGAAGTTCTATATTCAGACATGGAAGTGTGAACTATGTGACTTTGAGGTCAGGGTTTTGCCTTCAGATCCAGAAAAGATTAATACTAGCTGGAGGATTCAGTGGGTTCAAACCACTCTATTCAAGGTACTAACCAGAGCTGACCTTTCTAAGTTTCCAAGCTCAGTTTTTACATGAGTTCAACAAGTTCATCTTCACCCATTGTTCAACAACTCCTAGCTTTCCCCAGGAAGGGTAGCCATAAGTTGAGAGCTGTCATCCTGATCTGGACTACATGGCCAGTGGATGGGATTCTGAGGTCCAAAAAATTTACTTGTCCAAACTTTGTCTTATCTTCACAACACAGCTTTGCAGAGATTTAAATGCTTATGCATTAGTTTCTACCACTGTATAATTCTCTCATGGTCTTTTACAACTTAGATATCTCTAAAGAGACATTTTACAAACTCAGTGGTCTTCAGGATGGATAGGGACCTATGGTCAAAGCTTCTCTATTCCTTTCTTCCTTAAATAAGAAACAGACAGAAAGCCTGACCAGAGGCCTTTGCTTCTCTCAAGATCATTACCAACTACTCCTCTTATGGTGATGAAAGAACTACTGCCAGAAAAGTTTGAAGGTTGCCATGTCAGTGAGTTGCCACCTTTCCTTCTTCTTGGATGAGAGAAACCTATAAAGGAGTGATTGTTTTATGCTCTGAAGCAAGGGAGGAAGAACACTGACTTTCTTCACTATTATAATTGAAAACTTCCATATGTACTTCAAAAATTCAATCGAGTATGGAAATAGAAAAATTAACTGCCCGTTTTTAGTATGACATAACATTTGGATTGGTGACTAGAACAAAAGGGTGGGGGAGTTGAAGCACAGGATTTTCATTCCCAGGTAGATGGGGAGATAAAAGGGGAGCCTGCTACAATGGCGGTGCCTCTGTATTATTAGCAAGCAGAGTGGCCAGCAAAGACTACAGGCGTTCACAACAAAGGAAGAGGCTTTCTTGATCAGACTCAGGATTCTTCAATCCTACCAACAAAGTGTTGTAGGCTGTATTTCAGAACTGGCAACACCTCCATTGATCCTTCCTTGTCAAGGAAAACCTTAAGGAATTCATGAGATCGACCAGCAATTTGAAGGAATAGCAACAGCAACTACTTTTAAAAAAAAACCCAACACAACAACCTTACTTTCAAAACAGGAAGGGAAATGATCTGATTAAAATGTAATTATTCAAGCTCTTCCTTTGACCAAAGGGTTCAATTTAGCTATAATGGCTAACAGTTATTGATAAAGAAGGCCCACAATAATATGTTGGAGTACAGCACACTCCTCTTTCCCAGGATTCACATTTCTTCCCACTCAGTCTTTGAATAAGTAATTTATTTCTTATTCCTCATGAAAAGTCAGCTAGGATTTCATGTGCACTATATATTCCATTAAGCTCTTTTGGTCCCTTTAATTGGAATATTTTTTTTGTTGGAAAATATTTTTATATACTATAAACCTTAAGGTTTTCCCAAGCTTGCTTATACTGCCATGTTAGCTGGTGGGTGGTTATGTTTTGACTATGAAGACTGACACTCAGAGAATGATTTTGCTGTTAATATATACAATCGTTCTACCTTCAAGAATCAAACGTCCAGATGATATAGTGAAAACAACATGCACAGTAAAGAATTTGCAGAAAATCTCTATAAATAAGTCAAGATCTTATGCTTCCTAGTAAATATGATGCTATAATTGCATAGATATGCTTAAACAATTTTTCAAAAAAGGTTTTTCAATAGTGTATACAATCCCACATCCTTTGATTAATAAGCTCAACATGGATTTTATTTGTTTTATAAAACTGTACAAAGGGAGAGGAAGAAAAAGAACATGGCAAAAGAATCTAATTGGAAAATTAATAGGGTGTAAGAGTCAATATTCCTAACATTAAAATAAATATCAGTAGGTTAACAAGAGATTCCTTTTCCCCACTCATCTTTGGTTTGTAATATTTTAGGTTGGATTTGGAGTGCCATAAAAAAAACAGCTGAAATTATTCCATTTACAATTTTTCCCCCTAAAGGACAAATATTGAAGCCAATTATTCCTCCAAGGGAGGAGGATTTCATATCTGGGTTTCCCCATCTGAAAAGAATTCCTAGTGTTAACTTAACAGTATGAAAGAACAGTGCTCTCTATGTCTGTAAGTTTTAGGTAGTTCTGCTATGTTTAAAATAGCAATGTCCCCGACTCTTACTGTTAGTTGATTCCTTTCAAATCTGTTTAACTCTCTATCTTTTTATTAATTATTTTAAAGGCCTCTCAACAGATGCATTTCATACATTTGTATTGCCCTCATTGGTGACTTAGAAGATCCCTGTCTGCAAAGCTCTGTTTTTTGGCAGGTATATTGTTCTTAAGCCATTTAGGGGATACTTGGTGGGGAGAGACACTGATAGGCAATCTTATCAATCTCCCCTTTCTTTCCTGTTTTGCTGCTTGTAAGGAAATTTGAGTGCTGGATTCAGAAAGAAGGCCTGGAGGCAGCTGGTGCTTACTTTGCCAGAAATATACAGGGATACATAGCTATCATAGGATGGGTTACTATGGAATCCATATTTCCCAGCTTGTGCTTTATAGCACTATATATTGTGGAGTTATTGCTGCAGCCTGATACCAAATTTTAGTGTCTCCAGCCCACATTTTTCCAGTGCCTAAGGACCTCAAGTCTCCTCAAGCAGGGGAAATCAGTGGCATCCATGGGGCAGTGGGGCAAATCGTGGGCAGTGTGGGAACCCACATTACCTGCATCGCCTCCTTCCCCATCCCACAGAGGGAGGGGAAGCGTCTTCACCCGGCTTCCCCCTGAACCTTCCCTGTTCTATCGAATAAAGCCTGTATGAACTGTGCTGGAAGCATTCTACAAAAGAGCCCTGAGACCACAGGAAGCCTCCTGTGGTCTCAGGGCTCCATCATAGGACACTACCAGCACAGTTCATGGACAAAGTCCCACTGGAAGTAGCTGTGCATCGTCTGGTGTGATCCAGCGGGCATTTCCAGAAACTTTGCTGAAAATGTCCTATGACAGGTAAGAAAGCCAGTGTGATGAAGTCAAAAGAAGCTAAAAAAAGGTCTGGTCAGACAGATGGAGATGAGGAAAAGAGGGAGATGCAGACCATAAAAAGGATTTGTAAAAAGGGATTGATGTTCAGAGGCTTTGTTAACCTAGCCATGCCTCTATGCTGTATAACACAGAATTGGGGGATGCACCCCATGCACTTGGGAAATCAATTATCTTTATCCAGTTATAGAAAGATATACTCAAACAATTGAAACAATGCCCTCAATTGTGATCACTTTTCATTTGGGACAGCTTTGATTAACAATGTGAAATAAAATCCAATTTGGAATGCTGTGATTAATGAGTCACTTGATCAATCACATCAATCACATCAGTTCATGCTTCCAGACCTACTTTTTAAAAGCCTAATTCCATGTTATTGAAAGGTGGCAAGCTGACAAATCTGTCTGTGTCCAAGTGTAGGTTTAGATTTGAACCTTGAAAGTTTGTGGCTTTGAACTGATGGCGACCTATTTTGGTAACTTGCTGTTTCTCGCTTTTGATAGATGATCTGTAAAATAAGAGCAGCAGTTGTTTAGGTTTTAGGATTTTACATGAGGATGAATGTAGGCTGATTGCCAAGAGAACAGTTGCATTAAATTATTTTGGGTTAAAAAATCATAATTTTCAGATTAGGAAGGGGTAATGTGCATATAAATGCAGAATCTGGAAAAGGTTTTCATTCACTGGGACGGTAGTCATATAGCTGGTGATTTTGGGGGCTATAGCTGCAAAAGGTAACAGGAAATGGTCAAAGCTCTGCATCCCCTAGAGTTGCCAGAATGACCACTGGAGAGGGTTCCAGCACTTTCAATACTAGTGTAGAAAAGAGATTTCAGTCAGTGATGCTATTGCCTGGTTTCATGTGTGACATATTGAAATCCCCTCTTCTAGATAGCCATTAAACACATTAAATTTAGCATAGTGTAATGGTTTGTGTACTAGCTTAGGATTCTGGAAAACCAGAGTGCAAATCACACATCTATGGAAATCGATTACAGTTTCCCCCTCTTCTCATTGAGAGGATCTTGCAAGTGATGATTTAGTCCTGACTAGAATAGGGCCACTGAATCAATAAAATTTTCAGGAAAAAGAATGGTTTCTGCACTGGTTTGCTCCCACCGTAAGAGCAGTTGAAATTTGCCGTTTTTGTGTTCTTGGATGAAGGTGGTCTAATTATTAGGGGTGCAATTCGGCAACAACCTGTGCCATTTTTTATGTCTGGCTTTTTGCTGCTTCCCATTCCCTTTTTTGGGGGGAACTTCCCAAATTCAGGAGGGGTTTCTCTTTTCATGCTTGAAAGATTCAGTCAGTTGGCACCAATGGAGAAACTTTAGAGGCTCATTTCTCCATCATTTTAGACCTAGCCACATGAAACTCACCTCACTTATAGATAACATATTCTACTACAACCCTGCCAAGTTTCAGAACATTTCACCAATCCACTAATGTTTTGGAAATTTTTAAAGTTTTTACCATAATATTTTTTTTATGAAATGTGCAGAACTGTGACTACTCAGACCACTAACAGTTGTTAGTTATTTGCTATATTGTCGCACTCCAGAAGAAACCAGGGCCCTTTAAATGCACTCACACAACACCAGCTGGAATAGACAGAATTTTTATTGTAGCAAACAGTTAATTCAATATGAGCAGTAACATGTATGAAGGAAAAAGATATAAAAACTATCAATAATCCAAGGGTAATGTTCCAGGAGACCAAAGGCAAAATAGATGCTGCAAAATCACTAAATACATCCAAAGAGATAAGGTCCAATAGTTAGAATAATCCAGAGGAAACAAAGTCCAATAACTAGAATAATCCAAAGAAAGCAAAATCAAAGTTCATACTTGAATCTTAAAACCAGGAATACAGGAGACCAAAAACACGAGGCTTGATTGTAAAGTTGTCCTAGATCTGATTTTCAAAAGCCAAGCAGAGCTATATCGAGAAACTAGAAATCCATCGCTCCCCACTTAATTGGTAAACTGAAACCACGGCTGGAAGCAGAAACCTTGAACTGCCAATTATCACATTCTTTCTTTCCATCCCAGGCCTCTCAGGTCAGGTGCTTTATCTTTACCCTGTTGATTATCAGGAGAACTGCACTCCCTAACTGTTTTTCCCAAACGCTGTCTCTGCAAATTTCCATCTTGCCCATTTCCATCATGCACTGTGGATCCCACAATCCCTTGAACTGTAAATCCCACAATCCCTGCTGAAGCCACAGGCCCAACATATATATTGTACTATGTGTGATTGTTTTTATATTGCTGGAATTGTTTTTTTTTAAATAAAATCTGTTGTGTTACATTTTAATTATGTTGAATTTCGGGCTTGTCTCCACCTCAAGTGCCTTCAGGAAGATGGAGGTGGGGTACACAATTATTGTTATTATTATTACTATTATTATTAAAAAGACAATAGGGGCTTCTGGGAATTGAAGTCCCAAGTTAACACCACAAGAAGGAAGAAGAATGGATAGATACATTCAATCAGCCCTCTGATTGGCTGAGAAAGAAAGTGAGAAACACACAGAGATAAAAACCTCAACTTCCATCATACCCCAGGAGGGAGCAAAAGGCTCCCTCAATGCCTGTACTGCACGAAGTGCTGCTGGGAAAGCAAATCTCAAGCAGGCATGGTGGGAGGTGGGGCTTTGGGAAATGATGGAGGAACCTGCTGGAGAACAAAGCAAAGGAGGAGCTGCAGTTTTCCAGATTAGCGAGGCTTCCCTGCCCACACACCGTTACCTCTGCCTCAGGTAGAGTGCCACTCAACCATATTGGTCCTCATTATCAACCCCTATTAGTTGAAAAGATCTGGCTGCTGTGATCTGTTCTGGCTAAGGCTTCGGCTGCACTGTGCCAGGCTCATTTGCATGCATTCAACAACTGAATCCTCCAAATCATTCAAATTCAGTACAAAAAACCAAAATCGTGCACACCACTACTATTTAGTAAATTCACCCATAGACCCCATTTTCACTATCCAATTATAGTGCAACATTCCACTTTAACTGCCATGACAATATCACATGGAATCTTTGCTTGACAGCTGGAATTATTTTTGGAAAAACCCGGGAAGACAGGTCTTTCTTTGATCTCCACATATTTTCCTGCTGCAATAACGATGCAATACAGACCCTTTACCATTCTTCCCACACACTTCTGTGTAGCCTCTAAGCATGGGATCAGCATTGCCAAAGGTAATATAAAATATATTTCTCTTTGACATTTCTCCAAATCATTCTGTTTCACTGTGTTTCTTTAAAAAAAGCTATGGCATGTCCTTTGTTTGCAACATACCTCAAATAAAATTAAGCTAAAGTCAAAGAGTAATATTTTATGGAGACATCTTTGTAACTGATTAAGAATGTTTTGCTTTCCGAAACTGCGGATAAAATGGAGAGGGGACTATGTTTGCACACAGCTCTCTGTGCTATATAAACATTAGGAAACATATTTATGTATTTAAAACATGTATATTCGGCCCTTCTCACCCCGTAGGGGACTCAGAGTGGAGCACAGCATATATACGGCAAACATTCAATGCCAGAACATCAAACCATAAATATATACAAACATAGGCCTTGACCAGACATATAGGGTGATGTCAAACTTCAGAAGTGAGAAACTGTGGCCTGCAGGCATTCTTTATCATCCAGACTGTAGCTTATTTTGATGCTCTCTTTGATGCTGCAACTTTAATGGTATTCATATATGTGTGACCTTCTGGCTGCTTATTTAAAGACCTTCACAGTATCTAGGGTTCAAATATTTATTATCTAAATCTCAAAACATCTTTTTAGAAGCGGTTAGACAGGCACATATACATGTGCCTACCCAAACATTTGTCTGAAGTATGTTTTAAAAAATCAGCTGCTGTCTTTAGTGCTGGCCTGATTTAAAAATGCTTTTGAACTCAGCCCATCAAGGTTGACTATGCAGAAAACCAGCAAAAAGAGCATTAGCTTGTCTTTTTCCAGGCTGTCTGAATCAATACCACGGATGAGGGAAGACTTTGATCAATTAGTGTGCAGTGCAGTAATAGCAAAGGGAAATGTCTGTGTATGATCTTAGTAATTATATGAAAGAAGGTTTGAATTTTTTTCAATATTTTTAGCAACTAACAACTCTAGAAGATAGGAACGGAATGGAAATTTGTTGGCATTCTGATTGAGGTTGAAATGGGAGTTTCTTAAGCCTCAAGAAATTAACATAGGAAAAAAACAGCATGTTGAAAGGCTTTGCAAATTGCAATAACATTTTGTTTGGTACAACATAAACTGGCACAATAGAAACTATGCACTTTCTGAGAACTGTGTAAGATTTTGAGAATCTGTGTAGCTTTGCAGGAAAAGCCTACATTTGCAATCTTTGCACTAGACAGAAAAGTGCACAATTTTCCAATGGTTTGTTGTGATATATTTAGAATAAGCACAAAAAATGTAAAATCAAAGTGCAAGCTAAGCCCCTGTACAAACAATGTGATATTTTGGCTGAAGCTTTTGCCAGTTTTAATGTTGTACAACACAAATGGTACGTTAGGAAAAAACCCAGGCCAATTAAAACTTCAGCAACATGTGCTTTTGTTTGCACAAGATTGGGGTGTGTGTATGTGTATATCTACTTTGAAATATAAAAATTTCACAGAAACTTGTAAGCATTGCATTATAAAAGCTTTTGCAGCAAAAGTCTTGTGCTGAAATAGCAGCCTTTCACAACAAAACCTTACATGAAAATAAATTGTGAAACATCCAACAATTTTGTGTGCAAATTGCTCATTTCTACACAATATTTCTATATAAAGAATAACAATCTTGTACAAACCACACTCTTGCAAACAGGATTTTAATTTTTCTTCTTGTAAATGAAGAATCCCCCCCCGGCCAAAGCTGCCCAGTTTTCAGGGAAGACATTTCTCAGGAGAAGATACATAATTTCCAGAAAACTGCAGCTTTCAGGGAAAGATAAACAGCTTATGTAGGACATTTTCCCACCAGCAATATAGAATGGAGGCTATCATCTGCTAATCATACGAGTTGTTGCTGCAGAATTCTGGGAAATATAGTTCAGGGCAAAGGCTTTGGAATTCTCAGCTAAAGAGGTCCTCAGCTTCCTTAAACCACATTTCCCAGAATTCTGCAGGAGCAGATCAGACAATTGGCCTCTGTTCTATAAGGCTGGAGGGAAAACATTCTTAGAGATGAAATACTGTTCTACTGTTCCCGAAATTCCTCAAGAAAAGTCAAGATCTACCATCACTATTAGTAGATTAGTTAATCCACGTTACAGATTTTGGTTAACATGTATGTGATTTCACTTGGTTGTTTACATACTGTACTTCAAATATACAGTGTTTCAGCTATTTAAGATACTTTGAAAACTGATTGGTTAAAACATTCTTTATAAATGAAAAATGGTCTCTCATCAAGAAACAAGTTAGATCAGAATATGAATAACCTGTTTTTAGTCCTCTTCACATTAGCACAAATAAAGGCACTCTGTTTTAGATGTGTAAGACCGCCAAATAATTCCTCCATCATGGCATTGATCTACCTCATTAATGGTATTCGTGATCTGTTTCGTTCATTCAATTGTATCTCCTGTTTATAACCCTTATCTCATTTGCTTTCAGTTCTTAGCAGAGAGAAAACCATTTGAGAGCACAACACCTTTTGGTTTTTGTGGTTAGGAACTCTAATATAACAAGTCAATTAAAGCTACTGTCCACACTTACTTGGGAGCAAGTTCCACAAAATTAAGTAATGGTTGCTTCAAAAGAATATTCCCACTTCAATATCTGTCAATCTGTATTTCAAAGTGCTTCACATGACTTCTTTGGTTATAATTCTTACATAGCTATGCAAAATAAATTGTGTTATTATATCCAGCCTTTAAATAGCAGGGGGAGGCTGAGAGTAAATAGCTCTCAAGAAACATGTCACAGTTTATAAATTAGTGAACAATCAGTTTTCAAATTGAGAATGATGTCTAAATTCATATTCAGGTAGAGATGTTGAGAGAGAATTTGCTTTTGCCTTCTTCTGAAACAGAAAGAGTAAAACTCAAGGTCAACCAGGGCATTTTCATGGTCAAGTAGGAGTTCAGACCTTGGTCTTATTCAGCACTTAAAGAACTCCACTATACTGAGAGCCTCAGGACTATCCAAATGTTGTGCAGACCTTCCAAATGAAAGCAAAAGTTTTCAGAAGAGTTAAAAAAACACTCCCCCAAGAAAAACTGAACCACCTTAGATTGGGTTTTACAGGCCAATGGTTTTACAGACATCAGAAGAGCTGCAAGACTGAGAACAAGCCACGAGAGTAAAGACAAAGATCTATACAGAGCAGGGGTGCTCACACTTTTTCAGCATGGGAGCTACTGATTAAAAAACCAAGTCCCAAAGATCACCTGCCCAGAAATGTAAAACGTATAACTATTTTCTTATTTATTTATTTATATTTATTATTCATTTTTATGTACCGCTCCTTCCAGCAGGCTCGGGGCAGTTTACATAAAATGAAGTTATAAAACATCAACATTTCAATTTAATAACAACAATATAAAACAGAGCATAAAAATACATCCAACCACCCCATTTCTCCCACACTGCCATATTACCACACATATTATCAGCCAGAAAGTAAGAAGAGAGGCTTTTGAACTGCAAGGCCATTTAATACTCAGCAAGGTAAACAAAGGGGCATGCAAAAATACATCCAACCACCCCATTTCTCCCACATTTCCATATTCTCCAACATATATTTCTCAAAGAACAAAGCAAGCAGAGAGGCTTTGGAACTAAAAGGCCATTTTAAACATTAAACAAAGAGACATGCCACAGAACAATCAAGCACCCACCCCAAAGTAAAAAGACCGACCTTTGAGATGCGGTAAGGAAATGACCCCAAAGCGTCCTTCTCCTCCTCCGTCGTTGCTCCTATTTCCATGCTGCCAGCATGCATGCCGCCTCCAAGAGCTCACGAGAAGTCAGAGGAGCAGAATGGGCGCTTCTGCACATGCGCGCTGGGCCAGCCATGCATCGCGTTATCCAGGCCTGCCCCCTTTGGTCTCCTATAACTCTGAGTGGCTGGAGAAGGACGGAGGGAGGAGGAGGAATCCAAAAGAGGGGGCCCATTCTGCCTCTTGGTCTCTGGACAGAGCTTTTGGAGGCGGCGCAACGAGCAGGGAGCGGGGAGGAGCAATGGCGGAGGACTTCTTTGCAGCATGCAGGGGCGTGTGAAGAGGACCAACAGCAAAAAACCTGGTCAGGGGCTTGAAGATCACCAGGATGAGGCCTGAAGATCACCCTGGTGATCCCGATCACCATTCTGAGCACCCCTGATACAGAGGAAAAGTGTTCTTGCCATACATCAAGAGAACTACTGATTGCAAGGGGTCGTGCGCGAGCCAAGCGGGTATACTCTCCTCATGAGGGGAGTCTACCCGCTTGGCCCGCACACGACCCCTTGGTTCATGCTCTCCCCTTTTTGTCTAAGGAAGACACCTACTCCCATTCAGTGAACTTTTGTGTTATTGCATGCATAGACATTTTCAACTCAACCTATGGACCTGAATTATCTTGGACACTGACTGACGTTATTGTCGCACAGGGTAGGAGCCCATTGCGGGCATGCTTGATGTATTGTATGAAATTGTTATTATGGAATTATGATTTTGATAATGATGAATGTGTATTATCACTTTTGAATACTAAAATATCGGTTATATACCACACATTGTTTACACTCTCGTGTTGTGTTGCTTAGTAGCAACTCCCCCTCTTTGTTATAAGGTTACACAGAGAAGCCATTGAAATCCACAAGCATGTGGACAATTTTAATAGAAAGGAAGAAACTATGAAAATGAACAACATCTGGCTACCAGTATTCATAACAGTAACTAAAGAACAACATTCAAAAACAGGGGAACTCCAGACAAGAAACAATCAGGGACAGCTAATCACCTCCTAACAAAGGATTCCCCCAGGCAGTAACAAGTCACACCTAAAAACTGTCAGGCCATTAAATGCTAATCAATGTGGCCAATTGAAACATTCACACCTACCCCCAACAGACAAGAGTTGTTTCTCCCACCATGGACATTCCACAGATATATAAACCCCATTTTCCTAGTTTCCAACAAACCTCACAACTTTTGAGGATGCCTGCCATAGATGCAGGCAAAACATCAGGAGATAATGCTTCTGGAACATGGCCATACAGCCCAAAAAACTTACAATAACCCAGTGATTCCGCCCATGAAAGCCTTTAACAATACAGATGTAGCAGCAAGCTTGTTGGAAGAAGCTTACACTCCTCGACAATGCACTCCTCATTTCATCAGAAATGCTTGACTGTTCAGATTCCCATCAAAGCTGGAGAGTCTTGCGACAGTCATTCTGGGACATAAGAACAGACTTATGAATTCATCACATGAATACCCCCTGTTTCACCAGATTCTGTGTTGTTTCACCAACTTCTGTGTGAAATGGCAGGGATGTGGGGCAATTCTGTAGCCCTGTGTGCCACTCCTGGGTGGTGATGCTCTCTCCATCACATGGAGGAAGCATTGTCAAAGAGACGCTGAAGTGTGCTGGCTCCATTGGAGCCAGTACAACACGGGAGCCTTCCTGTCTTAGGAGGGAAGCATCCTATGATGCTTCCACTCTGGTAGGGGATGGGGGAGCTTCAACAGGAAGTCCAGTGACATTGTGTGATGAGCAGCATGCCCATCCTTCACTGGACTTTCTCTTTAGCATCCTATGATGATAAAAAGGTAAGTGTTCTGAGATCCATAAAGCCATGTTCACATAATTCTCAACCCTGCTCTAGAAGCCCAATTTGCAAACTGCTTCTTATATGATTGGACGAGGTAATAAAAAGCAGATTGTGGAGATAGAAGGTCAACTGTAAATGCAAAAACGGTTCAGTGAGCAATGATGCATGCATGGGATTAGCAGAAGTTTGATGTTGAATCCTATCCTGTGAGTTCTTTGTAAAAAAAACCACCCTTAATTATGAAAAATCTGTATCACGTTTAAATAGGTCTATTCTGGGTTTGGGGAGAGCTTTGATACAACTGGAAACATTTCTGAGATCCTTACTGAATTAGCATGTAGAGAACTGGCAATAATATACCAATTTGGTTGTGTTTGTATGATAATGATGGGAACCATCCTGAAAATAAACAGGAATGACCTTTCAATATGCCATTCTCTTTGTAATGCTTGAGCAATCAAATGAGCAATTTGATATTAAGGCTTGGTGATCATTCTATATAGACGGATAAGAGATAAGGCTACCGCCTACTGTTTGCATTTGCGTTCAATATATGAACGGCAGGGTGCTCTCCGCCTGCTGAGAATCTTCAATTTTCACTGTTCATGCCTTAATTTTCTCCAAGAAATCATCTCTATGAACTAATAATGGGCTCTCCAACTTGAAATAAGTTTTCCTTTTTCAAATCTCGGAGAAGACAAAGCTGCATCATTCACAGACTACAAAATCAGCATTAGGCTTTTGGAAGTGTCTTTCAACATTGTTTTATAATCTTGTATATTTTGGTCACATATGTCAGTTTGCTTTATGGGTTTTTTCTATTTTAAGTAGCTAATTTATTTAATAATTACTTTAAAATAATATAAATATCTCTAAAAACTGTCGATGGCATCTTAGAATAGAAGAAATACAATACATTCTATAATTTTCTATTGTATCATTATTTTCTATCTCCTCCCGCTGTATATATGCATATATTTTATTTTGTATGCTTTTAGGAGGACCCACTGGGTTTTTTTTTGTTTGACTTGTAAAGTGCCATGTACATTGATTATGCTATATGAATAAATGAATATCTATATCTGTTTGTGTGTGTGTGTACGATTCATCCTAGAGCTGTAAAATCATGTACCACCTATGTGCATGAAAATGAAGAAGCGTTTTAATAATGCAGGTTTTTTTTTAATTTTTAAAAAGGTTTCCGATCCTTGTATAATTCTATTTCATGTCAGCAGTTAAAATTCCATTGAGCTGATCATTATGTATGACGTTTTATATGACAAAAGGGGAATGATAAAAAAGAACACTGCGAAGGGAGAAATAATGAACTGTTCAAAAATACAGTGGATGGTTATTAATTAGGATCCTTGTTAAATATCTTCCTACATCGGAATCCTGTAATGCAGATTCCTGGGTTCAGAAATGTTGATAATTGGCTCTCTGTGTGCATGCACTTTCTACAGATCATGAATGCATGAAAAGCATATTGTACAGTTATCATGGTAAATTAATTCTAAAATAATAAGCAACGTGGCTGACTTAAATGCTTTATTCTTTGGGATTGTGGCTTCATACCCTGCTGGCAGCAGATATGAGAAAATGACTGAAGAATACACTTCATAGTTCAGACTTTGCTGCAGGCACTCACTGCTTAGGTAAAACTGTGGTGGTGTTGAATAGTGAGATAATGCAACTCAAACTTCAGACACTTTTCTTCACTCTCCTCCCCCAAGATATGGGGGCAGCTCTACATATGGCTGAACAGAATGTAGAGGCAGAATAGCACAGACCTCCCTAACAGACAGATCCAATGATTTTCTAACTGGTACCTGGATTTCACTTATTTGCCTGCCAGCAAAACATGAAAGCTGTCATTTCTTCATGTAATGTTTTCATACACAAGGAGATGGAGAAGTGATTTCTGCATATGGGGGGGGGGGGAGACACAAAACTTGGCAAATTATAATATGCAAATCCGTCATGGATAATGATTGAAGAATAGCTGTTACTGAAGATTAGAGAGAGTTAATTATCATATCTGCTTCTGAAAAGACATATGATGTTCTGAAGAGCTCTAGTCACATTGCACAAGGACGGAGGTAGGACGAAGCCTCGTCTCAAATGCTCTGGCTGATGGATACAGTAATGAAATGCCAGAGATCAGCGTTAGCGATGCAAAAGGCATTCATTATTACATATCTGTAGCCACATCTGCCCTATAACAACATCAAGAAATGTGTACCTCTGCTCTCTAGACAGAAAACATGTAGTATGTCAGCTCAGTTCTTTTGGTCCACATCTTAAAAACAACTTGTTTGCTGTTTGATCACCCTGCATAAGGTAGGCATTGACAGTGTTCATAGGTTACAAGCTGGTAGCTTTTTGCTTAATAATCTTTTGTATTGTTACCATCCAACAAAATCCCAGCATTACATCAATGTACCCATTAGGAGTTTCTTGGTTCAATTAATTTCACTGGTAGCTTATGTCCCAGTCTATGTATTTGCTTTGCTACACCCAAACCTTAGATCCTATTCTATCTCTTTAATGTCTCACATATCATAAAGGTAATAATATTACTCAATGAAGTAACTACAGATTAAGTATCCTTTATTCAGAATACTCCAAAATCTGAAATACTCCAATGGATGGCTTAGGTAGTGATCTGCTTGCTTTCTGGTAGCTAATGTACACAAACTTTGTCTCATGCAGAAAAAATAATTTATATATTTAAAATTACCATCAGGCCATCCCAGCCCAAGAGGAAACTGAAGTGTTGCTTAGTGTCAACTGACATTTCAAAACAGCTTTCAGATCGTTGGAAATTATTCAGCAGCGCTCTATAAAATAAGTGAAAAGCTGGAACATTTTTCATTAAGACTAAAAAATTGAACATTTTCCTGTAAGGCAATCAATGTGCACAGAATATAAAGGATAAGCACAAGCCATATTCCACATAAGCATACAAAATATAGCATTGGGGGGGGGGGGGGTTTGAAAGAGAAAAATCAATAAAAATGAACATGCCAAGAATTGTGTTTGGCAAATTAACAGAAAGACCAACTCCTTGAACAACTTCTTCCTGTTGAACAAGATAATATTCTGCCACCCAAACACAATACTTTTCAAGATCAAAATCTAGAAATCTAAGATGATGTCTAAGGAGGTGCATTATTAATAAGACAGATAAAGTAGCCTTTCATCATAACTTTTACATATGCATGCATTATCTACTCCAGCAATAAAATATGACCAGATTTTTGCAGTAGGAGTCTACAAACGCAAAATCTCGCATTTGTGAATTGTAAATTGGGTGTGCATGAAAGGAAAAGCATCTTTGTGCTGTAATATGTTTTCCTGTTTTATATTCATTAAAGTTGCATAGTGTGGATAAAAGAAAATTCAAATGAAGTTCTTCTCATTCATTTGTCACCTTCAAAAACACTCAAGGAAATGAGATTTTTTAAAAACACACACACACACTGATATTAACACTTAAGTACTGCTAACACTTCAGTCATACCATAGAATAGAGATAACTGCCAGATAACCTATGTTAAATCTGTTTTTTATATAAGGCTCTTAATAATACAACATGAAAGCCTCTATCTTACATGTTTTTGCCTTGTCTTCTAAAATAATTTGTCTATGAATCGCAAACCAGGGCATTCTGGATTAAGAAGGGCTTTGGTCTGCTCCAGTGCATTAAGGCAAGGTTTTCATAGGCTGCTTTATCTTTGGTACTTATGCATCTGATGGCTAAATCTATTTGAGCTCTTTGATCAAATGTGATCCATTTTATGAATGCTCAGTGAATGATTGTTCTACCACATTGGGATTCTAGATGGTAACTTTAAACCACTTCATGTGGGGGATGAAGTTTCTCTTGCCAGAAGAAAGTTTTAATCCTCTAGTCAACACTTATTATTTATTTATTTATTTGTACCCCGACCTTCTCACCTCCATGGTGGGACTCAGACCGGCTTACAGCAAAATTCAATGCCATACAAATTTAAAACATCTTAAAACAGCATATTAAAATACATAAAACAGAGATACATAAAAACCACATTGCCATTAAAACCACATTCAACTCGGTCTATAAAAGTGGTCACCCATTTCCGATTGAAATCAATCCCACCTTATTCTGGGAAGGCCTCGTTTCACATCCAAGTCTACACCTGCCTCCTGAAGGACAACAGGGAGGGGGCAGATCTAACATCGCTTGGGAGGGAGTTCCACAGCCGAGGGGCCACAACAGAGAAGGCCCTGTCTCTCATCCCCACCAGACAAGCTTGCCATCTTTTCAGGATAAAAGTAATGAGCAACAGATATGTATGACCAGGAACAAAACTCGTACGAATGATGCACATATTCGCATCTGTGTATTTAAGGGTTTTTTTTTAAAGCCAAAATTTCTGGCAGACATTTCATGGTGGCCATCTTGTGAGCTTCAAAATCCCATAACAAAGCAGCAAGTCTGTACATCACAGGCAGAAATCCCAGGACTAACATGTTTATGTGGGGACCTGCGCTCAGGTCCTGGCTTTTTTTTGTCCCACCTACTAAACCCGTGATTTGGTGCTTTCTGGAAGCACTCAAAGAGAGAAGAAAGGTGGAATTTTTCCTTTCCCACTGGTTTAGGCAAACACAAACTGCTACAGTCTTTTAAATTTTGTGATTTTCCCCCTTAATAATGTTTGCTACCTTGCTTAGTTCCTTGTGTTGTAAGATGGAGAAACGGAAATTAAAACTTGGCATCACATTTCCTGGGGATGTCTTCAAGCATAGTACTCTGTTTAGATTGAATTTGTCTCAGCCATTTTGTGTGTACGTGTTTCTTTACAAAAAAAACCTTGGACCACATGCATCCCATGGGCTGCAGAATCCTGCTCCTATTTTAGAATAATGTATTAACTAATTTTTAATATAGAAGACATAATCTGTGGTGTTCCAGCCTGGTGGCCATAGACAGACATCAGGGGTTCCAGCTGATCAGGGTCAGATGACGAATTAGCCTGGGATGATGGATGGCTGCATGGGTATGGGCCTGAAGTTGAGGATGATGATGACTCCATGGATGTCAGTTCTGAATTAGACAGTGAGAGGCCCAGAGACCTTGATTCCCACGAGAACTTCTCCACTCCCTTGTCAGACGAGCATTCCGAGGATAGGGAGGATCGAGTTTCCCAGCATGATAGTACTGCACCTGGGGCTGCTAATGAGCAGGAATTCGACAGGAGGGCTAGTATCAGATCCTCCCGGAAAGATTGGAGTTTGAGGAAGGCGGTGTGTTGGTCACATAGAAAGTAGTTCTCTTTATTAGATTGTGCTGGGGTCATTTTAGTCAGACCTAGAAGCTACATTTAGCTTGGAAGGACTCATGCTCAAGATTCTAAGATCATGTTGACCGTAGGGGCGGTTTGCCTTGCCTACGGAGGTTTGCTTCCTTTGGGATTTAGTCCAGTTTGCGGACCTTTTCCGGATTATCGTTTGGACTTGCTTTACTTTGCTTTCATCTTTCAAACTTTGGACTATTCTTTATTTTAAATAAACGTACATTTATTGCATCTGCCTGGTGTGTGTGATCTAGGGGGGAACTGCCGCGATCTGAGGTTCTACATAATCTGTGATCAACATTAGGGTAAAAACAGTATATTTAAATAGGAGCACTCTTGAATTCATAGAGAGAAAATGGAAATGAATAGAATACAACAGTGCATGAATATTTGACACTTTTAATAGAGAAAAACCTCTACACTCTCTTTTTTAGTTTTTGTAGCATAGCTAAACCAAATAGTAAATGTATGCCAGCCCTTGAGAAAGTTAGATGAGCCTTTCCAATGTGGCAGAAACTGAGGCAAAATGACATGATAAAAAGTAAGTGAACCATAAATAGGACTTTTTGTAACAAACCTGTGGGAGGGAAGGAATAAAGCATTAGGTCTTTGATGGCTGGGAGAAGGGAGAAGAAGGAGTGAACACTGGTTGATATAACCAGTTAAAATGCACTGTGAATTGAAACAGAGTTTGACAAAACAGGACTACCTGTTCTTGCCTGAGGCTTTTCAAGCTGGAGGGAAGAGCTGTGGAATGCTCAATGGTATTCAGATGCAGAGATGCTCCCTGTTTGAGTGCAGAATGCAGAAATGAAGAATAGATAAGGGAAATGTCTGATTTTTCCATACAGTTCAACTTTGGTCTCTGATGAACAGGGTTTTTTTATGACAAAAGTAACCTTCTAGAATCTAGGACTCCTGAGAACAACTGTCTTGTTAATATAAAACAACATATTGATCTAAATCCAATATTGTCTGGAATCCTGTTGCTTTGAATCTTTAAATCAATTGGTCTCCCAAACTTCCAGAGCAGGTTTTGTAGGTATGTCAATGGTTGCTCTGGGATTCTTCCTTCTTGAGTTTGCTGATGGAATTGATTGCATCAGTGAATATTCCTCTTCTCTAGATTCAGGTCAATGTAGTGGTTGTATCATGTGATTTTTGTCTGTCATCTTATCCATCACTAAAATATTAAAAATAATCATAGCTCTCTATCTAATTGACATAGCACAGTGACTATCCAGATGCTTTTGAGAAGTCCCCAAACTGGACATGAAAGCAAACCATCTTTAAGGAGTACACTGTTTGGAACCAGTGCTGTTGATTTTTAATTTGACAATTGGCTTGAGTATTTCATTCCTTGTTCACCTCTGTTTGACAGTTCTTCAGATGTGCTGCTGGAAAGGAATGTTGTTCAGGCTTGTGTCCAACTTCTTCCACAGCTGAGACCAACAGAAGTATTTAATTATGCTCCTCCTCAGTCTCCCCACTTTGTTTGTAGTCCTCACATGAACACTGTCTATTACTATTCATTTTTATTTATATTTATATTGCACTATAAAATATTTATGATATTTTGCAGCAGGCATGGGTGATAGTAGTCCTTCAGACAGTTTGTGTTGATAGGCCATTTGCCTTAGGTCAGGGCTGTCCAACTTCTACCGGCCCAGGGGCCTGAATTCCGGTCACTGATGACCTGGGGGGCCGAAGGGTCTGCCCCTGCCCTGGCTCCGCCCCCGACCCTACCCCGGCTCCAATTTACTTACAATTCATAAGAGGCATCCATACAATCAAATATAATCTTTTACTAAGGGGAAATGCAGGGTGGGAATTCATAAGAGGCATCCATACAATCAAATATAATCTTTTACTAAGGGGAAATGCAGGGAGCGAATGCATAAGGGGCATCCATACACAATTACATAATAATACCATAAAGGTTAGCCTACCTTCCCAAACGCACAGGATCCAGGAGTACCCGGACCACGAGCAGAGGCAACAACCGACCGAGGCAACAGCCGAGAAGGTCCAAATCGCGTCTGTGTGGGCCGCAGGGATTAAGTAGCCAAGATTTCGGCAACAGGAGTATCGCGAGACTCCGGACGCCACACAGGATTTGGCACACACCGCAGGCGTGATCTCGCGTTGAGAACGAAATCCCGTGTGGCTTCCGTAGTCTCGCAATACTTGCTCCGGAACCTGGAAGTGGGTAATTTTTAAAAATATTATTATTTAATTTATTTTTGTATTTTTATTTTTTATTAAAAAGCTTAGGGGGCTGCAGGGAAGGGGCTGGGGGGCCTTATATGGCCCCCGGGCCGCCAGTTGGACAGCCCTGCCTTAGGTCATACAAAGAAAACAAAGGGACTGTGGGAGTTGTATCTCAAGCAAGAGACAGTATGATGTTGTTTGAGGAGTGCTGGACAAGAACTCTGGCAGAACTGGGCTCAAGTCTCAGTTCAGCTATGGAAACCCAAAGGGTGGTTTGGGCAAGGCACACTTTTTCAGGCTTTGAGGAAGTGTGACTTGCCTAAAGTCATCCAGAGGAAGGCAATAGCACTTCTTAATAAATCTTGCCAAGAAAACTTCATGATAAGGTTCACCATAGGGTTTCCAAAAGTGAGAAACAACTTGAAGGCACACAGGGTCACTATAACTCACTTCTGCTTTTACAGTGTAACAATAAGAAAAGACAGCATCCAAGACCAAGAAGTTTTCAATCTAAAATTTGGATACATTGAAGCAGGCCCATAGCCAGGATTTTGATTTAGGGGGAGGGGTGAGTTTGATGGGGCGGAGGGGGGGGGGCTGAGTCTGAGTGTGAGAGAGAGAATCCAAATTTGAACCACTTACCATTTCTTTTTTGGAAATATTCTATAACGTATGGATGTCTCCCAAGATTATTTTAATTTTCACAACCATTAAGCAACTTTGGTAAAGGCAAGGGGATTTTTAAAATCTCATGCCTTCTGTTGGTGATGCAAGGAGGGAAGCGGTGAACATGGCTAATCACAGCCATCTTTTACTGTAGTTTCTGAAGGTCAGGCCCCCAATGGTAGAGTTTGCAAAGGGCCGGCTGTTAAACTACATTTTCCACAATGCTCTCCTGCTCATGAGCCAAAATGGCTAAAGGCCAAGATAACATAAACTACTTAAAAACCAATCATTTAGTTGGTTTTTAACCAACTAAGGTTGGTTAAGGAGGAAGGAGGAAATACTACTACGATCAAAAAGGCTCGGCATCATAGTAGACGAAGCAACAGTTCCCCCTGTGGCTGAATCAAGCAACCTCCAGGTGTAGCACAGCAGTTCTCGTTTGTGGCTGGAGAACAGGGGCTAGGACCCGGGGTTCCATTGGCATAGGGGCCTGCAGCTGCAGAGACAGATTCAGAAGAGGATTTGGAAGGGTGGGAAGGACAGTTTCCCATCAGCGGGCCTCCTTCGCCCACAGAAAGTTTGGCATGGGAAGAGCTGTGTTTTGGCCCTGACGTAGACATAGATAACCAGGTGCAGATGGAAGATAGCGATAGTGGGAGTTATGAGCACCCGGGGGGAAGAGGGTCACAGGAGCTTCTGAGTGAAAACATGGATGAAAGCGCCTGGGAAGATTCTAGGGAGGAGAGCTCTCATGTAGATAATGACCCAGCTGCTGAAAGACAAGGTCGAACCTTTGATAGGAGAAGTAGCATTGAGTCTGGGAGAAGGGGATGGCACTGCAGCCTAGACAGGCCGAGGTCCTTCAGCAGAGACTGGAGACGACGGGGCCTAGAGCGTCGGGGACCTCGGTCGAACGATTAAGTAGAGCAGGCGTGGGAACGCATCCTCAGTGCTTCGGCCACGTCTCTTTTGAGTAGATGTGAAGCGAAGCGGGTCCACGGAGCTAAGTTGGCTAGTGGCCTCCAAGTCTTGCCTTGCATTCACCTTGCCTTGTTCCTGTTTCCGCATTGCCTTGCGGAGCCTTGCTCAAGCCTTGCAATAGCCTTTGGATTATTTTGTCAAGCTGTTTTGGACATTGTTGCTTCAAGCTTTGATTGCATTTATCTCTTCTATGGACAATTTACCTTTTGGACTGTTTTTATATTCAATAAAGTAGTTAGCCTTCAGTCCGTCTCTGTGTGTGTGATTAAGGGGCCGGTCAAGTCCGTGCATCGTGACAGTAGGATCCAAAGTGGAAGAACTGCTGAATGGCCTCTATCTTTCTGTATGTCTTGTATGTCAAAAACGGCATTGAATGTTTGCAGTGTATATTAGCATTGTGATCCACCCTGAGTCCCCTTTGGGTGAGAAGTGCAGAATATAAATACTGTAAATAAATATATAAATAAATTTTACTTTTGTCTGATTGCCATGAACAAGGCACTGGGGTAGCCAGTAGGCATGAGAAAAAAGTTATGAAAATGATTCGTTTTGTAAGAAATTCGTAAGAAATGCTACTTTCAAGCGTTTCCGCACCTGGAACGCCAACCAGGAAGTGGACTTTCTTTTTAGAACCTCGGGGGCCAGGATTTTCTTAAGTGTCGTTATTAGGTCGGGGGGTGGGCATAAGGGGGGCACCCTCCTTCTCTCTCACCACCCTCCCGCCTCCCTTGCCAATATTATGGCAAGGCAAGCCCTAAACTCGCTCCTTCCCTCGGCTGGAAGGAAGCCTGGAAAAATGTAAACAGAGAGGATTACTCAAGTAAATCTGCAAAGGAGGGCACTTTGGATGAAGGGCCCTAATTTGCAGATTTACTTCTGAGTAATCCTCTGTTTACATTTTTCCAGGCTTCCCTGCCTCTCCTGCCCTGCCAGGATCTAAGGCATCAAAGAGTATTGGGGTGAGAAACCAACCTAATGTATAATAGAATGAATGCTACTGTAAGTGCCACTGCCTAATATTATAAGTAATCCAACTGGTCATACCTAATTCCATGAACATGCAATAATACAGCAGTAATAACAATAACAAGAGGTAAAATTCAAACCGAAGTATTCTGAGTGGTCCCTGCCTCATGCAAACGGGCTCATGCGATGCAAACGGTGCAAATGGAAATTAGCCCGGGAAAAGCCAGCTTGGGAGCACACACATACATATTCTTGGGAGGGGGATTTGTTGCAGAATCCCGGCCTCATAGAGAAGATTCTGCAGCAACCCCCCAAGAATATGTATGTGTGTGCACCCAAGCAGAAAACGCTGTCTTTTCCGGGCTAATTTCCGGGCTCACAAAGAAGAGCCTGTTTGCACCGCATGAAGCAGGGACCACTCAGAACACTTCGGTTTGAATTTTACCTCTTCTTATTCCCATTGCTATTACTGCTGTATTATTGCATGTGCATAGAATGTAGGTATATGACCAGCCTGGGCACACTTGGGCCCTCGCTCCTCGGGATCGGGGTGAGAGAGGCAGCGAGGAGCGAGGGGGGCTCCTCCTCCTTTTCTTTGCTGCTTCCAAGAATAGAATACCCCCTCCCTCTCTCCCTTCTTCCTATTTGGAGAGTCCCATCTAGAATTCAGTGTGATTGATTCAAGTTTTGGCCTACAACTCCCAGAAATCCCAGCCAATTTACCAGCTGTTAGGATTTCTGGGAGTTGTAGGCCAAAACCATCTGGAATGCACATGCTCTGGCATACGAATTACTAACGGATTTCGTTAGTACTTAAGTTACATTTCCGAAATTTTTGGGAAATTGTAAGTCTTTCTTTTACTAATCAAAAAAAAAATCCCCCCCCATTTGATTTACGATTCACCATTTTAGGATTCTAAACCATGCCTAGTAGCCAGCTACAGTCAGTTCTTTACAGTAACATAAGAGTAAAGCTATAACGCAATAGCAGGAAAGGCAGACAAAAAAGCCAAAGGCTTAGTAGAAAATATATAAATGTGTAATTCAAATTGTTAATACATACATGCACCTAGGGTATGACAATCCCGGGTCGAAATCCCAGGCACCCAGGAAGAAGGGAAAATCCCCAGATACAGTACAAGTAAATACAGGCAATATGCCCCGAACTTTGGGCACCACAGGAACTCACTGACCTATGGGTTTGGAACTTTGGAACTTTGGGACCTCCCCAGTTCGGGGCATATTGCCTGTATTTACTTGTACTGTATCTGGGGATTTTCCCTTCTTCCTGGGTGCCTGGGATTTCGACCCGGGATTGTCATACCCTAGGTGCACGTATGTATTAACAATTTGAATTACACATTTATTTATTTTCTACTAAGCCTTTGGCTTTTTTGTCTGCCTTTCCTGCTAGTTCTTTACAGTAAGCAATAATGATAAAATAAAATTATTGATTGCATATGAAAAAAGGAATAAATGGGTGGATGTGTCTTGAGGGCCTCCTCCAACTCAGTAGAAGAAGCAAATGGATGTCAGGAGAGTTTGGATGGTGCCTTTCTGCTCAGAAGGTGGGGATCAGTCTAGATGTCCTTTGATGGTATCTGTACTATGATTTCTGTTCTCCACCAATTTAACAGTTTGAGCCACACAAACAAAGTTTCTGGAGTAGAACAACTACTTTCAAAGTAAAGACCACCCAATGAAACAGGAAATAACATTTTCAAACCAAGAACAGATTTTCTTTATTATTAAAATGTTTTAATAAAAACTTTGAAAATTTGCCAAAAATCCATGGAGAAGTCAAAAGTTATGAAATTTGCTGAGTTAATGTAAGTCCATGTGTTTTACCACTGTAGCAAGTTTCATCAGAATTGATTAAAAAATGAGGGAGAAACCCCTGAAGTTTCCCCAGTGCCAAGTGCTTTTTTTCCTACTGCGCATGTGTGTCCACATTAATGAATTCATTCGGAAATATTTGGAAGTTTGGGAAAGTTTTGATTGTTTAAAAAAAATCAGAAGTGACTTTAGAATTGAACCACCAGAGCCCCCTACATCTGAAACGAGTTTTGAACCATTTTTTGAAAATCAACCAAGCTTAATAGAATCACACTGGAAAGTCCAGAGAGATGTCCCCTCAGCTTAAAAGATTAGTGATTTTCCCCACTGTACAGAAAGGTAATGAGCACTATCATCAAATTAATATATTGCCATGTAAAAATAAAAACAAATATTTTAGCCCGGCAATAAGAAAATCACAGCATGGGTCTTCTTGGCTAGGTTCTATAGAAAAAGTATTCCGTAGTGGTTCCATAGTGATCATGATATTTCATGCTTCACATTCACTGATCTTTCTTCTTAGATTTCTCATCCTTTCCTAATTGTGATTAAAGTGTTATATTTCACTATTGCTATGAGTATTTAATTAATGCTCCTTTCTAAATTCTGCATTGGGAGCACTTTTGATTAAGTATTGTTAATAATGCTCAGTAATACAATTGAATCATGACAAAGGATATACCAGGAGAGGGAAAAGATTGATAGAAAATTCCTCATAATTAAGCTATGGTTTGCATTTGGGTTTCAATACATCTCTGTCAGTCTTTTATGGAATAGTTATCATTGTATATTGAATATATCCAAACTTGGAAACACAGTGTTTAATATTTTGCTATTTTAACTGTTCCTTGGTGTTACTGTCTGGAGTTCACTAAGCATTAGATTTGGGGGGTGAAATGAATAGCAATATCAGATGTGCTCTGATTTCCCTTCCATTTTTCATTTGTTGCATTCATACATTCCCTCCAATGGGCTCAATGGTTCTCACTTCTTCTCTACTTGTTGTAGACAACAGCCCTATGCAATGTATTGGGCAACAAAATAGTTATTCTATGGAGGTCATCCAGTGATTTGCAGGGCTTAGCAGATGCAAGAGTAGAGACTTCTCAAATCTCAAGCTAACTATCTAAGTGGTTTGACTATATTTGAGTAAAAATGCACATTGTTGTATTACTTTAAAAAACTCAATAGTATCTTTAGTAAAGCTTTCATAAACCATCTTTGAATAAAAGTTGTCCTAAATATACCATCTTATAGCTCCTTAGTCTCTCTTCTTGGACCAGGAAAATGTAGGCCGGAGAGTCTGGGAAAATATCAAGGAAATTGAGAGTAGTGTACGTTTCTTTTTACTCTTGAGCCTTGTTTTATTTTCACTGCATATTCTCAGAAGAGTTTTCCCTGAAGGGTTCTTAGATCTTACCAAGTATCCATCACTTGTGGTGCTCTACTTTATCAGTACACAGGTCCTTTCAGTGAGCAACTCTAAAAGAGAAAAAAATGAAAGAGCTCAAGATGTTCTTTCCCTACTCATAAGGGTGAGCTGTATAAAATCAGTTTTTTTAAAAAAAGAAGAACTCCATTAGGTTCTGAAGAAAAACCTTAGGGAGGTGAGCAAAATGAGGGTTTGGAACATTGTCTTTTGAAGCACTGATCTTTTTGAACAGGACTATTTTATGTCTTAATTGTTGCTTTAGGCATGAGAAAGATAGCAAAGGCATGTGGTTTTCAGTTATTTGGATGAGCTGGCTGAAACAAGTTAGCGATTATAAATTAGTTGGACAGAACATTGCACTGAGTGAGGAATGCTTCCAACTGTTCCAGATAGTTTTGTTTTTTTCCTATGATGTTTCATTCTGCTCTCCCATCTCCTTACTCCACGTCACCTCCATTCAATGGCTATTGAATAATTCAGCTTTTAAATTCCTTAGCCCTATTAGTATTTCCTTCCTCTCAATATTTTCTTTTGTTAGCTCATTTTGGGTCATAAGCAATCTCCCTACTTTTATTTCTTGGTAGTCTCAATTTGGCTGCATTGATCAAATAACTCAGCACTCAAGGGTGCCGCTATACTACACAGTCATAGCAGTTCGATACTACTATAACTGCAATGGCTCCCTCCTATAGAATCCTGTATTTTGTTGTTTGGGGAATGACTCAGAATTCTGTGTTAGAAAACTGTAGTTTAGTAAGGACCACTGAAGAATGATAAGTCTCTCAAACATCAAATCCCAGGGTTCCATGAGATGGGAACATAACAGTCAAACTGCGATCAAAGTATAGTAATTGTAAAGTGTGAATACAGTCTGAATTTGCGCCTATTATGAATACATGCTCAGATGGATACTGGGCTGTTGCAAGATGTGAAACAAGAGTTACAGCCTCAGATTGCTACAGGAAAATGAATATTAATGAAATAAATATTGTTGTGAAACACTGAAATAGTTCAAAACTGTTGCCTTGACAGGAGAAACATGAGCCCTTGAGGAAGGCTATCATAAGCATTTTATTGTTTCACAAAGACTATTACTATTTCAGAAAGATGTATTTTTCAGTACCATTCTGCGACTTTGTGTCTTCCTCGGCTCCTCTCTCTGTTTATTTTGGTGCTGCTCCCCCTTTCACTGGCCAGATGGTAATTTCATATACACAGAAAGCCAGTGTTTTGATTTAGTGATGAAGAGGGCAGACTTGGAAGAAATTGCTATTTCGCACATGGGCTGTTGAAATGAAATGGGAATTTTAATTTTCTGGGCAAAGAAGAAGAAGGGTAGATAGCACATTTCTTGTATATATTTTAATTAGGCATTATCTTCTGGACCACAGTTTAAAAAGTAACTCTCCCTGGGTCCCCTCTTCACTGGTTGTCAGCATATTTTAACCATACCTAGGACAAGATAGCATGCCTGCATATTGATAGAGAGCCAGTGCAGTGTAGTGGTTTGAGCACTGGACTATGACGTAGATTCTCCATTCAGTCATGACACCCACTGGGTGACTTTGGTAGGTCACATACTCTCAGCCCCAGGAAACCCCACAACAGAGAACCTATACATTGGAAATAGTTATAAGTTACACAACAATGACAACAACATTACAAGCTATGTTCTCTAAACCAGGAAGACATCATTTCAGCTCAAGGGTAAAATGTACCCTTAAGACATGGCCTCTACCTCATGTACACTGAAGTACCTGTAGGAATGAGGATTATCTACATAAGTGAAAATAACTGGTAGAGTTTGGTGGAATCTGAGCAAGTGGGAAACAAAACCAGTTGTTTGTTTTCAACATGGTAGCCTTCCTTCTTTTCCAATTTGACATTTATTGAGGCTCTGAGATAATAATGTGAATTTTCTGTTTACTGCTCAAAATGAAAGAAAACATGCCTTTTTCAATATCATAGCAATTCCAGAATGTGGAAACAAAAGCAGAGAATCCTAGTCACTTCCAACTTGGGACAGTAGTTAATGGAAATATCATAAATGCAAGGACTTGAATATCTATCTGGGTTGAGCACAGTCTGTATTTTAGAGAGCATTCCTCTTGGAGAACCAAATATAAAATATTTCAGAGCCTTGGCAGATGGGTAATCTTTTCCTCTTCAGCAGGATGCATGAACACGTTCATAGCTTTACATGAGAAAGGTGAAAGTAAGAAATTTCGAGTGATTCACTTTGAACTAATGTAACAACGAAAGCATGATACATCTATATTTAACTTTGAACTGGTGAGATGTTAGAATAAAAATCTCCCATATGTCGAGCTAGGCATTTCACAATAGGCCATCCTTGATTCATTAAGACAGCTACAATACTCTCTCTTTAATTATTCAGAAACCAAGTGAAAGATGTTACAAGGGTCAGTCATTCCGGCTTAACTACTCAATGAGCAGGTCTTTAAACTATGCATATGAAGTTCTGGCTAGTATATTTCCCATTTAGTCAGTTGGCTGCATTTTATAAATAATGTAAATTTAGAACTTGAACTCATTACATTTAACTGCTTTAAGTTCTGCAGTATTAATGGGAGTAGTACTTGCATAGATTTTAAAGATAGCAAATGTACTCACTTCGTGCTTGCTTTTCATTATAACTCTAATATGCTTATAGGCCACTAATGCAATATTTTCCTCTGCTATTATTATTATTATTATTATGCCTGTGTGATCAATGAAAAAAAATCACTACTCATTACAGAATTAGGGGGTGGGGGAAAATAGTTTCTAAAGGGTTCCCAAAATTGTAGCTATAACGAGTGAACTGGTTTTTGTTACTTTTATTTAAATAATTAATTGTGCCAATTGAGAAATTTCAGGGGTGCCTTTCCCCCTAATTGTTAAGAGATATTGGCCTGAAACTTGCTACAGTTATAGAACACATTTACCACTGTTAGCCCATCAATGGTTAGAACATATCACTCATTTTTTACTTTTTAAAAAAACCTACAAGATCTATCTCCTTGAATTTTCTATACAATAACACAAGATAACAGGGGATCATTCCCCCCTGCCAAGTTTCGGAAATATTCATACATCTATTAATTTTGGGGATTTTAATTTTTTTTGCCAAAGTCTTAAAAACAAACAAACAACACAGCAACTATTTCATTGAATATCTTTCATATTAACCAATAGAACTTAAATTTAGGGATTTCTTCCCAGCCCAGCACTGATTTACTTGCTTGTATTGAAATATCAGGCCCCTTTCAGTTTTATAAAATTCACATTAGAATAATAGAATAAATGAAGTTGGAAAGACCATGTGGGCCATCTAATCAAAACCCCTGCCATGCAGGAAAAGCACATTCAAAGTACAAAGATGGAGCTTCCACCACACTCCAGGGCAGGGGTGGGCAATTACCGGCCCTCCAGGTGTTTTGGACTTCAACTCCCAGAAATCCCAGCCAGTTTACCAGCTGTTGGGATTTCTGGGAGTTGAAGTCCAAAACACCTGGAGGGCCGGTAATTGCCCACCCCTGCTCCAGGGCAAAGAGTTCCACTGTTGAACAGCTCTTACAGCCAGGAGGTTCTTCCTAATGTTCAGGTTGAATCTACTTTCCTGTAATTTGAACCCATTGTTCCAGGTCCTAGTCTCCAAACTTTCTCCCTCCTCCTTATGATATCCTGTCACATATTTTTACATGGCTACCATATCTCCTCCTTTCAACCTTCTCTTCTTCAGGCTAAAAATATCCAGTTTTAAAAGATGCTCCACATAGGGCATAGACCTATGATCAATTTAGTCACCCTCCTCTGGACACCTTCCAGCTTTTCAATATTTTGAATTGTGAGGCCCAGAATTGGACACAGTATTCCAGGCGAGGTCTGATCAAAGCACAATAGAGAGATATCATGGCTTCCCTTGATCCAGACACCATACTCCTTTTGATGTAACCCAAAAACTTACAAATTAGAAATGACTTACTAAACTGTTTGGATGGTGGAGGCTGCAAGTCCCACAAAGCATAGAAATAATAAACTTGAATTTTGCTGCCCTTCCTGACACCCCAAAATCTGATGCCTAAATTGATTATCAGTTGGATCATAAATATAAAGGTTTCATGTTTCTATAACATTTTGGGTCCTTGCTTCTGCTTTATCCCTTGTATCATTAAGGTTGTTTTTCCAGAAGCTGAAGTACCTCTATATAATTTGGAGCACATAATCTATTTTACCAAGACTTTGCATTTCTTTTTCAAAAGGCAATTCCAGTAAGAACTGAACAATATTTTCTCTCTTTTTTGTTTTCAAAAGTCATCCACTCTCTTCAGATTGGTAGTTTTCATTCTTCAGACATAGAGTGCATCTACACTTTAGAATTAATGCTGTTTGACAGCACTTTTAACTGCCATGGCTTAAGAACATAAGAACATAAGAACATAAGAAGAGCCATGCTGAATCGGACCTCAGCCCATCTAGTCCAGCATTCTGTATCACACAGTGGCCCACCAGTTATACACGGGGATCTCGAGCAGAAGGGAGGGCAAAACCCTGACCTGCTCCCGACCCCCCACAACCAGTACCCGGGGAAATCCTGCCTACAAGCTTCATGCTGTAAAATCTTGGGAATTACATTTTGGTGAGACACCAGCAGTCTTTGGCTGAGAAGGCTATAGCCCTTGTAATATGACAACTCCCATGGTGAGCCAGAGACATGACAATTAAAGTGGCTTCAAACTACATCTACAATACAGTGTATATAGCCTGAACAAGGTTAACTTTGTAGCATCTTTTTGGCAACAAAAAACTGGTGTGCAATGTGTATGCTGCTTATCCTCTTATTAGAGGCTATATTGGCTTCTGCAGTCACATACAGTGACAGTTAATGGCTTTGATGTCAGTGTGGTGGAGAATTAATTGTGGGATTTAGATTACTTTAAAGGAACTTATTTTGGTGAACCACATTTCAGGATGGAGTTCAGCACTCTGGATTACTCATTTAAAGCTCACATTCAAAATCAGAACAAATTCACTGACAGGAAAGCTACCAGCCACCATTGGGCACCACAGTGGCCCTGAGAAGACTGGCCCTCCAGAATTGTTTCAACAGGAACTGAACTTTTTTGCACATTTTAGTCTTGGCGGGGAGGACAAGATAGGCCTTCAGACATATACGGCAGGGGCTGACTTCAGATGATGAATCTGCTCTTCTGTGTGATAACAGTTCAGGTGTGTCTGCTAAACCTACTCTCTCAAAATCTTTCTTTCTTCCCCCAAGCAATCAAGGAGGTGGAGGCAAAGAAATAGCCAAAGAACTACAAAGCTACGTTCTTCTTCCTAGAATATTTGGGAGCACCTGGGTCATTGTGGGTGCCTCTTTCTTAAAGAAGTTCATTGTTTTTATGCTCAGGGCCCAGCACTGCAGATAGTTTGGGGGGTAATAGGAGCAAAGTGAAGACATTTCCACCACTCTGTTCAGTTTCTACTTTGCATTCTTGGAATTAGCAGAGTGTTCTTGTTTGGAGTCAAAGTTCTTCTTGAAAACATCAATTTCTTATGGATTTCCTTTTTGGCATGAGGGAAGGCTCTTGGGCAGCTAAAATGGCTTTAATAGATACATGTGACCTGTAGTCTGCAGTTTGCTCAGCTATGTCAAAAACAGTTCTATTTCTGCACTTAATAGTTTTATCTTATTTGTATGTGCAAGAGATAAATGCTATCAGCCTATTCTTGGATATTTACTGGCCTTAAATGAGTCTTCAAACAGAAAGATGTATTCCTTTCAGTGCAGTGTTCTTACATCTTTTTAGATACCCATTTCAGGGAAAAACACTTTATGGATGCTCTGATATTAGAATACTAATGACATTGGTAGACAGTCCTCTTTGGTCTTTTATCCCAGTATATTATAGGATAGAAAGACTGATCGCCACTGGTAAGGAGGCAAAGCCCTCTGCTAGCTATAGAATTCAGACCTTGCAGTAGTGACTCAAATTCCTATTTGTAGTGCTGAATATATAGCTAATCAATCAAAGTGGTCTGGATGCCTTTTAAAAACGCAAGGTCTTATTTTGCAAGGTTTTTCCTCCTCCTCATAATTCCAGGAAGGGCAGTGGATTCCCAAACATCTCATCTAAAGCATTTCAATTTCCATCGTGTTCTTCTGAGATCACCTAATGGAAGGAACATAGTAATAATAAAACAAATCATAACTTTTTTTAAAAAAAAGGAGCAGCTGAAGGATTGCTTTATGTAATCTGTAAGGGCAAAATGTTCACAGTTTGCCATGGGATGAATATTTGCACTGCTGTATTCAGTCATCATTTACACATATGCAACCCTACGCCTTCACCAGGGGCAAAATTGGAGTCTGTACATTAGATACATCAATCATCTCTCCTTGCACAGAAGTTCTTCACTTCTCTGTTGCTTGGGATATGAATTGCTGATCTTTGTAGCCTGAGGTCATATACGTGTGTAGTCAGTTATGTTTTCATACAGATTACCTCAGAGGCATACACTTTTAAATTGTCTGCATTAATGTTTCATTGCTCTGTGAAACCCAATTTGTTTGATCCATGTAGTAATCATTTTAAATGTGGTTGGGTTAAGGATTTGAACTTTCCCACAAAAGGTAGTTCAAAGAATTTCTCTTTCCCCTGATAGTTTAGTAAAACCAGACTTCCTGATGCCAAGGAACTAAAGCCTAGCTAGTTCCCTATAATGGTAGCTCAGTGTTGCTGCATGGGTTTCACTCAAATTGTTTGCCAAAAGAGAATTTGTAAGAACATTCATTCAATCAATTGTAAAATTATTAGAACTGTCTACTCTGAGAAAGAGTGAGGTGCTGCCTCATCACACAGATTTTGGGTGTCATGAAATGGCAGCAAATTGTTAAATATTTAATGCATTATTTTTAGAGTCAGGGGAAAAAGGGGTGGGTGGGTCCTCAAACTTCCATTGGCCTGAACAAGCATAAATCATGATGGATGGTGGGAGATGCAGTTCAACAACATACCATATCCATAGACAACCCAAAAGGTGCAATGTAGAATAATAATCCAATCTGACTCTCTGCCATTCAGGAACACACAATCAAATGATCCACAGCAGATGACCATCCAGTCTTTGCTTAAAAACTTCAAGAGAAACTCCACCACAATTTGGAGCAGCATATTCCCCTGCCAAACAGCTCTTACCAGCAGGAAGTTCTTCCTAATGTTAAGGTAGAAACTCTTTTCCTGCAGTCTGACAGCACTGCTCCATGCACTAGTAACCCCAATCACTTCCTTTATATCTCCTTTGCAGTACAGAACTTATCTCTGACATGCCCCCACAGGCACTGGGATTCCCAAGATCATTATCTTCTCAGGGAAATCTTAATTCTGTGCTTTATGCTATTTCACTGACACTCAGCATTAATTTCAGCAATGATCTAATGATTTTATAATTAGATGGTCACCCTACAGAATTTTAGCTCTAACTCTGTAAGAGCAACAAAAAACCCCACTAAAATTTGTTCTCCCTTATTTGGCCCATTTAAAGAACATTGTACTATTACTGGAGCTGATTGTGACAAACTTTTATGGAACAGGCCAGTATGTATGTTTCAAGGGAAAATATGATATACTCTGTTCTCACTTGTTTCCCATGTATAGAATGTGGCACAGATCCCCTCACCAATCTCACTTGGCAGGTTTTAAGATTTACATAATTAATTACAAGCTTTAAAAAAGACAAATAATAATAATAATCTTTATTTATACCCTGCCACCATTTCCCCCAAAGGGGACTCATAGAGACCAAGCCTGATGATACATTACAGCAAAAAATACAAATCAACAAAATAACATCACAATGAAATAAATAAGACATTCAAATAAAATAAGCAGTGCAAAATAACATGACAAAGAATCAAACACAGTGGGCGGGCCAAATGTATAACATAGAATGATAAAACTCTGGGTGAGATAGCAGTGAAAAAGGTATATTTATGAAGGAAGAGCTCATAGGGGACAGAACAGTGGAGTTATGCCTTCAATAAGGTGGGGGGAAGTGCAAAATGAGGACAACATTGAAGGTGAAGCACCAGGAACGAAATATATGGTCACTCTCCAAAAGCACAACGGAAAAGCCAAGTTTTTAGATCTTTCTTAAAGGCCTAACAGTTATATGCTTCAGACATTCTTCACTGAAAGCACTTTGAAATGTATGCCTTCTATGAGTCACACAGAGGTCAGAAATGTGTGCAATGTGGTGTAAAAACAAATCTCTGAAAAACACTATTTATGCAGAAAAACAATGATTTTCATCTGGCATAATGACATTCCCTGTTTCAAAACATTTGCTTTGGTTTTATGGCCACACAGTAAGCTCATAATGAAGAAACTTGAGCATTTACATTTTTTCACATGACTATCTGTCATAATTCCAAAGAAGGCAGCTACATGACCTCAGTACAACATTATCAATGCAACATTCAAGAATAAACTGACCAGTCTCTACATCTCTCCCCCCTGCCCCACTCTCCCCTACTTTTCTACTTGAGACAAACCTACCCATTCTAAGTAAAAGTACATAGAGTATGACCCCATACTTGTGTGAGCTTTGTTCCTGGACAGAAATGTGAAACCACAGATAATACCAAACCTAGGTAAATGAACTACTTCCACAGAAACATACCTAGGTTCTCCAGCTTCATGTGGAAACATAATACATAATCCTACTGTAGTAATATAGGATCCTACTGTAGTAGCTAAAATATCCTTGTTCTTGGGGAGCATGACACAGGAAAAACCCTAGCATCCATCTCTCTAGCTAATAGTTAAAATACATAAAGCCCAAGCAATGTCATAACCTTTTATAACTCATAAAAATGCTGTCTGGTTCATTTGACTAATTATAGGACCAGCTCTGTAGCTGGCAAGAAATACACAAAAGTGAGAGAATACTCAAGAAGGAGAGAGAAAGACTGGAATGAAGTCATGAAGTAGATATGGAGGTGATAACACAGCATTTTTGTTCTCCTAGTGGTGGACCCTTATAGTGAGGATGTCTCCACCCATATTGGAGATTGGTGAGGAATTCAATGCCACTGCAGATGCAGGCTCCTCGGGGCATAGGAGACTGCACCTCTGTTAGAGACATAGCCCTAAAATCCGATGAGACAATATCTTCACCTAGTCCATGACAGCAATGCTAAGCCATAGGCTAGTCTTGCCTTGAGGCTACTAAGAAGAATTCTTAGCTCCAGGAAAAGGCTCTTCAGGAGCCCGGGCTCCTTGAGAACATGAGACGCCCTCAAGTGACAGGTCCACTTTTTACACACTCGGTGGAGGAGTGTCTGCACGTGAACTCCAGCATGTAATTTCAGGCAACCTAACCTTAAGAAGTGGAGTCTGGACTCAGTTGAGAACAATGTCTATAAGAGAACTATTCATTTGGCCTATTTGCCTTTGCATATGCTGATGCTCTATTGTTCTGTGGATGCCTGCCATTGGACTGCATGCCTTTTGAAATATGTCAATCTGATTGTTGTTTGGAACTGAGTACATTATACCCTGCCTTCTTACATAATTTTGGCTTTCAATTTCCTTTTTCTGCTTTATCTGAGTCACTGGCAGGACTGGCAGTGACCTGGATACAGTTTTCTGTCTCTGCCTATGGAGTCTCTTTTCTTGGATAGACCTAATAAAGTCTCTAATAGCTATATGACCTTAAATCATTAGACTAGATCATACCTATCTTGGAACAGAACAAATGCAATCCTATACATGCTTCTGAGAAGTAAGTTGCATTATTCTTTTAGGATCAGTGTTACATGCTCCATGACAGTTGTCATTGTCAACATTCGGGCAACCATATTTTGCAACAGGTTTAATTTCCAGATCATTTTCAAAGCACATGAGAGATTATCACAGCACACATGGCAGAATCTGAGCTATATCAGCTCAGCAACATATGCAGCTGATGTGCATGCTGAATCTAGACCAAACCACTCCATGCTACTGAGACCACTTGGGAATGTCAGTGGTAAAGCTAACTGAAGAATATTTCCAAATGATGCATCTTGAACTTTTTCATGCTACACAACTATAATGCTATGATTTCATTTTAATTATCATAGTTCTGTCTTACGGAATCCTGGAATTTGCAATTTATAGAGGGACATTTAGTATTGTTAGCCAGAGATCTCCTCTGGTGCCTCAGCAAACAAATTGCAAATCCCAGGATCCCACAGCATGGAACTAGAACAATTCAATCATAACATTATAACTGAGTAGTGTGAAAGGACTCCAGAGCCTTCAGGGGACCACAACCCAGTTAGAACATGCTGCGTTTCCATTTCCTAGACCAGTGAACTACTCACTCACAACACATTTATCTTGCTAGGATTTAGGCTACATTTATTGGCCTTCTTTGAAGCCATGTCTGCTTCCAAGCACAGATCCATACCATCTGGAATCGTTAGCTGGTTTGAAAGAAAAAAATAAATTGGAAGCATATAAATTTAATTATAACAAAATAGAAGAGAGAAAAAATCACAGGGGAGATATTTAGCAGTGAAAGAAATAATACATTGCATATTATCCCATTTAAGGGGAGATGCTTTCTCTCATTTTAAGGCTTTATATTCTAAAACTTCTAAAAAGCCCACAATATATTTTGTGACCAACTATACAATTAAACAGAGGTAGTATTCGGTTTAAGGCCATTTCAGAATAACCCATGAATTAAAATGCTCTGTACAATCCAAGGGTCAAGTCAAATATCTCCCTTAAAATACCCCCACTCGCCCCTCCAAAAAAGGAACTTGATGGGATCTGTAACATTTATTTTTTGGAAATCTATATGCTGTAGAAGTACATGCTTTATGCTGGCCAAAGAAGTATCAGTGATTGTCATACAGATGGTTAACAGCAACCCCACATTTTGCAGTTTTACATACATTTTTGTGTGACGAGGAGAAGAATATGATGAGGAGGTAGAAAAGGATGGAAAGGTTCAAAAAAATCCCAGTGAGACAGTGACATTGCCTAGAACATTAACAAGCCTGCAGAAATCACAATATGTCAGTCAGAAGAAGAAGGAATCAATATTTCCAGGCATCATTCTCTCTAAAACCCATGCTGAGTGTTACTCTGCCTTTACAAGTCAAGTCAGCTCGAGCAATCTCAGACTGTTCTTTTAAGAGCACTTTGTCCTAGAGACTGACACTTTTCTGTCTGCCTTCTTGGCATGAAAAGTTAGTGACACATGCAATAAAATGAATCATTCTCAAAAGATCTCAGTAATCACCCCTTCTTTGGCTTATATCATCCACAGATGGGACTTGTCTCCATCCCCCCCACCCCCTCAATACAACAATTGCAAAAACAGGATCACCTCCTTCATCACCTCCAGGGTGGGTAAAAAATATTCCTTCACATGGTGTTAAGCTGCAACACCTATAATCTCATACCATCAGCAAGGCCGATGGAAGCCAAAGTTCAACAACACCTAGAGGGACAGATATTCCTCTTTCTTGCTTTGGAGACCTGTCAAAGCAGAAAAGAGCAGCACGCAGACAACACCTTCTGCCCCTTTCCCATTGAAGAATGATAAGAATTGAAAAAATGCCAGCATCACACTGAAGAGTGATGTTGGCATTGATCCATCTTTGTCATCAGTGTGAAGTCAGAGGTGAATGTCAGGATCTGGGCACTTCCCTTGTCATGTGGCTTCATTGTGCAAATTTACCCACATACCCTCAACACTTTATATCACAGACTCAGAGGAAAGTTGCTGGCAGAAAGCTAGGAAACTAGCAATGAGGTTTTACTTTAAATTTGACTATGGTGATCATGCATTATCTCCCACAGCTTAGCTGCTTTAATAAAGATTTGGAGAGGTATCTGCTGATGATGACTTTGTGACTAAAACTGAATTAAGATGCTTCATCACTTTAAATCAAGTTTCTGAATTTGCAGAATTGGTGTTTGCTCCTTTATAAGCTATGCAAAAACTAAGTCTTAATGAATTTGCTTTATCTCTTGGTATTCAGGACTGAATTTGGAGCAGAGGGCATGTTGGGCCTGGTCTACATCTTTATTTTAAAGGAAAGCCTGCACCACTAAATTACTGCTTTAGGTTTTGCCAGCATCATTAATAGCAATCAAAATAGTTAAACAATAAAGTTTCACTAGAGTACTCAAGCTGTAAAATGGATAATTTTTCTCTAGCTTGTAACTAATTCATTGATACTACAGATTGAGTATCCATTTCCAAAACTGCTCAGAACCAGAAATGTTTTGGATTTTGATCCCCCCCCCCAGATTTTGGGACTTGTATATGTATAGATGCAAAGAATGAGACATGGGATCAAATTCTACCCATCAACATCATGTTTGATTCTCAGCATAATTTTATAAAATACTTTCAATAAATTTGTGGATGAAACAAAGTTTGGGTACATTGAATAATCAAAAACCAAATATGTTCCTACCTTAGTTTTGGAGTTTGGAGTAGTTTGGATTTTGGAATTTCAGATAAGAGATGTTTAACCAGTGAGTGAAATATATTCATGTTGTATCTTCTTTTATTTGCTGTGTAGTCTGTAAATATAAAAAAAGTCTGATTGCTGCATATATATTTACTTCTTGTTTTATGCTTATGGTAAATCATACTAGAATGTTCCAGCATCAGCTCTACTACTAGACAGGATGAGACTCCTACCTCTGCTGATGGAATGAAAGATGCAGTGAATCATATGCCTCATGTTCCCAACTAACAGTTTTGGCGGTCTATAAATAGACATTACTCACCCATATCACTGACATGCAATCTGTCTCTTTTCCGAGAGCATGACAGATAATAGGTAGGCCCTATGGGCAGGGATATGGTTCACTCTGTTTTTACAGAGCCAAACAAACTCAAATGAATTTGCTTTGACAAGGTCTTTAGAGCAAGGCACTTGACCACATTCAGCAGAGAGATCTCCTTGGTTGCCATAGCAAAGTGATATCTGACAACACTCTGCCCAGAACTCCTGGGTTTCAGAGACCATCAGCCCAAGACATCTTGGGTCAGACCAAGTTTCTGGAGGGAGAGATAACAGCAGTTATGGAGTTCTACGAAGTTATCTTAGAATGAAGCAGAAGCCTTTATCACACCAGTATGTTGCCTTGTTGTAACCTCGTTAGCAAAGGGAACATACAATTATTGGCATGATCACTTTCACACCTTGCTGCAATTGTGCAGTGTTGGCATTTGATTATATGAATTCCTATAATCAAACTTTCACATAGCCTTGGTTCTTATCTATAGCTGCCCTATCCAATTCATGTACACTGTGGTCCCCCCCCCCACCCCTTCTTTTCCCTTTGGTGTTCTTAAGAAGCCTTCCTGTGCTTTGCAATAACAGCAGTCTGGGCATTATTGCACAAGCTAAAGTGATAGAAGAACATCGATATTAGATTCATTCACTTTTTCTGTGAAAAGAAATGATCCAATAATTATTCAAGCACAATATGACTACAGAAGACACACAACATCATGTGATAAGCTCCATCCAAAGGTGCTTTAATTCTGCCATAATTGTACTTTATCAATCTTGTGTGATAAAGTCCAAAGTGCACTTTTAATGAGTATATCTTTGCACCTCATTGTTATTGCTGTGAAGCAATGTTCCTTCTTAGGTAGTGTGTGTGGTACCAGTTTCTGATTATGATATTTGCAAATAAACAGCTGTCATGTTCTACATATAGCTGCACAGAGAAATGAAAGACCTATACGCCAAATCATGAGCTTTTTGAAAACTGAGTAGCATTTACTTGCACATCTTTGTTGTGAACAGAATTTGCTTTGACAAAGTAAATAAAAGCAATGTATATTGGTAAATAATCTTTATTAGGTTGGATTTTATTAAATTTCCATATAGAATGAAATGATAATACTTCTCAGATATCTACTTCATCTGAGAATGTTTCTTTTTATCTATCTATTTTAATACATAACTTGTCCTGTCAATGATATTTTCTCCTTGCCGTGTCATGTTCAGTTGCAAAGTTTCGTTTGCCCACAGGGAGAGATCAGCAAAAAAAATTTAAAAACCATTTCAGCACACCATAAAAAACCTAATTCAGCTAATTGTCCTCAACTTTTGGAAATAAGTCATATCTTTTATAAATTGGCAATAGAGAATAGTAATCTAACGACCTCTTGTGACAGGATTTGGATACAGTACCTATTAGCAGTGATAGGAACTAACTGATTAAAATAATTTAAATTAAGTTGGAAATTTGTCAGCAAAAAGCAGCAACTAAGTATATTATAATAATAAAACATATGGACTTAATTTGTGATTCCAGCATTAATATTTATCCACAATTAATTTATTAATTTAGGCTATTGGTTAAATTATCCACAGTAAAAAAAACCCTCACTAATATATTTTATATTTTTCAGTTCTTTTTTCTTTACTTAAAACTTAGTTCCTCAAGATTTTTGCAGAACTGCTTCAGCCCTCACCTATAACCATTCAACCTAAAGGTTGGGGAATTGCAAAGTTTAGATCACAAGATTAAGGGCATTTATTCAAGAATATTTGCAGTGTGGTAATCTGAGTCAAAGAGTATTTGAACTGGGTAGTTACAGAAACTGATCCTTACCAACCAATCATTCAATTTCTAAAAATAAAATATCTGCATTAGTGAAACTAAACATCTCTTTGTATCTGTAGAATCACATGAAATCCATATGAAACAATCCATATGAAATCTACATGAAGACCAAAAAATGTATGTTTAAGGAACTTTCTTATTTTATTTACAAAACACATTTTTCTGCAAAACATGCCTTGAGTCACTAAATTCCCATTCTTAACATACACAATTTTAAGGGTTTTTTTAAAAAAAAAATCAAAAATAGAAAGAAACTTTCAATGTATTTGTATCAGTATACCAAGATCTGTGTAACTTTAATTATCTTCCAAAATTATAGTGAAAAAGTAGGAATTGCCTCAAAAGTGATGTAAGACAGGTTATGAATTCAAAATATGTACTGTGCTGCAGATTTGATTTTATAATCTATTTTGTTGATGTAAATACAGATTGATAAGTTTTGCAGGGACTTGTGGGGGAGATTTGAGAGCTCCAACCAATAGTTCCCACAGGGCCATGAAACTCATGATCTCTCAAGTACGTATTGGAAGGATACAGCAGTAAGCAGGTCTTTTCTACCACTTTGAATTCATTTGAGAAAAAGTGGCATTTATGTTAAAAATAACCATGTATTTTTAGCTCACAATGTGACTTTCATACATTCATACAGTTATTACATTCACCATGAAATGCTTTAATAAAAGAAAATTGTTATTTTAGTTCATATAATTAGAATATGAGCTAAGTGGGTGGCTGTATTCTTTGCATCCATTTGGTTCTCCTATAGTGCACAGTAGACAGACACTGCATAGGGCTTGCCATTTGTCCCAGGAAAATGAATTTTACAACTCGCAAGTCTTCACTGCTATCCACATGGCAATAAATAAGCTAAACAAAGAGGTGGATAAGTCAATGTGATCATAAGAGACCAATGAAATGTTTGAGTAACTGGATATCCAAAAATTTGCATAGTTGTTTCCTTCTTTCCCAAGCTTAAAGCAGGGACAAATTGATGGGAGAAGGAATAAAATCACAGATGGGATTTTCCATTTTCATTCTGCTGGGGCTTTTAGTGTAGCAATGTAAATTCAAATGCCAATTTAAAATTAATGAAATGTCCCCATACAATACAAATGCCACATTAATGATTAACACAATGTGTTGACCTTCTTCTGTGAGCTTTCTTGGCATCACCTATTGGACCCAGAACTTGGCAAAGTTATTTTTCATACTTCAACCATGAGAACGGCTCTTGCTCAATAGAACTGGAAGATTTTGGACATTGTTGCATAAGATACATTTTTTCTAAGCTCTGTTTATAGTTTTCCCTTTACATTTGCTTGGATTACAGGAAATTTTGGCCATTGTTTCCTAACAATCTCATCATAAAGGCCCATGGTTTTGCCTCCATGGACTCCCAGTGGGATGTGTGGAGAACCCGGTGTACCACACCCTGCATCTCCCACCTTACCATGCTCTTCATCCCAAGGGGGAAAGCGTTGCCTTCTGGCCTCCCCTCATTGGTGGCAAGGCAACACAGGTAGGCTCCCATGTTGCCATGGTGGTGGTGTGTGCTGCTTCCTTTTCCTTTTTGGCACAGAGCTTGACTGGAAGTGCCTATGCATCGTGTGGAGGGCTGCATGCTAAAAAGTGAGGTGAAGCAGCGTGCGATGGGGAAATTGGCCCATATGATGACATGGCTAGAGGCATGTGATAAATTAATTTGTTGGCATCGAGGGGTGGCACAAAACCACAATTTTCCTGGCCAGACCATGATGACAAAGTGATGGGACGTGGCTAAGTTTGCATATATAAAATAGCCCTCTGAATCTTTTTGACTCATCCTCTTTCCTCCTTTTTCAGTGTAATTTGAAGTGGTTGCTTTGGGTGCAGGTAGGAATTTTCCCCTTTTTTATGCCCCCCCACACCTGCTGTAAACTGTCATGGAGAAATGGACAATTGGCTTAGGGTGTTGTCAATCTAAATAGGCTATCAAACCAGGTATTGGGGGAGCTATGATTTGGTGATCCACCTATTGGCACATTTGGTGTTGGATTGGAATTTTGAGCTTCTTCTGTGTATCTGGCGATCTGGAGGTTGAGAGGACCCTCCTGTCCTTGAGGCTGGTTTTGGGATATTTGCCCTCACCAGGAGCCAAAGTGGTTCGGGGACATATGGCTTGAGTCACAGGTGACTAACTGCTTCAGCTGCTCTCTGTATCAAATTTGCTCCTCCAAAATTTCCACCAGGAAACATTTAATTTGGAAACAATTAATAATGCTGTCCTTAGTTCATTCCACTTTTATTGTGTGGATTCTTTATTCCTCTGCTTTGTCAGCAATACAGTTTGCCCTCTACATTTGCTTGTGTTAGGGCCCCCTATTGTAAACTACGAATAAATAATTCTATTTTTATCGGAGGGAACACCTCTTTAGGAAATTCTAGGTCTTCAGCATAATTCTATGGCTGAATTCTTCTGGAATCTGACCAGACAAGTTCGCTGGAAGACCTAGAGAGGTGTTCTTTCCAGAATTCTCTAGATCCTCCATTATTACCAGAGCAAGTTGAACAAAAAGTTACTCTGAGGATCTAGAGATTCCTAGAAAGGGCATTTTAATCAAATCTGTGAGCAATCAAATTTACAAAGGTCAAAACCACAAATGTGGAGGTATAAGTACTGTGTTTGGGTTTTATTCTAATACACTGCAGGCACACTGAAAGGTAAGGAGAGAGCAACATTGTTTGATGGAGAACTGGTGCTTCTTATAGAAACCTTGTATTTGTTGTGTCTTTTAAACAGGCTTAATGTGCAATTACAGTTAGCTGATTGGCCATCTCTCATCGTGATGATTTTTGTAGTTTTAAACAATTTGTTCTGCTATACCTTATTACGGTTCCTTGATTACTCATTCTAAAGAATGATTCACCCATCAGCTTTGAGAAGTTATATATGATGAAGGCCAGGCTGGCTGCAACTCATGCTAATTTACAGGTTTTTTTAAAGTGCTTAATGGAGTCTGAGAACAGGCTGAAGTGGGGAAAGCAATAATCTAACACCTGAAGTGGTAAATGTATCTATAAGTGGTCTGATCTGGGCACAATTTCTTCTGTCTGTTTCTAGGCAATTCTCACTTGTTGCAGGAAGAAAGGGATTTCCTTCTGCAGAGAAAGGGGTTTTTTTGGTGGGCCATTTAGCCTATATTCTTTGTATGTGCGGTATACATATAATTTCATGTTCACTGCTGAGGGCAGAAACTGAGTAGGAACCTCCATCTTAAAAATATAGCCACTTTTATTTAATTGAAACCAAAGCCTGGATGCCTCACTTTAGCAAAGAGCATTAGTGTAATTTACTGCAAGCTATAAGGCACAGAATTTATGGCAGGCTTGAGGTTTTTCTAAATTGATTGTCTTGTCTTGCTTTCCTGCTCCTCCTGGCATTTGGGTGTTCTGCAAAAATAATTATCACTCCTTTTCCCCTGCTCCAACTGCATTTATTTTATAGCTGCTACATCTTTGGGAGAGTGTGGTTTGTTGGTTTTGACTAGCTTTGTGTCACCCATTTATGGTTCAGAATTATTCACTTCAGTGGAGAATGGATCATTCTGACCTGTTCCAGTTTGTAAAAATCTGAGTGCCTCAATGTGACTAAGAGCACTTCAACTTTCAAGGAACTAGCAGCATTTTAAGGACCACTTTTCGCATTCCACTAAAAGGGTGCACTGTGATTTTGCTCTCCTTCTGCTTTCATATTGAGATGTAGAGTTGGATGATACACCCACCTGGCACAGGAATATACATTGGCCTGATGCAGGAGGAAAACACAGGTCTGCCTCTAGATATGAATGCTTAACTTACTTCTTTCCATGCAAAATCTAAAGAAATCGAAGGGGGAGCACAAATTATAATTTGTATTTGGGGAAAGTAGCAGGCCTGGTATCAGTATTTGGCAACTTCGGGTGCCATTTGATCATCCCACAGTGTACTCAGAACACTCAAATATCAACAGCCAAGAAATTCTATTCTGTTGTTAGTATTGTATATGCTACTTTATTCTCTTAATATTTCTGAAGGACCTTTTGCATCCTTACCTATGTTGAACATCGTATTTAATAACCTTGGTCTTAGAAATCTCTGTAGTTTCCTTGGCTTTGAGAAAAGTGATTTGATGATCTATCATCAAACTGAAAGATTACAACAAATTACTATAATAATGTAATATAATTATATTATATAATATTGTATCCATGGTGATCTAGAAAGAGAAGGTTCATGATTCCATGACTTGAGGAGGAAAGGAATAGAGGGAGAAAAATATATTAAATTACGATATTTGTTTAGGGAGAAGGAATTGTGGTATGTGTCATGACTGTAATGAACATTGTTAAATAAATATTTTTTTCATTATGTAACATGATTTTTGTTCCCAAGTTGGTTCTATCAGAAAAACAAAAACAAAAAAATTAAAATGCAAAAATTATGTTTCTGCAGGATATCCTGCAGCACATTTTGCTATAGTTTTTCAATTAATATCTCATAGATTATCAACCAATTCAATAAAGTCTGTGGCAGCCACAAAAGCCAAGTTTTTAGAGCATAACAACTACTTTCGAAGTAAGTACCACACAATTAAACAGGAATAACACTTTCAAACCAGGGACAATTTTTTCAAATTTGGTTACATAGTATAATCAAACTAATTTTTTTTATTAGTGTTAATTAAAATTTTCCATATTTCAATATTTAGTTTGTAAAGATAAAACACCAATCTATCTAGGTATCATGCATTTATAGATTATTTTTTTCATCTACTGGCATTATTCATCAATGAATTATTATTATTATTATTATTTCCAAAGTGTACTCATTATAACATAATTATTGATATACAAAGCCACCAATCAACAGTAGTACTTTACACTTTCCAATAGTAAATTCCATGTGTCCCATTTGAAAGAAAACTTTATGACTCTATACTGAGATAGTGTCTTAACCCTGGTGTTCTGTTCGGGTCAATTTGACCCGTTTTGGAAATTAGATATTTTTTTATTCATTCATTTTTTGATTTTGAAACTTGTGGTTCCTTCTATTTTCCTAATTTACGGGGTTCATACTAAGGGTACTTAATTTTTTTGTTTCGGTGCTTTACTTTTTGCGCTACAGTTTTTTACACACTTGTTATGTTCGGGTCAAAATGACCCGGTAGCCTTTTATACTAATCTAATACCATATTTTGAGTAAAACAAAGGATTTTTAGTTTATTTTGAGACTACTTATTGCATCTACTATTGTTTATCAAGTTATCTACTTGCTTTAGGTGGACATAAATGGATGGATACATTTATGCAAATGATTTCAGAACAAACCATATGCATTTTCTTCCAGTACCAATTTTTTTCTTATCCTGGCTGCATTATTGTTTACTGTTGTGTGTTTTCATATGCCTGTTATTATATCTGATATGGAATGTGGAAAGAGATTCAGTCAGAGTGAGAGTCTGCATATACATCAAAGGACGCACACAGGGGAGAAAGCACATATCATATAAACTTGAGTATATACTTTAGTATAAGCTGACACCTATATAATATAAGGCACCTAATTTTAGGACAAAAATTGGGAAAACTTACTGACTTGAGTATAGGCTGAGGGTGGGAAATGAGGCAGCTATGAGGTGGAAAGGAGGTTTCTGGAGAAGAAAGACAGTGGGAAGGGGAAACTGGAGAAGGGGAAAGATGTAGATGGGAAAGGGGTGTGGAAAAAGTGCTTTTCTTTCTTTGCCTTTGAATAAATAGATTAGCAGAAACCTTTTGGGGGAAAACTGATTTTTTTTATTTTTTCTGATTATTTTTCTGATTATTTTTCAAAATGCTTTTATACTGTTAAAATTTATTTTAGTTTTAAGTTAGTTGTACTAATAGTTACCTGAAGTTGTTGTTGATGTTGTTGTAAAAGATATAGCTGATTATTCACGCACAAGTTTGTTACTTTGGTGTAATATGCAAATTAGGCTGTTTTACATAAATCAACATAAAAAAATTTAAAAAGTTTTTTATTCAATTTTTCTTTGATAATGAACAACTATGATCAGACACAGTATAATAATGCAACAGGTATTCAAAAGAACTTTTCAGTGGCTCAAAATAACATCAAAAATAACATCCGGGTCAAAATGACCCGAACATAACAAGTGTAAGTTTTTCCTAACAGAACAGCAGGGGTTTTAAGTTAGTTGTACTAATAGTTACCTGAAGTTGTTGTTGATGTTGTTGTAAAAGATATAGCTGATTATTAAAGCACAAGTATCTTACTTTGGTAAAAAAGAACTTTTCAGTGGCTCAAAATAACATTTTAATAGGTTCGGGTCAAATTGACCCGAACATAACAAGTGTACAGTACACCTGAACAGAACTCCAGGGTTAAATCATATGTCTATCAAGCAATATATATTAATATATATGTAAATTTTACAAAAAGGATTCAAAAGTGACAACTTGTACATGTATCATAATCTTGAGTTTCTTTCATACCATGTATTTTTAATCACTCAACAGCCTTTAAATATTCTACTTATATATTCTGTGAAAGGCTTCCAATTATTTTGAAAACATTGTATTGTTTTATTTCTAAGAAGACAAGTTAGTTTATTAAATTTTGCTAAAATTAGCAGTTTAGTCAACCATTCATTTACAGATGGAATAATACTTTCTTTCCAGTGTCTGGCATAAACTATTTGAGCAGCTGTTATAGCGTTTTTAAAGAAAAAAATATTTTCTTGTTGATAATATCATTTACCAGTCCCAACAAAAATATTTCTGGTGAGAATGGTATGTTCTGTTGTAAAATTATTTGGATTGTTTCTTAAACAGCTGTCCAATATGCATGGGCTTTATGACAAGTTTACCACATGTGGAAAGTAGTCCCTTCTTTTCTCTTACATTTCCAACATTTATTATCCATTCTTTTGGTTTTATTCATGTTGGCAAGTTTTACTAGAGTGATGTACTACCTGTGATACATTTTATAAAAGTTCCTTTCAATTTGTTTGTTTTTGTTAATTTTTAGGCCTTTGTTCTACATTCCTTCCCATACATTCATATTTATTTCATGACCCACGTCTTTTGCCCAATTTACCATAAAGAATGTTACTTGTTCTTCACTTGCCTCATGTTTCAATAAAAAACAATAAATACTTATGATATATTTCTTTCTTTCTAGTCATAATATTTTTTTCAGATCAGTCATTTCTTTTTCAAATCCATATTGGAGATCTTGTTTACATTTCTGTTTAATTGGCTCATAAGTGAACCATCCAGTTTTCATAATGTCAGTGGTAAGGTCATTCTGTGAAAACGACATTAGAGTCTTTTCAAGATATTTTTTCTCTGCCAACTGTTTTCTATTCTAAAATATTTTGCATGTTCACTTTTACAAAAATGGTTGCTACCTCTCAGAAGAATCAGTTAGGATATTTCTATACTACAGATAAACACTTTTTTAAAAAATCATCCTATCTGCTTCTGTGGCAAATAGATTGGAGGGGATTTCCAAAAGGGTTCTTAAGCATCCTCACCAAATTATTTTCTTTCTCGGGAATCTTTGGAGGAAGCCATAATAGCATAAAAGGGATGAGCAACAGGGAAGAGTTGGTGATGTTAGAATGTTAGACTAGGATTTGAGACTGGGTTCAAATCTCTACTTAGCTATTAGATTCAAAGCCATTTTGCCTAACTCACTTCATTGGGTTGAACATGAGGATAAATTAGTGAGGGCTATATATGGGTTGTTGTAGGTTTTTCGGGCTATATGGCCATGTTCTAGAAGCATTCTCTCCTGACGCTTCACACTAAGCCACACATGGACACTAAGAATTATCTTTTGCAAAGGAAAGCCTTCTGGATTTTAAAGTTAAATACAGAGTTTCCTACTGGTCTTAATGAAAGGCTAGATCTCAGCGGTTTTTTGTAATAAGCCCCATTATCCACCTTATCTACTTGGAATTTACACTTCAGCTGACTGTCTGCAATTAGCCCTGCCTTTAAATCCTTGCTTCTGTGTAATTGCATTGCTCACTATCGAAAACCTAACTGTAGGGTCAGCTTCATACCGTAGATAATATAAGTAACAACATGAATGCAATCTATCTTATTGGAATGTATATAATTACTTTATCATTATTGAATGTTTGCTTTGGGTGCCTTTTTGGCATATCTAGTATGTTGTTTGTTATCACCCATTTAGGGATTTATTGTGAATCACACTCTCTTATGAAGAAGTTATTGAAATCCTGAATAAGGGGAAGGCATCTCAACCCAGGGATCCTTGTCGGACAGTATTTTGAACTATATGGACATTATTTTGGACTTCAGTTTACTTTCTCAAGGACCACTCCAGGGTTAAATCCATCACTTCAAAGACTGTGTAAATATTTTCTTAATACTTATCATTTGTTGTGAGAGTTCAAACAAAAGAGTGAAAATACTCCCCGCCATCATGGGAAAAAGGAATATATATAATTTGGAAGTGTGAATTTATAACTCTCAAGCCTCGAGAAAAACTCTGTGTGGATAACAGTTTACAACTTGCGTTTTGTTAAGGGTGATAGTCCAGCCATGCTGAATTAGTTAGAACCTGACTAGACCATCTGAACTCTGCTTCTGCTGCTGCTGTGGGTCAGTTCAGAGCATCTGAACACCTCCCAGTCTCCAGGGCTCATCCAAATCACTTCTGTTCCAGTCTGGCCTTGGATTTTTGTGTAGATGTAGATGGCCTGATGTTCACTTTGGGACTCTATCTCTTTAACAGATGGTGGTGTACTCTCTACTATGAGCCCCAGGAAGCATTTAGTGGTGAGAGATGATAGGATCTGCAGTCCATCAGCATATGCATGGTTACAAGTTGCAAGCTCCTACCCTAGTTGTCCTGTCAGGAGCAGGGGCAGCCAGTAACTTCCATGCCAGGGATAGAGGCATGCTAATATCCATTTGCAAAATATAATCAGCACCTTGGATAGGTCCTTTGAACTTCAAACTGAAATTTTGAGCACCTTGTTGCTCTGCTTATATGGAAGGCTTTGGGCTCTAGAATAATTCAGCCTACTTTTTCTAGCATAGCAAAGTTGTAATAGGAAAAGCTTTCTTTGATGATCACCTGCATTTCTGATCAATGTTAATGGCATAAAGTGCCTTCTGGATTGAAACAGTGGCTGGCAATGGTGATAATAAAAATTGCACCTACTGTATAATTTTTTCTATATCACATTTGTAGCTATTTTGTTTGAATAGAATTCTGTCATTCTCATGAGATTACATTCTCATTCTCATTCCCACTGGTTTTGATCTTGAAATGAAGACAATTTTTTGTTCATTGAAATAGATTCCTGAAAAGAAGTTTTCTTCCTACTGTGACAAAGCCCCTTTTTGCGTGCTTTATTCTCTGTCGCTATGATCAGTTGTCACGAAAGCAGGAAGCTGTAGTCCAACAATATTTTGAGACTTCTGGTTGGGAACTACTGAGCTAGGGACTGTCTACCCCAATTGTTTGGTCTGGAATTATTCAACTGTTTGGGAAGTGGCAAAAGGCTGCCTAGCGATGCTGGTGGGTAAGTGGCAGGCCTGTGATTGTAGTGACACTTTTTTAGGACCACGGGCCATGTCAGGAAGAATGTAGTGCATGGCTTTATGTGCAGGGTCAGGTAGACAAGGAGACTAATTTCCTTAGTATTTAAATTTTTAAAAGGACAATCAGTTTGGCAGGAATTCAAACATTCATAAACAAAGTAATGGAAAATGTGGGGGGAAATCTCTTCCAAGCTATTTTCAGCCGATTGAGGTTATGTTCAGCTATGAAATATTTATACTTTTGCTTGCAGTTTGTTTAATAAATATTTCATTGCTTAGTGCTATTTTTCTCCTGACTTTCTTAACTTTGCCCACCCTGTTCCTTACATATACTACTGAATATTATATTATATAGTTCCTTCTTCTTCTTTCGCCAAAGTAAAATCGAGTCCAATTCAGTCCATGTATTCAGTCCAAATCTAGTGGTTAACGACTTTCGTCGATTCGCGATCTCCGCCCTCATTCTGTGAAGGCCTCATTGCACAGCCACGATTTCACTAAAAGTCAGGAGGGAGGGGGCAGATCTAATTTCATTTGGGAGGGAATTCCACAGCCGGGGCCCACCAGAGAAAAGGCCCTGGCTCTAGTCCCAAGCAGACACGCCTGCGAAGGTGGTGGGACCGAGAGCAGGCATTCTCCAGACAATCTTAAAACTCTTGATGGTTCATAGGGGAGAATACTTTTGGACAGGTAAACTGGGCCAGTACCGTATAGGGTTTTGTAGGTCAAAACCAGTACTTTGAATTGTGCTCGGAAGCTAATTGGCAGCCAATGGAGCTGGTGCAACAGGGGGGTTGTATGCTCCCTGTACCCCGCTCCCGTTAGTAATCTGTCTGCCGAGTGTTGGAATAATTGCAGATTCCAGGCAGTATTAATAGGCAACCCCATGTAAAGAGCGATGCAGTAGTCTATACGGGATGTAACCAGAGCATGGACCACCGTGGCCAAGTCTGACTTCCCAAGGTACAGATGCAGCTGGCGCACAAACCTAAGCTGTGCAAAAGCTCCCCTGGACACCGCTGAGACCTGGGGTTCCAGGCTCAGCGATCAGTCCAAGATCACTCCTAGACTGCAAACCTGCACCTTCAAGGGGAGTGTAACCTCATCAAGCACAGGCTGTAACCCTATGCCCTGTTTGGCCTTACGACTGACCAGGAGTACCTCTGTTTTGTCTGGATTTAGTTTCAATCTGTTAGCCCTCATCCAGTCCATTACAGCGGCCAAGCACCGATTCAGGACTTGAACAGCCTCCTTAGTAGCAGATGGGAAGGAGTGACAGAGTTGGACATCACCTGCGTACAGATGACACCGCACTCCGAAACTCCGGATGATCTCCCCCAATGGCTTTCATGTATATGTTGAACAACATAGGGGACAGAACTGAGCCTTGCGGGTCCCCACTGTACAATGGCCGTGGGACCGAGCAGGAGTCCCCTAGCAACACCTTCTGGGATCGACCCTCGAGGAAGGACTGGAGCCACTGCAAAGCAGTACTCCTGAGGCTCATTCCTGTGAGGTGTCTCAGAAGGATACCATGGTCAACGGTATCGAAGGCCAATGAGAGGTCCAGCAGAACCAACAGGGACACACTCCCCCGTCTAGCTCCCGGCAAAGATCATCCACTAAGGCGACCAAGGCTGTCTCAGTACCATGTCCCGGCCTAAAGCCAGACTGCACTGGATCCAGATAATCAGTGTCTACCAAGAATTCCTGGAGTTGCGAGGCCACCACGCGTGCTAGGACTTTGTCCAAATAGGGGAGATTGGAAACTGGCCAATAGTTGACAAATTGAGTGGAGTCCAGTTATGGTTTCTTCAACAGCGGTTTTATTACAGCTTGTTTTAAGCTGGCTGGAATGTTGCCTTCCCAAAGGGAGGCATTAACCACCACCTTTACCCACCTTTACAAGCCAGGATGGGCAGGGATCTAGGATACATGTGGTCGCTCTCGCCTCTCCAAGAATCTTGTCCATATCCTCGAGCTGCACAGATTGAAACAAATCCATTAAAACCGGACAAGCAGGTACTCGTGTTACATCTCAGAGACTGCCGTTAACATGGGGTCAAAGCCAGAACAGATCAAAGCAACTTTGTCCTCGAAGAACTAAGCAAATGCTTCACAGCGGGCTGCCAAGTCATCAGGGACCCATCCTGAGAGGTGGGATTTAACAACCCTCTGACTACTTGAAACAACTCAGCCAGATTTCAGGCAGGCCTTTGAAATTTATTTATGCAAACTAGTATGTGTGTGAAGTTGTGTGCTGTATTCTTAACCTTTTAGTGGTAGGTCTGTCTTAAATGTGTTTTAAACTGTTTTAACCATTTTAATAAGATAATTATTAATAAGTAAATTCTGCCTTAACTTTGTTTTAAATAACCGCTTAACGGCTTTGAGTCGCCTGAGGGCTGAGAAAAGCGATATAGAAATATAGTAAATAAATAAATAATAAATAACTGTTAGTCAGCTTGAGTCCCATCTTGGAAGAAAGACAGGAAGAAAAGCAATAAATAAATGAATACCCAGCTATAGTCCCATTTTCATTCATGCACCATAATAGTCATCTGCAGAAATCCTACAAAATGAAAATCAACCTCTCATTTATCGTATAGTAACATAGTTCTATGAATTGCTTACTCTAATTAAGCACATTGGCACATGATATAATCTTTCATATGGTGCTAGAAGAACCCTCCAGTAACTACATGCTCTCCTTCTGAGTGCTACAGGAAATCAGCATTGTTCACACTTATTTAGGCTTAATAAAATTTATTTTAGCTGTAATGCAGAGACAGATTGCCATCTGCCATCTAGAAATGCCAAATTTAAATGAGCAACCATGGGAAGAAATTTATCTTCATTTTTTCTTTCTAAAATTGCACTTTGAGGACACAAAATAAATTGCAAATAGGAAGCCACTAATTGATCAGGTCTCGAGGTGTCATTATAGTGGTATCACGGCATATTTTCAGTCTTGTTCTCACAGATGCAATTTCTCTATCTTCTTATGATACATCTTCCATAATTTTGAATGTGTCACCAGTGCCCTGAAAATTTTAACTGAACCTGTAGCATATGAAGATTATTTCAATTATGGTTACAAAACTGCTGTTGATAAAAGTTATTCATCATGCATAAGTGTTATTTGCATGTCTAAGAAACAAAGCATGATGTAACAAAACTTTTTCTTTAAAAAAAATGACCGATCTACATAATTATTCAGAGTGGCTGTAAAACATGGAGTCATAGTTAATGAGTGCAGATTGAACGATCAGAATGCTATCTCAGAAGTGATGTTAGGGGTCAAGATTGTCCTTTCCTCACACTTCCATGCCTGTAATTGAGCTAGCTAATTTTTGTTATTTGGTTAACTTGGCTAGTTTTACTTCTAATAAAATAACAAAAATAAACCTCAGGGGCAGCAGAACTGCTTCTACCTAGAAGTCACTGATATGCAAAAAGTGATAGTAGTATGGCTCTCGAAGATGTGCGATACTAAGAGGCACCATATCAATTGCTGCTATTCATGGTCATGGGAATGCCTTGGGATAGTGACTCAGTTCAGTAAAGTCCTGAAATTCTTTGTACTGGAACATTTTCTTAAAAAGAAATATGAAAGGAGTTGCTATTATCTCATAATTGCAATATGCTCACCTCTCGTAGAACCTCATCCTAGATTGCTGCTGAGATGCAGCCAGGATGGAGCCCATCACATGATGCAGGGATACTTCTGGAGAGGCTCCATGCCAACTCCATCCTGAGAACATATATTTTCATAGAGAAAGCCACAGACAGCATGGGATCAAGCTGGGGGTCTGATGGGTTTCAGTGTGGGATGGTAAGAGGGCAATGTGGGGCACTGCTCAGTGATTTACCCCACTGCCCAATGGATTTGCCATGCTGCCCCACAGATGTCCCACTGTTCCTCGGCTTAAGGACTTCCATGTGATGAGGCCCGTAGACTTAGAGGCATAATTTTTAACCTACTTTTTGCTTTTAATTCTGAAATGTGCAAGCATTTTGTGGTCTTGCCATCCACATTCTGAAGAAATGGGAAAGCTGACTTAAATTGCTTGCTGAGATAGCAGTTATTTTATGTCTCTCATATTTGGAGGTCATCATTAATTGTTGAGCATCTCCATTAGGACTGTGCTGACTTCCTGCAGATTGCATGCAAGTAATTTTCTTTTATTACCAGCATTATTAGGAATTTGTTTATGATGTCTATTTGATCTTATGGACATTATTGTAATTGTAACCTATCACTTGTCTTCCACTTCGTCATACCCCCCCCCCCCCCCAAATTATAATGTTTATTGCAAATATATGAGGAATGGTGATTAGTACAGAGTGGATATAGACCGGGGCATTTTAACATCTTATATCTTTGTCTTCTTCCATTTTTTCTAATACAAAAGGTTTCTATAATGTTAAAAAGAAAACAGAAAAAAGAGAATATTTATTTTCTAATCTAAAACAGAAGGATAGAAAAGTGAGTGTACATAAGCAAGTGTACAAAGAAGATAGAAAAGTTGAGAAATGGAAAATAGAAAGCCCTAACTAATGCTTCCTACCCTGTCTCTGCACAATAAAACTATTCTTATTTTATGTAGACTGCTTTCAGGGGGTTTGGGGATGTTTTATTTGCCCCCTGTAGGCATTGGACAGGATTCCGCTTTTATTATAGCATTTCAATTCTACACCAGTGACCTGGGTTACACCTAATGGAATCCTGGGATCTGTAGTTTGGGGAATTAGTTTTCTGCCATACAGCTTAGCAATTACTGTATTTATAAATGTTATGCATGTTTTCTGGGAGTTACAGTTAACTAGTTGCCTTCAATTTTGAACACATTTGGAAAGAAGAGCTGTTTTTATCACAGTCTATCCGACCTTTGCATAGAAACAAGCTTGCTTCACCCTGACTTCAAGAGCTTATCTCTTAGAGACCATTTCAGGTATGCTTGTGTTTGAGTCAATCGCTGACAGAAATGGCACTGTGGAGAGGATTTATAATATGTTTCTGCTTGTGGGACCAGCTGAACTTGACAGACAGTTCACTGTACAGCTCCACATGTCTGCATAAGAGTTAAGAGCCTAACACTTTAATCCTGGAAATTCCCATCTAAAGGCACTCACTAAGGACCAGCTGTGAATTATAATATAGATGCAAGTGCACATTTACAATGGTTTCAAATCTGCTTCAGTGTACAGATTTATTTTGCTAATTGTCCAATATGCTTGTGAGAGGGTTTATTTCAATTTCTCTATTTGTGGTGTATATATACGAGCAAGTAACATATTTATTTATGTATTTATTTACTGTATTTATATCCTGCCCTTCTCACCCCAAAGGGGACTCACAAATAGGCAGCAATTTGATGCCATAAACATACATATAATAAAATATAACAGTTAGGTTATAACCAAGAACATTAAACAAGTCAATTTAAAACAATAATTAAAATCACACCATCCAAAATCATGATCACAGGCCATTCCATTTGTTATTTCATTATTCCTTATTCTCTTATTGCACTAGAACTTGCTATCCAATAGCTTGGCCCCATACCCATGTTTTCATTTTCTTCCTGAAAGACAGGATGGAGGGGGCTGCTCTAATTTTGCTAGGAAGGGAGTTCCACAGCCTAGGGGCCACCGCTGAGAAGGTCCTGTATCTTGTTCCCACCAGCCGCACCTGTGGCGGAGGTGGGACTGAGAGCAGGCCTCCCCAGACAATCTTAATTTCTGAGGAGGATCATAGAGGGAGATAAATTCAAACAGGTCAGCTGGGCTGGAACTGTTTAGGCCTTTATAGGTGAAAGCCAGCACTTTGAATTGTGCTCGGTAGCAGACTGGCAGCCAGTGGAGCTCACTTAACAGGGTGTTGTCCTCTCTCTGTATGCTGTCCCAGTCAGGAATCTGGTTGCCACCCATTAAATCACTTGAAGCTTCCGAACAGTTGTCAAAGGCAACCCCACATAGAGCGCATAGCAGTAGTCTATTCAGGATGTAAAAAGAGTGTGGACCATTGAGGCCAAGTTTGGCTTCTCAAAGTATGGGCACAACTGGCACACGTGTTTCAATTGTGCAAAAGCACCTCTGGCAACTGCCGAGACCTGGGATTCCGGGCTCAGCAATGAGTCCATGAGAACTCCAAAGCTGCAAACTTGCATATTCAGAGGGAGTGTAACCCCATCCAACACAGGCTGTAACCCTATACTCTGTTTGGCCTTACGACTGACCAGGAGTACCTCTGTCTTGTCTGGATTCAATTACAATCTGTTTGCCCTAATCCAGACCATCACAGCTACCAAGCACCAGCTCAGGACCTGAACAGTCTCCTTAGTAGCAAGTGGGAAAGAGTGATAGAATTGAATGTCATCTGCATACAAATTACATCGAACTCCAAAACTCCAGATGATCTCACCCAATGGCTTCATATATTGTAGATGATAAACAACATGGGGAAACAATACTGAAGCTTACAGGACCCCACAAGACAAAGGCTGGGGGCCTGAACAGGTGTTCTCCAACAATACCTTCTGAGAACGACCCTTCAGGAAGGACTGGTGCCACTGCAAAACAGTGCTTCCAAGACCCATTCCTGCGAGGTGTCTCAGAAGGATACCTTGGTCAACGGTATCAAAGGCCACTGAGAGGTCAAAGAGAACCAACAGGGATACACTCCCCCTCTCCAGTTTCCTTCATAGATCATCCATTAAGGTAAAACATCTTTTTGAAAAGATTTGGAAAGATTCCCACTCAAAGATTGGCTGACCTAGATTGTTAAAGAAGCTTTTCGATGTATTTCTAAAAGAATACAAGTCAAGGCATCCTCTGCTTACTAAAACCAACAAACAAAAAACAAATACTGTTAAAACTTGATTTCTATGGTTGTGCTAGACTGATGTTCTTATAGATACTCTTTTCCTGAAGCTACTAAACTATTTCTTATAAAGAAGATAAGTATATCAATTGTTTTAAGATTTAAATTAATCTGTATTCTCTAGTGTGTTTTTCTATGAGGAGACCTATGTACTTGCTTTGTTCCTAGAATGCTTCAAAGCAAACTAAAATACTGTAAAATGTTTTTGAAAGCAGTGATGATGGAATTGCATTCTCATCAACACTTCTAAGGGATGATCTGGCTTGATGCACATATCATTTGGTAAGTTAAGAAGGGTCATCAGGCCATATGTTTTGTGGTGTTTGCCTCACATTCTGGCTTCAATGCTTTCCTGTCTCAGTAAGCCACAGCACTCTGTTTTGCCCCAAATACAGAACTGTCTATTTACTAAAGATGTAAAGAAAACCCATATTTTTTATTCTGGGGTGGGGGGGGGAGGGGTGTTTTTGTGAAACATTTGTTTGTTTACACCAATCCCATTTTCTGCAAAAAAAAAAACTTTACACAAACAATTGTGTCTTTTACCCAAGACAATATCTTCTCCACATTGTTCATATATGAATTTTTAATGGAAGTGTTCAAATGTGAAATTATGTTTTTGACAAGTAGGAAAAACCCCTTCCCTGTGTAGAAAGGAGACATTTGAAATTCTTTCTTGCATTCAGAAATGAAGAACACACACACACACACGATTGACATTCCTAAAATTATTGGAATAGCATGCTAATGAAAGCCTGATATCAATCTATAGACTCTCCTCCTGGTAGATATCAATAAAAGTGTCATGCTAGATTAAAACAGAGAGCGGGGAGAAGGGCATCCCCTCATTTAAGTTTACTGTATATGGGGGAGCATACTGAACGGATGGAATATGTAAATACAATGACTATGATTAGGAGCAGAACCAACCCTACTACTGGACAAAACAAGGCAAAAGGTATTGGGTGTCAGGAAAGGTAAACAAATAGTTCACTATGTACTTTACTATTTTTTATTGCCAAGTATAGGGAGGGATGCTTGAGGGATTTCCTGTCTCCTGCGCCAAAATCACTATCTTTGCTTTGAGCAATATGCACCTTGACTTGAGTTGCTGTGGGCCATTTTCCTCAGGCAGCAAAACATCTTGGACTTGTCTTGTTAAGCATGCACTGCCAGGAAAAGAAATACTTCGTTTAAAAGGGAGGGGGTAATGTGTACCCAACAGACTGCTGCAGTACCTTTAGGAAAGCACCTCACACTGACAGACAATGTTTGTTTTTATGTTCCTTTACCTTACGGCCCATTTACTGACAAGGCATTGGAACAAAGCACTCCAGCATGCAAATTCCAAATGAATCTGACTCCACATGCGGGGGAGGCCTGCTTGCCTAGTCTCCTGCCAAACCCAAAGGAGAAAATGACACCTTTCTGTGTCTGTTTTGTTTTCTCTGAGGCAGAACTGGGTTTGGTTGCTGGCACTTTCTGTCATCCTTTGGCAGATATTCAAACCTTCAGATAATAAGTAGAGTGTTCTGTTTCTTAATCTGGTATGCATGAAAAGAAAGAATACATGGACAGATGTTTAGGCAGAAAGGAATGGTCAACACTGAAATATGCTTCTCCTTATTATTTTTCACCTAAATCCATAGCTAAATTTAATATCAGGTTTGCTGCTACAAATATTGTCACGTTCTTCTTTATTCTGTTCCCCTCTGGTGGCACAATGGGTTAAACCGCTGAGCCATTGAACTTGCTGACCAAAAGGTCGGCAGTTTGAATCCAGGGAGTGGAGTGAGCCCCAGCTTCTGCCAACCTAGCAATTCAAAAACATGCAAATGTGAGTAGATCAATAGGTACCACTTTTGTGGGAAGGTAACGGTGCTCCATGTAGTCATTACCTAGGAGAAATCTATGGACAACGCCGGCTCTTCAGCTTAGAAATGGAGATGATCACCACCACTCAGAGTTGGACACAACTAGATTTAATGTCCAGGGGAAACCTTTACGTTTACTTTACCTCTTTATTCTGCTCCCTACCTACAGTGGAACCATGTGTTTTGTGCAAGAGAAAGAGACAGATACAGGTACTGATGACCTTGCAAGTGGTTCCTGGAAGTTGACATCCCAAAAGTAACTTTGCCAAGCTCCTTTTGTAAACTGTTATCTGTAGCACCTGACAGGGACTAATTCATTCTGTCTGAAATATCCATTCTGAGTCTGAGGTAGCAGGTACATCTACATCGATCTGAAATCCCAAAGGGAAATGTGTGTATGTGTGTGTGTGGAGGAGGGGGCAGCTCTATGGTTGCTAAATGACACACAGAGCTGATTCAGGTTCATCTATAATGATAAAAGTTGCAGGTTGCTCTGAATTCCCCTCAAGAATCTAGTGCAAACTGTGATGTTGGGCCTGCATAGTTAGAATAGTTTCAGGACAGTCCTTTCTGAGTGCCTTTGGGGAGAAAGAACAGGTTATAAATAAATAAATTATTATTATTATTATTGAAACTATTTTTATAGCTTTCTTGTATTCCCTGGGCTTGAGAACCCTTCTGTTCTTATTTTCATGATGGTGGGCAAGTGTGTGATGGCTAGTATACATTGCTGAACACCCAGAATGATGCCAGATAGCTGGAGTGATAAGGCAATCAGAGCAAGGAATGAGGAGAGGAGTGCCTGCTGACTGCCACTGCAATGAGAACCGGAGGGAAATGGTAAATGTGGCTGTCCAGCGACACTAAACCGGATTCAACACTGCTGTGTGGGCAGGACTCCTTCTCACCCCTGTAGGAGCTGACAGTTGCAATTATCCTGGGAATGATCTGATGTTTGCCATTCCAGATTGGGCTTGAGCCTTGAGATAAAGGGTCAGTGTAGAGCAGCCCTCAGTGAAAGCTGCAAGCTATACAATCACAGCATCTGGCCAAATTGCTAGAGTTTACCCCCTCCCCCTCCATCTTGCATTCCATTTGGGAATGAGTGTTAAACAATCAAAATGCTTGGAAAGTCTTGAGGCATTTTACTTCATCCTCCTGATAAAGGCATTGCCCAATTAATGATTTTGGATTAAATATATATAATTCCTTAACTAACTTCAAAACAATCTTGTTTTTGAAATTGACATATTTATCTAATGTTTCATTGGCATCACATGGGCTAATCTAGATCTAGGAAAATTTATGGTCCAACCAGTCAAAGCTCACCAGATGTGTGAGAGGCTAATTTGTCCAGTATTCTTTTGTACAGTTCAGTTAAGCATCACAATTAAGAAGATTTAGATATGAATCAGGAAAACCCTGCAGGCAGCTCTTGCTATAAAAATGTTTGTCTAGGGGTGCTTTGGGGATGATTTAAATCATTTTATGCTTGGCATTAGTACTGTGATGAATTTCACAATCCACTTTACCTTAAGAATTACCAGTAACTTCCTTAAAACAAGAACTCTGACAAGAGACAACATCTTGGAGACAAGATTAAAATACTGGACTACACTACAGGGTTGTCATACTAGGCTCATGTCTTGATCAGAGCTCAAGATAAACCATTGCCTTAGTCTTGGCCCTGAAACACTGATTTTCTGTGTTCAAAAGTCTGTATTTGTGGCTGATTGAAGATTCATTATGATTTAACATTTATTTAAGAAGTCATTATTTTAATTGTTTGATGTCAATTGCATTAAGAGTTTTGAGTGACTGCTGAATGAAAATTCATTGTTTTAATTTGTTACTGTTAAAGGGCCTTGTTTACGGCTATTTAATAATTTAATTTTTAAAATTATTTTAAAGGAACAATGTCATTAATGCATCACTAGTGATGAACATAAGAAATTAATTTTACAGTCATAAATGATTAACAGTAACAAGTTGTTAAAAATTAACTGGGACATGTCAACTTTAACCCTAACATTCTAACCTTGGATTACACTGTGACCCTCTGGGTGTTTTAGACTTCAGCTCCTGGAATTCCTGGCCATTGAACAAGCACATTAAGGCTTCTGGGTGTTAGAGGCCAAAACATCAGGAGGGGTGCAAGTTTGACACCTGTGCACTAATTCATACTGGTTCTTATGATCCCTAGATTGCTTCTGATTTAGGGGATGTGTCGGGACCATGAGCATTCCCCAATCCCCACTTACTGAGAAGCAGCCACTGCAGTTGATGGAGGCCTGTTTCCCTTTTGTTTGGAAAGTAGGCAGCTGTTGTCCCCATTTCTCCCTCAAGTGAGCAGTCTCCAGATTGTGGGGGATTGTGACAGAATCCCTGTTCTAACTGTCACAATTGTAATCACTCATAGAAGGGGTTGGAAATGGAAGCCAGCTGTTTCCTTATTGACAGGACAACAGATCTCTGTTGATGGCAGCAGCTGCTTACCAACAGCTTGGGGGATAAGGCATTTGTAAATACCATATAGAATTCTGGCCATAATTATTTTCACACATAATGGAAATGTGATAGAACATACATTTTTAAGCTATCTTTTGCTTGGGGTGGGAAATCAGCTGATAATAACAGATATCTTGATTTTTTTCTGTTTTTCATGGGCGGCTATCCACCCTATATTACTTTGAATATCAAAATATTTTATTCAAACAAGTGGGAAGATGCAAGAGAATTGGCAGTCTAGTTAAAAAATACATGTGAAAACATCTGACAACTATCTGTTCTTTTTCCCTTTTAGAGATTGCTAGGATGTTTAAGATAAAACCGCTGCTGTTGTTATTGTATCATGATGATAAGGATGATGATGATCCTGTCTATTTTCTCAGCCGAGTAGTCAGGGGGGAGAGGCTTGCGTACCCTAATGAAGTTGTGAGCTATGCTGGTGGTGGCATAATAGCCACCGGTCATTAAAGCGCTTGTAGAAAGCGTGGGATGAGTCCTTCCTAAGTATCTTTGTTCGCGAAGTAATGCCAGAGAGAGTCAGGATATAAGAATCATAGCTAAAAATAGTTGAACTAAAAACTTAACATTATCTTTCATCCATAAACTTAAAATCAGTTGAAAAACATAACTATTAAAAACAACAGGAACAGAATAGCAATTCCTCATACACATACATCTCCCATTTAGAAACTTTTTTCATATAAACAGATTTACCACTTTATCACATAGGAGAGCCCTCCCCCCAGGTGCCGTTTCACAAGCAAATATGGCAAAATGGCAGGCACAATGACATTTCCCTGATCACACAGGGAAGGTGTCGCCCAAACAGGGCAGAAGCGTGTTGGCTCTATTGGAGCACACACAACATAGGAAGCCCTCCATGTTTGGGGTGAAGTGTCCAAGGACACTTATTACTTGTGTATTGCTCTGGTTCAAACTCTCTAAACTGTAAACATATAGAATTTCTTCTTCACACTCAAGAAGAATGAGTAGACTAGCAGTAAGATTCAAGTAGCATGTCCTCAAGGAATTGAATGCTGTCCCTTCTGCCTTATATGTAGCAGCTGGTAGTGAGAGCCATGCTTCTTGGATATGTTGTGTTGCTGCATGCATAGAGGAGCAATGGAGTAGGTCCTGAAATCCTCTTCTGACATTCCTTGGGGAAGAGACAAATACTCTTTGCCAACTTCCATGCTGTTTTCTGAAGAATGGCCATATATGAATGAAAATGTTTGAACAGTCCTTCATTTTATATTCCTCCCTGGATTTTTGTAGAAAACTGAAATAGTTAACTTAGCTTCCTTTTCATGCAATATCCACACACCCCTATCTGCCTGCCTGCCTGCCTAAAACATTGTATTCATACTTGAATAAACTGGGGTTACTTCATTTCTAGCTTTTATTGAGAGACAAACAGCATTTCTGGTTTTATACACTTTAACAATAAAACAATTGTTCAAATACCTTTATTCTCTGTTTTTAAGTTGCCATTCAGATGCACAACCCCTACAACTATATTATGTCATTTCCTTGGTTCTCTGGGATCATATTTGCTTGTCTTGAGGTTTCTAGAGAGGTTTCTAGATCTGGACATCTATACTCAAATCTTAGACAGCCAAGATAAATTTCTGGAATGTAATGAGTACTGATATTATCAATACTATATATGCGTTTGCAAATAAATAAATAATTTTATGAGGGATCCTTCTGTTTTGTTTTTAAAAACCATCAGGCAACTTTGGAATGATTTTCAACTTTCTGTGTGGAAATATTTAGCTGTTAGAAACCGGCACCCAAACAATAGTGTATTTAATTTAAATCATTATACGTGTGCGGTAGCCAATTAGATGCTTATGGCTTGCAAGTATCCAGGTTTGCCAAGCTTAACAGCTACTGGATGATGCCATTCATCCTTTCCTTAGTCTATGGGTGTATCTGCCTTGTAGAATTAGTGCAGTTTGACAGCACTTTAACTGCCATGGCTCCTCACTAAGGACTCATAAGAACCCTAGTTTGGTGCGGCACCAGCACTGTCAGAGAAGGCTAAAGATCATGTAAAACTACCGCATCCATGATTCAATAGCTTTGAATCATGGCAATTTGAGTTATTTGAAACTGCATTAATTCTACACTGCCATATAATTCAGTTTCAGAATGTAGTTTAACTGCATTGAACTGCATTATATGGCAGTGTAGACATATAATCAAGTTCAATGCAGTTAAACTGCATTCAGAAACTGCATTATGTGGCAGTATAGATGAACCCTAAATCCTAAATTGTGCTTTTGTGCATTTCTGTTTTTTCCTGTTTTCATGACATCCTCCTTTAGCCATCTGAATTTCAGCTTTCCACTGCATTACTTGAGGTGGGTGGTGGGGGGCGGCAGAACAAAGCTGGTTAGTTGATGTAAGGTATTTCATGTTTCGGAATTTTTCATGTATTATGATTATTTTTCCTCAAAGAAGTTGTTCAAAATGTTTGTTTTTTACTTTGTATTTTACACTGTTTTATTTTATTCTTATGTTTCACTTATTGCGATGTTATTTTACTGTAATTTTATTACCGGCCTTGGCCTCATGTAAGCCTCCCTGAGTCCCCTTTGGGAAGATGGTGGCGGGGTTTGAATAAAGTTTATTATTATATTATTATTATTATTTCTTTATTACTTCGATTTTATATACCGCTCCATCCCAGCAGGCTCGAGGCAGTTTACATAAAACATTAACAATAAAATACACTAAAAACACAATAAAACAATGCTAAAACCAACAATAAAACAGTCACCCCTAGTACACCTAGTTACATTGGGTCAGTTTAGATTGAAAGCCTGCCGAAATAAAGTTGTTTTGCAGGCTCTTCGGAACTTAATCTCTTGCAATAAGACACACCTTGTGCTGCTCCTTTTAAATCAGTATGCCATGGATTTCATGAGCATTTTCAGTCATATGCAGTTTTAATATCTTCTTTCCTAGAGATATTGGGTTTGACATATATTTCTGCTGACAGATTGGGGTGGGGTGGGGGTTTGCACTGTATTTGGAGAGGCAGTTTTAAAGGCTTCCTAAATGGAAAAAAGAGAAATCTTATTTGTTTTTTTATTAATGTTGACACACTTGTTCTTAATTTGGTAAGAATGGATTTAGTTATCAAGTGCATAGGCTCAAATCCCTTTGCTCTTAAAATGCACAGAACTGATTGTTTTTCTGTTGCGAAAATGTTGTTTGTTCAAATGTGTGAATCTGGCTGCTTGAAAAATAACACTTTTAGATTAAATATAATGGCCACTGACAGCATGCAGGAAATGAAGCAATTGTGCATCTTGAAAATTGCTTCAAGTATGACTATATTAGGCTGCATTAATTCAGTGGCTAATTTGTGAGCTCAGTAGGGTCATACCAGCATCATAGCTGAGGCATCATGTTTCAAATTGTATCTCAGATAACTTATTATCTCTTCCCAAAAGATTTGCAATAAAACTAACATTTAGGCATTTTTCTTGCAAATAAAGCTCAATAAAACATTGGTATATGTTGAAGAGTATCTTGAGGTCTGCTCCTTGCTTGGTAAAATAGAAAAATGAAGTGAAGACATTCTGTAATTGGGAGTACGTCCCTAGTGTACTTCCACATATTATCTTGGGAAATGATCCTGGTTTTGAATCTCTATTGATAGTCTTTTAAATCCAAGCATGAGGATTTTTCACCTCTTCAAATGTTGTTGAATGTGCAACTCCTAACACTCTTTTCCAGCTTAGTCAGTGGTGATGAATGCTGGGAACTGCAATATAACAAAATCTGAAGGGCCATACAATTCTAACCCTTACTGCAGTGCATAGCATGTGAGTGTGCATGGATGTTTACTGTTTGATTATTGCCAATGGGTCTATCACTATTGTCTGGTTGTTAAGGTAAAGTCCCAGTCAGGCATGTAGCCGGGGGGGGCTTCAGCCCCCCGAAATTCTCAGGGTGGTGCGTGAAAAGGCCTTACTGGTGCATTATTTAAACTGTTATGTTTATTCATATCATGATCTGATCACCATGCTCATTATATCCCACATTAATGGGGTTATTGGGATAACAATACAAAAGGTTTGCTAGGGTAGACCTTCTTCCACCCAGTTTCAGCCCCCCCCCGAACCAAACTCAGCCCCCCCCGGAACCAAAATCCTGGCTACGGCCCTGGTCCCAGTATTAATGCACTTTAAAGTAATGCTTTCTGAATTTGATAAAATAATGGGTTTTGGCAACTTGCAGCTCAAAGGCTACATGGTCCTCTCTAGATTTGTCACCAGATTTCAGCAGCACTGCAGTTACATAAACTCTAGTTTAGAGCAAGAATGAGGCATGTGGCAGTGTGACTTACTCTAGAGGAAAATGATGTTTTCAGAAACCTCCAAGAAGCATGGTTCCTCTCCACATGGGCCCAATATGTGCTCTTTCCTTTTCATATAAAATAAGTTTCCCAAGAAACTAGAAATATATGTGGATTCACAATGAGATGTTAGAAAGGACTAATGTTGTCCCATCAGTGATAGCTGAGGATGTTATAACCTATTGTAGATGACTGATTAATTTACCTGCATGGGGTAATGTTAAAGATGAGAAAGGGAAAGACAAAAGTGGCTAGTGAGTTGACTGAAGAAACATGTGCAAATTGTGGCTTTCCAGATGTTGTATGATGGTAACTCCCAGCAAGTTACAGCTGATGGGGAGGTATGATAAAATGTTTCCATAACATAATGTCCAAAGAGTCACCAGTTATCTGTTCTTGTCTAAAAATAAAATGGTGGATAGATTGCTTCATATTAATTTGCCTCTTTGACTCCCTTAATCCTCTGTATGTATCATGCCTCATAACCAAGCAAATACAAAGACCTTGTTGGGCCCTCATGTTCTTCGGCTGCCTCCCATGTCATGGAAACTAATACTAGTAACACTTTCTTCAGAAATTCATACTACAAGGAGAATTGGGGAGTAATACATTATAGGATTAATGGCTGCTGTGTGAGAAATGATAGAGATCTTGAAAATGGTACTGCTTGGTACACCAGCCAGCATAATTAGTGGCAGCTGATGTCAATGTTATGGTGAATCTGCTGAAGGTTTTATTCTGAATTTTAAAGGGCCTAGCCAAGGTTCTGAACCCTTTTGTCAAAACAAAAAAGTTTGGACTTAAGTCTAGTGTCAATTCATTGTCTCCCTGATATAGAAGCCACCAGACACCACAAATTGAGATTTGTAGTTTAAATAAGCAGCTTTTTCAAGCTTCCAGCAAATCATGTACTAGATTCTAATACTACTCTTTCATGCATTTTTGGTAGAAATATGATTCTGAAAGGCAACTCCATGGTTTGTTTGTTTCTATGTAGTGGGGTTTTATTCAGAGTTGTTCTTTTACCTCCACTGAAAGTCACACAAGGGGGCCCAAGCGTGACAAACTATTCTTTAACCACAGTATGAAATTGAGGAGATGGGTTGAGGGAAACTGAAAGCAAAACTTTAACTACATAGATAATTTGTTTTGAGAAAAAAAACCCCAGCAACACCAAAAGCCATAGTCATGACCTAAAGGTAAATCACTTTTGATAACCTGTAATAAGGAAAAGAGGGGCTACCTATTGCTTTCTGTTATGGCTCACACGAGGGAAATTTCCTGTGTTGGCTTCTAACCTTTGTTTTATTAGGATAGTTTTGTAACTTTGGAAACAACCATGGCCATATTTACAGCATTCAAGCAGGCTATAACTGTAGTAACAAAAACAGGGTAGAGATCGAGAGCAAGCACACACACAAATGAAGATTCCAATAACATGAATTGTGTTCACAAATACATGGTTATGGCAATAGCATCCCAATAATTAAATCATATATTTCATATATAATAGGCATGATACAGTTGGAGTTAACACTTGTTGCTCCTGTAATCTTAAGAGGCAAGAGGTGAGCATGTCTTCCAAAGAGCAGCCCTTACCTGCAGCTATGCCAGAGGGTTATAGCGATTCTGCAGCTATAAAAGCAGAACTATTGCATTCATTGGATGGGTGGTCCATGAAAAGAAGGGGAAATACAGCAAAGGGAAAGTGTTAAAATGTCGCAGGCATTGTAACTCACCTTCCAGCATCTTTGGCGACCTCACCATCTGGCAACATCAGTCAAGATGTCTCGTACTACCCAGTTAAAACATTAGCAATAAAATAAAACATGACAATAATAAAAACAACATTTCGTCACCAAATAAAAACAGAAAGCCAATATCGTAGTCCAGTAATTCCAATTCTATGTCAGTTACACTGCCTGTCAGTAAGCTCACAGAAGCAGCAGGAAGGAGGCTGAGACTTCCTTTATCATACTGATTGTACAGGCTCTCCTACCGAATGACAATCCACTGGACCAGTTCCCACTCTTACAAATTTACTGATAAACATGCTGTATTGGGCAGATTTTTGACAGGTCTTTTTCTACTTCTCCTGCTTTGGTCATCCTCTTTCCTTCCTGCTCTCATATATATCCCAGGAGCATAATCTGTTCCCATGTGAGTCTTTGTGCTTGAGCTAGGGCAAGTGAAGGTGTCCAGATAGCATACCTCCTACTCTACCTCACACTGAAGATTCCCATTCTGGACCCAACTGAAGCCAAGGTGTAGTGGGTAGGTGAAATTATTTTCCCCACTGATCCCTCATCAAACCTAAAAAGTATACATATGACAAATGGATAATCTTGAATGACTCATACTAAGGCAGTGATACTAAATCTGTGGGCCCTCAGGTGTTTTGGCCTACAACTCCCAGAATCCCCAGCCAGTTTACCAGCTGTTAGGATTCCTGGGAGTTGAAAGCCAAAACATCTGGGGACCCACAGGTTGAGAACCAATTTACTAAGGTTAATTCTTGGAAAGGGGGGGGGGTATACCTGATGTACTTAGTCTACAACACCACATTCCGGAAGACTCCATTCTTTCTGGCTTATTAGTCTTTCAAAATTGAGAGCAAGACTATAGTTATGCATGGATACAATTTAAGAGTGAGTTTTATCTTCAGTTACCGATAAAATGTATATTCCCAGAGTTGCAACACTCTGCCCTTAGGATCCCATTCACCCACTAAAGTGTGATCTCTGACTTTTTTATAGAGGCTGTCACAGTCCTCACTGATCCTTGGAGGAAAGAATATACCATCTGCCAGTATTGATAAATCACTTAGACAGATGTCATGCAGAGAAAGTGAAAGAATTGCACACACATTGTTTTTCTTTGCTTGCTTACAACATGGAAACCAGAGTTTCTGAAGTTATCTTTGACCTGACTAAGGGCAATGGCATGAACCATTCTGAGCACATCAAACCCTTTTCTTGAATTTGAAATGTGGATTGCAATGTATTCCAGTGTTTACTGACACACAAAAAATGAAACCAAACAGCAGATCAGCAGCGGGATCAACAACAAAATTGGGCCATTGTGATACTCTTTATGCCTATGCTGACAAAAGGAACTGGTTTAAAAATTAACAGCGTTCAAGTCTGATACTTTCAAAACTTTTAAATTTTCTTTGAACTATATCTAGCTGCTTCCCTGCCTTGGAAATTGATCAGAAATATTTATATTGAGTATTACTCATAGTTTTTCAATAAGACTGATTTTGTAAATGGGTGGTTGAAACTGCAACTGGTTTAGGGCTCATCTCAGTGGGAGGTTTGACACAGCAAGCCCCAATGAAATTAATAGGATTTGTACAGAAGCAGTAGCAAAGTCCAGTGCTACTTCCTTCTGGCTGTTATATTTGAAAGGAGTGTGTATAGATCTAGGGTAAGTGTGTATGGATCTAGAGTATAGATCTAAATTCTCTACATTTGTTCATGAATAGATGATGACAACCACATCTACATCTCTCTGTGTGCATTTCAGGAGCATCATGATATTGTGATCCTCTAGCTGAGGTTCCTATAATGAGTGGAGGGCTTGTGGACTCTATGGCATTTTGGGGTCCCTTCCAACTGTATGATTGTATGTGCATAAAGATCTATAAAAGAAGGGGACAGACATGTGTGGCATTAGAGCAACATGCCAGATACATGTCTGTTTTTGCAGCCTCTCAGATGCCCTCCAAAGATCAGGGTATATTCACCTTTTAAAAACATTGTATAAATACACTCTGTCATATTGTTTAACATAACCCATTTTCCCCTTTTCAAATCTAGAAGTCTCTTCCATTTTGGGATTTTTAGCCGCTTCTCTTTTTGGCAGTACATGTGACCTTTGGAAGGTTTTGAAGCAGAATATTGGCTCTCAGACCTGCCTCAGTTGCCCATTACTAACATACAGGTATACATAGCTGGACTTATATACCTGTGTATATACTTATTAGCATAGATCTTTTGATAATCTATCAGAATGTATAAGCCATTTTAAAAAATACATGAACTGGTAGTAGTTACTTCTAGCAGAGAGCAGAATAATCCTGCACATGTTTATGTGACATTCTCCCCATGACTGTCTACATTTTATAATGTGGGATAGCAAAAGGCCTTGTTATTACCTATTTCCACATCACTTATAGCAGGTAGAATGGGTTACTTCTTCAGCAATCAAATTGACGTGGGCTAGGCAGCTTGGTGTCTGATTGATTGTAGTTTATCATTTGTACCTGCCATGTTCAAGTTCATGTCGGACTTTTTCAAAGATGTATCTGCCACCATCAATGTGGGGAGCGTTGTGGATATTGTACTTAGGTTTTTGCATTGAAATTTTTTGATCAAAGTCAAGTCTTGACATGGAGATAAAAGCACTTGCTCTAAAGGGACCTGGATCATCAAACTTGGAGCTCTTGCCAATGTTAACTTTTGAGGTTTAAAGGAATGTGTCAGGTTCTTCGCACAGCTGTCGGTTTGTCAGTGGACGCTGCATGCCTTTTGTGGAGTTCAGCCACCTCTGTGTGGGGTGAGTGAAGTAAATGAAAAAAAGAATGGATTTGCAGATTTCATGGTCTCCAAGGGTACTTTGAGTTCTAAGTAAAGCTGCCCATGTAGCCAGGGCATTTTGTGTTAAAAACCCTCAGAAAGTACTGTCAACTTTCTTATAGGAGACTTGGGTAGAGCTTATGAATATACAAGACATTTCCCACCCCATGTAAATTATATTGTTTTATGCCTTCAAGTTCTTTCTGATTTATGCCAACTCTAAGACAAACCTATTATTGGGTATTCCTGGCAGAATTTATTCAGAGGTAGTTGTCAGGTTTGGGAGGTCAATCCACTTTCACATATAAAGTTTGCTTCAGAGAATATCATACGGATCCAATATAGGGCTACTCAAACTGCAGCCAAAAACAAACATGCACAAGTGTGTAAACCTTGTCAAATGTGTTGATGAGTGTACACATTTTGTGATTGTGATGGGAGACCTTAAGATAACACCATTAAACCCATTTCTTTTCTGAGATTGATTTATGTGGAGTCTTATTTCTCACTACACAAAAATTATGAGCACACTACAACTAGTTATGAAAACACATAGATCTGAAATGAATTATATCTAAAACTGTCACTGCTCAAGGTAGCTTTGCATCAGTCAAAAATGTATCACAGGTTTCTAACCATCTGGCTTGGTGTGAAGGACATATCCCTCAAGGCAATTTGGCTTGTGTTGCAAAGGAATCAGCATTTTAGTGTCAAGTATAACTTTGTTGTAAGAAAAACCAGAAGCTGAACTTCTTTGCAGAGACAGGAATGCCACCAAAGGTGATATTGAGAGGCAAAAAACAAACAAAAGCAATCAAAACAAAACAGTTAATGAGGGACTAGAGCTTCCGACACTCTCCCTGTTTCCTGATTCTATTCACAGAGAAAAATGCTTTTTCTTACCAAAAATCCCATGGTTATATAAAAGAGAAATCTGGCTCTTGTGTAAGCTGATCATCGGAGAAACATGTCTCCAAAAATAATAAAACACGATGATGTCCAGAATTAGTGCTTTGAATGCGATTTTCCTACTTCTTGGCAGGTGGTTGGACTGGATGGCCCACGAGGTCTCTTCCAACTCTATGGGTCTATGATTTTATGCTGGTAATTGAAGCCAAAACAAATTTGAAGAATTTATTTTGAAAGTTTACACAAATAGGTGAAATTAAAAAAAAACAGGTTGAGAGAGACATATTTGCACTGTGGGAACGACTTCACTTGTGAACATAATGCCTTTTCCTTTCATTTGTTAGTGTCATTTTCTTCAAATTATGTTATTTTCTAAATCTTTTAATGCATTTCATAGATGGTAATCTCCTTATACCTGGACGGCAAATCCTAAGGGGTAACGGAGAACATTTTTACAACATGGAGTTTTTGACGATTGATTCTTTGGTTGGTTGCTTTACTTTGTGAAGTGATGGTTAGGGAATTAGAGCTTTTCCTTTCCATTTTATGAAAAACATTAGAAACTGAAAACCATATGATGCTCTGTGCTAACTAACAGTGAAGTTACTTGTTGCTTTTTAGATTTAGATTGGCTCTACAGTATAGAATTATTGCAGTTTAACACCACTTTAACTGTCATAACTCAATGCTATGAAATCCTGAGAATTTTAGTTTGGCAAGCAACAGCACTATTTGGCAGAGAAGGTTAAATGATTCCCAGTAGTTCCTCAACTACAGATGTAGAGGTTATATAAAAGAGAAATCTGGCTCCCATGATTCCATGGCAGTAGTGTCGAACAGGTGGTTGACATGCATTCTTACTCATGGGATGTGAAGCCAAAACAAATTTGAAGGCCAAATAGGTGAAATTAAAAAAACAGGTTGTGCTGGAATTGGAGGATCGGTTCTTGATAATCCATTATCTTTTTTCAGTTTTTCTTGTACTTTTCTGATGCAGCATAGTTTTCAGAATTATTCGGTGACTTCATGCTTCTGATGGAACCATGTGGCCATTGATGCAAGAAAATCTAGGCCCTGGCTGTGCAAAATACATTGCACTAATGCCATGGGAATGCAACCTTTTTTAAGCAGGGAAGAAATTGGTACATTGAAATCCCTGACCAAACCTTTCGTCCGAGAATAAAATCTAAATGTTCGGACCATCTTTCAGAGTGAATAGCCTTTTGCCTTTAAAACAATGATGAATGATGTGCACTATGCTTTGTATTATAGGTATATCTCTTTTAAGGCTGCTGTACAGTGTATGCAAAAATGTTTGTTCATACTAGCAATCAACTTGTCATTGGCATAGCAACAGAGATACAAAGCAAAATAGCAGGTCCAGCTATCATACACAAATACACACACATTGATCTCATCTCCAAGAATATGTAAACCACATAAAACTGCCAAGAATGTGTAAAACAATAGAAAGAGGCCAAAAAGGAGATTGCATTTTATAGATGGATTCTGTAGAATAATGCTACACAGCCTGTGGCCCTCCAAGTATGTTATTGGACTGGATCTGCATCCTCTTGACCTTGAGCAATCTCAGCAATGGTAAGGGATGATGGGAGTTGCTGTCCAACAATATCTGGAGAACCACAAATTGCCGACTCCTATTATAGATTACTTGCAAAAGCTTGCCAAAACATCAAAGGTTTTCACTTGCTCTGTGTCTGGCAGCCACTTTCAAGTAAGTTTCAGTGCCTAAATTTGTGATTTGGAGGGAGGGGTGGGTTCCCTCCTGGGTTTTTGGGCTCCTAGAGCTTGAAAAATCAAGATGGCAGTGTGGATTGGGCCCAGGGATTGTGCGATGAGGACCGTGCCATGCGATCACTGGGCTCAATCCATACAGGGCCCACACCTGGTAAAACTCAGATCTTACATAAGATCTGGATCTTACCAGATGTTTAATTAATTCAGAACCCTGCTTTGTTCCAAATTAATTCAGTTTCACCAGAGGTGTGGTTTGGATACACCTGGTAAAATTGAGACAGGTCCCGGGTTTTGGGCCTGTCTGAATGGGCCCTGAGAGCATCCATTAAAAAGGTCCTATGAAATAGGTCAGTAAAGTTGTTTCCCATAAGACCGTGTTTCTCAACCTGGGGGTCGGGACCCCTGGGGGGGTCACGAGGGGATGTCAGAGGGGTCGCCAAAGACCACCAGAAAAGACAGTATTTTCTGTTGTTCATGGGGGTTCTGTGGGATAAATTTGGCCCAATTTTATCATTGGTGGGGTTCAGAATGCTCTTTGATTGTAGGTGAACTATAAATCCCAGCAACTACAACTCCCAAATAACAAGTCTCTTTTCCCAAACTCCACCAGTGTTCATATCTGGGCATATTGCCAAGTTTGGTCTAAATCCATCATTGTTTGAGTTTACAGTGCTCTCAGGATTTAGGAGAACTACAACTCCAAAACTCAAGATCCATGCCCGCCAAACCCTTCCAGCATTTTCTGTTGGTTATGGGAGTTCTGTGTGCCAAATTTGGTTCAATTCCATCATTTGTGAAGTTCAGAATGCTCTTGGATTGTAGGTGAACTATAAATCCCAGCAACTACAACTCCCAAAGAACATAATCAACCCCACCACCACCACCACCAATATTCAAATGTGGGCACATCAGGTATTTGTGCCAAATTTGGTCCAGTGAGTGAAAATATATCTGGCATATCAGATATTTACATTACTATTCATAACTGTGGCAAAATTTAGTTATGAAGTAGAAATGAAAATAATTTTATGGTTGGGGGTCACCACAACATGAGGAACTGTATTAAGGGGTCACCGCATTAGGAAGGTTGAGAACCACTGCCATAAGATGTCAAGACATTCACAAAGAAAGACATTGTCCTACAGGTAACCTTGGTTTGAGCCTTTGTAGGGCTTCATTGGTCATAACCAGTGCTCTGAATTGTGCCCAAAAATGTCTTTTAACATCTGGTTGCAGCTTTTTAGGACAGCAGAAGTTCCCAAACACTCTTCAAAGGTAGCTCAGTGTAGAGAACATTACAGTAATCCAAACAGGATTTAACTAAGGCAAGCGCCACCTTATTTCTGAAATAACTAACTTAAAAAATAATGTCCCTGTCATGATAAGTTATTATTAGCTAAGCAGTTGTCTGTATTCACCCATAGTCTCCCTACTATGGGAGCATTAATTTTCTGTACATAGCAATCTCGAAACACTGATGGAGGTGGATTCCAGAAGCCACAACACAATTGTTTACTTATGAATGCAATTTGTTAACAAAAGGAAAATCTAAATTTAAACTGCTGTTTTGTATATTGAGTCTTATGTCTATGCAGTTATATATGGAAATTATAACTGTATATTTGCTAGGAAAAAACTTGCAGTGGGAGTCTGCCAATGAGAAACCTGACTATGTCCTAGTTTGAACTCAGTGCCATGGCAACCATCAGAAGACGTTAAGGCACACTTTAATTGTTCAGTGAAGTAGTTGCCTTCGTAGTGTACCTACTTTTGTTGCACAGGGATTCCTCTCTTCTGACATGATTGCTTCAGGAGTTGCTTTGCATGTTGCAGATGAGTGTGAGCTCTCCATCGTATGTGACATATAGCTCAGGCTAGTCCCATTATGTCTGCTGTGTGTAAATATGAAGGAAAAGGATGTATATCAATGCCATATGTTACATGCATCATGGAGCTTAATTCTGACAAAGCATTTCAAGTAGCTTTAACCGTACAATGCAAGAAGCATGGCAATGTCCAGGAAGAAAAAGGCTTGACATGATCTTATATAAAGTAAGTAATGGGGGATTCCAATAACACAAGACAATGGAGAAATGCTTTATACTGAATTTTGATATAACATTGTATTATTGACTCTTACTGACAGCGACTCATCAGGGTTTAAGAAGTTGGGGTGGAAATGATAAGACTCTCCATATTTTGTGAGATTACAACTTCCAACATTCTTCAGCATCAGCTGGATATGGGGAGTTGCAGTCGTGGCTGAAGACTTCTTCCCTTTCTTTTATTCTAGTGGCATATTTTTGAGTAAACATGAACTATACTTTAGTTACTTTTCCTTTCTAATGTTGCCTTCTACTGATACTTATACAATGCCTGTGCAGATATGTTCTGTAGCCATGGTGTCCTTTTGAAAATGTACATGTATGTTGTTTAAATAATTATTGTTGTTTTTGCCATTATCTTGATCTTTAATGGAGAAAAATTGAAACAACTTTCTCTAGTATCATTAGTAGGCCTGGGTAGGTTCGCTCGGAATCGTCATAAATCGGAATGATTTTGGAATTAATCCACTTTTGAAGCGATTTTGAGGAGCTTTGAGAACCTGGAAGTAAATTTGCCATTTTGAAGCCGCTGCCGCCGCTACCACCACCCACCCCTCCCGAAGTGGTTTCCCCTCATTGGCTGGAGGCAAGCAGCAGTAGAGATTGCAAAAGGTCCTGTAGTTTAACAGCAGTTAAAAACTCGTGGTTTCCCTTCCCTGGTGAGTGGCAATGCAAAGAGGGATGAGGAGGGTGTGGCTAAGCACAACTATTCTTGAAGGTCACGCCCCCAGTGGTAGAGATTGTAAAAGGTCCTGCTGTTAAACTAAATATAAATATAAAATAAACTGAATCTACAAAGGTGTCTAAGAGAAGTTGGCAAAGCATTTCCTGCAATAAACCCTTTCCCTGCAATAAAGATAGCACATGTCTGTCCACCACAAAAGGGGAGGCTCCATGCCTCTCCACACCTTCCTTTTCAGCAAAACGTGTGTTTTGGCTCCCCATGCCCTGCCTCTTGCCGTTTGCCATTATTTGCCACAATTTTTTCTTTTTGCTATTTTCCCCTGTCAGGGATCAAACTCACGGACTTCTGTTTATTAGGCCAGTGTGTTCTCCCTGAGCCACGCTAGGGCTGTGGTAAAATTAACTCAGAACTTGTATTTAAGCTGGGTCAGTCTATAAAAACTTTTAATAAAAAATTTGCCAAAATTCCATGGATAAGTCAAAAGGTATGAAATGGTGAGCTAGCAGTGATCCATGTGTTCTACCTCTATAGCAAGTTTCATCATGATTGGTCTAAAAATGAGGGAGGGACAATCCTCTGAAGTTTCCCCAGTGCCAGTGCTGTTTCTTTCCTACTGTGCACGCGTGTCTGCCATTAACGCAACAATTCCGAAATTTTGGAAATGTCGAACCTTTTCCCCCCAAAAAATTGGAAATCATTTCAAAATCGAATCACCAGCCTCCCCTACATCCAAAACGTGTTTTGAACCCTTTTTAAAAATCAAACAGGCCTAATCAGGTTTAAGACTCATTGGAAATGATCAAAATGTCACCTTGTACTGGTGACAAAAAGCCTCATTTGATCATTTGATATTGCTATCTCAGTGGAGCTTTTTTTTGTTTTGTTTTCGCATATTCTATTGGAAAATATAGGTAGAAGATTCTCATCTAAATCTTGATGGTGCATTATTTTGTTTACCACAGGTGCAAATTACTTGCAATTTTTGGGCTTTGAAATATTTATTAGATTTATTCATTCACTCACTCATTTTAAGATTTCTTTACAACTCTTCCACTGCTAAAGGCAATTACAGGGTGATACTCATCAGACCATAAAAGCAATATAATGTAACCATAAAAATTAACCAGAGGCACAACATGTGCAAAACCAGAAAAAAAGAGCAATCAATTGAAATGTATCTAAATAGTTAGCTTAATCCCATTCTTAATTTCTCCTCAAAGTGCCTGGATAAATAGTATTTTGGTTTTGTATCAAATTGAATACATAGTCATCTGTACCAATCTTATGCCTCTTACAAAGGCATTTCAAAGATGCAGGCACCACAGGGAAGGTTCTCTTTTAAAGTAGAAATGTGAATAAGCATTGGGGATAGTACATCTGAAGATCTCAGTGTAGATGCAAGAAGAGGGAAGTGTCCCTTTAATCATTTCTTCCCTGTGCCAATAAAGACTTTCGAGCTGATCAATCACCAGGACAATTGGGAAGAAATTGTCAGTATTATTTTGATAGTCACTTTGTCATTATAAAAACACATTTATTGCAAAACATAGGCCCATTTACACTGCCATATAATGCAGTCCCAGAATGCCATTTAACTTCATTCAACTGAATTATATGACAGAGTACATGGGCCGTGGGTCATGTCTAATCTGTTTTGGACAGGTGAGTGGTATCTCAGGCCCATAGGATGTGGGAGATCCTGCCCACTGATAAATGTTGTCTCTCCTGGTGAATTCAGCTCAGTTGATGCTCTCCGTTGACTGAGGTCAAGAGGAACAGGAGCAAGGAGAACAACTAATATTTAGCCCTACTGCTGCAGCTCAGTTACTTTGATCCCTGTTCATGGTAAGAGACTCAACTGTGGCCTCAAGGAATGAGAGTTAAGGCAGAAAGATAGGTTCAAATGGATATGCAATTGGTACATATCAATATAAGCAAGCTATTTAAACACATTTAGACTTTATTCCAAGTACTGCAAGTAGTTCAGGACTTATTCTGTGCAATATTTTGTGCATATGGGGTCTTTTTGCACAGAAAACACAAAACATTCTTGGTGCAAGAAATAACTTTTTCTGTGCAGAAAATAATATTTCAAAATAGAAATGTTTATTTTCTATTCAAAAAAATCACCTTTCTGTGTGTTTTTAAAATCTTTTAATTGATGACCTATTATGCACAAATTTCACATGTGGTAGCATTATTTAGGATATTGTGGAAATGGCCCATATCCATACCTTTCCCCCTGAAAATCATTGTGGTCTGGGACCCTTGCGAAAGTGGGTGGGGCGAGGAAATAAAAAATTGCATACCATTGATTTCCAAAATGCTGTAGCTATTTTTCGGGATAGTGCCTATCACCTTGGTGAGCTCCTTTAAAGGTTAGATTCAATCACAGTGTGGGTTGAGTGCCATACTAATTTGGTTGCTGCCAATTTTTAGTTTGCAGAAAGCCTTGTTTTGCATTACTTACGAGCATAATCAGACTTACCAACTGGGAACATTTCTCCCCCTAAAATTTACCTGCAAAAACTACCATGCAGTGCAGTGCTAGAAAGTTCTTGGGTTTTGGTCCTGATGAGTTATTTAGAATGATCTTGGATGCAATTGGTTATGGATACAACCATCATTCTTGCTCTTTGCTTATTGCTTTACAATGTGCAGCACCTTGTTTTACTGCCTTAGAATTGTGTTCTGTGTGCTGTGTTCCTGTAATGCTAGATTTTGTTTAGTCGAGTTGATATATACAATTGGCTTAGTTATACCATTGATATCGTTGCCTTCTTTATTAGTTTTCCCAATATATATCCTGTTTCTATGTAACTATCATTACTTGCAACCTTTAAAATAAACCCATCCCCTTACTTTGACTGTGAGCATGTATGGAAATTGCCGAGTACTGAGTTTAGTTATAGACATTTGGTCAAATTCTACTATATACAATATATTGTTTAAGATGCTGGAATATGAAGTGTTGGGTTAGAGCAGGGGTGGGCAAACCACGGCCCGGGGTCCAGAAGCGGCCCTTTGGCCAATTCTATCAGGCCCTCCTAAGGGCCCCAGCAGGCAGGCAGGCTCACTTGCTGCTCGCCCCGCCCTCTCGCCCTCTCACTCACTCCAGCTCTCCCAGCGCCAGCAACAGCAAGGCCAGGCAAGGGAGCTTGCCTCCCCTGGCTGGCCTTGCTGTTGCCGTGCTGGGAGAGCCAGAGTGGGCGAGAGGGCACACGGGCGCCCTCTCACAGGCAGGCAGGCAGCCTCGCTTGCGGGCACCCTCTCGCTCACTCCAGCTCTCCCAGCGCCAGCAACAGCAAGGCCAGGCAAGGGAGCATGCCTCCCCTGGCTGTCCTTGCTGTTGCCGCGCTGGGAGAGCCAGAGCGAGCGAGAGGGCACACAGGCACCCTCTCGCAGGCAGGCAGCCTCGCTCGCACGCAGGCGCCCTCTCACAGGCAAGCAAGCAGGCTTGCTCGTGCACGGGCGCCCTCTCGCAGGCAGGCTCGCTCACCACTTGTCTTGCCCCGCCTGCTCGCTCCACCCTCTCGCCGACTCCGGTTCTCCCAGTGCCAGCAACAGCAAAGCCAGATGGTGAAGCTTGCCTCCCCTGCCTGGCCTTGCTGTCGCCGATGCTGGGAGAGCCAGAGCAGGCAAGAGGGTGCATGAACGCGCGGGAGAGAGGGCGAGGTGAGTGGCATGCAGGCGGGGCAAGAGGGCGAGGCAAGTGGTGAGCGAGCGACGAGCAGGTGGGGCGAAAAGGCGAGTGGGTGGGGTGAGAAGGAGAGTGGTCGGGCAAGCAGAGTGACTGACAGAGAGGGAGGGAGGGGGAGAAGAGGAGGAGGCAAGGAGAAGGGAGGGGGAGAAGAGGAGGAGGCCAGGGAGGGAGGGAGGGAGGGAGCAAGCGCCGCTGCTGCCGTTGAGTATCCTTAATAAGTGATCTATACATCCCAGCAACTCCAACTCCCAAATGTCTATTTTCCCCAAATTTCTCCAGTGTTCACATTTGGGCATATTGAGGATTCGTGCCAAATTTGGTCCTGAGTTTCCCATCCTTTCAATGGGGTTTGATCTCTTCCTTTACCGTCACGAATCTCAAAGCCTCGCTGTCAGGAGGTTTTTAGAAAGGTGGGAACAGGAAGTCATCGAGAGGGAAGGGACCCCAGGGCTATCCAGCCCAACCCCCAGGGATACACAATCAAAGCACCCCCGACTGATGGCCATCAAGCCTCTGCATAAAACTCTCCAGAGAAGGGGACTACAAGGAAGCATTATTTTGTTTTAGTGGTTTTTATTATTATTGTATAATAATAATATTATAATATATAATATAATATAATGTTATATTATATTATAATTTCAATATATTATAATGTCTATATATACTATAATATAATAATTATGATATTAATACTAATAATATATGAATATTTCTTGATATATTAATATGTTAATATTAATGATGTGCAATATATAGTAAATATAGTAAGTGAATAAATAAATAAATAAATAATGTAGATTAGCATGTAGTTCTACCTTTAGGTGCAGCCCTCCATAATATTTTTTTGGCTCTCATGTGGCCCCTTGGAAAAAATAATTGCCCACCCCTGGGTTAGACCTATAAAGTCTCGTAGAGGTTTGGATAATCAGGCCTATTTTGAAGGATTGGCTGACATCAAAGAAGGAATGAGAGCATGCAAGTTGGTATTCCAAGGAATATGGCAGCCCTTTTCATTATAATTATCAAGTAACAAGATTGATCTCGCCACTCAATCACTGTCAGAGCCAGCCTTCAGCTCTGAATTCCTGCATATTCAGCTCAGGAGAAAGTGTAATCCATGAGGCTTTCTTTCTTGACTGCTCAGCAGTTCTGCCCAGACCTGTTGACTTCCCTCGATTCTTTCAGCTGCCACATGTCCCTGATTTCTTGCTTTACAAGAGTAAAAGGCAATTCTGCTCACCCTGGGAATTGAAACGTAATGTGTCATAACCCTGAATAAGTCAACTGCATTTAGAATCTCAGTCCTGACCTACTTGCTTTGAAATCCCACTGGAATTGCTGGGACTTTGTTTTAATATAAATCTGCCTGGGATCAGCATATTTAAAGTTGAGTGCTTCTGCTTCAAACCACATTAAATCCACAGTTTGAATTGGGACTTGTTGTCCTCATTATATACAAAGTGTTACAGTAATTTCCTTTTCTCACAGTTTATGGATTTTTGTGTTGTTGTTCTCCTCTTCTTTTTCTTCCTCTTCTTCTATGCCTTCAGGTTGACTGCAATTTATAATGACGATATCAGGATTTTCTTGTTCAGATTCATTCAGGGAAGATTTCCCCTTGGCTCTCTCTGAGGCTGAGAAAGAGTTATTTGCCTAAGATCACCCAGTAGGTTTCCATGGCTGAGAGCACATTTGAACACTGGTGTCCTTGTTTCCTAGGGTGCTTTTACACAGCCAAATAATGTTGTGTAGAGTCACATTAGGCTATGTGTGTCTGTCCACTTGGTATATGGCAGGCCTTCGGCGAGTAGGCCGTGTCTACACTCCCTGGGCTGCGATATTTGCTGCTGTTCTATTGGTTATATTGTATTTCATTGTTTTAACTGTGTTTTTAACTGTTTTATGTTTTAACCCTTTGGCGCTGTGCCACTGGCTCTGTGAGCCGCCGCGAGCCCTCGGGAGTCGGCGGCGAAGAAGCCCCAATAAATAAATAAATATGCAAAAACGGCATAAGGGATCATAAGTCAGATCAGTTCCATATGATTCATACTTATGATGTGATATCAGATGCACATGTGCAGTCTGCACCAAAAATTAAGAAATTGAAACTTACCTCATATTTTTTGTTTTAGTTTTGTAAATCTCAGAAGGTTCCCAAAGTCAGTTTCACATTCAGTGCAAGGAATCAAAGCTCAAAAAGCAAAGCCAAAAAGGCTGCCTTCGTGCATGACTTTCCTTTCCTCTGTAAATTGATGGCCTCTCTCTTGCTATTAAGAGCTGGGAAAAGAGGGAGCAGGTTTTTTTCAGGGAACAGCACATAACTCTGGGAAATATAGTTTGAGCCCTATGCCAAATAATTCAAAAGTCCCTGCCCTAAACTACATTTACCAGAATGCATCAGAAGGCACCAATTGGGTAGCAGAGAGGGAGAGAGAGAGAGAGAGAGAGAGAGAGAGAGAGAGAGATTTGTCCCTCCCTAACAGCAGCCATTGAGAGTTCCAATGAATGGTTGAATCTGCAAAGAGGACTGACTGATACTTCTAGTAAGGAAATCTCTGTGCTGGGCTGGGAAAAAATCCCTAAATGGATGGCCCCGATACTAGAGGTGAAGCATATTAATTAGTTTATAGGCTGGATGATCAGCTAACAGTAGAGTTTTGATGGTGCTCTTCTACCTGGAAAAAGGGTGTTGGTCTAGATGGCTCCTGGGGATCCCCTCCAACTTAGGATTCTATGAAAATGTAGAATTGGTTAATACTAGTTTCTATTGGTTAATATGACAAATAGCTGTTGTGACTTTTTAATTTTTTTTGTCAAAACCTTTTTAAAAATCCCTAAAATCAGTAGATGTATGAATATTTCTGAAAGTTGAGGGGAATGAGCCTGTTGTTGTGTGTCATTGTATAGAAAATTCAAGGAGAAAGTTCTCGTGGTTTATTCTAAAGAATTTTTAAAATCAAAACTTTTAAAATTCCCCCAAAATCCATGGATAAGTTTTTTTCATGTCGGGAGTGATTTGAGAAACTTCAAGTCACTTCTGGTGTGAGAGAATTGGCTGTCTACAAGAATTATGTTTTTGATGTTTTATCATCCTTGTGGGAGGCTTCTCTCATGTCCCTACATGGGAGCTGAAGCTGACAGAAGGACCTTATCTGTAATCTCCCCAGATTCAAACCTCCAACTTGTGGATCTTCAGTCCTGCTGGCACAAGGGTTTAACCCATTGCGCCACCGGGGGCTCTCATGGATAAGTGAAGCATTCTGATATTTGGTGGGCTAACAGTGGTAAATGTGTTCTACCATTGTAGCAAGTTTCACCCCAATAACTTTAAAAATAAGGGGAAAATTAGCCCCGATGTTTCCCCAATATAGTAATTGAATTATGCACATGCACAATTACTGTAACAAAGTAGTAATGAAATGTCATTACTCTCATTATAGTAACACATTTTAAAGTAAGTACTGTATACACTTCAGAAATGAAGCGCCATCAACCCCCATTTTGTAATTACTTTTGAACCATTTTTTATGGATCACACATCCCTAGTGCCCACATAACTCATGCAGGCTGATGCAATTTAAGATGCTTAATGTGGCTGCGCCCTGAATTTAAAATAACATGGAGGAAGGTCTGAATCCTGCTTCAGGAGTTAGATCTTCCCTAGTGTTGGGTGAGTGGGGACCCTCTGCTGGTTGAACCTGTTTTGGTATAATCAGAGGGCCAACTGTGGCCACTTCTACATATCCATTCAAAATCCAGATAATCTGCTTTGAACTGGATCATATGGCCATGTAGACTCATATAATCCAGTTCAAAGCAGATAATGTGAATTATCTGCTTTGATAATCTGGATTATATGACAGTGGACAGGGTGCCTGAATTTTATTCCAGGGTGTATTCAAACATAAATGAAGTTATGCGGTACTTTCTACTTTTCAGAGAATATCAGTAATTCCTGGTTAATACCTCATTGCATGGAATACTTAGTAATACAATGTGCGAAGTAATGCTCACTGCCTATGGTTTTCCTCAATTCATTTTTGATTTGCAAGTGTATTGGTTTTAAATATGATGGATGCACAGCCTGGTTCTGTATCAAATGTCTTTGAGTATAAAAACTGGATATGACAAAGAGGCATTTGAAAATACATGCAAAAATCTGTCAGCAGTTCATATGTTATCTTTTAGCATGACACACTCCATTTTCTCTTCAGAGTCTGCTGAAACTTATGTGAAAGACAGCTCCTTATTACATGCTAATCTGAGTCTAGTGTATAAGTTTCACTCTAGCAAGTATTCCATTTGGACAACATGGATCTAGGACAAGCCCTCTGAAACTTGGCATTGCTAGAATTGGAGAAATGAATATCTTGAAAACCCTTGTTCAGCCTCATTATGTGTATGAATGTAGGAGGTTTGTTTAATGTGTACCTTGAGATATGAGAATATTGGAGCAAGAGACATGAGCAATGATCCAAGAAGCTTCACCTTGAATGCATTTACACTGTAGAATTAATGCAGTTCAACACCACTTTTATTGCTATGGCTCCATGCTATGGAATCATTGAATTTGTAGTTTGTTGAAATACCAGCACTCTTTGACAAAGAAAGCTTAAAAATTACATCTGTGAATCTATAGCATTGAGCCATGGTGATTAAAGTGGTGCTGTACTGCATTATTTCTACAATATAAATTTCTAATTTCTAAACCCATTTATTTCTACAATATAAACACATTTCTAATTTCTAAACCCATTAAGTTGCTTTAGTGAGTCTTTTTGGGAAGGCAGATTTAGCACTTAATTGGAACAAGGATGCAGAAAAGACTAAGGGCTCTTTCACATGGCTTCTTGGGATTAGAATTCTCCACCAGAGAGCTCTATTGCCTCACCAAACTACAAATCCTAATATTCGACTGGATGCAACCATAAGAGTTGGTTGTGATTATGTATTGCTAAAGTGCCCAGAAGTTGGACCACTTCTCTTTTAGGATATAGTTTCTGTGAGTAGCTGAAGTTTTCCAAGGCTCTCACTGAAAGTGCCTGTTTTAAGTAGCTGCCTGTCCTCTCCTTTTAGCTTTTCTAGTGTCTTTTGAATAGGATAGATGGGAGGGGCAGGAAAAACATCTCTTAGAGAGAGAAAAGCTTTTGAATCACCTGTCTCCTGGATATCATTGTACCACTTAAAGCTACCTGGAGTCTTTCCTTTGAACATTTAAAGGCATATCTCATTTGCTTTGCCTCAAAAAGAGCCTGAAAACCCTATTTCTAGTAGCATCATTGGAATGATTACTGGCATTACATTCTCTGGAACAGCGACTAGTGCTGTTTGATTTGACGTATTCTTTCAGGCAGTTTCAACCACTAGTGGCTGGTGCATGTACCATACCATTAGTTTCTGTTGTAAATGTGAGGGTTTTTACAGCTGAGGTGTGTCAGGACAGCTTTTGTGGCTGTGCAGGCAGTGGAACAGTTTTATATGGTTCTATTAAATATGGCAGGTTAAAAAAAGAGAGAGCAAAGCAATGGTTTCACAACAGGCATCAACAATACTACTTGCGTCTATATCGAAGTATAGTGCAGCACACTTGTATCATGGGCAAATATGACTTTGAAAAGGGACAGGGAAAAAAGAAATGGTGTGATCATGGTGAAATGTGAAACTGGAGATTTTTCTTACCCTCCAATAAAGAAGAAAATAAATAACTTCAAACTGCCCTTGGCTGTATGTTTCTTCTTAGAAAACCATAACAATCAGCTTATTTATTTGTTGTTGTTTTTTAAATTAAAAAACCCAGAAAAGTTTATGAAGTTGCTTAATTTTCTAGGGCATCTTACTCATTTTTGGAAATTCTGGTTGAGGTCTATTTGCTTTTTATATGGAAGATAACGACCACTATTTCCCCACAACAGCACCACAGAAGGCAGGGAGAAATTGGGCATAAATACTCCCCAGTGAGTATCTGGGGAGCTGGAGCTGTGTTCAAGTGCTATCCAGGTACCTTTGTACAACTGGAGACAAGGAGTTACGCTGGAAAGTTTAGGGTGTCTTCCTGTGCAAAACTCCTTCCCAGGGTTTCAAACCAATTAATAATTCTGCACCCCATGAAATATTCCATCAGTTTTCAGATTTCTAAGGAAAAAGGCACAGGCAAAGTTACTATGGGAATAGGTGTGAACTATTTTAGTGTCTCATTCTCTGCAATATTAGAATTTGGGTGACTGAAGGAAAATTTCATTGGAAGGAACAGAATTCATATTTGGGGAGGAAGTTGCCTCATTTTGATTCCTTGTAGCTACATCCTTACCCTTGCCCTGTTCCTATACTTATACAACTACTGCTCACCCGAATTTCTGCCTTAGGCTACAATTCCGTATTTATGTATCTTGGAGTCTCTAGAATTATTCTCTTTAATTCTACAGAGTTAGGACAAGAGTTTTAAACTTGTTGAACCCTCTAGCATGTGTATGCATTCTAGGGGTATCAAAACATGCCAGTTTTGTTTTGGTTGTTTCTGCAAATCCCTCCTGCATATTTTCAACAACGTTTTGGGAGAATTTGTGAATTATTTGTTCATGTACACTTGGTTAAGTGCTTCTCCTAATACTTGTATCTTAACATATTTTAATGCATGTATTTTGATATACAGTTTTCCTATTGTGTACATTTTTCAGATATAATTCAACCTGGTCACATTTTGTCCTGACACATCAGTGGCAAAAAGACAGAAAATCTGCTATCATCAATTTGAAAAAAGTTGGAGATTGTTTTAGGTTTTTAAATGTTTTCCATTAACTTGAATTATTTGTGTTTTTAAAAAGTTTGCCTTAAACAGCAGTTGCAAATAAAATTAGACAAATACTCCCTTTATATTGGTTTATTAATGATGGCTGAGTCAAGAAAGAGAAGAAAGTTGATCAAAAATCAAAATGTATCAATCTGGAAGAATATGGATGGGTACAATTTTCAGCAAACTTAGCAATAACCAAATCATCTACTAACCAAAGATTTTTTTAAAGTCAAAAACCTTTTTTGGTTAGCCAAAGGATATTAATTAGGCAAAAGTGGGTTAAACCACAAAAGGTGAAATAACTCATAGCTCAACCAAAATAAAACATTTAATCAACATCGGTCCAAATGCTGTACAGGTAGAAAGAATAAACACCCAAATGTTAACACATCTCTCCCTTTTCCTCACACATTTATTGTTCTGAGTCATACTGACAATCTGACATGAGGAATTCCGTCCATTCCTTTTCAATAGACTGAGCCACCACCAGAAAACTTGCCAGTCTAGCTTGTTAGCAAGAAAATCAGTGTATTCTGTTCTCCTCAATCACTCTTAAACCCTAACTGTTGCCATATAAATCTCTCTCTCAGGCTGTGGTACAAGCTGTGTGTGTTCCAGGTTTTCTACACCTGACTGCCCATACTATCAACAGAGGAATCCCTGTTTAGCAATTTAATATTATTGCTGGTGGAAAAGTATTCATTCTTGTAACCAAAAGTGTTTGGATACTGTATCGTCTTTTAAAATATAAATGTCATCAGTAAAACAAAAGTAGCTCTTACTGGATATATTGTGAATAATTGAAATGACTCATATCTTAGATTGTTTGCATTTCCCATCCATGAATTCTTAAAGTTAAATTGTCATTCTTGGTGCATAAAATCTGAAAACGACTCGGAAACTATATCTGTTGAGCAAGTTACATAGTTGCATTTTTCATTTCTGTGTGTGGTGCATATACAATTGTAAGATTACATGATCTGACAAAATATAGCATGGCTGTAGTTAGTTTTGTAGGTTTAATATCAATGGATTGCATGTATCAGTTGGGCTTAAGACCTATGTGCTTCCTTGACGTCACTGGAAAAAAAGACTACAATGAAGTTTGTTTCTTCATATCTCAATAGAGCTAAGTCTGCTGCTTAGCTTACCAGAGGGTATAGAAGAGCGAGTTATATGTGGATGAGTAAACATGAGTCTCCAAACAGCTGGCTCTGGCCCTAACTTGTGTCAAGCAATTGGCACAACTCCTGATTAGAAATTAATTAGATCGATGTCAGCAGAGCACACACAGTTTCCTTCTCATAGAAGAACATGCCAAATCCATTAAGAATAAACTACTTGATGCTGATTCCAGTCTTTCATGCTTTGTCAGTTCAGCTGCATATCTCGCCAGTGTTAATGAGATTCACTGTGTGAGTACTTTTATTGGCATAAGTGCGCAGTGTTTCTACTTTATACAGAAATTTCATTCTCTTTGCCTACAATGCTTTTCTCTCGAGCAACAACCGGGGGCCAGCATTAGATCTTATGGCATAAAGTTGCATTAAAGAAAAAATAAAGAGCAATAATAAAGAGAAAATAATAATTTAATTTGTTCTGTTAGTTTTCAATTCTGTGATGTTGTAAAGAGCTACCCAAATTATGAAACTCTGAGATCTAGATTTGGGGCAATGGTTTTCCAGCTGTGGGTGCAGGATGTGTGAAAGAAACATGCCGCCTACTCTCCAAGATCTTTGTGTTTTGAATGTCTCTTGATAATGAACCCTCACTGACTGTATGAAAGGACAGCTCTATAACATCCCACCAAGTCTGGGGAATATAGGAAGAAGTGCTGTTTTATTCTGATACAGTTTTTCTTGTGGCTGTTGTTGTTGTGTACTTTCAAGACATTTCCAATTTATGGTGACCCTACAATGAAACTATCACAAGGTTATTTTGTTTTGCCCAATGTCACTCAGTGGGTTTTTATAGCTAAAGGGGAATTCAAGCTCTGGTCCCCATAGTCATCATCCAGCATTCAAAGCAACACTGGCTTCTTTCAGGTAAAGGTATGTGCATCATGTCACCTGTTAGTTTAATGACAGAGTTGGATTACTTCTCTACCCAAATATTCTGGTTGTATCTTAGTACTAATATTTCACTGGGAAGGTGTGATTAAATTATCTCTGCAGCAACACTCAGTAACTTCCAAAACAGAATTGTGTTTTGAACTGTGATTTCTAGACTTGACAACCAAACCTCTATAAAGCAGAGTCATTTTTCACCATACAGCTATAACTCTATGTTTCCACTTGAACCACTGTTGCAATGTTCTTTACAATCCTTGGATTTGTAGTTTCTCAGCCAGAGACCTCTAGGGTCCATTTATACCACAGAAGTATAGTGCCGTATTTCACTTTAACTGTTTGGGCTACGCTCTATGACATTCCAGTGTTTGTAGTTTGTTGAGCCATTAGGGGAATTTTCTGGCTGAGATTTCTAATGGCCCTTCCTTTTATTGCCAACAACAGGATACCATGAGATGTTACTATTGTAATTACAATAGAGTAGAGCACTATAACTGTGTAGTGTGTCTGATAATACTAAAATGGCATGAATTCTGTAGTATACAGCAATGATGCCTAAAATGAAAGAAAAGTGCAATAATTCTATAGTAGAGATTCTGCATGTCGCAGAACTGTGGAGCACATGTTTATCAATTTCCTGTGTAGGAGGTAAGAAGCCCACCCTTGATACATCCAGCTAAAGTGATTATGTACTCGGCATTGTCTGAGAGTATATAAGACCAGAGAGGGTTAATTAGAACTTATTAGAGATCATAATTATAGTTATTGTTATAAAGATAGGAGATACTACAGGGTGGAGTAGGATAAGTGGCATTGCATGCATAGAGGGCCACTCAGGTAATTCTGTATCTAGCCCAAAGGTTTAATGTATACATAATTTGGTTGGTGTAATGTGGCTTAAATTTTCCCAAAGCATCAAATCCTATCTGATCTTATAAGCTAAGCAGTCAGCTCTAATTAGTACTTGTATGGAAGACTGTCAAGGAATGCCAGGTGCTGTATGGTATATTTCAAAGGAAGGAACTGGCACAATCACCTCTAAGTATTTTTTTTCTAAGAGAACTCTTTGAAATTCATAAGATGATTATGTGTCAAAAAGTGACTTTAGACACATACAAACATAGGGTGCTTCCAAACAGGGCTTAAACCCATGCTGATTAACTTTGCTGTGGGTTTAAGTCACCACACCCTTCCCCAAAACCTGGGCTTTCCCGTGGGGGAGGGAGGACTACCAGAATGGCATGGGACCACCCAACCCCCTTTACCCTTAAAATTGAAAGAAAACTTACTAGGTGGCCATTCAGCTCATGAAGCCTGAAAGACTGAGATAGCTGTGGGGACTGACCCCCAGGAATACCCTGAAAAGGCCTGGATGTAATTGAATATTTAATTAATTTGGGCCAAAGCAGGATTTACCTACTTGGTCCCGAATTAATTCACTTTTATCTGAGGTGTCCTTTGGATGCCTCAGGTAAAAGCCCAACAGACCCCACATTTTGGGGCCTGTCTGGATGGGCCAAGAAAGGTTTAATGCAGATCCTGTCATTTTAAAACATGTTTCCTCACATTCTAAGTAAAATTAGAAGATGGTACTATGGTCAAACATGTTTTGTTTAGAACTCAATTAATAGAAATTCTTGATCTTAACCACTGTAACACCAGAGAGTGTCTCCACTGAAATGAGTAAATCTGTGTTTTAGATTAGTGCCACTTAAAGGCCCCATCTGTACTGCCATATAATCCAGGTTGAAACTGCATTATATAGTCATTATAGCTTCATATAATGCAGTTCAAGCCACATTATATGAGTCTGCATTAGGCATGGGCAAACTTTGGCTCTCCAGGTGTTTTGGACCTCAACTCTCAAAAATCCCACCCAGTTTACCGGTTGTTAGGAATTGTGGGAGTTGAAGTCCAAAACTCCTGGAGGGCCAAAGTTTGCCTATGTCTAGTCTATACTGATCATATAATGCAATTTCAAATGGCATTGTATGGCAGTGTAGATAGTGCTTAAGTGGTGGTACGTATTTAGATCTCTTTTTATTGACTGCTAGTTCCTGACATGTTTCTAACAAAAAAGAAATAACTGCATCCAATAGGCCCAAATTTATTGCCAGTATAGCATGTCATAATGGTTTGAATGTTGAAATAGGATTTTGGAGTTCAAGGTTGGAATCCCCACTTAGCCATGAAAACCCAGTGGGAGTCTTTAGCCAAGATACACATTCCCAGTTGAAGAAGCAGGCAATGATAAACCTTCTCTGAACAAATCATATCAAGAAAGCCCCACAAAAGGTTTACTATATGACTGCCATAAATTAAAATATAAAAGCATGCAACAAAAACCAAACTTGTCACATGGGGGGAGGGGGAGAGACGAATGCCAGCTAAAGTTAATGTGTAAACAGAAATTAGTTATGAGCTACTTATATAGAGAGATAATTTTGCATATAGTGATGCACTTCAAAATACAGACTGCTTAAAGTTCAGTGGTTGTAATAGAAATAGTTTTCTGAACACTTTGCTTAGATTTTTTCTACCTCCCACTCTTCAACTGATGCATGGAAGGAATAAAGGTAAGTGGAAGTGCAGTGGGATCTCTAGGAATTGGACAGTGACAGGTGCTAAACACAAATAATGGTGCATGACCAGTGGCAGATCTAGGTCACAATCTTGGCAGAGAGCAGAAAGTTAATCACTGTTCCACATGCTCTCCCCCCCCCTCACATTACTGTGATATATATATATATATATATATATATATATATATATATATTCTTTGCTGAGCTCCTGCCTCTCAGTTGAAATGGGTTCTTGCTGTTGTTGCATCTTTAGTCCTCTGATTTTTACCAGGCTGTGCATATGGATTATATGCTTGGTTACCCTCACATGGATAATTCATTGCATATATGCTCTGCTTGGTAAGCATCTGGGAATTGTGTGTAGAACTGATGTGAAGGGACAGAGGAGCATTGCAGAGTAAATTGAAAGATGTGATTTCTGTTTCCTGAGTCTGCTGTCTTTTCTCTGCATTTGGAATTTGCCTGTTGAAAGACTTGGCCTTGTAAGTTTTGTTTGTCTTATAATTTAAACTTACAGTTATCTAGTTTACTTATTTGATTATGTAATGTATATCTCTGTACCTCCTCACTGGAGCTCTAAGAGCAAATACACATAGAAACACTCTTTGAACCACAAATTACAAATTTCTGATATCATTTTACAAATTCATTATTTAAAATTGCACATTACAGACATCTGCTAAAGTACAATACAACAATACAAAATAGTCAAAACTTAATAGAAATAAGACACTTGCACATCCCATGATAGTTCATACTCATAACTGTGATTTATCTGGCACCTGGGAGAGAACAATATATAGAACTTTTAAGGTTTTCATAAACGGGGGCATCATATTGAAGGGGTTTCCTTTCAAGTTCATTTTTCATAGCTTGCTTTAATGTTTTTAAACTTTGCACCTAATTTCTGGAGCTGCTCAGCTGTAATTCCAGGTGACCTGACAGTCAAGCTGCTACTGTCTGATAGAACAGCTTACTCTTCACATACATGTTTAAATGGTTATAAATGCATTGGTAGATAAGCTAGTGATAAATCTTTGAGTATGAGCTTTGCTACAACATTGTTTCCAGCCACCCTGATTTTCAGTGTACAAGTTGTTTGATGGCCAACTCATTAAATAGTGAAAGAACACACAGCACATTTGGTTCAAATGTGGCCCACCCTATTTAAGGTATCACCTCTTTAAGATTTCTCTTCTGAGGGTGGAGAGTAACTGCATATGGAAGCGGCAGAAAAAGCCAATTTCTCTCAAACACCCCCCCCCCCCCAACTTCCTCTGGATAAAATACCCAAGGCCCAGGGAGAACCCAAAATCTGACTAGCTTCTTGGCTGATCCTCCAGCGGACACCAACCCAAGGATCCAACCCCAAAGAGTTCTGAACCATCAGGCCATAGGACAGTCACCTACCCCACACCTCAGATTTCATGATCTCATGACAACAAAGAAAAACTCTTTATATACTGCATCTCGGCGACCAGGATGATATATGCTAAAAAATGGAAGGAAGCGACCATAATAGATTGGAGAAATAAAATCTTGGATATAGCCAGCATGGATTGTTTAACGAGCGCTCTTGCTGAAAACATCAAAATGAAGAAAACAGACTGGACATTATTAATTGAATACTTAAAGAAAGCTAAGACAACCTGGATGATTGATTTATAAGACTAGATAAAATGAGGAAACTGAGTAGAAGTTTGGAAAGACTGATTCTAAGTCTAATTTTTCTTTACTATACATACTTAGAATATTAAGGGATTGTTGAACAAGAAGGAAGTACTCTTGTGTGTTGTTTTGTCTGCTGTGTTTTCTGTGGGAGGGGGAGGAAGAGGGGGGTCTTTGATGTATTGTTTTGAAAAGTTATGTTCTATTCGATGTATTTTTCTCTCTTGTTTTAATTCATTGTGATAATCTAATAAAAAATATTTTTTTAAAGTAAAAAAGATTTCATGATTTCATGTAGGGGCAATTCCTGAGACTTACCATTCACCAAATGGATGTCATAGCTGTTCACTGAATCTCTACTTTCTCCTCTCACAACTTGTCATGGATAAGAGGCACATGTTTATTTATACTGTCTCCTCCACTAGGCTGGCTAAATGGCCCTTACTTCCTGTTGTAGATCTCCCAGGAATATATGGTTCTCACTTCTGGGATATTGATTCATCTGCTGTATAGAGCTTGGACCATGGGATACTATCTGAGAATGGGCAAAAATGAATCAATCTCTTAGCCGTGGCATTATTAATTTCCCTATTAATCTTATTTTATGTAATGTCAATGCACCTGAGCAGGATAGCAGGCCACATTGTAGCCATATTAGCTATGAATACAGGATAACCGATATTGTGTCTGCAAAGAACCGTCTAGCTGAGTTGTTCTGAGTTGTCAGAGGACTTAAATCCGCCGCAGAGCAAGATCCCTGACAACTCTGCTGATCGCTGTGAAGCATTTGCTCGGTTCTTTGTGGACAAAGTTGCACCGATCCGTTCCGACTTCGATGACACGTGAATGGCAGTCTCTGAGGATGTAACACGAGCATCTGCTTGTCCAGTTTTAATTGATTCTTTTCAATTCGTTCAGCTCTAGGATGTGGACAAGATCCTTGGAGAGATGAGACCTACCACATGCATCCTAGACCCCTGCCCATCCTGGCTGATCAAAGAAGCCAGAGGGGATTTGGCAGAGTGGGTTAAGGTGGCGGTTAATGCCTCCTTACAGGAGGGCAAGATTCCAGCCAGCCTAAAACAGGCTGTTATAAAACCGCTGTTGAATAAACCATCACTGGACCCCACTCAAGTAGACAACTATTGGCCAGTCTCCAATCTTCCCTATTTGGGCAAAGTCATGGAATGTGTGGTGGCTTCATAACTCCAGGGGTTCTTGGTAGACACAGATTATCTAGATCCGGCGCAGTTTGACTTTAGGCCGGGACATGGTACTGAAACAGCCTTGGTCATCTTAGTGGATGATCTATGCTGGGAGCTAGGTGGGGGAGTGTGTTCCTGTTGGTTCTACTGGACCTCTCAGCGGCCTTCGATACCGTTGACCACGGTATCTTTCTGAAATGGGGATTGGGGGTACTGCTTTGCAGTAGCTCTAGTCCTTCCTCGAGGGTCGGTCTCAGAAGGTGTTACTGGGTGACACCTGTTCATCTCCACAACCGCTGTCTTGTGGAGTCCCTCAGGATTCTGTTCTGTCAACGATTTTATTTAACATCTACATGAAGTCGTTGGGAGAGATCATCCAGAGTTTTGGAGTAAGGTGTTATCTGTATGCAGATGATGTCCAGATCTGTCACTCTTTCCCACCTGTCACTAAGGAGGCTGTCCAGACTTTGAACCGGTGCTTGGCTGCTGTGTCAGACTGGATGAGGGCTAACAAATTGAAATTGAATCCAGACAAGACAGAGGTCCTCCTGGTCAGTCATAAGGCCAAACGGGGCATAGGGTTACAGCCTGTGTTGGAGGGGTTACACTCCCCCTGAAGATGCAGGTTCACAGCTTGGGAGTGATCCTGGATTCATCGCTGAGCCTGGAACCCCAGGTTTTGGAGGTGGCCAGGGGAGCTTTTGTACAGTTAAGACTTTTGCGCCAGCTGTGCCCGTACCTTGGGAAGGCTTACTTGGCCACGGTAGTCCATACTCTGGTTACATCCCGAATAGATTACTGCAACACGCTCTACATGGGGCTGCCTTTAAAGACTGCTCGGAAACTTCAAGTAGTACAACAATCGGCAGCCAGGTTACTAACTGGGGTGACATACAGGTCAGCTCCACTGGCTACCCGGCCCATCTCTGAGCCCAATTCAAAGTGCTGGTTCTGACATATGAAGCTCTAAACGGTTCTGGCCACCTTACTTGTTCGAACACATCCAACCCTATGTCCCACCTTGAAATTTAAGATATTCTGGGGAGGCCCTGCTCTCTCTCCTGTCTACAGCTCAAATGCGCCTGGCTGGGATGAGGGACAGGGCCTTCTCGGCGGTGGCTCCCAGCCTATGGAACACACTCCCAACTGACATAACACACTCCCAACTGATCTCTTCCCTCTTAACTTTCTGAAAGAAAGTAGAGGCATGGCTGTGGGACCAGGCGTTTGGTCAATAAATGCAATCTGCACCTTAAGGGATGAACTGGATTGGCGTTAAGACTGATGAGGCTGGTTTAATGTTTTAATGATGATTTTGTATGGTTTTAATTATGTTGTTTTTATCATATTATGTTTATGCTGTGATTTTATTGTATTGCTGAAATAGCCTCTTGATGAAGTGAATGTAAGCCGTCCTGAGTCTCTCTTCTGGAGTTGAGAAGGGCGGGTTAGAAATGCGGTAAATAAATAAATAAATAAATAAACAAACAAACAATAACCTAATGTCTTTTATGGCTTGAATAATTAAGGCCTTGTCCTTTAAATAATTATCATCCAGGTGAATGAACAGAGTATGTGGCAGCACTTCAGAATGCTCCCTGAACAGCTTTGGTCATGCGACTGAAGGACCCTTTTGCCCAACCATTTGACTTCAGCCATATCACTCAATCACCGGAGGAATCTGAAATGGTCACTCCAAAACTGACATATTGTTAGATGGAAAAAGCTATGACCCTAGAACAGGATGTGATACCTCATCAGCCATAAACTGAAATCAGTTTATAACAAGGGCAACAATCACACATGCTGGCAGTTTAAAATTAAGGGCCAACATTTTATTAGTTGTGAATGCTCTGCATTCTACAACCTGCTAACATCTATTTGAATGGAAAGGGGGTGGGGTGGGGAGGAAGGAATTGGAATCTATAGACAAAAGAAAAAATTTAAATGTAAAAAAAGGGGGGGGGTTTGGGATGTATACTACGGGTCTCATCATAAAGGCAAAGTGTCCTGCCTCACCTGGCATCTGGGAGAAAAGAGAAGAGCAGCAGGACAAATCTGTCACACCACATGTACCTCCCTCTTCATGGCCTTTCCCCATCACATGGGGAAATTGCCGCCCTCCTCGCAAGGCCCTGTGCTTGCTCAGTTGGAGCCAGCACAATATAGGAAGCTTCCCATGTTGCTTGCACCCCAGTTGGGAGCGGCGCCTCTGATCGAAGTCACATGACATTGTGTGGGGATTCATCAATTAGATGGGGTAAAAGTGTCTTAGGGCACTAAATTCATCCCATCTAATGAGGTCACTAGAGATACTTCCCACATGATATTTCCCACTGACTCTTTGAGAGTCCATGTATACTGTCGAACCAAAGCAGTTTGACACCACTTTAACTGCCATGGTTCAATACCATGTATTCATGGAAGTTGTAGTTTTAGAAGTTCTTTAGCCATCTCTGCCAAAGTATTTTGGTGCCTCAGCAAATGACAACTCCCATGATTCCATAGCATTGAGCCATGGCAGTTAAAGTGGTGTCAAACTGCATTAATTCAACAGTGTAGAACACACATGTGAAATGCAATACTCATGGGCTGAATCTTGCTGGCCATGTCATTTTATGTGGCCTGCAAAGCGTTCAATAACAGGGCAACATAGTTACATTTATACAGACTTACAATTACAAATAACCCTTTGAAGGCAACCATAAGGGTGATATGGACCCCAGACTTGTGTTATTATCAGGTCATATTTGGCAGGTGATTCTGGGAGTTTCATTCAAAAAGATAATATTCCTGAGCAATGCCAATCATAGCAATAATAAATCTTTTGCTTCTAACAATTCCTATCTTTGGATGTATAATTTCCCACTACGTGCATAACTGGAAATTCACTAAACTACATTTAATATTCCCAGCTTGTTTTAAACAGTCATTTGATTGCCATTATATGTATATGGGAAATGTTAATTTCAATTGAACTCTTATGGGTTTTAAAGCAAAAATCAATACATTCATTGTGGCTTGGTAGGTATGTCCACTATTTTGAATTATTTTGGGTTGGCAAGAATTCACACAGTGGTTTAGCACAGAGTTACACTAATTGCCAACGCATGCTGGTTTGATTTTTTAAGAGCAAAGAGTTCCAGGAAGAACAAGTATATCAGGAGCTAATCAGCACTTCCAGATATGACACTGAAATCCTAATATCTCCTTTTCAGAAATATTATCATAAAAATTTAGTCAGAAGACACAATCTTTTGTTTTAAGAATCAAACAAAAGACACAAAATATTTGAGTAGGAATACATTTGTGCCCAGAACTCTGGGCTTTTGTACATGTTGCAATCAGGTGCAGTATTGAAAAAATGTGTACACAAACATGTGTATAAGGAAAACAGCATATAAAATATCTTATTATGGAAAGATATGCATGCTAGGGGGAAACTGTACATAAGTGGGAAAAATTGTAAGCTTACCCAAAGTGTACAAATATGGGATTTTGAGGAAAAAGTGCACAGAAAAGGTACATTTTTGCATGGAGTTTTTTCCCCAAATTCATTCAGAGATGGGATAGAACAAACTGACATTGTTTGGTTTCATTTCACACAATCCAGAGTTTTTTCTCCGTCACTTAGTTTGTCATCCCATACACAATCTCACCACCTTATTGCTCTTTAAAGTGTTCTCCCTCCTTCCCTTTGTGTGCTCTGACCCTGAAATACACAATGTCCTCAAGCTATATACCATTGAAATACAGATGGGATTACATGGTATTTATAAGAAATGCTAACTCAGGTCTATTCGGGGTATGCCAAGTCTATTCCGGGTTGGTTGCTCTTGTAGAAAATAGTATGCTAATATTCTCCCTTCTCTGTATATAACCAGCTGAAAGGAAATTTCTTCCAAATGCAAGGCTTTCACAGTCTTGGCTGGCTTCAGACAGACTATATTCATCCTGTGTTACAAATATTGCTTAGCTTCCCATACTCTCATTTATTTATCCCAATATTGTTTTGCCAATGGATTTGTGTAGTTCTTGAAGCATTGCTTGTAGTTTCACAGTCAAATTCCAGCCCAGGGCAACTTTAATCTAAAATGCAGTTTGATGAATGCAGAGAGAGGCTTTCAAAAGGCTTTTTCCACACTATCAAGCTAAGTGTGCCCTAGCCACATTTTTTTCCTTTGTGGGATATTCCCATGTGTCCTTACAGCATGATACCTCTTTTAATTTAAATGCAATATCTCCCAGGCATCAGAATGGGGTAATACTCCAGGATTGGGTAGTATAGCTTCAGGACTTACAGGATTGCCTTTTTTCTTAGAGCATGAATAAGCACTTATTGCATAAAAGAAAGGTGATTTAAGGAACAGAGATGTTGCAAAGTTGCAGCTAATGAGAAGTATACTGATTTAGAGATACTCCAGGCAGAAAATCCCAAAGTTGCAGAAAGAAGTAGTTACAGAGAAAATCATTATCTGCAGCTACTTTTAGGAAACAATGATGGGATTATGCTGCATTTAATGTAGTCAGTAAGAGTAGAACTACTTCATTGATGAACAACAGGTCCTATTTAGTTTCTAAATTTATATTAGGGGAATTTTAAGAAGAATTATGACAAACTATCTACAGGTTTTATGTCATTCTCTTAAAAAATCCTTCAACTTTCAAAAAAGTAATGAAAAAGATGACAAGCAATGAAAAAATAACATAATGAGTAACTGTACCCATTGTCATATTGAGTAGCAAGGAGTAAGTAACTTTCTGAGAAGTAACTTTCTAAGCACTGGAGAATGGAAAATCTAACCACCAGATGTCTGCAAAGGTGGAATTGGCAATGGATTTGCCTTAAGACTCTTTATCAATGGCACCCTTTTAGCAAAATAATAACTAAATCTAATTTTGCAACTAGGGTGAGCCACTTCAGGGAGTTGGCAGTACTTTACATCTGTTTGAAAACACAACATCCCACAGTAGCCTCTTCTGGCAGTCCACCAGTGGCCAAATGGCCACCCCCAGAATTTAAAAAGCTGTTGCTCTCATTGCTGTCACTGTTGTAGGGAAAAATGTATTGGATGTAGGGTTGCCACTTTTTGAAGTGACAAAAATAAGGGACACTTCATTAAAAACTTGAAAATCAATTGATGATTTTCAAGTTTTCATGAAGAGTCCCTTATTTTTGTGAAAATTTTCCTATTTTTAGGCACTTGTCCCTTATTCATGTGACAACCCTAATTGGATGGCATCTTCTCCTTTAGACAGCATCACAACATTTTACAGAATCCTGGAGCAAGAGTCTTTTGTTGGAAGGAGGTAAGAAAAGGGATTTCAGAGCCCAGGGTGTTGAGGATTTTTTGGTGGAGTCTGAGGTTGGTGGAGTCTGAGGTTGTTACTTCTATTGTTACTTCTATGGGGGAAAACGAAAGTGTTCCTCTTGATGATGTATGACTGGTTAGGATTGTTTTATAGTGTTTTTATGATGTTTTATGATGTTTTAATCTTATACAGTATGTTGGAAACCGCCCTGAGCCTCGGGAAGGGCGGTTAAGCAAGCCGAAAATAAATAAATAAATAAATAAATAAATAAATAAATAAATGATGGGAATGTTTTGGTCAGATTTCTTGTTAGGAAAATAGAAAGTGGTTCTCATGAGAATCTGCCAGGGATTGACTTTGAAAGGAAGGAGACAGGAACTGTGCCTATAACTGTGCCTATAACTCAACAATTACAGTTACAAAGAGATAGTGTGAAGCAGAAACAAATTCATTGTTCCCAGGGGTTGAAAGATAAACAAGGGGAACCCAGGTATGAGAAAGAGTGATGTTATTGGTAAGAATTGGAATTCTTAAGCATTTTGAGATAATGTTCATTGGGAAATCAACATTGTATTTTGATGGGTCAAGTCACCTGTCTTGTAAAGAGCTCCAGAAAGATCTCTCGAAATTGAGTGAATGGGCAACAAAGTGGCAAATGCATTTTAACCTAAACAAGTGTAAAGTCATGCACATCGGGCAAAAGAACCCCAACTACACCTACCAATTGATGGGGTCAAAGCTTTCCGAGACAAACCAGGAAAGGGATCTTGGGGTTTTGGTGGACAGCTCAATGAAGATGTCAACCCAGTGCGCTGCAGCAGTGAAAAAGCAAATTCTATGCTTGGCATGATCAGGAAGGGAATCGAAAATAGGTCAGCAAATGTTGTATTACCTCTCTACAAATCGATGGTAAGGCCACATTTGGAGTACTGTGTACAATTCTGGTCTCCGCACCTTAAGAAGGATATAACGGAACTGGAAAAGGTACAGAAAAGGGCAACAAGAATGATCCAAGGGATGGAGCGGCTCCCTTATGAAACCAGGTTGCAACGCTTGGTCTTTTCAGCCTTGAAAGACGGCGTTTAAGAGGTGACTTGATCGAAGTGTATAAAATCATGCATGGGATAGAAAAGGTGAATAAAGAAAAACTATTTTCTTTGTCACAAAACACTAGGACTAGAGGGCACTCCCTGAAGCTCCAAGGGGGGGGTCGGGAGCAGGTCAGGGTTTTGCCCTCCCTTCTGCTCGAGATCCCCGTGTACAACTGGTGGGCCACTGTGTGATACAGAATGCTGGTCTAGATGGGCTGAGGTCCGATTCAGCATGGCTCTTCTTATGTTCTTATGTTCTTATGGGAGCTCTATGTTAGGAGTTCTGGTCTTTGGTTCTTTATCTTGTCTTCCTGTTTAAGATCCATGGCTCTTGATTGGATTGCAATTCATGATTCAAATGTTTAAGCCTTTGGATTATAGTTATGTACAGGTTTTCAAGCCTTTGGATATGGTTTTTAAGGTTTGTAACCCTTGGATTACAATTTCTTATTTTACCATTTTGGGATTTTGGATTCATATTCGGAGTTGGTCACTGCTATTTGTTATGCTCAAGAATAACAAGTCCTTGGCAAACGAGGGCTTGGCTGGATACTTGAATACCGAGATGAAAAGGCACTGCGGCCTGGTCCTCAACTTGAGTTCCGTGGAGCTTGGCAATACGGCATCCACCCCAGAGTTCTTAAGGAACTCAAGTGTGAAATTGTTGAACTTCTAGCTAAGATATATAACCTTTCTCTAAGATTAGGCACTGTACCCGAGGACTGGAGGGAGGCAAATTTAACACCGATCTTCAAGAAAGGATCCAGAGGTGATCCAGGAAATTATAGACCAGTCAGTTTAACCTCAGTTCCAGGCAAAGTGATGGAAACCATTATTAAAGAAAATATTACTAGGCACATAGAAGAACAGGCATTGCTGAAAGAAAATCAACATGGTTTCTGCAAAGGCAAATCATGTCTTACTAACTTGTTAGAATTCTTTGAGGGTGTAAATAAACACATAGATAAAGGGGACCCAATTGATATTGTTTACCTTGACTTTCAAAAGGCTTTTGACAAAGTCCCTCACCAAAGGCTCCTAAATAAGCTCTTCAGCCATGGAATCAGGGGACAGGTCTTGTCCTGGATTGGAACCTGGCTAAACTGTAGGGAACAAAGGGTGGTAATAAACGGACATTTCTCTGGGTGGAAAGAGGTGAGAAGTGGCGTACCCCAAGGTTCAGTTTTGGGTCCGTTACTTTTTAATTTATTCATTAATGATCTGGATGTAGGAGTGAATTCTGAGGTAGCAAAGTTTGCAGACGACACTAAATTGTTCAGGGTAGTTAAAAATGAAACTGATTGTAAAGAGCTCCAGAAAGATCTCTCAAATTGAGTGAATGGGCAACAAAGTGGCAAATGCATTTAACCTAAACAAGTGTAAAGTCATGCACATCGGGCAAAGAACCCCAACTACACCTACCAATTGATGGGGTCAAAGCTTTCCGAGACAAACCAGGAAAGGGATCTTGGGGTCTTGGTGACAGCTCAATGAAGATGTTGCGCAGCAGCAGTGAAAAAGCAAATTCTATGCTAGGCATGATCAGAAAGGGAATCGAAAATAGGTCAGCAAATGTTGTATTACCTCTCTACAAATTGATGGTAAGGCCACATTTGGAGTACTGTGTACAATTCTGGTCTCCGCACCTTAAGAAGGATATAACGGAACTGGAAAAGGTACAGAAAAGGGCAACAAGAATAATCCAAGGGATGGAGCGGCTCCCTTATGAAACCAGGTTGCAACGCCTGGTCTTTTCAGCCTTGAAAGATGGCGTTTAAGAGGTGACTTGATCGAAGTGTATAAAATCATGCATGGGATAGAAAAGGTGAATAAAGAAAAATTATTTTCTTTGTCACAAAACACTAGGACTAGAGGGCGCTCCCTGAAGCTCCAAGGTAGGAAAATTAGGACTAATAAAGGGAAATATTTCTTCACCCAGAGGGTCGTTGGGTTATGGAACTCAGTTCCAGAAGAGGTTGTGACAGCTGTCAGCCTGAACAACTTCAAGGCAGGATTAGACAGATTCATGGATACCAAGTGTATCGGTAGTTACTGAAAAGGACATTCAAGTGCCACCGGAGTTGGTTGAGGTAGGCACGATTTCCTGGGTACTGGTTGTGGGGGTCGGAGCAGGTCAGGGTTTTGCCCTCCCTTCTGCTCGAGATCCCCGTGTACAACTGGTGGGCCACTGTGTGATACAGAATGCTGGACTAGATGGGCTGAGGTCCGATTCAGCATGGCTCTTCTTATGTTCTTATGTTCTTATGGGAGCTCTATGTTAGGAGTTCTGGTCTTTGGTTCTTCATCTTGTCTTCCTGTTTAAGATCCATGGCTCTTTTTTGGATTGCAATTCATGATTCAAATGTTTAAGCCTCTGGATTATAGTTATGTACAGGTTTTCAAGCCTTTGGATATGGTTTTTAAGGTTTGAAACCCTTGGATTACAATTTCTTATTTTACCGTTTTGGGATTTTGGATTCATATTCAGAGTTGGTCACTGCTATTTTTTATGCTCAAGAATAACAAGTCCTTGGCAAACGAGGGTTTTGCCCTCCCTTCTGCTCGAGATCCCTGTGTACAACTGGTGGGCCACTGTGTGATACAGAATGCTGGACTAGATGGGCTGAGGTCCGATTCAGCATGGCTCTTCTTATGTTCTTATGGAAGCTTAATGTTGGCGCGAGATGCCGAGCACCAACGGGAACCAACTTAAATAGGCCCCCCAATGTTTTGGTCTTGGAGGCGCTTACTTCGGCGTAATACTTTCTCAGGAACAGTTTGTGAGCCTGACCTTCCCAGGCCTCCCTCGGCAGGCAAATATGTCAGCTCATTAGCAGCTGCACCTGGAGGAACAGGGGAAGGCAAAGTTCTGCTTTCCCAGCATTCTTTATCAGTCTAGGAAGAAAAAAGGCTGCGTCTGGCCTTGACCGCTGGCTGACGAGGCGGCTTCGGCAAGGGTTTCTTTCCAGACCTGTCAGTTGCCTTGGACTTAACATGGCTTCTATCTGGCTTGGCTATGGAGTCAGGCTGGGGCATGACAAGGAGTCATGAAGGTGGCTGGGTTGCAACACAGGGACAGCCACCAAGAAGGCTTTTTCTCTCATCCTAATCAACCAAACTTGTGATGGAGGCGGGACTGAGAGAGCGGCCTCTCCCTCGACCTCAGAGCTTGGGCAGATTCATACAGGGGTATACGATCTGCCAAATAGCCTGGACCTGAGCCATACAGGGTTTTAAGGTCATAACTAATGCTTTGCATTGTTCTTGGAAACAAACTGGAGGCCAGTGGAGGTATTGTAGCAAGATAGTTGTATGCTCCAGTTAGCAATGTGAACACTTTTTAAAGGCAGCCCCATGTAGAATGTGTCACAGTAACCCAAAGGGATGTACTATCACGGCCAATCTGACATCTCAAGGAACAAACACATTTGATGCACAAGTTTTAAATGTCCAAAGGAACTTCTGGATACCATAGAAACATGGGCCTCCAGTGTGTCCAGGAGTACACCCAAATTACAAAGCTGTAGCTTCAGGGGGAATGCAACCCCATCAAACACAGGCTGATATTTCCTGATCTGCCTTTTGACTGACCTGGATCATTTGTATCTTATCTGGATTAAGTTTCAATTTAATGTTTTGTATAAAATTACTTTCAAGCTGTGAATATATGAAACATAAATGGATACTGGATTTAGACTTGGGTCCCAGCTCTAAGATATCTCTTCTTTTTTTTGTAAAAGTATTTCATAATCTGGGGGGAATATGAAACCCTTCTGGTTCAATGCTTTTGAGTTAAGCAATATTAAACCTATATATTTAAACATAAAATGTATACTCTTACTATCTTATAGATCGGTCTGCAGTTAGTTAAAATGAATAGGGAGAAAAGTTGATAATTTGTGGTGGGTTATCAATATCTTGTAGCCTAAGTTCTAATGTTATTTTACCCTGTTTTATCTTGTATTGTTGTTTTTACTCTGCGTTCTTTTGGTCTGTGAGCCGCCCCGAGCTCACTGGGAGTGGCGGCATAGAAGCCGAACGAAATAAATAAATAAATAAAATAATTTGCAATAGGCCTACTCAATCAATGGGATTTGGGCAACTCAACAATTTTATAAATTCCATTGCTTATGTGAAACTATGCTACTTGCTACTTGCAGTTGGATTTATGTTCTTACATTTCATTAAAGTCCTGCTAAATACTTAAAATGCGCATGAAGGGCCATTTATACACAACAAACCAAAATCAGTCTCTTAATTTATTCAGGCCATGTAAAGAGTCTTTCCCTTGACAGAGTTTTACATACAGAATTCCTATGAAGATGAATTATTAGCATACCAGTTCACTCCCAGGGGCATTCTGAGCTTGCTTTGAGTTGTCTGTGCTGCTTGGAGATCTGAGTACCGCTGAACACCTGGAGGAGGCTGCATTTTGGAGAAAAAAACTCCTACAATATTGTTCATTTTTGCACACATTGTGACTGAATGTAAAATGAACTCACACCATTGCCCAAGCCTTTATAGTAGCTTACAGCTACTCATCTATTTCTTTCCCTCCCAATATCTGTTCCTGGCAGTGGTAGCATTTCTGTGAAAGGCTGCTGTTGCTGTAGGTATTTGAAAATCCTACTAAGGGAGTGTTCTCAGCTCTTCTGGCATAATTCATCCTTTTTCATCTTTCAGATTTCTCTGGTCTTGAACAAAAAGGTCCAATCATAGCATTTACCAGCAGTGCTGTATTTCTTTTTGAAACAGAAGCCAGCTGCAGTTTTATAGCTGGGGGTCCAAAATACAGTTGCCAGTGACAACCAAAAATGTAATTCCAGCAACCAGCAGGGGAAGCGTCCACTATACTGTATTCTGCCACTGTGCAGGATTTTTGTATTATAACAAAAAAGTTTTCAGGGAATCCAGGAAGGCAGAGAATTCTAATTTCAAAGTGACAGTAAGCTGCATTTTGAGTTGGGGTATATTACCAGCACTGGAGGGAAGGTTTTTTTGACAAGTGTACATATTTTGACAGATAGGTGAAGTAAACAATAACTACAGAAATCTCAAAGAGAAGAATCCCATGCATTGCCTCTGAAACAATACTGGTAGATACAGCCAAAATGTATAGACTTCCATTTAGAGTTGTTTCATTTTGTTAAGCCAAGGACCGGCCACATGCAGTTGGCAGCCCATTTTGCTTCCTTGGGTTCATCAGTGTGGCGCTGCTGTAGCAAAACAGGCAACCTTTTTAAAGACAGACAAGGAGCAGGCACCTTGTTATAGAGGAGAATCATACTTCCCATGGCTTTCAGAGAGCACATTTCTATTATTAAATCAAAGTGTTAGCTCAGCCAAAAACCTTGCTTTAGCATCTTCATACTGGCTTTGGTAAAGCAGATATGTCAGATGAAGAATCAACCCGAAGCTGCAAGTCATTTTCAAATATTGCAATTTTCAATTACTGTTTCACAGCAAGGAGAAAATTAGTAAAACAATTCATTATGTCTTCCAGAACAACATTTACAAATGTCTGCACCCCCAATCCTAATACCCCAAATCCTTACCCATAACCCTCTATCTGGCTTTTCCACATTTGTTTTTAATGTCCGGATCTCCAGATTGCTGTGAAGCACTCTGGATTCTACCACTTCTGAAACTGGCTAGAATAGAATTCAGCCAATCCATTGTATTTTTCAATACTCATACAAATAGGTCAAAATTAGCCTTATTCATTTAGTTCTTTAAGATTAGTTGCACGGTCCTAGTTTTTCATTCCAACTCAGCAACAGGACTGGGAACAATGTAGTGGCAATAGTAATCACCTTGGCAGTCATATTGCTCAGGTAGGTGAAGGAAAAAGAAGAGTAATGTATTATTCACTCTGCACTTGAATAGCAGAAGCAACAAAAGGGAAGAGATGATATCATCAGAACAGCAAAGGAACAGTGATTATATTTGGTGAATTCTACAGCCAGAGGCCAGTTTTAATTTTGTTTCTGCTTCCACCATCTGATTTTGTAGCACATTTATCACCTTTGCAATAAAGCTTCATAATTAATTGCCTACCTAATTAAAACTCTCAAGTACCTCATGCTTCTTATCCAGAAGGCAACAAAGCAGAAGAGCCAAGGTGCAGAAGCCTTGTGCGAGAGCCCAATTATACTTGTTAACAAGGAATGTGTGAGGAATTCACTCAGAGTTGGGTTTTAAAAATTGGATTAGTCTGCCTGCACCTCCTGGAACTGAGCATAGACATAGATGTGATTTTAAATCAGAAATCAGTACTTTCTTGCCTCAAAGAAAAATCCACTCAAGATTTTGAAAAGAAGAAAAATGTGCTAAGTTCTAAAATGTGTACAAACACACATTACTCAAAACGTATATGCCCTAAAAACTATTTTAAATGGTAAAAAACAGAACCATTAAATTAAGCGATTTCTGAAGAGAATTCACAATGAACCAAAACACAATGCAATAACGTAAAAAAAAATGTTCCTGGTTTGAATGTGTTATTTTCTGTTTGATTGTGCGGTACTTACTTTGAAAATAGTTGATATACTCCAGAAATTTTGCTTTTGTGACTGAGGGTAGTACTATCATTTCCTTCAGTCTAGACACTAGGCATGGTTTAGAATCCAAAAATGGCGATTCTAAAATCAAATGGGGGGGGGGGATTTTTTTTGATTAGTAAAAGAAAGACTTACAAAAAATTTCCCCAAAATTTCTGAAATGTAACTTAAGTACTAACGAAATTCGTTAGTAATTCGTATGCCAGAGCATGCGCATTCCAGATGGTTTTGGCCTACAACTCCCAGAAATCCTAACAGCTGGTAAATTGGCTGGGATTTCTGGGAGTTGTAGGCCAAAACTTGAATAAACCACACTGAATTCTAGATGGGACTCTCCAAATAGGAAGGAGGGAGGGAAGGAGGAAGGGAGGGAGGGGGTTTTCTATTCTTGGAAGCAGCAAAAGAAAAGGAGGAGGAGCCCCCCCCCCTCGCTCCTCACTGCCTCCTGAGGGAGCGAGGGCCCAAGTTTGCCCAGGCTGAGAGGAAAAGGAAGAGGCCTGAGGCTGTGAGGAATGGTGGGAGTTGAAGTCCAAAACACGTACCTGGAGGGCTGAAGCTGGCCCCTGCGATGGGGCATGGCAGCAGAGCAACGGGGAAGAGAAGCATCTGAGAGGGCACAGGGAGAGAGAGGAGGAGAAGCGCGCGTGTGTGTGTGTGTGTGTGTGAAGCTGGCCCCTGCGACGGGGCATGGCAGCAGAGCAACGGGGAAGAGAAGGAGGGGGGAAAGCCTGGAGAGAGAGGAGGAGAAGCGCGCGCGTGTGTGTGTGTGAAGCTGGCCCCTGCGATGGGGCATGGCAGCAGAGCAACGGGGAAGAGAAGGAGGGGGGGAAAGCCTGGAGAGAGAGGAGGAGAAGCGCGCACGTGTGTGTGTGAAGCTGGCCCCTGCGATGGGGCATGGCAGCAGAGCAACGGGGAAGAGAAGGAGGGGGGGGAAAGCCTGGAGGACTACACTTTCCAGAATGCATTGCCTACCTAGCAGCAGCGTCACTTCCAGTTCCCCATAGAAATGCGGGAAAAAGAAGAAGCTGAATGAAGGCGGGAAGGAAATGAGGGGGAGAAGACAGGGAGAAGTGAGTACGTAGTACAATAGTTAATTAATTAATAATTAAGAATTTCTTACGATCATAACGCAAATTGTTGGCCTCAAGGACCGTAAAAGGAAGTCTACTTCCGGGATCGCGGCAGCGATACGTAAATCCTCAAAAGTCCCATTACATACGAATCTCTTACGAATCCTTTTAATTTCCGTTTCATTTTTCTCATGCCTACTAGACACTTTGTTTGTAATTTTCCTTAATGTAAATATGCATTTTTTAATCTTTTAATGTGCAGACTGGAAAAAGAAAGTTTTTGCAGTTTAATAAACTTTTTCCATGTTTTATGATAGACCCAATTAGGAAATGGCATTTTATAACTCAGGAACAAAAACCACGTTACATAGTGAAATTAGATGAAAGATCAAAACCTTCATAAGATTGGGATTGTCAGTTCTAACCTAACCATCCCTCTTGACAAAAATTAAGCATGCTGTTTATGTCGTAGAAGATTTAAAATGTTGAACAATGAATGGATTTGTTGCATGCTTTATTACATCCATTTTGACAATGGTACACCTTTCAACACTTCAGAGATGAAACAGGGGACAGGTGTGATCACCATCAGAGTGTGGTTAATGTGGCAAAAGGTTCCAATGGGGACACACAAACTAAGACATGTTGCACTGGAAAGGGCAAGACTCCATTCTCTGAGTGCAAAATGCTTTTGCATTTTGAACTCGGCATGCAGCAACTGAAGTAAGCTAAGGGAAGGTTGGAGAAGAAGAGAGAAAGTGGGACATTAAAAGCAGCTGAAAAAGTAGGATGCCAGAATTAATTGGGACTATCTTGGACAAATTGGGACAGTTGTCGTGGAAAAATGGAAAATGCAATAGAAACTTTGGCAGTAAAAAAAAGAGAGAAGAGCATGATTCTCATTGTTATGTGCTGTGTTATTTTTCTGTAGCTTAGACTCTACTGTATTTAGAAATAATTGGTGTCCATGTGGTAGTGCAGTTCAATACCCATGCTTGTATGCCACTTATGCTCTTAAGGTCTGGATATTTATATGGAAACTGCAAACATAAATACAGTATGACTCTCATATCCACAAGACCAGTGTACTCAGATTCATTTATCCATGGCTGGCAAAATGACTCATTTTCTAGGTCCTCTGGTGCATTCCTATGGCAATTGATGGCCAGACATCTTTCATTTTGATAGGATTCAGTATTATCTGCAGTTTCAGAAGTTCAGAATGGACACTATTATGTCTGTGAATTGTTTTTTTTACTGCACTGGACAAGGTGATTATTTGAAATTTGGACAGATTTAATTAGAAGTGCACTTAGAGGTAATTCATTTGAATTACAGGCAGTCTCCAAGTTATGAACAAGTTAGGTTCTGTAAGTTTGTTCTTGTTGAATGTGTATGTAAGTCTGAACAAGTACATTTGTTATGTGTTAACTCAAGTCAAACACACACACAAGCTTTGGATAGCATATAGAAGAGTTAACACCGCTGTGGTTTTTGTTTTGCTATCTGTGCCCCTGTTCAGAAGATTTCACCTCACTTTCTGTCCCTGTGATAATTGGATTCTGAAAAAAATGCTTGTTGTGGAAACAAGGATTGGGGATAAAGCTTCAGTTGAGGCACCTTTTTCCCATGATAACTCTTCCAGGAGTGAATTTCCATTCTAAGGGGGAGATTTCTCTCACTTCCTGTTGTCCTACTCCTATCTTAACTATGAGTCATTTGTAAGTCAGATGTTTGTAACTCGGTGATTGCCTGTGATCCACTATTCATCTCTGAAAAAGCATGCCCAGTCTGTTTTGCCAGTCTTGACACTATATTCCTTGATCTGCATGATGTTGCCTCACCTTAATGTGACCTATACCTTTCTCTTTGCCAAGAATACATACTTTCTCAGGCCACATGTTTTTATATTTTATTACCTGGTTTTGTTGCCTATAAAACAAAGACCCACACCTGCCCTCTCCTGGTTGCTGTTATGATTTGTCACATAGCAGGGAGTTCTAATAATCCAGCAAAAGGAAGCATTTTTATTAGCACAAAATATATAGCAGTGGAACAATAATACTATAAAAGAGGCATTGTTGTGTAACTCCCAAGGAGAAAAGCAGCAGAGCAAAACAATAAAGATAATTATTTGAAGAGGATTTTACAAAAACGGAGCAATACGTTTTTGTATTATTAAAGAACCAGATTTGTGTTTGTTCCAGGAATTGCGATAAATTAACAAATCTTAAGCACATGGAAGAGAGTAAAACTGAATATTCCTTGTAAACATTAGTTTTGTTCACCCAGCGGGTAGAATAAAGACTGGATCTTTTGTACTTCAACTCTTCCAGGCCCTCACAAAATAATGTAATGCATACCATTGTTTAAATATACAGATATATGAAATAGATGGATAAACAAACAAAGCACACACACACACACATATATATACATCTCATATATATATATATATATATATGAGATGTATATATATGTGTATATATATATCATTCTTAAGCCATGTAAACGGAGTAGCACTAGAATGATGACTCTGAATCCAGAACATTATCTTGCTACTGTTCAATATTTTTCCTAGCTAAACATTAGAAGAACTATCTATAATTCCATTTTCATGGACAGTTTTCCAGCTGCTATGTTTCAGACTTGCTGGAGCGGGAACAGTGAATTTTAATGTCGAGATAAATGATTTTAATGTTTATGTATGTGTATAGTCTATTTATGTCCCAGCACTGAATGTTTGCCGTTTATATGATGTACTCCATCCCGAGTCCCCTTCAGGGTGAGAAGGGCAAAATATAAATACTTTAAATAAATAAATAAATAAACTCAGAACCTTTGCAAGCATGGACAATTAAGGGAGGCTTATGGATTCAGATAGATTCCTGTTGGCTCTTGGGCTATTTCCTGCTCCCTTGACAGGTGATTTTGTCAAAGTTCTGACCAAGCCCTGGGATGGAACAATAGCCAAGCCAATGGTTAAGATTGCTATTGAGCATCCCCTCTCATAGAGTGAAGCCAAAATTACTGTCCCCCTCTGAATTTGCAGGGAGCAGGTGGGGATGAAACAAGTCAGAAGGTGACTATAGTGACATTAGTAGACAGGTAGGTTAAACCCTATCTGGGGGAATACTCTTGTAATATTGGAAGCAAAGGTAAACTCTTTTTCTATGTCTATTGTTTCAGTGAGGCAGATATGGGCAAACACCAGCCCTCCAGATGTTTTGGACCAACTCCCTGAACACCTGAAAAGCTGGAGTTTGCCCATGCTTACTGTAAGAAACCAGCCAGTGGAACTGTTTTGAGGGATTGGGGGTCTTTTGCACAAGGTTCAAGATATGAAAGTCCAGACCATTCAATAGCCTGCCTCGAAGAACCTGCACTCCATTTTGCTCATAAAATCACTGAAATCTGCTCTGGCTTGCATATGGTAATTGATACAGTTCTAGTGGATGTAACTTTGGAATCTGTTTGTCCAGCGATAATGGATACTTTTCAGCTTTTGCAACCTGAAGATGAGGACATTGGAGAGAGGAGAGCCATCACATCTGTTAGAGCAGAGGTCCTCCCATTTAAGACAAGGGCTGATTCATGGTCCCTCAGACTGTTGGGGGGGCCAAACTATACTTTGAATTTTTTTTAAACAAATTCCTATGACACTCACATATCTTATTTGTAATGAAAAAAGAACATGAAAGAACAATACAATATTCAAAATTAAGAACAAATTTAACTAACATAAACTTACCAGTATTTCAATGAGAATTGTGGATCTGCTTTTGTCTGATGAGATAGTTGAGTTAATTAGGATTGTTACTGTCTTGTACCTTCAAGTTGTTTCAGGTTTAGGGTGATCCTAAATCTAAAGTTTGGGGTGGGAGCTGAGGAAATCACCTTGGAGGGCTGCATCCAACCCATGGGCCTTAGATTGGGGACCCCTGCTTTAGGGAATCCATATCCCCTATGGTAGTCAGTTGCCCCCTAATTGTCCTGCTCTGACAGTTGAATGTTCCATCACCCCACTTTTCCTGCAGCTTTTAAAATGCTCATTTTTTCCCTCTTTCTTCTTACCACTTTTATTTTCCTTGGCTTATTTCTGTTGCTGCAAACAACCATGGAAAGGAACTTGCATTCAATGACTTCAATGAATTCAGCAGGGAAATGGAAGAGAAGAGCGAAGAATCTTGATAATCACTGGAGTCTCAGGCAAAAGCCAACTTCTGCAGCCTTCCCTATCTTGGCCTTCCTTATTAATAACTTTTATAATCTTGGCCACACTTTGATGTTGCTTATTCACACATATCCTGATTTTCATCTGTTAAATGTTGGAGGGCATGCAAATGCCAATTCTGTTGATTTCATATGTGGAATATTGTATGTTTGAAGCTGGAGGATGGTATTGCCATCTTATCCTTTGCATCTGATAGCAAAGGTATGCAAACAAGTAATTAGATGCAGTTTTTAAAATCTATATTCTTCTGTACTAACCAGCATTGTTTGCCCTGTATTATCTAACTGAAACAAAACTTCAACAAAGTGACGGTGCAGACAGACTTTTCTGATGTTTCTTTTGAAATTACTTATTCTGTATGATCTGGCATAAAAAGGCAGCATTAGGTTTCACCTAAGAACTTCTGAAGAATCTCAGATGAGTTTATGATTAAATTCTTCAGGCAGGCAGGTTATAATTAAGCTCTTAAAGCTACTGAAAAGCCAAAGTTTTTTGAAGTGACCCATCAACTGTTCCTTCTTTGTTAGTTGGCCGATCATGGTAGAATCTGAAATTTCTCAGAAAATAGTTAGTAGCTTTGAATCACTGAAGAAGTTTTCATACTAAAGACAATGTGAACATAATTTTGGAAATAATACTGCATAATATTCTGAAAGTGTTGCTTTCCAATTAGCTTCATTTTGTTATATCAAAATGATAGATACTAAATTATTTGGCAATTAGTGCTGAACTGATGCATTTAAAAGGAAGAGATTCTCAACCTTTTATTTATTATTGATGTATTTGAAGCATTTTTACTTAGTTCTTCTACTAAAAAAGGCTTCAACTGTAAAAAGAGCTAACTTGCAAAGATCAGTAAGAAGGCAATCAAAGCCCTGTAAAAGGCAAAAGAGAAACAGAACAGGGACCAAGATGGAAAAGAGGAATAAAACAGTTCCAGCTCAAAGCTACAAAGTTATTTTAAATTTGAACTAGTAAGAAAAAAAACAGTCCAGGGAGCAGTGAAGATAAAGGTCAATGGCCTCTCAGGAGAGAAGATGGTGCGGCCCTTCTTGTCTTTCCTACCGCAGCAATGTGATGGAATAGTCTGTTATATACGGTTACATTTTGTGTATTTTGAAAATATTAAGATCTTGATGAATGATGCCAAGGATACACTGTGACCAGAATCTTTGTAGAGTTAGACCAAAAAGGTATAGAATCAGGCCTCCACATTTGCAAGTTTTACTTTTGTGGAATCTCTATGTCCCCCAGAGCAATTCTACAGATTTGTGTTAGAGGACTTAAAATTCCTAGAGAGGTATTCTATGAGGTAAAAAGTAGATGTTTTTATTTACTATTTTTACATATTCATATAGGTGCTGTGCCCCTAACCCCAGCAAATATGAGACATACATGGCATGATGTGTATCTGTTTAGTGGCATGAGAAAAGGCCAGTAAAATCTCACTTCCAAGTAGATTAGTGATATTGAACAAACAGGTTATTACATTTTTTGTCTAATGAGCTAAAAACAAAATAATATCAATGAAATTTACTCATTATAGGTAGAGATGAACAGTGCAAACAGTGCAAAACAGGGCCAAAAGATAGGGGTTGATGAACCATGTCTCAGAACTCATCTGGAATATTGTATTGAGTTCTGAAGGAAGCATTGCAAGAAAGATATAAATAAATTGGCGTGCACTTCTTTCAGAGAAGTATTATGAGGATAAAATGAGGTATGGTGAATTAAACATATGAAGGAAACTTGAAAGAGTTGGACATGTTCAGTCTGGTGAAGAGAAAGTGAGGGATGACATGATTATAATATTTCTAGAACTGTCACAAAGAGGAGGATGCAGGTTTCTTCTCTTCCACCCCTGAAGCACAATTCTTTTAAGTTACAAGAGGCTTGATTTTTATTGAACATTAAAAAAAATTTCTTGACAACGGTTTGGCAATGGAGCCATTACCTAGAAAGGTAGTGAGCCCTTCTTTTGGACATCTAACAGAGTCTGGAAAACTACCTGCTGAGGATGCTCTAGCTGGAGGTCCTGCATTAATCGGGTTGTGGTCTTGATGACATAGGATTCATAGTTTGGTGAGACAATAGCACTATTTATCAGAAAATAATAAAAACCTTGTAAAACTACAATCCCACAATTCCATAGCATTGAATTATGATAGTTAAAGTTAAATTATGATCAAATTGCATTGATTCTACAGTTTAAATGCATACACAGAACTCATTAACCTCTTTCTTTCTTCACCTATGCCTTCTTTTTTATTCTTCTTCATCTCTCTCATTTCAAGACTACCAACTCACCACATCTTTTTATCTCTCAACTGGATGTGAAATGTTCCAAGTGGATGTGAGGCACAGCATTGACATTAGACTTCCTTTGTCCTTCCTAAATTGAGCTGGACTTGATCCAGGAAGAGGCAGGCAGACAACATTAAGGATACGGACCATTGATTTTAGTAGCCTAAGATATTTATTTAGCACCTTAGCAAAATACTTATAGATTTTGCTTTCCATACAGCATGTTCTTCTTGTGTTGTAGTTTTACAGAAGGATAAACAAACACTTTTCTTAAAGTAATTCATTTCTGGACATTAAAATGCGATTGATTTATATATCTTTCCCCTGCAACATCAATCAAGCATATCAACTGTAAAGAAGAAGGGAAGTCTGTGAAAACAAATAACTTCCAGCCAAACCCTATTCCTTGCTTTCAAGAAAATGTAAAAGTTGTCATTGCATTGATTTCTCTCCCTCCACTTCCTCTGAAAGCCTTTAATCCCTCCTCCCTTTTTGTCGTGCCTGAGCTAACAGATTTATAAGGCATCTCTTTGAACAGTAAAAATCATTTGCCATTTGGTCGAATTGGCTGACATTTAGTTTTTGCTGTACAGATTGCAAATGATGTTGACATTATTTTGCTGGGCTCTATGCAACCTCATTAAGACATTGCTCATGACTGAGAGCTGAAATGGCATCTCTGTGGTAGCACCATGCCTCACATTTTCAGCTAGGTTAGGCGGGAAAAATATACACACATGCACACACCACAACAACCCCTCAAACATTTGCACACATTTGACTGAAAACAAATGAGTTCTGTTGCAGTACAACAGAACACATGTGACATTAAAATGCATCACTGTGTGATTGAAATATTATGTGATTGAAATATTTTTTTAAAACTCAAAACCCAACAAGCTATCATGCTTATAACACATGGCATGTTAACAGTTGATGAATTTCAGTCACCCTTTCCTTGGGAAGTGAGCTGCTTTTGTGAAATGCTGAGCTTCGACTCAAATTTCATGCCAGTGTGTTAGATACACAAGCCTTATCAAACAATAGAAAATAATGCCCCACTTTCACTTTATGAAAATGGAATGCTGTTTCTGATCACAACTTGATTTCATTCTCCAGCTCTGATTATTCTATCTGAAATTAGATGCAGCTAGGCAGCTATCAGCAGCACCACAAGCAGACATGTAGCCAGGGGGGGCTAAGGAGGCTTCAGCCCCCCCCTCCGAAATTCTCAGGGTGGTCCGTGAAAAGGCCTTACTGGTACATTATTTAAACTGTTATGTTTATTCATATCATGATCTGATCACCATGCTCATTATATCCCACATTAATGGGGTTATTGGGATAACAATACAAAAGGTTTGCTAGGGTAGACCCTCTTCCACCCAGTCTCGGCCCCGAACCCAACTCAGCCCCCCCCCCGAAACAAAATCCTGGCTACGGCCCTGAACAAGATGTGGTTGTTTTGGTTTGCCAAGAGCACCTGCACAGCATTCAGTTAAAGAAATTAATAGTCAAGTGCAAGTGTCTTCTTTTGAGCTATCAAACGGACTGCAGTTGTAGAAGTTCATTTGAAAAGAATTATGATGTTCTTTGACTGGCAATTTTGGGCCATTTAAACCTTAGAGAAATGAAGGGATTTGAATGGCCTTTGTAAATTGGAATTTCAGTATGCATTGTGATTGATTGGAGGGATTTCCATGCTGTTACATACACAGAGTATAACCCTCCTATCTGCAGGAGTGGTATCTGCAGTTTTATTTACCCATGACAAAATATGTTGTCGCTAGACATTTTCTAGGCCTGCTTCAGGTGATTCTTTTGTATGCTTCCACTATAAGTTGGTCACAGAGTTATGCTGAAGAAGCTAATGATGCTGGAAGAAGTATCCTCTGTAGGCATTTCCTAGGTCCTTCAGCATGACTTTTGATATGCTTCCATTGGAAATCCCTTGTTCAGTAGGCTTTGTTATCAACCACAGTTTTACATATCCATGCATAGTTCTGGAATACATCCCGTGGTCATGAGGAAAATACTGCAATCATAAATTAAGCCAGGGTCAAGAAATATGGGTCTAAATTCGCTGAATCCATATTTCTCATTGTAGCATTCTGTGCATTCCCAAATGACCATGTTGATGAGTTCCCAGATTATGAATGTTTTCCTCTCAATCTAAATGCATGAGTTGCTTAGGTTCCTGTTTCTTCTTATCATTCTCCTATTCTGTTGTCCTCTTCCTCATCTTATTCCTCTTCGTATTTTTCCTTTTCCTTCTAGTGTTCTTCAGTCTTCATATCATACCTTTCTTCCAATGATGAGATACCAGGGTACTTATAAAAATTTAAATAAGTACAATTGAAAACATTTATGAAGAAATGGATAACATATGTAAACATATTGCTGACAAAATATACAGTAATTAAACAACACAGAGAATCAAAAGCCTTTTAAAAAAATAATATGAAAGATAAAGATAATCCAAACAGCACACAATTACAATTGCACACCTTTTAAAGACTTTTGCAATCTATTTCTAAAAATCTGCTGGAAGAGAAAAGTTGAAACTCCAAAGATTACTAGCTTTAAGCTAAAATATGCTGGCATGTTTGGTCCCAATCTTCACTAGAATGTAGTCCTTGGTCTGACAGAGGTTCAACCACCCTTGTATTAAGTTTTTTTTTTTAAAAAAAATCCTCGTCACATACATATGGCCCAAATCTCCTTCACATATATCTGCTGTCTAACTGTTTTTATTGTGTTTGTATCTTATTGTGTTTTATCATATGTAAGTCACCCCGAGCCAGATGGGAGTGGCGATGAATAAATTGAAATAAATAAATAAATAAATAAATACTCCTTTCAACTCTACCTTGTGCTATTCCAAATTGCTGGGATATAACAAAATCATGTTTTATTGTAGTCTTTTCAGTACATTATATTGAGAGATAGTGTGACATATCCAATTATCAACAATGAATGTTATGACTGAGTGGGTGTTTTATGCCAAAGCCTCCAGAGCCTGAGTCCAGTAGTCTATTAATTGACCTGCCCTTTCAAGCTTAGATAAGTTACTGTTTTGATTACAGCTTCCTGAATGTCAAGACCACACTAATCTTTGATCTCCAATTTCTAATCTTTATTCTTGTAGTCAGTTTTCTGAAGTTATTCCTTCTTATTAATGTTAAAGCTATATCTACCCATATTATGATACACAAACACACACATATAAATATATATACTTGTATGTCCTGCCATACTGCTGGGATGATTCTGGGATGTTTACTCCAGATAATGTAAGTTTCCTAAATACTTTGCAGATGAACGTGGCAGAATCTTACATCAGATGTTGGCACACATAAATCAAACATGCTAAAAGAGATAGCTATTGGTTTCTTAATAACATTTTTTAAATGTTGACTTCACCTATTTAAAAAGGTTTCAGTCACATGTCTCATTCTTTGGGAAAAATGGGATATAAATAAATAAAGAAAAATAAACGATTTGCACATTTACTGGATGGCTAGGGAAAATCCTATTGAGCTTATTATGATTTACTTTTTGGTGTTAGGTTGGGGAATTTTCTTCAACATTTTGTCAAATCAGCAATTCTATATATTTATGCTTGTATGAATTAAGAAATCTTTCCCCCTGTGGCCTAATACTATATGTTAGGATATCAAGAACTACCATACTATACTGCTCCCTTGCTGTCCCAAATCGAGGCAACTGCCAGCCGTGGAGCTGATCAGTCATCAATAGATAGAATTTAGCTTTATTGTAGAGCAATTAACAAACACCAGGGAGACAATAGAAGTTAAACAGGCTTCATATAGTTGGGGCAACCCAACTATCCAAAGCCACAGGAAGAAAGCACAGGGCTGGGTAGAAGGAACAACCCAGCATCCCCCCTAGTATGTATGGTCTTGCCTGGGGAAATGGAGAGGGAGAAAAGACCCAGGAAGGATGCTGCATTAGTTTGCCATGTAACCATAAACAGATCCCCAAATAACCTAAAACATGTTTACTTTGTCAGAGTGCTGGGAGTCCAGCCATGAAGACCATTAGAAAGAGATACAGAAAGAGGTTCAAAGCTGCTAATAGCGGTGGTTCTATTTACAAAGAAAACTGAGGTACAAAAGGGATGTATTACTGGAAGAAGAGGGCAGGGTTGCAGTGTTTACTTATTCCTCCATTTTCCAGAAAGCTCCCAATGATACCTTTCACACTGTTGCAGTTGGCCTTCCAATCCTGTGGAAAAGCTTTTTGGATATAGGCGACTACTAGGGCTGGTTGCTCCATAAAAAAAATTGTTTTTAAACTCGAGTGGGGGAGGAGCCGCTCTTGTTTCAAAATAGAAAGTGTTCTGATATTTTAAAGAAAATTTTGAAATAGTAACGTAATTATTATTTTGTTATTATTTCGCTATTGGTACCACACACGTACAGTGCGCAGGGGATGCCCGCCTCCATGCCCCCTCGCTAGCTGAGAATCAACCTGCAATATCTCTAAAGCGGGTTGATTCTCAGCTGGCGAGGAGGGATGGTGTGCATGCCCTCCACGCCCCCTTGCCAGCTGACAGCCAAGGTGGGTTATCTTTAACCCGCATTGGTTGTGAGCTTGCCAGGGGAGAGTGCAGGGCACTCCCTCCACTCTCCCCTCGCCAGCAGACAGCCAAGGTGGGTTATCTTTAACCCGCATTGGTTGTGAGCTTGCCAGGGGAGAGTGCAGGGCTCCCTCTGCTCTCCCCTCACCAGCTGACAGCCAAGGCTGGTTATCTTTATCCCACGTTGGCTCTGAGCTTGCCAGGGGAGAGTGCAGGGCGCTTCCTCCAATCTCCCCTCACCAGCTGACAGCCAAGGCGGGTTATCTTTAACCCGCATTGGTGGTGAGCTTGCCAGGGGAGAGTGCAGGGCGTTCCCTCCACTCTCCCCTCACCAGCTGACAGCCAAGATAATTTATCTTTAACCCGCATTGGCTGTAAGCTGGCCAGGGGAGAATGCAGGGCGCTCCCTCCGCTCTCCCCTCACCAGCTGACAGCCAAGGCTGGTTATCCTTATCCTGCGTTGGTTGTGAGCTGGCCAGGGGAGAGTGCAGGGCGCTCCCTCCACTCTCCCCTCACCAGCTGACACCCAAGGCGGGTTATCTTTAACCCATGTTGGCTCTGAGCTGGCCAGGGGAGAGTGCAGGGCGCTCCCTCCACTCTCCCCTCACCAGCTGACAGCCAAGGTGGGTTATCTTTAACCCGCGTTGGTTGTGAGCTGGCCAGGGGAGAGTGCAGGGCACTCCCTCCACTCTCCCCTTGCCAGCTGACACCCAAGGCGGGTTATCTTTAACCCATGTTGGCTCTGAGATTGCCAGGGGAGAGTGCAGGGCGCTTCCTCCACTCTCCCCTCACCAGCTGACAGCCAAGGCGGGTTATCTTTAACCCGCCTTGGTTGTGAGCTGGCCAGGGGAGAGTGCAGGGCGTTCCCTCCACTCTCCCCTCGCCAGCTGACAGCCAAGGTGGTTTATCTTTAACCTGCGTTGGCTGTAAGCTGGCCAGGGGAGAGTGCAGGGCGCTCCCTCCGCTCTCCCCTCACCAGCTGACAGCCAAGGCTGGTTATCTTTATCCCACGTTGGCTGTGAGCTGGCCAGGGGAGAGTGCAGGGCACTCCCTCTGCTCTCCCCTCACCAGCTGGCACCCAAGGCGGGTTATCTTTAACCCATGTTGGCTCTGAGCTTGCCAGGGGAGAGCGCAGGGCGCTTCCTCCACTCTCCCCTCAGCAGCTGACAGCCAAGGCGGGTTATCTTTAACCCGCGTTGGCTGTAAGCTGGCCAGGGGAGAGTGCAGGGCACTCCCTCCACTCTCCCCTCACCAGCTGATAGCCAAGGCGGGTTATCTTTAACCCATGTTGGCTCTGAGCTTGCCAGGGGAGAGTGCAGGGCGCTCCCTCCACTCTCCCCTCACCAGCTGACAGCCAAGGCGGGTTATCTTTAACCCGCGTTGGCTGTTAGCTGCCCAGGGGAGAGTGCAGGGCGCTCCCTCCACTCTCCCCTCACCAGCTGATAGCCAAGGCGGGTTATCTTTAACCCGCGTTGGTTGTGAGCTGGCCAGGAGAGAGTGCAGGGCGTTCCCTCCAGTCTCCACTCGCCAGCTGACAGCCAAGGCCATTTATCTTTAACCCCATTGGCTGTGAGCTTGCCAGGGGAGAGTGCAGGGTGCTCCCTCCACTCTCCCTCGCCAGCTGACAGTCCAAGGCGGGTTATCTTTAACCCGCATTTGGCTGTGAGCTGGCCAGGGGAGAGTTCAGGCGCTCCCTCCACTCTCCCCTCACCAGCTGACAGCCAAGGCGGGTTATCTTTAACCCCATTTGCTGTGAGCTTGCCAGGGAGAGTGCAGGGCGTTCCCTCCAGTCTCCACTCGCCAGCTGACAGCCAAGGCCATTTATCTTTAACCCCATTGGCTGTGAGCTTGCCAGGGGAGAGTGCAGGGTGCTCCCTCCACCCTCCCCTCGCCAGCTGACAGTCCAGGAGGGTTACCTTTAACCCGCATTTGCTGTGAGCTTTCCAGGGGAGAGTTCAGGGCGCTCCCTCCACTCTCCCCTTACCAGCTGACAGCCAAGGCCATTTATCTTTACCCCCCTTTGCTGTGAGCTTGCCAGGGGAGAGTGCAGGCTGCTCCCTCCACTCTCCCCTTGCCGGCTGACAGTCAAGGCAGGTTATCTTTATCCCATGCTGGTTGTGAGCTGGCCAGGGGAGAGTGCAGGGCACTCCCTCCACTCTCCCCTCACCAGCTGACAGCCAAGGCTGTTTATCTTTAACCCGCGTTGGCTGTGAGCTTGCCAGGGGAGAGTGCAGGGTGCTCCCTCCACTCTTCCCTCGCCAGCTGACAGCCAAGGCGGGTTACCTTTAATCTGCGTTTGCTGCCAGCTGGTAGAGAGGACTGGAGGCATCATCTCCACTCCCCTCTGCCAGCTGAGATCCAAGGCGGGTTACCTTTAACTCGCATCTGTTGTCAGCTGGCAGAGGGGAATGAAGGCATCGGCTTCCCTCCCCTCTGACAGCTGAGATCCAGTACGGGTTAAAGGTAAGAAAGGGAGGAAATTATAACAACATAATAATGTGCCCTTTACGGAAATGGCGGGACCCAGTTTTGATTTAGGAACATCACTTTCTGGTTGCTGGCCGTGGGTCGAATTAGGGTCTAAATTGATTTTAATACGAAATAATAACGGTTTTCTAAGGATAACAACCGGAGATATCCACCCCTAGAGACTACAGTGGGAAATAGAAACCAGCAAGAACAATTTTTACCTTTCTTTTCCAACATGACCTTCTTATCTCTCTCCCCCCCCCTTCTCTCTCTGTTTCCCTTTAACCGGGAACAAAGGTTGAAGTAATGCAACTTCGAATCACAGGATAACCATTATCCAAGCACCATATTGTTCCTAGTTGTCTCTTCCCCGCCTACACCCCTTTGGGTTTACTGTGATATTCCAACATATTTATTATTTGTGGACATATGAGATGCAAATTAGCAATGAGCCTTTGGTTCAAATAGCCATTGCAGATCATGTGACTTTGTGAGCAAAAGACATTGCTCTTCACTGGGTCTTGGGATTTGTTTGTTTGTTCATCTGTGCTTAGCTATTTCCATGGACTTTCCGTGGTGTGGCAGTGGTGCATATTGATTGAGTCACTGATGTTGCATTAGCAGCTACTTATCTCCTTCTCTACACATAGATGATTACTTGTTGCCAAGGAAACAAAGGGATCTTTTCACAAGACATGCTATACAGAATAAGCAGAGAATACTTTGCTATACCTTGCAATGAACATACCTTGGGGTCAATTATTATCATTTGCAATTATAGTATTTCCTTTGCAACTCTCAATTTTTCTGTATCTGAGTTAGTTCTTGTTGTCCAGGTTTTTCCTCCCTGATCAGTTACTGCCTATATAATGCTTTTGCCTTTATAAAACATGGAGTGGAATCTTTAGAAATGTGCATATATGAATGCACAAGTGTCCACAAGCACGCTGCAGTGGTTTCAACCTCATACACAGAAGTAAACTATATAGAGGGATTAAAATGGTTTGACCTTAATACGATGTTTGAAGATTTTGAAGTTGCTACTTATGACCTGAGTTGAGAGTTTCCCATGCTTATTGTCAACACAATACAATTGGTGGGAGAAGTTAGTTGTGATCAAGTTAGTTGGTGTAACCCAAACTGGTTTTTGGCCTTCATTACACTGCACAAAGAGTATTCACTGAAAAAAGTGCTTTAGAAGAAATGCAGAAAGTCTGTATTTATATTGCTTTATGACTTATGTACTCAATCAAACCAAATAATAGATATGCATGTGTGAAGTAAATAATAATAATGTGAAACTTTTGTATCATGAAATAAAAGAGTAGTTTGGGAACAATGGGAAGTATATCTACATCAGCTGCTTAGACAAGTATACTATAATTAGTTAATTCATGATTGTTAGTTAAGTGAGCATGGAGCAACTCGTACATAGATTTACTTATCTATATGGAAATTTCTACTGAGGTCCCATCTACACTGACCTTTTAATGCAGATCAAAGCTAGCTTTAAGCTGTGGTGGCTAGACAACAAACTCTCAGAGAAAAACTAGCAAAAGAAAGCCTTTAATGTGCACCAGTGTTCTGTGGTTTATGTAATAATCATCTGAACCTCAAACTGGATTTCCTATATAATAATCTGCACAGCTAAACCTCTTTCTTCAATACTGGTTTGAAATGGCATTTAGTAGTCAGTGCAGATGTGCCCTTAGTTGTGAGTGACACTGTTGGCACACATGTAAATTCCCCCCTAAATTTCATTATTTGGCATCAGCATTTTGGGAAGAAAGAGCAATTGGAACATGAATAATCTTTCTGTCAGATGACATGATGTTATTTAGCACCTCATCTCATGAGTGGGGAGGAAGTTGGGAAAAGTAGAGTGAAACGTCTTATCCTATTCCCTCCCATCGAGGTCCATCTTCTGGAACGGTCAACCTTCTTACGGCCTTTCCCCATCGATGTCCGTCTTTCCCTTGTGGAACTCCTCTGGGACTCCATTTCCAAAATGCATGGAAATGGATACCTAAGTCTGTGGGATGAGGTTCTTAAGGACTTAACTCAATTGCTGATGGAAAATACTGGCCAATGTGTGCTTACTGATGTTTTATGAACTATATGCAAGAATAAAATGTACTCATGGATTCTGCTAACAGATAATACAAGATAATCTATTGTTTGGTTTTCCTTTTCTATTCATGCTAAGAAGGTCCTCCAAAGACTTGTAAATGCATAGTGTCAGACAGGAAATGTTCATTTCCCACGGGAATAGAAGACTGTTTTGGATTTCACAGTAAATTTGACTCACTAACTGAAATTACTGTATTAATATTTAATGCTCAATAAAATCTTGCTCACAAGTATCTCTTTACATGTATAAGGAAACTACATAGTTGTCCCACAGTGCTGATGAATGAATGTTAGTTAACTATGGCTTTTCATTGTGCTTTGTTTTAAGGGAAAGGTGAAACACAGAGATGAACACATTTGTAAATCTAAATTTATAGTGCAGAGAATTTTAGATCAGTTTATTTGAAGTACAAGAAATAATGAAAAAGAGAGTAATAGGGAACTTCTATTGCCATTTATCTGTAAAATAACAGAGGTCAGATGTTACCAAAGAACTACATGAGAATGGATTGTAATGTTGGATGTCTACACACAGAAAATTGTAGGCTTATGTCTTTTTCTTGTTTACATAATAATACATTTTATTATAAAGTTTTAATGTTGGTGTGTTCCAAGTACCATTCATAATCTGAATTCCCCCCCAGAATATCCATTGTGCACCACACCCCGTGGCATGAGTGACAAGGCTAAGTGCAGCAAGGGCCAAGAAAATGTATATTTTATTAAAGGATTGGGAAACGATAAAGTCTTTGTATGAGATTTGCTGCTGCAGATCCAGTCTGCTCGTGCACTGATATGAATCAGCACATATTTCTGGATCTTTAATATATATAGTAGGCTTGTTTGATCAAGGAAAAAATGGTTCAAAACTCATTTTGGATGTAAGGGGCGCTGAAAATTTGATTCCAAAATCTTTCGAAAAAGTTGGAATTTCCCAACTGCTTCGTTATTTGCGGGCGCGATTGTACAATATGCAAAAACCTGCAAACGGGACAGGCAAAACTTGGGGGATTCCCTTTCCTTCATTTTTAGACCGCTACTGACAAAATTTGCCACAGTGGTAGAAAACATTTTCCTCTGTCATCATACTAACTTTCAATGTGTTTAGAAGATCCCTGGGTCCTTGACAATTTTTAAAGTAATTTCAGTAATCTAATAAGGAATATTAGAAGAAGAAGAAGAAGAAGAAGAAGAAGAAGAAGAAATGTGCTGCTCCAGGATTCTTTTGGAAAATTTAAATCTATCTCTCTGTTTTGCATATTTGTCTGAATATGAGAAGATGAAATTTATCTCATAACATTAAAATAATTTATGACGTTTGCTTGTTTCCAAGATAAGTGGAGACCAGGCCACTGTTAACCCTGCCCCATCCTCCCAGATCAGGAGGGAGGAATCCCCAGAGGACCGATTCCTTGAAGGAAATAGTCTTAAAACTTGTATTCAGTTGTTCAGCAAGGAAATTATTAGCAGCTAAGGGGATTTCTTGTTTTCCAAAGCACAGAAGTCAAACCCAAGGAGAGGAAAGGGTATTAATACTTGTATTCTGTGGTTCAGCAAGGAAATTCTTTCTGGGATCCCAAAATCCAAACTGTAACCCAAAGGGTATTGACGTGTTTTGAAACTTTAATTCACTGCTTCTAAAAGGGAAATTGGCAGTGGCAGGCAAGAGGAGAACACTTGCCCAAGCTGCCCTTATGTGCTGCCCTGCCCTGCCCTTCTTCCCTCCCCACACACAAGCAAGCCTCACAGGCCTGCTACCAGTCATTCTCCCCTATTTGTTCCCTTCCCTAACCCTGTTGTTCCTTTCCCAAGCTGTGGCACCTTTCCCACCCAAACTCCCTTCCCGTTCGCATCCCTGGCTCGCAATGAGTGTAATGGCTGCAGTGCCAAAACCCTCCCCCTCCCCACATGGCTTTCCCTCATTGGCTGGAGGCAAGCTGCTGCTTGTCTCCAAATGCAGAGTCATTTCTGATTCACTTCCTGAGTCGAAACGAAGAAGGTGACAGTGGCTTTGAAATGGTAAGGATACTTCTGGGTTCCCAAATTGCTTCAAAAAGGAATTTGATCCGAATTTAATCCAAATTACAAAGATTCTGACTGGACCTAACCATGTCTCTCTCTCTCACACACACACACACACACGAATAATCTCTAGGGAAGAAGTGGTGGTCACTGGTCTGTCTGCAGGTATTGCTAATTGCTGGAACTGCAGAGGTTTAGTCAAATAGATATCACATCATTGTCCTGGTGTGCTTGTAGAATTATAAATCTCTGGGTGGGGGATACCTTGTTTGACAACATCTATACTTCCAGGTCAAGGTGTGTGGTAGTCACAGACAGCCAGGTTATTCGGGCACATAAAGCAGGTATTCCCACAAACACATGCCCTCATATTAGATGGTATACTTCCAATACTAACAAATTAAACAGATAATGATTTGCTGTGCTTTTATGATATCCAAAATTTGTTGCCCAAGGTGGCAGACCTTCTTAGGACATCTAAAGAATGACCATATTATCATTGTTGTCAACAAGTAACAACTGTGGTTGAGCTTTTTGATGGACAAATAAAGCATTTTTATGTTGAGCACAGCTTCCAAGTATTAGGCAAGAGATAAAAGTGTTAGGCAGAAAAGTAGAAAGTACATTATTTACTCCATCAATGTCTCGATGGCAAACTGGGAACCAGCATTCTGGATTTATTTATATTTAATATCCTAGTTGACTGTTGGACTGAGTTTCTAAAAGACCAGGATTCAAATTTCTGCTCAAGCTATGACAACCACTGGGCAACCTTGGGCATGTCACATTTAGAGAAAGGGAATAGCAAACCTTGTATGAGTATATTTTGCTAAGAGCATTCTATGAAAGGGTCATTATCAGTTTGAGAATTCTTGAAAGTAAGTAAAAACACTAGTAAATTTGAGATTACAAATTCCAAATGGTAATTGCTGAAAGCAAGTGAAGATGGTAAATTGAACCAATAGCTTAATATTTTACCACCCTACTCTAACTAGGCACTAAAGCAGAATATCTTCTCAGCATAAATAATTGTGAAGGCAATTGCTGGTTAGTTAATATGGTGTAACATTGCAATGAATGAAAGCAGTTTAACTAAACATTAGATTACAGGTCAAATTTGCCATGTTTCTTTCTTAATATGCACTCCCGGACTCTACAGCAAGAAAATGAATCGCAATGGAATATGAGCTATATACATACAGTAGTTATAGATCAATAAAACAACAACAACAAGATGACAGGATTAGTTGACATTACTGCAATAGTATCCCTACAGAGAGCTAGAACAAAAGGCATTTTCCCTTGAGTGTCATATTTCACTGTGAGCAAGCAGACAGGATTATAAATAAAAGAGCTTGGCTTCTATAGGGATAAATGCATTGGGAATATAGAAATACGATTCTGTTCCCCAATAGCTGATATATGCTGGGAAATTGTGTCTGTTAAGTAGCATTACCTTAGCAGTCATTTTATTTGGGTAATATGGAGTGATATAGTATATTTATTTATTTACTTATTTATTTAGAGATTTATTAATCGCCCATTAAACAGATGATGATTTGCTGTGCTTTCATGATATCCAAAATCTGTTGCCCAGAGGTGGCTCTGGGCGATTTACAATAAAACACGCAGCTAAATATCTAAAACATCTAAACAATTTAAACAATCTAAACAATTTCTCAGCCAAACGCCCTCTCAAATAGCCACATTTTACAAGCAGTGCGAAAATCTTTTAAATTATGGGTAGCTCTGATGTAAGGAGGGAGGGCATTCCAGAGTGACAGAGCGATCACCGAAAAAGCTCTATGCTGTGGTATGGCTTGTTCCAGACCCATCTCAAAGTGGGAGGTTTAATTAGATTAGAAGTCATAGGCATAAGGAAAATTGCAAATCTTGCTCTCAGACTTGTCAGTTCACTGGTATATTCACATAGACCACATAACCAGTTGTGAATTTGAAGCTACCATTCCACATTTCATAGACCCTAATGGCAAACATCAGTATCCACAAAACACTTCATCAAACACTCTTAGTTTTAGCAGCGTGCAACAGATCTTCTATAGTTTTAAGACAGAACCCGCTGGCTCACATCAGATGACAAACTAAGCAGGGTGGCTGAAGCTTCCCCCCGTAGGATGTGGTGACTGTCGAGTTAGGCAGTGCGGAGCATGGGGCAACAGGTTCTCCCTGCCAGGCACTGCTGAATTTTCCATGATGCATAAATGATTCCAGCGGCCTATGTGAAGAAATCTATAGAATGATAGAATTAAAAGGAATCTGCAAAATAATCTAGTCCATTCTTCAGAAATAACTTCAACTGACCCTTGTGAGTTAGTTAATTGTCTGTGTCCTTGAGAAGTGCATGTCCTAGGCAGTGCTGGATTTAGGACAAATGAGGCCCTGTGTAAGTTGAGACATAAGGCTCCTGACTTTGGTCATTAATTAGATAGACCTAGTAGGCCTACACTGCCAGCCTTGTGGCACACTCTCATAAACTTTCAACCCTATCATGTCTGGAATCACTCTGAAATGGAACACCTTCAAATGCAGAATTGCACCAAATAAGCAAAATCCATGGTAATAACATTGTTTTGGCAGAAAGATACCCCACCCCCCTGCCCAATGAAGCCTTGTGTTCCACACCTAAGCACAATGGTAAATCCAGCACTGGCCCTAGGAATGTCTCTTATCATGCTGAGAAACACTTAAAACAAACTTTTAACATAAAGGATTTACTATTTAGTTCAGTATACTGCTGCCCGCTTTATACCCTGTTTTGCCTACGGATTCAGAAGGGATGGTAAATAGTTCAGTTTTCTTCATACTACAGCTTGGAATAGTTCTCTTTTTATCTTTTTGTGGCATAATATATAAGAGTTATGCATTTTTTCTCTGCTACCACAGCAATAGACAACGTATTTTTTCATGATAAAACTGCATTGAATTGTCTTGTATAATCATGAACCTATTAGCATGAATGAATAATAAGATCCTCCATGCTAAAAATATCATCTATATGGTAAACAATCAAAAGAAACATATTTTAAATAATGGGTCATCTGAAGTAGGATTGAAAAGCCTTTGAGTACAGGAGAAAGCACACAATAAGGCCGGTATGAATTAATGTAGCTGTACATACCAAACATATTGTAATAGCAGGAAAATTCAAGTTTGGAGCTACAAAATCTAAAACAATCTGGTGACATGTTTGAGACTGAGGTTTTTTTTTCAGCAGAAGCGTTTGTGAGCCCCAGTCCTCTTCAACAGATGCACCATGTTTCTTTTTGTTTGGGTTCAACTACACTGTAGAATTAATGCATTTTGATGCAATTTTAACTGCCATGGCATAATAATATGGAATTCTGCGAGTTGTAGTTTGGTGAAGCCCAAAGACCTTGTAAAACAACTGCTTCCAGGATTCCACAGCATTGAGCCTTGGCAATTAACATTAAACTGCAGTAATTGTAAAATGTAGATGCAAGACTCCGGCTTCTTCTGACCTGCGTCCTATCCCTAGGCACGCTGTTGACAGGCGACCAGTTTCCTCCCCTTCCTCTTTGGTGTTGGTTAATGCGAGATCGATTGGGAACAAAACTGCCATCCTAAATGACCTTATCTCGGAATTAAATCCTGACCTTTGTTGTGTCACCGAGACATGGTTGCAGGAGGACGATACTATCCCCCTCCAAGAAATTACACCGTCAGGATATGTTGTTACCCACCAATGTAGGAATGGGAGGCGGGGGGGGGGGGGTCGCCATGTTCTCCCATGATATGTTGTCTCTCAGGGCAGTTCCCACGATGAACGCACCGGGGATTGAATCGGCCGGATTGGTGTGGGACTCCCAGGGGAGTATAGCCTTTCTGCTGGTGTACCGAGCGCCTAGCGCACCAGCGGAGAGCCTATCCCTGCTGTTGGAGACTGTGTCGGATTGGGCATTGAGGTTTCCCAGGCTTATTGTCCTGGGGACTTCAATGTCCATGCCGACACAGCCTCGCTTATCACCTGCAGCAGCGGGCCTAGTGTCTACCATGGCAACACTAGGACTCTCCTTATGCGATTCGGGACCCACCCATCAGGCCGGTCATACCCTGGATTTAGTCTTCAGCGCGGGAGTCCAAGTGACCCTAACCTCTTCTCTAGAGGTGCCATGGTCGGATCACCGTGTCCTGAGAATCCGGGTGGAACTGGCTCCCCCACCCTGCAGGGGCGCCGAACCGATTTGGGTTCGCCCAAAGAGACTTATGGAACCGGATAGGTTCCTGAATGCTCTGAGGGATCTGGAGTCTGTCAGCGTCTCCATTGAAGAGCAAGTTAACAACTGGAATATTAGCCTTTCCAATGCTCTTGAGGAGATTGCCCCTAGACGCCCTCTCCGACCCGGCTGTAATCGATCCCCTTGGTTTACCGAGGAACTCCGGTCGATGAAGCGGGCGAAGAGACGGCTAGAGAGCAAGTGGAGGAAACTCCGAGGCGAAGTCCCGAGATCGGCTTATAAGCTTTTCAAGGATGCTTATGAGTGTGCCGTCAAGGATGCGAAAAAAGTATACTATGCATCCTTGATAGCGTCCGCCAGCTCACGCCCGGCACAATTATTCAAAGTAATCAGGTCATTAACGACGGTCCCTACCGTCCCAAACAATGATGATCAGGCTCTCTCTGCCGAGGCTTTCAAGAGCTTTTTTGCGGACAAGATTTCGGCCCTCCGCCGGGACCTTCCTGCCACCTTTGACACAGTTAGTGAACTCGAGACTCCGTGGCCTCTTGCTGGGCCCATCTTCGACCGGTTTCGGCCACTGGACGCAGGAGCCGCCGATAGGGTAGTGACTGCAACTAGGTCGACCACATGCTCCCTTGATCCGTGCCCCTCCTGGCTCGTGAAAGCTTGCCTGGAGGAGCTACGAGACCCTCTGTTGAGACTAATTAACACCTCTCTTGAGCAAGGAGTGTTTCCAGAGGGTTTGAAAGAGGCTGTGGTCACTCCATTGCTGAAGAAGCCGGGTTTAGACCCCACGGTCCCCTCCAATTACCGCCCAGTTTCGAATCTTTCGTTCCTGGGCAAGGTAATTGAGAGGGCAGCAATGGAGCAGTTGCAGTCCTTCCTAGAGGGCGCTACTTGGTTAGACCCCTTCCAGTCCGGCTTCCGTTCGGGGCACGGGACGGAGACGGTCCTGGTCTCCATCACAGATAAGCTGCGGTGCCAGCTCGATCAGGGCGGATCGGCGCTGCTCGTGTTATTGGACCTCACGGCAGCGTTCGATACTGTCGATTTACGATCTTTTGACCCACCGCCTTGCCGGGGCCGGGGTGAGGGGGACGGCCTTAAACTGGCTGTCCTCCTTCCTCCGGAACCGCTCGCAGCGAGTGAGGAGGGGCGGGGATGTCTCCGGGGGTTCCCCACTTCTTTGTGGGGTGCCCCAGGGGGCAATCCTGTCCCCTCTATTATTTAACATCTATGTCCGACCACTTGCTCGGCTGGTCCGTAGCTTTGGGCTGGTGTGCCACCAGTACGCTGATGACACCCAGCTCGTTCAGGGATGGAGGGCAGGCCCGGAACCGCACCCGATAATTTCCATCTGTGCCTCAAAGCCGTTACTGGATGGCTGCGAGGCAGTAGGTTGAAGGTGAATCCAGCTAAGATGGAGATCCTGTGGCTGAGCCACCGGGGGGGTGGGGGTGGAGACCCAGCTTCCTACCTTGGACGGCGTGACACTATGTCCGTCGTCGGCAGTTAAAAGTCTTGGCATCACTCTGGACTCTCGGCTGACGATGGAGACTCAAATCTCCGCCGTCAGTCGAGTTGCCTTCTTCCATCTTCGTCAGGCGAGGAAGCTGGCTCCCTACCTCTCCCGTCATGACCTAGCCACAGTGGTCCAAGCCACGGTCATCTCGAGGCTGGACTACTGTAATGCTCTCTACGTTGGCCTTCCTCTGTTGGTGATCCGGAATTGAAGCTGGTTCAGAATGCGGCAGCTAGACTCCTGGCTGGCGTCCGACGTCTGCCCATATAACACCTGTCCTGCAGGAGCTGCACTGGTTACCAATGGAACACCGGATTACCTTCAAAGTGTTGGTCTTGACCTTTAAGGCCTTGAACGGTCTGGGGCCAGCGTACCTTAGGGACCGCCTTATCCCATACTGCCCCGCTAGGTCACTACGCTCTGAGGTGGGTCAGCTATTAGAGGTGCCCGGTGTCAAATTGTACCACCTGACGGCTACAAGGCGGAGGGCCTTTTCAATAATCGCTCCGACATTGTGGAATGCCCTCCCTTCCGGAGTCCGGGTTCTTACGGATCTAGTCACCTTCCGGAAGGCGTGTAAAACCCTGCTGTTCCGGCAGGCCTTTGGGTTTTAACAATAGGCTGGCAGGCCCCTTCCTTCTGGGTATATCACATTGATGTACTTATGGCGTTTTACTGTCTGTTGTTTCTGCTTTGTTTTATGGTGTTTTTACTCTGTTTTTACTCTGTTGAATATTCAACTCACTGTAAGTCGCCCCGAGCCATCCGGGAGTGGCGACTCACAAGTTTGAATAAATAAATAAATAAATAAATAATGCAAGCTCAATCTCAGCAATTCTACAGGATTCCTTAATGTCATTTTTTAATGAAACACAATTATATGGCTATATCTTTGCATACTGCTTTGGATTTGTGTGCTTCTCACTCTGCAGCTCATTTTAGTTTGATTCAATAGCTGGAAGTTTTCTTGGCATGTCATCTCAATGTATCATTGTTCAGAGTCCTGACTTTGATAAGTCATGCTCTTGTCTTTCTTCTGCTACTTTGTTTTGTGAGAATGCAGAAGCCTTTACAACAGGGATGTGTGAATGTGTGCTCTTTCAGAAATTGTTGGATTCCAGCCCCAAGTTCTCTCACAATTGATTATGAGAGATTACACTTTAACCATATTTACACACCTTTCCCTTCGTTATTTTTCAAACACTGTTGAGTGAAGCAGGATTCCTTCTTTATATCTCTCTCCAGTAATGATGGATTGAACTATTTGGGGGTTGTGGATGAGTGGATAGATATTTGGACATTCAGTCCCTAAATGTCTAGCCCTGCACAGAGAAAGACATTCAATCTAATTAACTTCTAGAATTCTTCTATCTGTGGTGTTCACATTGCATGCCCCTTTTCTTTGGATATCTAAAGTTACATTTCTAAATGTTGGCTAAAGTTTTAAATTTAGAGGAAAATGTCATCAGGATGAAGAATGCTTACTGGGGGTGGGGTGGGAATTCTCATTTCATCCCTCTATCTGTACAACTCTAAAACTCTGTATAAGACTGTTGAGTTGTTGCACATTTCTTTTTTTAAAGTATCTTTGGAAATCCCGTTCTTAGAAAATGACTATAACATGTTAATTAAAGGAGGCAGAAATGGGAGCAATAAAGAACCTGACAGCCTAAAATTGTATGATGCATCAAACTTACAATTATGTTCCAATTTTTAAATAATTCAACAGATAAGAAAAGTATTCATAACTTATTTCAATATGCCTGTGTGCACCTGCACACTAAGAACAATGTGCTATTTAAAATTACAAGTATTACTATTTATATACTGTACTCATGTCCTTTCTTAGGCTCTTGAATGGTTTGAGAGGCTTTGATGGATGATAGTGAGAAAATCACTATTTTGCAATAGTTTGTCAGAAGAAAATCTGTTTGAAATGAATAATTAGGTAGTTTCTGCTCCACTGTAGAAATATAACACAATCATAATATATCAATCTTATTACAAAGGCCTGACTTCATGGAGGAAAGAGAGGGTCAACAGGGCAAATCCATCACCCTGTTGCCGAGGGCAACAGTTCTCAAGCTGCAGGTCGTTCCTCGAGTGAACAAGTCCCAACTTCAGCACGCACGCCTGTTCCCGGGTGAAAGCCCACACATCCTCTCCCGAGTCCCGCTGGAGTCTGTCCAGAAGTGTTCCCTCCCTTCTGACTTCCCCCCTATTATTCCTGAATTTCTATATTTTTTTTCTCTCTTTTCGCTCCCGGGCGCCTTAAGACTGCGAGGAGAGCCGCACCTAAGGGAAAGATGTGATGGCTCAGGCGGCAGAGCCAAGGTCGCTTGGGAATGGGAGTCCCGAGTTCGAGACCCCAAAAGGGAGGAAAAGAAGCTATGTCTTTACTTTATATTTCTTTGTCTCCATTCTTCTCTTTTCCTCTTCCTTCACTTTTGGGGTGCCTCTGGACTCAGAAGGAAAAGTTCTGAGAAGGGAATTGGCCTGTGAAGCCGGAGGCCACATCTGCTGGAAGTTGGATTGGCATGGGGAAACAGAAAGATCATAAATCATAATAAAGGTTCATCCCTGTGTTTTGTGCATCTGTACAGTATTACCCCTTTGACCCCTTGTAACCCCTTCCCTTCCCCCTCTTTCCCATGTAAAGAAAGATTGCCTGTATTTCGCTATTGTGTAAGCTGAGAGGATATGACTGAATCTTGCTCCCCAAAGCCTTTTTCGGATCACCATATCTATTGCATGAGCTATTCTGATGGGAAATCTTGTTATGGATAAGCGGAAGCACTAGTCTTCATGCCCCACATTCCCATCAGCCTGAAGGAAGTATTAATCGTCGGAGTTTAGCCCAATTAATTCATCCTCTGGGACCTGGACATGAAATATTTGTTCTTCACAGCGGGATCCACCTCTGGCTTCGGAACCCAGAGGTGTCCCACAATAACCTTTTGTCACCCAAAGGTCTGAGTGCATTTTCTGGCATCAGACCTCTTCCCCTTTTTCCTTTTCATTCCCATGAGTGAAACGTCAACTCCACTAATCCTATCACTCCAGGTATCACTCGGGTCGTTTACCCGGAAGGGATTCTTTTGTTATATCCACATGCCATTATTGACAGCAATTTCCGTCTAAGCTTCCCTTCCCGGACATACCATATATGGCCACAGACCTCTGATTGGCTAGGAAGGCAAATGGGAGTGAGCGCTGATAGGTTCCCCGGAGCCGGTCAACTTCCCGCCCATCAGCTGGTCTCTACGTTCCGGCCAATCATAGGCGGAGCTGGCCTAGAAGGGGCAGGCGGAAATTCAATTGTTTTGACAGCTTTGTAACCTTTAAAACCAATGTTTTGAATGTATATGTATGCGTTCCTTGCGGGAATCAGGGTATTGCGGTTCGCATCCTCTCAGCTGAGCAGAATAAACAATTTCGTGGCATCTACCTTACAGATTGGTGAGCATAATTGAATCTCCGGGAGGTGGGTAGGCTACGAGGACCTAGTCGCTCCGGGCTCGCCAGGTTAACTGAACCTCGCGGTCTCTGCCCCGTGGTCGGTCCACGGGCTTGCCCGGTTGTCGGATAGCTGGCTGGGGATTGGCGGCTGTTCGATAACAACCCTACGCCATGCTTTTCTCATCACAGGTGGGATGTGTCACCCTTCTGGGGAGGATCCATGCTGGCTCCTGTATTGTGAGGGTGCTTCCACCCTGGTTGGGGGTGGGGCCTCTGCCTGAAGTCACATGATATTGTGTAATGGCCAGCATAGGGCTCCATCCCCAAGACAGATAGATTTGTAGCTTTATTGGCCATCAAGTCCTACTGTCATTCAGTGTAGTTAACTCCAGCTTTCGGAGACTTGAAAGAAAGAGATTTGACCTCAATAAGGAATTTTCTCTGCCTTCTAATGCTCAATTAAAATCTATCTTTTAGTTTTTTAAAAATTTCATGTCAAAAGCAATGCATAAATCAATAAGTATAAAACTGATAAAGTAAAGGGAGCACAAGCAGCTAAATAATTTGAGACCCAAAATGGGCAACAGTGACTGCATTGTCTGTAGCTTTAAACAATTTGTCCTCTGTGCATGAGGCAAGGCATTGTGGGCAAGCATACAGATGCTGAATTTTTTTGGAGGGAAGAGATAATTCTCTTTTTAAGTGTCATTTTATTTATGCAATCCAAATCAGGAAAAGGACAGTTTTTCCTGGACTTCAACAAATTATGGTCCTTGTTTCCAGGCATAAGGCTCTACCTATTACTGGAGTAGCACTGTTTTTCGTTTTGCACACTGTTGTCCTCTGTAATAGCTACTAGCTAGTTCTCCCTTGCTGCCTTTTATCCAGCAGCAATAGATGCCTTCCTTCTGCTCCTCTGCCCTCAGCCTCTCTCTGAATAGCAACTAGGCAATATCTCCTCAAAGGGGAGAGCATGGTACTCCCTGGAAGTCATCAGAATTTCTCCTGTTTATTTCCAAAGCATCCAGCAAGAGGCTTTATTTTCTTTGCTCTTGCCAAACCTGAAGCTCAGTGAAGAATGAATAAATAAGATGGTTTACACTAGGGGCTCGTCTGAGCTGTTGGTGGGAGACTGGGAAGTAGGCAGGAGAAGACTGGGGGAGGGCAGAGGCAGGGAACAAGAAGACCTAACTTATTTAGCAGCCACATTCTGTCTGTATACTCCAAGAAGTGAGCCCCACTGCTTTCAATGAGGAACTCAATGGGAATTTCTTTTAAGTAAATATCCATAGCTTCAGGCTGTTTGCTAACATACAGAGCAGAGGCTCTATCAGCCTTCGCCTAATCTAATTATGTACAAACTATTTGCATATTCTGGTGAATTCTTTTTATTTTCCCTGTCTGTATACTCTGTATAGCAACATGCACTTTCTCCCCCGTCTGCCTTCTTCATGGCCAGCTTATTTTCTACAGCTGCTTTCCTGCCTACCAATGGGGAAACATTGCAAGAGGTATTTTTTAAGGGATCACAAATATCAATTCAGGAAAATATACTGAAAGCACAGCTTTGCACATACTACCATGGCTATGACAATTACATATACAAGGACTAAAATAACAAAAGTTCCTAACTATCACATCTTGCCTCAGAGAGTGCAAGATGCTTCCTCTCTCTCAAGAAGCAAAAGCAGGACTATACAAAATGGAGATTGCCGCATGGCCCAGCCTAAACAAAAGGACAAAAGGCCTTGCAAAACAGGAAGTTACCTTTGTAAAGGTTTACGTTCATAGCAGTCAAAGGGGTGGAGTTTGGCATGCAAGGTGAATAGAACACAACCCCCCTTCTAAACCCATTCTGGAGATAAGCTGCTAAAGGCAAAAGGGAAGGAATCCCTCACTCTAACCTATTCTAGGCTAACTTCTCCTCATTGAGGACTGGAGACCTTGTGCAGTCAGGGATGAAACCCAACACTGTTGATTCTGGATTTTATTGTATATTGCTGCATGACGAATACAACTGCTGTTAAACATGTTTCCTCAAATAGAGTTTCAAACATTTGCAGCCCTGTAAACCTTTATGTGCACACCTATATACCTTAATGTAAACACATTTGGTCCACAGATCACAATATGAGTAATTCACATCTTTATGTTGTTGTTGTTGTTGTTGTTGTTGTGTCTTCAACTAGTTTCTCACTTGTGGCAACCCTAAAGTGAATCTAAGAGTGTGTGACTTACCTCAGGTCATCTGGTGGGTTTCTATGGCCAAGTGGGAATTGAAGTCTCTCCAGAGTCATAGGGTGCTTCCACACAGCCCTTTCCCCCAGGAGCATCTGCATTAAAAACATGGATGTTCCTGGGCCCTATCCACACCCACCCCAGAAAGTGCCCACTTTCTGGGGTGGGTGTCCAGAACATCTGGAGACCCTACCCCCTACCCCAAAGCCCCATCCAGCCAGGCCCTTTATTGCGGAAACTTCTGCTATAAAAATGGGAGCTGTCCAGATGAAGTTCTCGCCAACTTGCAATTAATTCACCACAAACCAGGAAAACTTGGTTAGATAGTGGATTTATTCCACACCTTCTTGGAAAACACGATTTCCCTCCCCCCCACACACACACACTCTCCTGGCGCATCATTTCTATATGCCAGGAGAGTTCCAGCAACACTGTAACGGAGGCCGATAAGTTTACTTTACTTTTAAAATGGCTTTGGGGGAGGAGGGTGGGACTCCCACAGTTTTTCAGATTAATTTAGTCTGGAAAACTATGGAAATGGTGTCTGGATTGCAGTACAGACACCGGAAGTAGTGGGTTTATCCCGTGCCTTCCAAGAAGGTGCAGAATAAATCGACTATCAAATTAATTCACCGCAAACCAGGGTTTTCCTGGTTTGTGGTGAACTAATTGCGTGTTGGCCAGAATGTCATCTGGACAGCCCCCATTTTATTTCAGAAGTTTCCACAATAAAGGGGCTGGCTGGGCCCATGTTGAAAGCATTACACACTCTCTGGCTCTCTTGTAAGGAGTAGGACTTGATAAAATGTTGCTTTCGGAATGGACTCTACTAGGGCATAGAGACGCTGGATGAATTTGTGCATCTGCTGCTGTATGGTTTTAATGTTATGGTTGTAATGCTGTTGTTTTAATGCTATTGTTGCTTTTTTAATCTGTAACGTTTTTAAGGCTGTTTAAGATCAAGGCAGGGGTCTTGTGAACCATCAAAAACATATGAGGAGTTGGAAAAGCATAAAAGCCCCAATAATAAATAAATAAATAAATAAAATAATTGGTCAGTTGTAGGCTAAAACCAAACACTACTGAACTTCTAATTACATGGTTCATTGACTTTAAAAAAAATCTATAACTAAGGCTGTTTAAGATCAAGGCAGGGGTAAACAGAACCATCAAAAACATATGAGTATATTGGAAAAGTATTCACTGTAACTCTTTATGCAATAAGGATTGCAGAGAAATAAAGTACAGGCAGAGAGTTCTCCGATTCATCTTTTATCATGCAAGTGATAGGCATTTCTACAATTGCTCATATTCTTTTGCTTGGATTGATTAATGAATATGAGCGTTTTAATATTAAGGTGTGTTTGTGTATGTGCATGTGCGATGTATATATACACTAGATATTTAGTTATATTTATCCATCTATGTGCATAAATAGAACATCTTCCCACAATACTGAGAATTTTTTCTCTTTCCACCTGTGTTAATCTTTAATGTGTTAATTCTTCAGATGGCAAGGTTTTGGATGGGTATCTTTTGATGTTATGTTTTTAAAATTATTGATTTTAATGTATATGTTTTTTATGTTAAAAGTGGCATTAAATTGTGTAAGCCACCCTGGGTGAGAAGGACATAATATAAGAGTTGAGAAAGACGTGATAAAATTAAGTAAAATAAATAAATATAGTAGAGCCATTTTGAAGTGGTGAGGTTAGATGTAAGAGAACATATCGTGGACAGAGAGTCTTAAAGGAGCCAAGCCCAATATAGTAAAAGTAAAGTTTATTAGCAGCGTCACAAAAAACTTAAAAAATGGTCAAAATGAGCCAAAAACACTTGAACTTTAGTGTGCAGGTTAAATTAACACAAAAATGCAAACCCGCTTAGCAAAAAGAGATAGTAACACAAAATCCGGATTATATCTCCAAAACCCCCACAATAAACACAACACAAAGGAAGAAGCAAGTGTAGTCATTCAATCCGATATCGTCATCCAAAAGAGGGAAAGGCTGGCAGCGAAGAAGCGTCAGCACAGTCTGAGGTCAATCCGAAGGGGAAGACAGCAAAGCAGAGTAGTCACAACGGGAAGGTAGAAACAGCGGTAGCAGCAAGTCCAAGAGTTAGTCCGCAGCAACACAGCAAGACAAGGCAGGACACGGGCAGCAAAGCGACACTTTGCCAACTGCAAAGGAATGGTTATTTTTAACCCCCCCTTTATTCAAAGTTCTTCCTCAGAACTAGATTGGGCTAATGCTCCATCTTTAAGCCTTTCAGCTGCTAATACAGCTTCACGTGCTGCCCTTTGTCTTTCATGCCAATCCCTTAGTCTTCTGCTATGACTTACAGTATCCCAGCACAAAGCCTGATTCTCAGTACTCCAGTTCCCGTCCCCAGAAAACCCTGCAAATGAGTCACTACTTGTTGGCTCCTCACAAAGATCATGTACTCACTGTCCAGTCCATGTTGTTGGATACTTCCTCAGAACTTCTATCTTCACTTCCCATTATCACACCCATTATCCCCAGAAACCCCATGAATGATTCATCATCAGAAGATATATGATTTATGCTCTTTTAAAATCAAGATATAAATTAAAGATTTAAATAAATAATTCTAGGTGGCAATGCTCACAATGCTCAAATTACAATAGGATCAGGCCTTTCCTTTTATGTTTACTGTTGATGCCCCCATGCTATTTATTCTTTAAACTTCGGTAGGGAGTATAACCGCTAGTCTGTACATTATCTGTATACTGTTATACTTTCCACAACCCAAATACAAATAGTCTTAATATATTAGTTTTCCTGAAAGAATTCTGGGTTGCTTTTGGTGGATCAAAAGCCAATTTGTTGTTAACCTGCTACATGTTTTAGTGTGAAATTTAAAAGAACTACTGAAAATCCTATTCCGAAAAAGGTACATAACATTGGATAGCTCATTTAAAATTGAAATCAAAACCTGGTGCAGGTTCAACATCCTGGTGATATGGAAGCCACAGCTGCCAGTGTCACAGTACCCTCCATACCAAAATACTCAACTTGAAATCCCAGAGGTAACTTGCTTTGAGTGCAACATTGCTGATAAACTGGCAGTAGTAAGAAAGTCTTTCCTGTCTATAAATAGACTTTGATGATAGAAAAGACTTAACATTCTCCTGATTCAAATTCTTAAAAAAGAAGAAGAATGGTTTTACCTTGAATATTTTAGATTGACCTTCCCAATCTTAATGTCATCAAAGTATGTTATCACTCATATCACTCTTATCCATTATGCTGAAATGCCTAATATCCCAAATGTATTAGTGTTATGAGAAAAAAGGATTATAGTCTTGAAAACACTCACCATTAACAATTCCTAAACATTAGCTGTAGTGGCTGGTTTGGATACACCTGTGTAACTCTTCCTGTTGTATTGTTCTGCCCGCCAGCTGTTCTCTTGAGCACAAAAAAAGAGGCTAGATCAACCCACAGTCAAGAGCTCATTTGTAAATTCCATTACCCTGCTGACTTACAAGAAAAGGCCCGGGAGGCAGGAAAGAGCAGATGTACAGTATGTGTGTAAACTCTTAGGCTGCATGCAAAATTTAATCCATAGCTAAGGTGACTGGCCTGACTTGAACATTTCAAGATTTCATAGTGACCTAAAAAGAGAGAGACAAGGACTCAGGATCACAAAACAAATTATGGGCTAAACTACATATTGATTTTGAAAGTTAGCTAGCAGCTATGTCTTCAATTCCTCACCCCCTAAATATTTTCTTTATACTATATGTCTTCATATATTCTGGGACCTGATTTTTTATTGCGACCTTACACTCTTTGGCTGCTGTTCTGCTTTCAAGTATCCTGATGTGATTTTTTTAAAACCTGTTGTATGCTCTTATGGGGCAGAGAGTGTGCACTACCGGGAACACCTCCCGTGCTCTACACTGACTGATGGTGCTTTGAATAACACAGATCCATAGCTTTGTTCCTGCAAACCTCATTATTGATTGCACTGACTAATAACAACAACAATTTGAGAAGCCTTTGGGAGGAGCTTGTAAGGTGTATTCTATGGAGTATGGGGCTTAAAAACATGTATTTGACCTTTAAAAAAAATATTCGCAGACAGCCCCTTGGGTTGGAGAGGTAGAACAGATATTAAAGAAATACCAATAACACCAACATTACCCCTACACACACACACACACACACACAATATGACTTGGGGGGAAATAACAATTTTGTTTTTATTCTCAGAGAAGTTTCAGCCAGCCTTAATGCACAAAATGTCACACTTCATTGTTTCCAAGGCATGAGCAGCATATCAAGCAACCTGTCAATGCTTATTCTGAGTAGGCCTTTCTACAGCTCTGACTCACTCTAGTCTAGAATTGCATTATCGAGATACAAGGTTGGGGCTGAGCAGTAGGTGAAGAAATCAATATCCCGCCTCAGAAAACCAGCTTCTCTCTTACGGGAGACTGCTAATAAATATTGACTTGTAACTTAAGATGACTTTGTTTAAATCTAATTTAAATTATCTCAATAACTATAAATACCGCAAAGCAATCTCAACACCCTTGAAGTCAAACAATTGCTTTTCACCTCCTTGTCAGTTTTCTTTTCCTTTTAAATGATGAGTTTTGGGTAAAATTATTTTGTAGAATTCATTGATTCCTTCTTCTTACAGTAAGAAACTTCTATTATTTTTAAAACAGTAATGAACACAAGAACAATCTTGAGGAAAATATGATGAGAACAAAACTAGTTATAGTTTGTATCAGTTTCATGCAGATTTGGTTTAAACCATTTTCTTTCAAACAAACTGTTTTGGGTTTGAAGTCACTTATCCATTTTATAAAATTTAAAAAATATGACAAATAGAACAGATGGGAACTTGCTTAACAAGAAAATCAGAATGTAACATGAAAAATAAATAAGTTTAATGGTGTACAAAATACAGTTTCAAAATTTGTAATAGTTTCTCCTTGCCCAAAACATATTTCTCAATATTCAATTGTGTACTTTTTAGCCATTTGTATTTTAAAATATGTTCACTGTTATATGTAGCTTTCTCCTCTAGTTTTTGTCATCACACAAGTTTTCCAGAGCTGCATGTGAGCTATACATAGTAAATAGATATGCAGTTCAAGAGGAACATGGACATATGAACCTCTTATTACCTTAAAACACTGCTCTTATTTGCATTTAGTAGCATTTTATCCATGGGATTTTATATTTTATTGCTGAAAATGTATTTTCCATGCAGAAAATACTTTTTTATGCACAGAAAATGTTGTTTGCTATACAAAACCACCATGTGTAAATCTTGCAATATAATAAATCCAGAACTGTGAAACACCTTCAAAAACAACATGGTCCTTGAAGAAGTTCTCACAACAGGGAGAAAATTCCTGAAAATTTAAAAGAAACATGAAGAATTATTTCCCTTGCAAATTCCAGTTCTCCTGAGTGCATTTTCTTAGTAAATGTATAGTGTTTCTTGATTTTAAATGTGTAAGTTCCCCCTTTGGTACAAATAGCTTTTTATTATACCAGCACTGCCCACTCAATAGAAGAGGGACATTTAACAGGGGCTTGTGGACTTGCTGAGTAAAGTACAAAAGACTAAAGAAACATTTTACCTTCTCTCCAATGTAATTCTTCCTTTGTGAAGTGATTTTATCTGAAATGAATTAGCATTGGTGTAGAACAAACATTGTTATTGTGATCTTTATAAAACTAAAGTCCCAGTTTAAAATAGAATTCCATACCTTGGAAAATTGCATACTGTTCTGTCCCAGGAATTTTTCTATTGTGGCAGAGGAAGGCAGAGTCTGGAGGAAAGAACAGAGATATCTTTCTGGCTATAAGCAAGCAATGAACTACAAAATAAAACTCTCCTACATCTTTTATACTTGATGAGAATCTGTATTTTTATTTCTTATCATTCCATTCCAAAAGTCTGAACATAAGATTTAGGATCATAGTGTTCACTTCACTATGTATCTGTAAAATGCATTGAAATAGTGATCTGCCTCTCAGAATTAATATTGGAATAAATGAAAGACTGTTGCATTTAAACACTGAGATATATACAACATCATCTTTTTGTCATTCCTAATCTTCCCAAGTGTTGTGCCCTTCAGGTATTTACAAGATGCCTTTTATCAGCCTCAATTGGCAAGGGCTGGAGCAAGGGTTGCATCATAGTGGTATCTACAGTCAAAAACAACTGAAGAGTACTATGTTCATGAAGTTCCACTATGAATTTTGTGCAAAGTGGCTATCATCACGTGGTGGGACATGTTGTATGGTGTGTTGATTTGTGATGGGGGTTACTGTTGCACAGTGGGACTCCATATGTCATGCCCTGATGCGCTTCATTACAATTCATTAGAAGGATTGCATATCATGTCAAGAGAAAGAGCTATTGTAGCCTCTGATGCTGCATCTCATCTGTTATTTTCACTATTTATGTATTGCATAAAGTAGTAACTTAGGATGAATGCATCATTTTAGAGGAATTGTCCACCTATAACTTGGACATCTGAAGTTCTAAGTATATTGTGTCTAGTTAGACAATGAAGAGCTCTTTCATATAGGCCAGAAATCCAGAAGGAACTGGGTTATTTTAACCCATTTCCGCCCGGGTTTCTGTCCTTGTCCCTCACTTTCTGGCATATCAGGAGTACTCTGCAGAGGAGCCTAGGCTGCTGGCAGGCCCCTTTGGTAAGGTTTTATTTGGGTGGGATGGGGGTGAGGGGGTGGATTCCATCTTGCTCTTTTAGGCTCCAGGAGCCCGAAGAACCAGGATGCCTGTGGGGATTGACTCCTGGCACTGTGGAAACAGTCACAGCAGTCAATCTTCACAGAGTCCACACCTGGAAAGATCCAGATCTTATCTTAAGGTTCAGATCTTTCCAGGTGTTTTATTAATCTGGCACAAACTGGGAAATTCCAGTTTTCTCCAGATTAATTTGGTTTTACTTGAGGCGTCATTTGGCTGACTCAGTAAAGCTGAGATAAGTCCTGACTAGAAGGGCTCCAAGTGGGACTCTGGATTATTTATTTGCAATCAAGTATATATTTCAACATTTTATACCACTGTTATATGTAACAATCTATGTTATCATAAGGACTAACAAGTTTTACTTACATTAAGATGATTTTTTAAAAAAATTGCTGCCTTTGTTTGTTGCAACAGAAGAAGAATATCCCTCAAAATTTGATCTGCCTCTCTGTCTTTTTACCTGTTTGTCTGCTCAAGGCTATTTACAGGCTTGAAGCAAAACAGGGTCCTAAAAACAGCATCAGCAAATAGTAGCAATAAAACAGTCACTGTAAAACACAACTACTTACATTAGCAATCACATCCAGGGGTAGATGTGTTGGCTATACAATAAAATACAAAAACATCAAAAATCTACAAAATCAATAATGAAACACTTGGCATGCTTTGAAGTGAGGAAGGGAGGAAAACAGCTGCCTAGAGCCCTGTCTACTAAGCAATATATGAATGTAGCAAATACACACACACACTCAAGTTGCTCCAAATATCTATGGTAAAAAGCAAAACAAAATACTCTTGTTTCCAGCAGCTGAAATCTAGTTGGTTGGAGAAAACCAGGAAAGGGTCTAAGACTGTGGCAAATATAGTCCTGTACTCCCACTGATTAATGAAAATTGCAATTACTAGCAATCTCTATTGAATGAATGACAGCCAGTGGAAACATCCCATAGAGTCATGCTGGAGTTCACTTCCTTATAGTAAGATGCTAAATTGCTTCTTAACCTCTCTTTCACTAACTTCTGCTTTTCAAAATATGTATAATGTGTAACCTCTGGTTTGAAGACTACTGTTACAAATCCTTTGTGTAGTTTATAGGGTAATAAAATGAGGATGGGAAGGAGCAAAAAGAACCCATGCTACAATGAAAAAACATGCAGAGAGATATATTAAAGAATGGTCATTTTATCTACATCCTATACAAATATGGCTATGTTTTGACATCCCCCAAATTCAAAATATAATTTAGTCTGTGACCTTTTCTTTTGTGATAAATTTTAATAACATATTTTATCTTATATTGTGTCACCAAGAAATATTTACTTAAATTTTTATCTTTAAACTGGGTGTGTTATGCTCCAGATATTGGAAATAAACTACCCAGTTCTGTGGGAAAGAAATGTATTTAACTACCATGATCATGAAATGGATGTAATAGATGCAAAGCACTGCAAGGTATATTATGTATTGTCACAGTGTGTACTAAAGGATTTTTTCAGTCTTGGGCCATGATTCTGTTTAACTCAGAAGCTGTTTGATAATCCCAAATAATGATCATTTGGATATAAGCTTTAAGTACTATCCTTGCTCAGGATGAGTGTAAGGTTGCCATATAAATAGAATTGCTTGATTTTTTTCTGGATTATAAAAATCCTACTTACCAGTTTAGATGTACTTTTGGGGATGAAAGGTGGATCTCCACAGCAGTCTCTAGAAGTTTCTGGATCAGGGGACTATGAAAGGGGGCTTCCCATTGGACTGAAATGAGTGGTTCTCACTCTTAAAAGCCTCTGAGGTTTAGGAGGGAGTGTCCTAAGGATGGCCTTCCAGTTAAGATTGGCCGAAGTGTGCAACCAAAGAATTTTGGGTAGCCCTCAGGATCTATGGTGCTTACTGAAGTATGAGTATATCAATTGAGGTGGTCAGAAGGAGTGAGACCTGGCCCATAGACAGTTCTCACTAAGTGGCTTATAACTCAAGAGTTAATTCCTTATAGGCTAGTTCCCCTTAACAGTATTTTTATTAATAGGTTCTTGCAAAAGTTCATGAAAATAATAATAAAAAGGTCAGTAAATCCATTTTCTTGTGTCTGTTATCTTTATTTCACTGTGAGAATTCACTCGATGTTTTTTCACAAAATTAAGTCTGGACTGCAAAGAGTGCAGTCCCATTATTTTGTGAGAAAAGAACCTGCTACTGCCCTTTACTGTTTGGCCAATGAATGAAATATCACAGCATCACTAAGATGTAAATTGACCTTCTCCCAGTGGGTCAATTATTGCAATTTAAACTTAGCCTGTTTGCAAAGAGCAAAGGTGAATCCTTTCCAAGATGCCAGAATACAGTAGAAAGGAAATATCAGAATCATGGCATAGGAAGAAATAAGTATTTAGGTTCCTATGGACTCCATTGTATTTGCAGTATCTGACATGGGAGTCTTCGGCCTTGTCTACATTGTTACATTAAATACAGATAATCTGCTTTGAACTGGTTTATATGGCAGTATAGAGTCATACAATCCAGTTTAAAGCAGATAATGTGAGTTATCTGAATTATATGGCAGTGTAGAAGGGGCTTTAGTTTTGTCTTGTTTTGTCCTCATCTTTCTTAAATTGCTACAAACTGAATATAAATTGAAAGCAATTCAAACTGCAAAAGTAGGGAAAAGACAGGAGGGGGAAGAATTTTGCCCTTCCCTATAAACCATGGCAAAAGCTAATGGCTGCAACCTCTCCTAGTTTATGTGACTTTCCTTATTAATACCCTTTGCCATTTTAGCAAATGTTGCTTGGCTGCTCATGTACCCATTTGCATCATCAACATTTGGAACAATATGATGCGATTTCCATCCCCAGATAAAGTGACAATCTGAAGGTGACTGTCCATTTACTGGACACAAGGTGGAAGCTTGCACTGCATTTTTGCCATGCTTTCTCTGTTTTGTTTCATTTTCTTTTTTGTATCTTTTCAAAGGCGTCCTTCTGGGATTCTTAATCAGACCCAAATTCCTCCAAATAAATGGCTGGCCAAAACCAGTGTCATGTAGGAGAGGAACCTATGTTCAGGCTAACCCCATTTAAATGCAGAGATGTACTGTACTTTCGTTGTGAATCTAATGGTTAAGATGCTTAACAGCTTATATATAATTATGCAGTAGTAACAGCTAATATGATAATTAGGTTCTAATTACATTTTCTCTTGAGGAAAAGTGTGAAAATCTGTTTTTGGGTAGAAAACATGTTTATGTCCCTCATGTGATTAATTTGCTTCTAAAGTCTCATGTCTTCTGTGAAGCCTGAAAGTGTGATATTGTGTATTACAGATGGCTTCTTATTTCATTATTTAAGGCAGTTCTGAAAAAAGCACCTGTGGATAGCCTATGGTTTGTTACCTGGGAACTTCAGATGGTATACAACTTAATTTCTATGTTGGGAAAACAATAGGTTGCAAGTAATCTGGTGGCTACCAAGGGCCCATCCAGACAGGCCTTAAAACTGAGACCTGTCTTGGTTTTGATGGAGATGTCCACATGATGTCTTCAGTAAAACTAAATTAATTACATGCCCCTTTAGACCCAAGTCTTCCTGAAAGGCCCGTATCTAATGGGGTCCTGGCCCTGTGAGGACTCACTACCAGGTAATCCTGTGACTACCCAGGGGTGAGTTCCTATTGCCATCTCACACCTTTTTGGGCTTTTGGCACCCACCCCTTCCCCAGCCCCAAAATAACCCCTCGAAATAAAACTTACCAGACCACCATAACATCCCTCCTTGCAGTCTCCTGGCATGAAGAAATTATGCACCAGGAGATATTGGGGGGGGGGGGGATTTTCCTCTTTGACCCCCATCTACTGGCGCATCATTTTCTTGCACCTGGATAGCACGAGGAAGGCATCCCAATGTTGGTCCCAATTTAGGAGGCAACCCCTGGCAGTGAGACCAGGAAGAAGCCTGTTGGCAGAAACCCAGACAAGTGATAAGTCTGAGCTGCCTCTTTTCTGTGAGTCCTTGCTGTGGTGAGAATACATATCAGCCCCAATTAAAACCATCCAGCAGCAAGTTGAGAAGATAATTTCAGCCAAGGAAGATTTTATTATCTGCAGATAAGATCCTAGTTTGTGATACATTCACAAAGAATCTAGAATAGCCAGAATACAGAAATACAGCCTCTTTTATACACAATAATTTCAAATTTCCCACCACAGCAACATCAGCTGTAGTGAAGCTCATTGAACATGTCTCTCAATTCTGACCAATCACAGAAATGGGGCTTGGCTGAGCAGTTGGCTTGTGAAGAGGCATTGAGTGGCGGTGAATGGGTTTCCCTTTATTCGACAGGAAAAAATAATAAAAATGATTGAGGGCACTTAGACCTACCTAGGAAAAGTTTATTGTGTGCAGGATGGTCATGGCAGAGCCCCATCAGGGGCCGACCCAGTGGCAGTGGTTCTGGATCATGGTAGCTGAAAACAGGACATATTGGCACAATCATGGAAATGGCAGAGGAGATGGGCTTAGAAAAAGACAATCATGTTTCCTTCCATGGTGAGAGGTCCTGCACACAAAGTTGCATTGTGAAGAGTAGCTACTTCCCCCGAGGCAGGTAGGAAAAGGCAATAGGGCCATCTTGTCTTGTATGTTGGACTATTGTGTTACATATGTCCAGATAATGTCTGTAAAAAGGATGAGGCCAGGAATTGATTAAGGAAATCCCCAGCTTGGAGTCTCTTCCCGCAGGCTGTATGACCATATGAATGCAGGACTTCCTTTTGAGGTCAGGAATAGAGTTTCCCATCCAGGGAAAAGAACAGGAAATCTCAGAAGCACAAAATATATTAGTAACATAACATAGGAACACATAAGAAAAGGCATGGAATTTTAGGGCATTTTTCATGCACATGAGAGACATAGTTTTCCCAAGTATGTACAGATATCCAAGCCAGGCTCCCTTGTATGTAGATCAAGGCAAGAGTAAGGGAAAATACATAGAAATAATACAATTCCATACTGGGAAAAGGGGAATATGCAGACTGGGCTTTTAGGGGGACTTTAGAACAAAAAGGAGGAAGGTTACACATTGCAGGGATGGGAACAGATAAGGAAAACAACTTTAGAACATATGATTATTCAGCAGGTAAAGAGGGTTTTTTTTAACAGCAATCCTGGGAGACATAGTTTCTCAGGCTTGGAAAATGCAGTCTTCAGGATCCCTGGGTTGAGTAAGGTACCAAAAGAGGCCAGAGAGTGTGCTCTGAGACAGGAAGGGTGGCAGGATAGAAATATAATGAGCAGAGAGAGCTTAAACTATCAAAGGCTTTCTAATGGGGGAACCAGCTATCCGGAAAGAGAAGAAAAGAGGAAAGGCTGAATTGCAGCAAAATGAGGTACATGATGACTGGGAAAGATACATTACAGCAAGGAAAGGCAAGAGTAGCACAGAGTTCAGGGTAACCAATTTATTAAGGGATCATAGGCAGTTTGTAGCTAGTTTCCGGATTGTCTGAACATGCGCAGAGCCAAACAAGTATACTTTAAATGCCGGCAGTCTTTGGAACTCCCCGCTGCAGGCGTGAAGGAAACAGATAATAATTTTTCCCTAATTATGCAACACCGATAGTTATCGGGATGGCATGTAAATACCCCTCCCCCAGAAAATCCAGGGTTTTGGGGTGGCGTACGGACTAAAATGCATGCCGAAGCTGGTTTCTTAAACCCACTTCAGTGTTTAAGCCCTGTCTGGAAGTATCCTAAGATGTAATAATAACACCAATGATAAGCCTTACAGCTTGAGAAAGTTGTTTTTTGCATAATAACTTTACAAAATTCACTAGCCAATAAGCAGGCTTTTTGAGTTATGCTAAAGATAAATGTAAATTTTCAGGATTTGGTTGGGTGATGATCAACCTCATCAAAACAACCAGAATTTGAACCATTTGGTTAGCATGGTTTTGAATTACCAATTTTAATGTCCTCCAGATTTCTCTTATGCAGCTATTGCATAATCCACATTTGTTTTAAAGCCAGTTGACCCTCTCCAGCCACCAGCTCAAGGCATCTCACAACAAATATTGACAAGGAAAATTAATAGAGAACATTTAAACCAGCAAGGTCATTTTAGAATAAGTAAGTGCAACTGAATGTATGATTCGTTAGTTTAGTCTTAATGCCAGTAGGATTGCATTCTCTTTAATGTGTTTGATTCATAATTAATAACATCCTAGCATTAATAGCATGGTACTTTGCAAAAAATGATATTATGCAGACTTCCTGAAACCCTGTGTATCTATACAAAAAACCCTGAGTACTTTTATCAAGATATTCCAGCCTATTATAGTATAGTTTAAGATTTTGTGGTTGTTGCTTTTGCAGATTTATGTTGTGTAGTAAGGCATTCACATTTCACTTGATATTATTATAGATGACTTTATTTTTTGAGGAGGAATATTTTTGGAATTAATAAATGCACAAAAACAATTAGAGCATTCTTCTGCACACCAGGAATCCAAGAAATGCTTTTATTAAGCAAAAGAGTGATTGCTTATTAGATGGTACATTGCTTAGTTGTTTGTTTCATTTAGGAAGAAAAATTGTTTTAATAAAAGAAAGATACCAAGACTCTGTATTTTCCCAGTGTACCCTGAATACACCGAATCAAGCTAATACTTTGACTTAGTTGGCACACTGAGTCTGATTTTTCTTTCTTGTTTAGAAACACTTTGGGAAAACATGCTTTTTGTTTCATTGTTAAAAAGTGCTCTTGAAGCATTTGGGTAATTTTGTAATTGCTTGTGTCCCAGTGTTGATGCCAATTAAAATGTACACAGTTCTCGCAACACTTACATATATCAGAATACATTGACATAGATCTGTCAACATAGGCCCAATGAATTGGTTTGTATATTTCTAAGTGGATTTTTTCTTGTTTATGATTCAGTCTTTATGATATCCATTTTAACTGGCAATGGCTATCCATAATCTCAGATTAAGGCCTTTTTCTATCAAACATTGAATCTCAGACCTTTTATATGCAAAAGCATATGCTCTTTTATTAGCTACAGTGCTGCCTTCAAACTGCAAGAATGTAAATTCCAAACCAAAATGGAGCTGAATTTATTGCAGCGTGTAGAAGCTCTCTTGAATCCCATCTTGGGAAAAAGTTGGGGTAAAAATTCAATAAATAAGTTATATTCCCAATTGCTAGAAATTTAAAAACTTTGTTTTTTAAAAAACCACAAGGTTCATTATGGTCACTTTTGAATGAAAACCTTAGAATTGGAACCTAAAACTCTGAGCTTACATCCTAGAAACACCTATCAGGAAATAAGTTTTAATTAATAGCAATATAACTGCAAAGGGCCAATGTTTATGATATAGATTTGTAATATTTCAAACATGAACACAGGATTGTATATTCCCTTTTCTTTGTTGTCGCTTGCCTTTAGATAATTTCTGACTAAAGGCAAAGATGTCACATGGTTTTCTTGGGATGATTTGTCCAGAGGGGAGACCTGTGCAAGTCACACTCTTAGGCTGAGAGAGAAAGGATTTACACAGGTCCCCCAGTGGGTTTCCATGGTTGAGTGGGGATTTGAACCCTGGTTTTCAGAGTGAGTGTCCAATGCTCAAACCATTACACCATGCCAGTTTCTTCTCATAGCGGGCATAAAATCCTTATTTCTTCCCTAAGACCCTTTCCTAGTATAAATATTGTTGTTGTTATGCACCTTTAAGTCAATTCTGATTTATAGTGACTTTGTCCAGGGATTTCTTGGTGTGATTTGTTCAGAGGAAGTTTGGCACTGCCTTCCTTTGAGGCTGAGACAGTCTGACAAGATCACCCAGTTTTTTATGGCTGAGGACAGATTTAAAACCTGGTTTTCCAGAGTGTTATTTTTCATAAGAATTACTGAATTTTATACATAGTACAAGATTTATATCCCTAAAATGTTTCTGAAAATGAAAACAATGTGTGTATCAACCCACACACCAACTGCCTTGTAGCAACCCAGTTCCCTTTCGTGCCTGGGGGGCAGGGGGCAGCCCCTGGGGTCCCACTTGCATTAGGGCCAATTGCAGCTGATGAGGACATGGAGGAAGGGGACGATGAGGCAGCTGGGCCTTCTTCTCCTACAGAAAGCTTAGCATGGGATGATGGCTGGCCGGACGGCTATGATAGCTGGGAAAGTCAGGCCGACACTGAAAGTGCTGATTCAGATAATCTGTATGAGAAACCAGGTGGTTTCGGGTCGCAGGAAAGGGTCAGGGAGATAGCGGAGGATGAGTCCATGGAAGCTGAAAGGGAGTCTGGCTCTCATGAAGATAGTGACCCAGGTGCTGGGAGGCAAGGACGGAGCTTTGACAGGAGACAGAGCATCGAGTCCAGCAGGAGGGAATGGCACCGGAGCCTAGAGCGCCAGATTGGCGCCATAGCCTAGAGCATCGGGGGTCTCACCAAGGGAATTAAGTATAGGATCCGTGGGAACGGATCCTCAGTAGCTCAGCCACTTCTGATCTGAAGGGAGTGAAGCGAGTGAAGATCCACGGAGCCAGGTTGTCGGCTCATGCCTTGCCAAGAAGTTTTTGGGCCTTATAATGAACTTTGCCTTGTTCCTTTGCCACGGACCCAGTCCTTGGTCCGCATTGTTTTTGCGGAGCCTTTGCCAAGTTTTGCCTTTGGATTTTACTTACGGACTCTTTACCTTTTTGATTGAACAATTATCCTTTTCACCTGTTTTTTATTACTCAATAAATAGTTAGCTGATTACCGTCTCTGTGTGTGTGATTAAGGGGCTGGGCCGAGACCCTGCATCGTGACATGCCTTGAAATTCTAAAATGTTAAGAATGTCATAGCTGGTTCCCCTTTTCTTCTTGCGATTTTTGCATGTCAATACCCTATTTGTTTGTTTAATTGAAATGTAAATATTAATTTTTATTCTTCACATTTGGGGAAAATTGCCCATACGTTGGAAAAGGAAGGAAATGTACATTATTCTGGACTTTGAGAGGGGAAAGGAGAAAGGGTGCCTTTGTTTACCTTGGCAAAGCAATGGGGTGGAATCTGTACCCGATAATTTCCAACTCTGCCTAGAAGCCATAACTGGATGGCTGCGAGCCAGTAAGTTGAAGGTGAATCCGGCGAAGACGGAGATTTGTGGCTGGGCTGCCCCGGGGGAGATCCAACTGCCGACATTTGATGGCATGGTGTTATGCCCGCAGTCTTCAGTCAAGAGCTTGGGGGTCCGGCTGGACCCTCAGCTGTCTATGGAGGCGCAGATTGCGTGCGCCTGCAAGACAGCATTTTACCACCTGCGGCAAGCAAAACGTCTGGCTCCCTACCTCTCCCGCTGCGACCTGGCCACGGTGATCCAAGCCACGGTCATCTCGAGGCTCGATTACTGTAATGTGCTGTACATTGGCCTACCTTTGTCGGCGATCCGGAAACTCAAACTGGTGCAAAACGCGGCAGCTTGTCTGCTACTAGGAGCCACAAGAATGGCTCATGTAACACCACTTACGCAAACTGCACTGGTTGCCTATTGAATTCCGGGTCTCCTTCAAGGTGTTAGTTTTAACTTTCAAAGCCGTATATGGTTTGGGGCCAGTGTACTTGAGGGAGCAGCTTACCCCATATGTGCCCAGAAGATCACTTCATTCAGAGGGGCTCAACATGTTGGAGGTCCTTGGTATGAAGACTTGCAGGCTATCCGGCACGCGACAGAGGGCGTTTTCAGTGGCCGTGCCGGCCTTATGGAACCCGTTGCCAGCGGAGACGCGAGCTCTGCGGGACCTAATGACCTTCTGCAGGTCCTGTAAGACCTGGCTGTTCAGGCAGGCATTTGGCCCTTGACTGGTACTTGTTATAACTTGCCACCCTGCCACGTCGCTGCCACTAGTGTTATGTGCTTGATCTATTGTGGTTTTATTGTAGGGGGTGGGGATTTTTTAATGGTTTTATGATGTTACATTTCTTTGTGTTTTAACTTGGTATGTTTTATGTGCTGTAAACTGCCCTGAGCTTCGGATAGGGCAGTCTATCAAGCCGAAATAATAAATAAATAAATAAATAAATGGCTTGGAGCTCTCAGGAGCTTTGTGCCACTGCTATGTTGCTGAAAAAATGAGAAAGATAAGTGTAATCCCCCCTTCTCCATACTACAGATCACAGAAAAGAGGAATGGTGCCACTGATCAGAGTAACCAGTATTAGCCATATTAGGAACTGGAAGTCCTTGAACATAATCTAGATGCCGAGGAATGACTTCTGATCAAACTCGGGGTATGTGACCAGGGTAAGGATAAGGTTGGGCTGTACCACAAACATGGTAAATAAAGCAGGAGCAGAGAAATATATATTCAAGTAACAGTGGTCTATTTTAAATACCAGACATTCTAGTCCCTGTGTAGTAATAGCAACAATACATCAATAACAAACAGTCATAATCGCATCAATACATTACATTGGTAAATACCATATAAGTCAATATGAGTAAACAATTACAAGCTGCTGGCTCACACGCAAGTGAGCAGAGACGCCGAGGGTGGGTGGAGAGAGGTTCCTACGTCATCAAAGAAGGACACGGACACAGACGCTGTCCCAAATAATGAAAATGTTCAAAATAATGCAAATGTTCTTGTCAATAAGACCGAATACTCAACATCCTGGTAATCTTGGGAGGTCGTCCAGTGGTCGACGAATTGGTAAATAGATGTGCGCCTTCGTTTCTCCCCGAAGGGCTTCCTCAGGACCGGGGCGTGGCCAATATGGCAAATCTCGCGAGCGTCTTGCGGCAGGAACAGCACATCACATGAAGCAACAGGAGCACCGCAAAATGCCCGGTATCTACTGACCTCCCAAGATTACCAGGATGTTGAGTTTTTGGTCTTATTGACCAGAACATTTGCATTATTTTGAACATTTTCATTATTTGGGACTGTATCTGGGTCCGTGTCCTTCTTTGATGACGTAGGAACCTCTCTCCACCCACCCTCGGCGTCTCTGCTCACTTGCGTGTGAGCCAGCAGCCTGTAATCATAACAGTTTTTATTTGGTTGTCTCCTATATTCTAGAGCAGGGCTGTCCAACTTCTACCGGGTACAGGGCCGGAATAGAGGTCACTGATGACCTCGGGGGCCGCTCGGCCCTGCCCCAGGCCCCGCCCCCAGGCCCCGCCCCCAGGCTAGGGCCCCCTCCTAAAGCCGCCGAAAAAGGGCAGAAGGCAGCGCCAAGGGCAGCGCGTCACAGGCCTGGCGTGACGCGCTGCCCTTGGCGCTGCCTACTCCTCCTTTTCGGCGCCCCCCTCGCTTCCTAGGGCGGGGGAGTTGCCGAAAAAGGGCAGAAGGCGGCGCCAAGGGCAGCGCATCACAGGCCGCCTACTCCTCCATTTCGGCGGCCCCCCTCCCTTCCTAGGGTGGGGAGCCGCGAAAAAGGGCAGAAGGCGGCGCCAAGGGCAGCGCGTCACAGGCCTGGCGTGACGCGCTGCCCTTGGCACCGCCTACCTCCTTTTCGGTGGCCCTCCCTTCCTAGGGCGGGGAGCTGCGAAAAAAGGGCAGAAGGCGGCGCCAAAGGCAGCGCGTCACAGGCCTGGCGTGACGCGCTGCCCTTGGCGCCGCCTACTCCTCCTTTCGGCGGCGCCCTCCCTTCCTAGGGCGGGGAGCCACCGAAAAAGGGCAGAAGGCGGCGCCAAGGGCAGCGCGTCACAGGCCTGGCGTGACGCGCTGCCCTTGGTGCCGCCTACCTCCTCTTTTCGGCGCCCCCTCCCTTCCTAGGGTGGGGAGCCACCGGTGGGGGAAAAGGGGAGAAGGCAAGGGCAGCGCGTCACAGGCCTGGCGTGACGCGCTGCCCTTGGCGCCGCCTACTCCTCCTCCGGGCGGCCCCCTCCCTTCCTAGGGCGGGGAGCCGCCGAAAGGGCAGAAGGCGGCGCCAAGGGCAGCGTGTCACAGGCCTGGCGTGACGCGCTGCCCTTGGCGCTGCTCTCCTCCCTTCGGTGCCCCCCGCCTTCCTAGGCGGGGGAGCCGCCGAAAAGGGCAGAAGGCGGCGCCAAGGGCAGCGCATCACAGGCCTGGCATGACGTGCTGCCCTTGGCGCCGCCTACTTTTGGCGCGGAGAGAGGGATGGAGGGGCGGTGTAGGGAGGAGGAGCTAGCTCTCTTCCTCCTCCCTTCCTAGGGTGGGGAGCCGCCGCTGAAAGGGGCAGAAGGCGGCGCCAAGGGCAGCGCATCACAGGCCTGGCGTGACGCGCTGCCCTTGGCGCCGCTCTACTCCTCCTTTTCGTGGCCCCCCTCCCTTCCTAGGGCGGGGAGCCACCGAAAAAGGGCAGAAGGCGGCGCCAAGGGCAGCGCGTCACAGGCCTGGCGTGACGCGCTGCCCTTGGTGCCGCCTAGTCCTCCTTTCGGCGCCCCTTCCCTTCCTAGGGTGGGGAGCCACCGAAAAGGGAGAAGGCGGTGGCAAGGGCAGCGCGTCACAGGCCTGGCGTGACGCGCTGCCCTTGGCGCCGCCACTCCTCCTTTTTCGGCGGCCCCCTCCCTTCCTAGGGCGGGGAGCCGCGCAAAGGGCAGAAGGCGGGCGCCAAGGGGGCAGCGCGTCACAGGCCTGGCATGACGCGCTGCCCTTGGTGCTGCCTACTCCTCCTTTCGGCGCCCCCGCCCTTCCTAGGGCGGGGAGCCGCCAAAAGGGCAGAAGGCGGCGCCAAGGGCAGCGCATCACAGGCCTGGCATGACGTGCTGCCCTTGGCGCCGCCTACTCCTTTTCGGCGCGGAGAGAGGGATGGAGGGGCGGTGCAGGGAGGAGGAGCTAGCTCTTCCTCCTCCCTGCCCTGCCTCCCCGCCCCGGCCGCCATTTTTTAAAAAAAATGTAATTTTTTTTGTAAATTTAAAAATGGCGGCTGGGGGCATAGCTGGGGCCGTGTCCAACAGGCTGGGGGGGGGGCGGATCCGGCCCCAGGGCCGCCAGTTGGACAGCCCTGTTCTAGAATATATTGATAAAGCCTGGAGATTAGGCTTTTGATGTCCTTCTCAAAGGAACATTATAACTGGGAGTTTTAAGGAGGCAAATCCTACCCTAAATCTGTCATGCAGTTAGAAGAAGCTGAACCAGTCTTTTATCCCTGATTCTTCTCACTCCTTGAGTATCCATTGCCCTTTCTTTTTAAGCAGATATTCCTTCTACATTCCAGAATCATTCTCAGGACTGCTTACAATGGATGCAGACATAAGGGGTTTTGGAGTGGCTCTATCCCCTTCTTTTACCTTTTTTATGTTGCTTATTACATGTCCATTAAATTCTTTATTCAGTCTGTCTTTTTCATCCCATAGATAGGCATTCTGTTCTTGATAAACCAGTTTATTAAGATGCAATTGTTAGATCTGACATGGCTCAAGGTAGAGCTGCTGTGAAAAAGGTAAATTTAAAAGAAACTGAAAATAAAATTACAGTACCTTTATATTTTGATCTTTATCACCTGCCATGCATGTACCCTAAGAATACTGCTTACAGTTATGATCAACTACAATTATTGAGGGAACTGGTGCATTCTCCCACAAAGAATAGTCAATGATTTCTATGTGAACTAAAATATGATTAGAGAAAAGAGATGGAAGCTAGAAGTTTGTAAACTTAGGGTATGAAATACATATAAATATTTGCAAGACAAAAAATGCTTCCTTTATTTATGAAATTTAGATGACTTTGTCAGAAGATAACACAAATTCACAGATGATTGGCTAAATTGAAACATAATTTTAAAACCAGTGTGCTATTGAATACCTTTTATGTATGAAGTGTAAAAAAATGTACAATGCTGGACTTTCCTAAGAATACCCAGCTGAGTTATTGGTCTGATTTAGAATGTAAAAATAAACATTCTTATGCCCACATTTAAGGGTCTATTACTGATGGTTTTAAATCTTGTTATTATTCCTGCCTATAATAGATTCACTAAATCAATGGGTTTTACCTTGGTGCTGACTCACCATTCAGCAATTGATTAAATTGATATACTCTAGTTTGGACTAACCAACAGGATTATAGCTCTATGTGGTAGTAACTTCATTGTGGGTGAGCTGATCAATGACTTACCATGACTTACTGTCATGAGTACTCACCATATTCACTTTTTTGAAAGGTATCAACTACGGGCATTACCATTTTAATAGCTATGCACTATGGGTCTATAAAGTGTTCTTATTCAGACAGTAATGGCTGACATTGCCTTGATTGTATCCAGTGAAAACCATTAGTCTCCAATGTGTTCAAATGTCCACCTTCAAGCACCCATTAGTATGTACTGTTGTATTGAGATAGCTGCTTTGAGTGATTGTCCTGTTTGTCTTTTAAGCGTGGGATGATATTACCCCCATTTGCATGAATGTAAATACCACTCTGTGGCTGCATAACAAAAAGCCTCATTAGCATTAAAGAATCCTCTGAGGACCGGGAAATGGATACTTAGAGAAATGGTCTATCAACAAAAACATAACCAGCTACCCCTTTGCAAGCATATCAGAAAGCATTATGGCCTGAAAAGAAAAGATTGCCAAGTTAAGTGGTTCAGCAGAGTTGGCTTTGTAATTCACTCTTTCCCACTGATGGGGAAAAATGCTGTGTTGACAGAGAAGTCTGATGCTTAAGGGCTCCCCAACGGATCATAATGGACTGGTAATCAAAATCCTGTTTTCTGTGTAAGCATTAACGGCTCTGGCTAGCCAACATCTGCAGCAAGTGTTTAGAAGTACCAAAGACAGGTAGCATTACTGCCTTGTTTATTGTGGCATGCATCTTATCTACCAATTGTGCTTTCAAAGGTGGGGTGGAGTGGAGAAGAGTGCACTTTTCTTCAAATTGTACTTCTATGTTACAGAATGTATGTAAAAACTGAAATACATAAGATTTTGTGCATCCACCATTATCTGAGTCACAGAATGCTAGCCAAACTCAAATTCTCCTGATGGAAAGTTGGATTTCCTGGGCCAGATCCAGACAGGCCTTTATCCCGGATGCTTCTGGGGGCCTGTCCACACCCACCCCAGAAAGTGTGTGCTTTCTGAGGTGGGCATCCAGACGTTCTCTCAGGACTAGCCTGAGAGAATGTGTAGTGCCCCCCTCCCCCCAAGCACCCAGACCTTTAGAAAAATAATAAAAACTTATGTGCCCTCCATTAGAAGCCTCGCCCGGCTCTCCCAGCATGGAGAAATGATGCACCAGAAGAGCGGGGCGGCGGGGGGGATTCCCCTCTCTCCTCCCCCCTTCTGGCATGTCATTTCTATGCACTGGGAGTGCCGGCTGAGATGTCTAATGGAGAGCACATAAGTTTTTATTAGTTTTCTAAGGGGTCTGGGGGCTTGGGGATGGGGCAGGTATTCCCACAGTCCAGATCCAGAAATAATGGATTTATCCCACGCCTTCCAAAGAAGTGTGGAATAATCCACTATTTCCTGGTGTGTAGAGAATCAATTTGGGACAGTCAAGAGCATTGTCTGGACAGCCCCTCCTGTATTGTGGGAGTTCCCGCAATAAAGGTCCTCTCTGGACGGGTCCCTGGAAACACTAATTAATGGGTTTTACATTTTATATTTATGGCTTCAACCACCCATGATGTGAAGATACTTTAAAAAATACAAAAAGGAAACTTTGATTTGTCTGTTCTATGTAAAGGTAGACATTTTTACTGCACTATTGTATATAATGGGACTTGGAGATTAACACATTTTGGTATCAACAAGTAACAAACCCCAAAGGATACCAAGAGCTCACTGTTACCTGCTGTGCTTACCATTAGTCACGTAGTTCTTACCTATTCATGTCATTTACTGCTGCTACACTAAGTAAGGCAAAATTGCTCCCCCCCCCATGTGTCATTGGTATGTGCCAGGAGGGCTGCCAGAGGTTAAGGTTTATTTTTTAAAAAAATTAAGGCTTTGGGGGAGGGGGTTGGGTGGCCCAATGCCATCCCAAACGTTTTCAGAATGGCATGGAGGGATGAATGTGGAGCAGCGGACAGAAAATTTGAGTATGATAGGGTTGTGTTAGCAGACTACAGATTGGCTTGGACAGTCTATGAATGTGGAATGGGGATTATGTGGGTATTTTGATATGTAACTGTTTTAATCTGCCTTGTAATTTTGATATGCTGTTTTTTGTTTCTGTGTATGCGGCATTGAATCGTTGCCTTTGTTAGCCGTCCTGAGTCCCCCTTCGGAGGTAGAGAAGGGCAGGTTATAAATGAAATAAATGAAATAAATAAATAAATAAGGTAGTTTTCTGAGAATGATACTTTGCTATTTGCTGGAATTCTTATAATTATTAATAATAATCTTTTTAAAGTACTTTTTGAAAGAGAGGAGGGAGTCGAGATAAGAAAATAAGCTAAAGGCTTTGACCAAGGCTAAAGGGTGACTCAAACCTCAGAGCCACCATGAAAGAAAGGGACACCCACCCACAAGTCCCTAAACGCCACACATTCACCCACCTGCACTTTCCAAGTCCAAGTCGCACTAAAGAAAGAATCAAGAAAATAAAGCGAAATCAAAGATATTCAATGCTAAAAGCCAAGCCAAGCTAAAAGCTAAGACTGAGAGCAAGCAGCAAGGCGATCAGACTGAAGCACCCACAACTAAGCAATGGAGGTGCTCATCCCATTAAATAGATACAGCTTGTGTAAGACATGTCACACCTTTCTTCTATTCTGATTGGCCCAACAGGCAAGGCTCACAGGGAAACCTCATGCAAGAACATGTCAGTCTCTCAGGTCACTGCATGATCTCGGATATAAGAGAAGGCAGCTGTGACTGACAGCCACGTGGTCCATCTCTGTTAAAAAAAAACAACAACAATAACATGGTGGCAGAGCTCTTGATGTTATGGGTGCCCAAACAAGCCAAACAGGTCAAATGCAAACAGCCAAATCCATGCACAAGCTTACAAATTAGTTAGATATGAATACATTTACATGATCATTTTTGTCTGTTTTAAGCAAATCAGTCACCTCTGTGGCAATCTATAGTATTTTTATTTGACATTTATATTGAAAAATAATAACACAGATTCACAAGTGGACAAAACCCTTGAAAGATCTGAAACAATTAAAAATGACAAGCCAAATACATTATAACAGCATCAAATTATATTAAAATTCAAAATGTTCTACTGTATTGTTAAGAAGAGAAATGCTGTGAATGCTGCTTTTGCTAAACTAACATTATTAGAGCTATATGGAGGGGAAAGTAGTGCCATTGAATACATGCTATAAAACAACAAAGAAGGAAATGGAATATGGGGATCTAAATTGTGTTTTTATTAGTAGCAAAATTATTTAGTTTCATATATGAGTGTTTTGTAGACAATGGTTGCCATTTAGGAGAAATGCAATATAAACATGCCATTCAGCAAATTGTTATGTGTAAAGTGAAACACTAGAACAAAGAAACATGAGATAACCTGTTATGCATAATGTAAATATTACTATGTGGACAGTTCTTATTTTGTCTTGTTCCTGTGATCATGCTGAATTAGCATTCTGGCTAAATGAAGTGTTTAATTATAAAAGTGATAATCACTGAAAATCAGTGTTTTGTATGCTTTCTGCAATACTCTATCAAAGTGTTGATTTCCAGCACCTTCTTTTTAAAAAAATTCTTCAACCCATAGATGTTTAGGTTATGAGTAATGTTCAGAAATGTTTATTGGCTAATTCCAGTTTGCCCCAAAGCCCCTTTATGTTGCTCAGAACATGCACAGGGACGCTAAATGTGGTGAAAAGCTATATTTCTTTGAAAATTATAGTTGCAATATATTTCCATTCATTCAGTGGATATATATAGTTTTGCCTTCCAAGACTGGATTTTAATCTAGCAGGCAAAATACTGAAAAGTAAAATAGCCTTAGGTTTTTGCTACCTTTAAAGAACCCAAAATGTGGAGGGCTATGCTGACCCAAAATACTAAACCTTGTGATTTGAGCCCAGCAGGTGGAACATGTGTCCTCAAGGGTTCTGATAAATATGTCCAGAAGGAGCAACTTTTGAAAGATTTGCTGTTTTTGCCATTGCTAGTGTCATGTTTAAGGTAATACATATCATAATTCTGCATGTGTAGTCTTTTAGTGTTGAATAGTTTCTAACACACCATCTCCTCCTTCTTTGGGGACATGGACAGGGGAGTAGTGTTGAAGATATTGTTCAACATTTCATGGTCAGAATTCAGTTCAACTTTGACTCCTGGAAGATAGATAACGGAGGTGAGTGATGTGTTTTGATTGTCTGCATCCATTGTCTGAACATATTTACTATAGAATAAAGAAGGAGGATTGGTTACCCTTTATCACATTGAACCTAAAGATCAACACATTCACTTGTCTATTGTGCCATCTTGGGTCTAAGAACAAGACTCAAAAAAGGGTTTGAGGTTAGATAGCCAAGATGAATGATAAGAACCCAACTGTTGGAGCTGCAGGGCCAGCCGTGATAGGGGATCAGTTTCGATATGGAAATATCCACATGTATGCATGCAGATGCATTATGGAGCAAATGCAGATTGGCATAGGCAGGTGATGGGAATACACATTATTAAAAAGAAATACAAACTTTTAATTGTCTTTTTGCACAACTCATATTTTGAGTCTCAGAGGGCACATCCAGACAGCCCTTTAATCCAGGAACATTAATGTTTTAAAAATGCAAATGTTCCCAGGTCCTAGTCTACGCATGCCCCAGAAAGCATGTGCTTTCTGGGGTGGGTGTTCAGATGTGCTCCCAGAACTTTCCAGGAGAACACCTGGACACTCTAATCCCCTCCTCAAAACTCACCCAACCCCCTTTAAAAATAAAAGAATTTACCGGCCTCCATTTGAGTGGTACTGGAGCTCTTATGGCATGTATGAATGATGCACCAGGAAAAAGGGGGTGGCAGGAGGTATTCCCCCCTTTTTTCCTGGTGCATCATTCTTATGAGGGTTGTGTCCTCATGGTTTTCCAGGCTAATTTAGCCCACAAAGCCATTGGACTACTATTTGGCCTGCCCCCTCAAAAGCTCAGAAATTTTCAGAGAGCAAGCCAGACAGGGGAAGTAGTGGGTTTATTCCACATCTTCTAAGAAGACACTGAATAAACCCACTAACAATTAAATTTGTGACAAACCAAGGTTTTCCTGGATTGTGGTGAATTAATGCATGTCTCTTTAGGATATCATCTGGATGGCCTCCTTTTAGTTGTGGGAATGAACTCCCATGTTAAAGGGGCTGTCTGGATGTGCCCAGAGTATATTGCTAAATATATGCTGTATGACATTCAATTCTCATGCTTTTTTCACTGAAGACAATTATTTCTCAATAATGTGCTTCCTTGGCTAAAGGAATATTCATTATAAGAGAGTAAGTTGCAGGATTTCTGCTAATTTATGGCACTAGCTCTTTTTTAAATATACCCTGACACCCAATATCTCTTTAATATCAAATTCATTGGAGGATTCCAACTGCTTTGCCTTTACAATGGATGTTCTATAATGTGAAGAAAGAGGATAGATGGCTGTGTTCTACATGCGAAATTAATTCCTTTTAGTGCTTACTTCATGTTTGTTACAGGATTCTTATTATATAGTGGATCGTTTTGTGCAGCACTGATTCATTTTAGAGTAGATTTCATAATTTCCTAAGCATATCTATTCAGTGAGTATCATACAGTTGATAGTGATGCTCAGTTACTTTGATGTAATTTGCTTTTACAAATGAACATATAAAACTTCCATTTTCTGAAAGAGGTGATTTGCTATAGCAATAACCTGTTTGTCATGAATAAAGTATATGTCATGTTTCTCCACTTTTGGAATACGGCTATACTTTATAAATGATTTTAATTGTTGTTAATCAACCTGAAGTGCACATAAAGAATACCTATAAATGTAAATGTGTGCAGGCATGTACAATGCAACATTGTATAAAGAATATGATAAATGTTTCCATTAAGAGTTTGAAGAAATTTGGCAAACCTCAAACCATATTCCACATACACCTGTTACCACCTGACTATTGTGAATTACAGTGCTTATGATTACAAGGAGACAAAATATGAAAACCACATCCAATGGCCCTTGACTGATTTTAGTTCTTCACAGAACTGTATTAACATAGTGTGTTACATTAAACTCTCTGAATGGACCAGGGGTGGAATCAAATGGTGTACAAAGCAAACATTTTCAATGCTTGAAACTGTGTCAGTTCTGGATGAAGGACTCCCATGAACTGGTGCCAGTTGGTTTGGCAGGTGTGAACTTCAGGCCCAAACACTGGAAATCAGTCAAATCCCATATCTGTGCCCCTCAAGCTGTTAGATACAGATAGGCCAAGGTTTGGTAGCTTGTCTGGTTTTGAATGACAAGATTTATTACTTCTCTCCCTGCTTATCAGAGACCATGTGTTGCATGCCTTACTTGGATTATTAATAAAAGCTATCATGAATAGGCACAACAACAGTTAGGAGAGCAACTGTCAAGTTTCGATGAACCAGTGTGACTCATAACAGCCCATTGGAAGGCAGTATGGGTTATTATGGGAAATTATGGCTCCTTCTGCCTACCTTTTGTGATATGTGAACAGATACATTTGATTAGTTGATTGGATGCTGGGAAATATAGTGTTAGATCTATTAACAGTTTTGACTTACTATTTTAATAAGCAAGGGACAACCTATACTGAAATTTTTTCCTGGTCTATAACAATGTAGTTCACCAATGAAGAGTTGCAAATGAGCTTCTCCCATAAAACACCCTGTATGTAGAAAACCAATGTATCAGGGTAAAATATTGAGGCTTTAACTTTTTTCCAATCCCCTCTCCCATTCCATGCAGGAAGGTTTTTTACTGATCACATTAAAACACACAACTACACCTCAGAAAACCTTTCACTACATGATTTCTAGCTGAAGGTGCCAAGCAGCTATAAGCAGTGTTTATAGCTGCTTGTAATTTAATTATCATAGATGCATGTTATACACCATTCTATGCCATTTCCTACAGGATTGAACTCACTGCTGCTGGTTTTAGCAAGTGTTGGTGGTACAGAGCACAGATTGGCCTGTATTTGCCACATGATAGACCCACTTTTTCTCTGTATTCATAACTTTCAGCAACAGCATAAAGCATAGATTTTTATTTTTGTGCTTTCAAAATTTATTTATTTATTTATTTTTTATTCATTCTTGTATACCGCTCCTTCCAGCAGGCTCGGGGCGGTTTACATAAAGTGGGAAACTTTCATAAAAACTGGAGAAGGACAATAATGCAGTGTGGGAATCACTGATATGTTTCTATGTTGATCTTTTGCAAATATGGAGGGAAATTGTGTTCACTCCTTGGTGCAGGGACTCCTTTTGAAAGAAGGCAGATTATTTTTATGCACAAATCAGGACAGTTGTGTTTTACAATTTTCACATTTTCAAACATTGCAGTTACCTTCTGCATTGTGAAAAGTATGGAAACAAAGTCTGTGTGTTAGGAAAAAGTGTGCACACAATCCACATTTTAGAGAAATTTATTTATTTATTTATTATTTCATGAGTCGCTCTCCACCGGAGTGCTCCGAGCGATTTACAACAGTAATAAAACATACATATATATCATCACATGATTACAAGTTAAAAGCTTTAACAAAGAGCCAGGTTTTAAGAGGTTGGGTGAATGACTGCAAATCGGGCATGGCTCTAACATATGCGGGCAAGGAGTTCCACAGGGTTGGAGCCAGGACTGAAAAGGCGCTACACCTTGTGGAATATAGACGTGCTTCCCTGGGGCCGGGAATGTGCAGAAGGTTTTCCTGGGCCAGTCTTGGTGGTCTTTGGTGGCAAATGTTTGAGAAACGATCCCTGAGATATTTAGGACCTTGACCGCGTATGGCTCTGAATGTTAAGACCAGTGTCTTATAGGAAGCCCAATGTTCAATTGGAAGCCAGTGGAAGTGTTGCAGCACCGGAGTTATGTGATGTCTCATAGGTGTCCGTGTGAGTAGTCTGGCGGCTGCATTCTAAACCACTTGAATCTTCCAAGTCACTGAAAGAGTGGTACCAGCATACAATGCATTACAGTAATCCAGCCTTGAGGTGACAGTGGCATGGATCACCATTGCAAGGGCCTCGGTTGGAAGATAAGATGCCAGCTGCCTTTCCTGGCAGAGGTGGGGAAATTCCTGCTTGCTGATTGCAGAGACCCGTGCCTCCATCAACAGCTGGGAATCCAGTAGGACACCAAGGCTCTTCATCGCTGCGGATGGAATTAAAGATTCACCATCAAAGGTGGGCAGTGGACAGGCCAGTTCCAGAGGCCTACCAGGCCATAAGATTTCAGTTTTGGCTGGGTTCACCTTAAGCCTACTTTTGCGTAGCCAACCTATCACGGCTTCCAGACACTGGGAGAAACTATCAGGGACTGCGGTTATCCCAGGTTCCAAGTGCAGGAGGAGCTAGGTGTTGTCAGCGTATTGGTAGCATTTCAAACCAAAGCTTCTTACCAGCTTGGCTAATGGTTGTACATAAATGTTAAACAACACTGGGGAAAGGATGGCACTCTGTGGTACTTTGCACTGAAGAGGGGACCTCTCAGATACTTGACCCATCCATTCTACCCACTGGCTATGGCCTCATAGGAATGACTCAAATCATTTGAGGGCCAACCCTTGGACTCCATTTGCAGCCAGGCATTGTATTAACAGATCATGGTCCACAGTGTCGAATGCTGCGGTGAGATCGAGGAGCACCAACAGCACCGATCCACCCCGGCCAAGCTGACGGCGGATGTCATCAGAAATAGCCCATGGCCGGAACGGAAACCGGACTGGAAAGGGTCTAATCTGTTCGTATCCTCCAGGAACTGTTGGAATTGGCCCACCACTGCTCGTTCAACCAGTTGGTATAGATGGAATCGAAGGATCTAAACTTGGCTTCTTCAGAAGGGGGCGAACTATTGCCTCCTTCAAACTGTCCGGAAAGACCCTGTTCCAAAGAGCTGTTAATTATAGACATCAGGGGGTCTTGCAACCCCTTCCGACAGTCTCTGACCAGCCAGGACGGGCACAGATCCAAAGAGCAGGTGGTTGGTCTTGCCGTAGACAGGGTCTTTTCAACAGCTTCTGGATCCAGTGGTTCAAATTGATCCAAGATGGATCATACCAAAACTCATACCAAAAACACTATAGTAGTGGAGGGGAAGCATAGATTTTAAAATGCATACAAAATTTACCCATTTTTGTTAACCTACATTTTGTGCAGGAAACAATTTTCTCCATTAAAAAATGTGGAAATGCTTTGCTGCATAAGTCATGAATTCCAGGATTCTCCTCATAAGGGTTACCTGTTTTTGAGAAACAATTTTTGATCATTTTCAAAGATAGTTTGAAGTTATCTTTCCACCACTAAGAATATCCTTATTGATGAAAATCTGATAAACTGTACAAAAGTTAGCAGATTCACGTGTAGTCAGTCCAATTTCCAGTAGTTAAAGGTCTTCAAGTTCTTGAACTTTTTCACAGTGTATTTTTTTCAAATTTTAATACTTGTAATAAACAATTGCCTGACTTTGTGGTATTCATCTGTACCTTCTATCATCAGAGAAGTATATGTCAAATTATTCTCATACCACCCATCCTGTATCTGAGTAGAAGGAAGAAGCAGTAGTGCATCAAAATGCAGAAAGAATGTTATGGGTTTACATGGGCAGACAGGAACATTGTATAGGATATTACAAGTAAAAGGTGGAAGAGTTTTGCAAGTGTACATCTCAAACTGGAAAAGTCAATTAAATTGGCAATTGTGTTGATATAAGTTTGCTGTCTCTTAGAATATACCGTAATAGTTTATTTTGTAGCTCATCCTATTTACCTGAAGCCTATGTTTAAATTACCAAGTTACAACTGACACAAAAAAGCTCAAATGGGACGTTTGATTAATATAAGGTGAATCAAACACTTAAAAAAATTCCCTTTGTTAGTTGGAATTATATTTAGCATGCACTTATAGTTTCTTGCAGCATTTTAAAAGACTGTTGAATTCAGAATCCATTTCCAGGCTGGAGTCTATTGTAAATGTTTTGTTGATCTAAGACTTGGGACCCCATCACACAGTGTTATACTTCATATCTGATACCGTTTGCATATTATTTATGTGCCCAATCATATGATGATGCATTATTCTTTTCATGGGTAACCCATAGGCAAAAGATCTGCCACTAGGACCTTTTGAAAGGCAGATTTCCAATTGTCCTTTATTCCTCTGTACATGTCAGATTTATGACATGCCTTTCGAGGTGTGTTTTGGAGATTGTCTTTCCCTACCACTCTATTCTCCTTGACTGAAATAGCCAGCAGTACACTTTTGGTAAGGCTGTAAGTAAAGCCACATTTTTTTCTTCTTTCCCTTAATTGTTTCCTTTTAAAAATGAAACTGCATGGCTGCATAGGAATAAAAAAGTTTAAACATTTCTTCTGTAGTATAAAGGAAAGGAGTTCCACAACATTTGTAAAAAAAAAAATCTGAAAAGGGATGTCAGTGATATAGCAGAGTTTGGATGGATTGGGAGGAATCATCTATCTGGTATGTGATAAGACAAAGTACAGTATTTCATTAGACACAAAAAGGAGAGAACAATGTGTGTGATGGGGTTTGTATGTATCCAGTCATCATAAAGGTTTCAAAAGCCATGGCTTATCTACTTAAAAGATGTTTCCTGATGCATGTCTGTGATACAGTCCTTGGTGAAGTTCACATGCAGGTTTGTCTAGATCAGACCTGTGCAATAGCCGGCCCTCCAAGTGTTTTGGACTTCAACTCCTAGAAATCCTAGCCAGTTTACCAGCTGTTAGGATTTCTGGGATTTGAAGTCTTGCATCTGTTAGCATCTAGACCAGACCTGGAGGGCTGGCAATTGCCCAGGTCTGGTCTAGATGCTAACAGATGCAAGAGAGAAGGCAGGTTGTGTGCTGAACATTAAAAGAAATAGGTTGTTGGGAAGCACACTCCAAAAATGGGGGGGGGGATGTATCAGAGAAGCATCTGGTTATATTGATAAAGCCAGATACAGTGTAAGCATGCATTTGCACTTTAGAATGAATGCAGTTGAACACCACTTAACTGCAATGACTCAGTGCTATTGAATGATGGGAGTTACAGTTTTACAAATTTCTTATCCTTCTGTGCCAAAGAGAGCTGATGCCTCACCCATGATTCCATAGCATTGAGCCATAACAGTTAAAGTGATGTGAAACGACAGTAATTCTATAGTGTAGATGCACCCTTAGACATCTTACACCATCTGCTGAGACCCCTCTAAAGGTTTCAGAGATGTCATCATCAGCCAGCTTCTTGCTGTGAGAATATATGAGATGCTTCTCTATATTCCTCCTACTCCAACAACAGTAGAATGGATGTGTGTGGAGACCATTGCAACAGAATGACATGTCTGGAATTGGGCTCTTTGGTCATTACATAGGGCGGAGAATTTCAAGCTCCATGTCATGTTTAACCAGGTCCTGGTTATCAAAGCATAATGTTGAAACAGAGTAATGGCCAGCTAAAATCAAGAGGCCCATAACAGAAAAGCTGAATTTTCGAAACCCATAAAGTTCTGCTGAGCACATAAATATAACCCTCAAATAGGGAGGGGTGAGCTAAAGCCAAAGTCCAAAAGTTCAATGCCAGGAATACTTTAAACAAACAGGAGTCAGAGTCCAAGAGACAAATGTCAAAGATTTGCAATCTGGGTTCCAGGCCACATGCCAAAGTTACAGTCCACAGCCAGGGAAGCCAGATCAGAGTCCATAAATTCTATACTAAGGGTTCAAAATATGGCTACCAAAAACAAATTCCAATGTTTCTTGAAAACAAAGTCCAGGTCATGGTCCAAAATTCAAATACCAGGATTGGATGAGAATCAAGATATAGTCAGAGTTATAAAGTCAGAAATACCAGGAGACAAGGACACAAAGTTGTCTGCTACACCAGATCTACTTTACAGAGGCTTCTTCATTTAGAGGTCTCACCTGAAGCCTGTCTTCATTCAGCCTCCCCCTAAATCACTGGAGTCTATGTCCCCTTTCACCTTCCAAAAGCTGATTAACCCTTCCCAAGCATGCTGGAAATACTGGGAAGAGTTCCCCTCTGCTGGACACCTCCCCCCCCCCCAAGCCTGTTTGGCCTGGCTTGAGTGCTATTGTCACCCTCCTGGACACTTGGGAAACCTCCCTTGATAAACCACATGTTCAGCTGAGGTACAACAGGTTTATTTAGAACTAGCTTGGGGACCCGGCCCTGCCCGGGTCATTTGAGAAGTGCAGCAGGATGTAGAGTGGGTCATGGGGGCTCTGTGTGCCAAGTTTAGTCTTGATCCATCATTATTGGGAGTTGCAGTGGTATCATGAAATTACTGAAGGTAGTGCAAGTCCCATCATCTCTGTGTGTCCCGTCCCCCCCAAAGTGTAGTAGGCTGTAGATTGGGTCATGGGGGCTCTGTGTGCTAAGTTTGGTCTGTATTGGTGAATGGATGAGGGATGCATTGTTTTTCGGAAGTGAGTGAAGGTACTTCAAGTCCCATCATCCGTGGTCCGTCTCACAGTAAACTGCACCAGGCTGTAGAGTGGGTCATGAGGGCTCTGTGTGCCAGATTTGGTGTTGATCAGTCATTGGATTAGGTTTGTAGCAGGATTGAGAAGTGAGGGAAGGTACTGCAAGTCCCATCATCCATGTTCTGTCCCCCTCCAAACTTCAGTAGGATGTAGAGTGGGTCACTGGGGCTCTGTGTGCCAAGTGTGGACTTTCTCGGTGTTTGTTGGGGGCCACAGTGGTCTGTGGGAACAGAGGGGTGTAAAAGTACTACAAATCCCATCATCCATTGTCAGTCCTCCCCCAAACCTCACCAGGACATGAAGGCAGTCATGGGGGTTATGTATGGCAAGTTTGGTCTCGATCAGTGATTGGATGAGGGTTGCAGCGGACTTTGGAAGTGAGTAGAGGCACTTCAAGTCCCATCATCCATGGCCCACCCTCCTCCGAACTGCATCAGGACGTAGAGTGGGTCATGGGGGCTGTGTGTGCTGAGTGTGGTCTGTATTGGTCCTTTTTGGTGGCCTCAGTGGTCTGTGGGAACCAAAGTCTTGGAAAGTACTACAAATCCCATAATATGTGGGTCATGTCATAGGGGGGTTATGTGTACCAAGTTTGGTGCAGGTCCATCACCGCGCTGGTCGCTGTGGCCTGTGAAAGTGGCTGCCACATATCCGCCCTGGCCTGTGAAAGTGGCTGCCACATATCCGCCCTGGCCTGTGAAAGTGGCTGCCACATATCCGCCCTGGCCTGTGAAAGTATACTGGTGTAAAACAGAAAGGAGTAAAAAAATGGAAAAGACCTGCATGGAATGGATTCTGGGATGCTGGCTTTTTTCCCCTCAGTGGGAAGAAATCCTGTTGTTTGAATGTAGAGGCCTGGATTCTGGGTTGCTGGCTTTTTTCCCCTCAGTGGGAAGAAATCCTGTTGTTTGAATGTAGAGGCCTGGATTCTGGGTTGCTGGCTTTTTTCCCCTCAGTGGGAAGAAATCCTGTTGTTTGAATGTAAACGCCTGGATTCTGGGTTGCTGGCTTTTTTCCCCTCAGTGGGAAGAAATCCTGTTGTTTGAATGTAGAGGCCTGGACTCTGGGTTGCTGGCTTTTTTCCCCTCAGTGGGAAGAAATCCTGTTGTTTGAATGTAGAGGCCTGGATTCTGGGTTGCTGGCTTTTTCCCCTCAGTGGGAAGAAATCCTGTTGTTTGAATGTAGAGGCCTGGATTCTGGGTTGCTGGCTTTTTTCCCCTCAGTGGGAAGAAATCCTGTTGTTTGAATGTAGAGGCCTGGACTCTGGGTTGCTGGCTTTTTTCCCCTCAGTGGGAAGAAATCCTGTTGTTTGAATGTAGAGGCCTGGATTCTGGGTTGCTGGCTTTTTTCCCCTCAGTGGGAAGAAATCCTGTTGTTTGAATTAGAGGCCTGGATTCTGGGATGCTGGCTTTTTTCCCCTCAGTGGGAAGAAATCCTGTTGTTTGAATGTAGAGGCCTGGATTCTGGGTTGCTGGCTAATCAGTGGCTAGCAATGCCCTCTGTCTGGTGCCTTAGAATTTTGGAGTGGTGAGGCTGTCCAATCAAAGGACTTTATGCAAATAGCTGCCACATATCCGCCCTTCCGCCCTCCGCATACACACACAGATACACACATACAAACATTCCGTTTTATTAAGGTATACAGATAACTGGAGATAGGAAAGAGGCTAGAAGTCAAGCTAAGATGCCTTTAAAGTGGCACCGGTAAATAGCAGCACTGTTCGATGGTAGCAGCAAGTTGAATATAGTCCTGTAACAACCAGGGATCAAGCAGGATACAAAGGCAAAGTCTTTCTGTAGCAATCAGGAACAAAGCAGCAAGGCAAACGGAGGCCCAAACAGGCTAGATCCAAGCAACCAGCGTGCTGGCGGTAGAGTCTTGAGCAGGGAGGCCGCAAGGCCCATTCAGGAATCCATGACTAGGGATTGCGATGGTTGGCTCGAGATGATTAGCCTTTCCAAGACCAAACGGTTATAGTATTCTAACCCTTTGATCTGTCCAATGTGGTTGCATTGAGTGTCATGGTTCCCATGATGGGCTGCAGCTGCTGTTTAGTTGATCTCAGCAGCAAAGGTATGTGAGCCAATTAGTGCCCACATCTGTGCAAAGGAGTTTACCCAACTTCTGGTCTCCACCGTCTCTGCTTATCACTGGGAGTAGCAGCCGCGGACTTGACTATTTGAACCGGCCAGCCTGGTACTGAATTCTATTGGGAAAGGCAGACAGACTTAGAGGATTTCTGAAAGCCAACATGGCTGCAGTGTGGTTCTGGGGCAACTAGGGAAACTGAGGCTTGGGGCCTGACAGCTATAACCAACAGCATATCCATTCAATGTACCATACTTCCTCTAATCCTAGAAAAGACAAATATCAAACAGTGATTCCCATGCTAGTGGGGCAGTGTCGCACCCCAACAACCTCAGACGCCTCAGACGGCATCTTTCCTAGGGGCTGCATTCTGCCCGTTTGACTCCAAGAAACTTTCCAGCACAGCTGGGTTAACTTCCAGCTCTTGCAGTGGGCCTCTTTGCTGCCTTCCTGTGCCTCCCAAGAAACATGCCATGCTAAAGGCATGTCAAGGTCAAGCAGAGCCCACCAGGCTGATAGCAGAAGTGGGTACTCAGAGCAGTAAGCGCTACTCCCCAGCCCAGGTGGTTCGCACTAATGAGGCTCCACATTCTTCAAGACTGAGGTTCTCAAAACAACCCGGGGCCCATCCATCATCCAACTTGATATTCGACGCACCGGGCCCTGCTGACAGAAATCCTATAAAAGCTGTGAGATCCTGCTTGGCAGCATCTCGTACCAACGACCGCTATTGCCATGATGCTATTGTGAACCGGGCCTTTCGGTCAGCTACTAAGATCCAGCCAGCCAGACTTCCTCGGCTGCCTCGTTCCAGCATCAAGCCTTGTTCCTGTTCATCACTGAGCCCTGCGGGGAAGCCGTGTTGCTTTTGCATGGACTTTGCCTGCAGTACTTAAGCCGCCCAACCTTCTTGCGCCGGTTGGGGGCTCAGAGACTATCGCATCCCGCATTTGTTCCTGAACTTCCTTCGCTTGAGATCTTGCCGTTGCGGATACTCAAGCCTTTCTGAATCCAGTATTTGCTGCTATCCAGAGGCTGCATATTAAAGGCTTCCTGGACTATATACTTACCTTGCTACCTTATAATCAATAAAGCTTGTTGTACCTCAGCTGCCTTGTCTGTTGTCCGGGGAGGTCAAGTGCCAAGGGGCCCAAGGGGGCAACAGGCAGTGAACCAATTCTGTGCTGAACATCAAAGTTGCTTTTAACATGCTGAATTTACCTGGAGATAGAATTCAGGCTAAAACCTGGACCAGAAGATACACTCTACTCATGATACAATTTTAACCTGTGAATTCAGTTTGGCTATTTGTTTCTCTTTTGGAAAATGGCCCCTGCTTATTTTTATTCACAGAGCATTCCTTCCAGCTAACTCAGTGTCTACAGCTACATGTATTCAACATCATCCTCTAATTGCTGAATCTTTGTGAGATCTAAATTGGTACCATTTTAATCAGCCATTTGTAACTTTCCTTCTCGGTACTGTATGTAAAACTTCTGTTTTCCAATTATTTGAGCATACATTTCTCAAAGCCTGGGTTTTATAGATTCGGCAATGGCGGCAGTAGTGGTAGCTATGAGATAGGATAAAATATGGGGATCGTTTGTGAAGCTAAACCTCTTTGGGAATTTGATAATATACTAATTAGGGGAGTGATACTGAATGTACGAAGTGCCTATTATAGCCTGTTTGCCTTGATCTTCTGTCACATTAAGTTGCTTCAAGTCCTTGAATTTCAGTTGGAAAAGCAAATGACACAAGTGAGATTTTAAAAACAAAATAACTCAATCAACAAAAGACCCATGAGGCCCATGTGAAAGGAGAGGACTATTATTTGTGTGTGTGGCTACAATTCTGTACTGAGCAACCAACCACCTTCACCCCTTGATGCTAATTGCATTATGATCACAGCTAGCCCATGAAATAAATTTTGTAAAATAGTAACATATGTGGGGAATTATGGAAGGTTTTGGCACAATGTGGAGGAATATTCCTCCTCATAAGAACATAAGAACATAAGAAGAGCCATGCTGAATCGGACCTCAGCCCATCTAGTCCAGCATTCTGTATCACACAGTGGCCCACCAGTTGTACATGGGGATCTAGAGCAGAAGGGAGGGCAAAACCCTGACCTGCTCCCGACCCCCCACAACCAGTACCCAGGGAAATCCTGCCTACCTCAACCAACTCCGAGGTGGCACTTGAATGTCCTTTTCAGTAACTACCGATACACTTGGTATCCATGAATCTGTCTAATCCTGCCTTGAAGCTGTCCAGGCTGACAGCTGTCACAACCTCTTCTGGAAGTGAGTTCCATAACCCAATGACCCTCTGGGTGAAGAAATATTTCCCTTTATTAGTCCTAATTTTCCTACCTTGGAGCTTCAGGGAGTGCCCTCTAGTCCTAGTGTTTTGTGACAAAGAAAATAATTTTTCTTTATTCACCTTTTCTATCCCATGCATGATTTTATACACTTTGATCAAGTCACCTCTTAAACGCCGTCTTTCAAGGCTGAAAAGACCAAGGCGTTGCAACCTGGTTTCATAAGGGAGCCGCTCCATCCCTTGGATCATTCTTGTTGCCCTTTTCTGTACCTTTTCCAGTTCCGTTATATCCTTCTTAAGGTGCGGAGACCAGAATTGTACACAGTACTCCAAATGTGGCCTTACCATCGATTTGTAGAGAGGTAATACAACATTTGCTGACCTATTTTCGATTCCCTTTCTGATCATGCCTAGCATAGAATTTGCTTTTTTCACTGCTGCTGCACACTGGGTTGACATCTTCATTGAGCTGTCCACCAAGACCCCAAGATCCCTTTCCTGGTTTGTCTCGGAAAGCTTTGACCCCATCAATTTGTAGGTGTAGTTGGGGTTCTTTGCCCCGATGTGCATGACTTTACACCTATTCCTCCCCTATTCATTTGTGATGATATCTTAATTTTTGCCTCTTTTTTTGGTCTAGTTTTTGGGTCTTTCCTTTCTGTTGCTCTCAGAATTAACAGCTCTGGTGGACTGCAGGAACTGCAGTCTTTGGGACAATCTCGCTATGGTTATCTGCTTTGAGTAGCAAAATTTGCTTATTCCATATTCAAACTAGGCCCCTTCTGGACATTTGCTCTGCAACTATGGATTCATCAGATGTTTTTCTTACCTTTGGCTGTTTCTGATATACAGTCTTTCTAGTTTCCTTTATTTTCCTCTAAAACTCCACAGCTGCAGCAATCCTTTCCTATGCCTCCTTGTTTCCCATTTGTTACCTCCAAAGTGACTACTCCTCTACCACTAATTGCCATCTCAGAATCCAGAAAATAGCATTTTCCCCAGTAGCCCATGTGATCAGTGGAATGCTACTATCGCCAAGAAACACAAACAAAATCGCCAGGAGATAAAACTAGAAAGAACATTCTGCCTGTGTGCTACATCAAAAGACAACAGGAATATATATCTCTTTCTTTCCCAAGTCATAGACCTGACTGAAGTACAACCTCTTATTTATCTTTACCAATTGATACTCCCACCTTTCTAGCAGTGAAAGGTGTGCATGCTTAGATTTCATCTGAGGAACCCAGCCTTCCTCTCTGCATATTGTATTTCTACAATATCTAAGCTACATTAAGTACTATTTCTACATTTGAATCTATTCATATAGTTCAATATATGCACATTTCTATCTACTTTGTGCTTGGGGGGGGGGGGGTTTGCATAAATACCTGGCAACCCTATATGACTCCCATATACTTTAGCCAACATAGGCAATGTAGTCCAAAATACCTGATGAGTCTAAAATGCTTCCAGATAGGACCACCCTATAGAAGTATTGTCAATTTCAGCTGGTATCTCTCATGGCAAAGAATAATGAAAGCTGTGGTCTAAATTATCTGGTAGAATCTGGAATACTCTCATATGCATTTTTTATATTATGTAATCTATACCCCATTTTTTAAAACAAATTTTTTCAGGACATAGCTGTTTTTTTTTAAAAAAAACAAAAAACAAACAAACAAGGGGCCAATTTATCTAGATTGCAAATTGCAATGTAAAACCTGTATATGGCAGTTCTAAAGTCAGGCTTGACTGGGGCAAATTGTATATTTCTTATTGTTAGCCCGATGTTTTAACTAAGTAGTAACACTTCCTATTTTCTTTTTTCTTGATGTTTCTACAGGGGGTATTTTCGAATGTGTGGAATCTGGCCCAACAGGAGCAATGGGAGCAGAGGAACTGGCCTTCCGGTTTGCTGTGAACACAATTAACAGAAACAGAACTCTGTTACCAAATACCACATTAACCTATGATACCCAGAAGATAAATCTCTATGACAGTTTTGAAGCATCCAAAAAAGGTAAGTTTACAAAAGTTTTGTTGGTTAACTGCCAGGTGCTTCATTGCTCCAGGCATTAGTTTCTTCCCAGTTAAGCCCCCACCAACCTTTCACCTCCTGCTTTAAAAAATGTAATAACTTTTTCAAGGTTAAAGGTTAGAAACACAATACACAGTTGAATTATAAAAACAAAACATAAAACATGCCATTACATTTTCAGGAAAAGTGTATATCATCCGTTGAAGCATTTGGGGAAAGGGGGCAATAAATGTCAATATTAACAAAATGCCATTCTCACAATTTGACCACGAGAAGCAGGGTCACAATGAAAATCTTCTGTGTTATGATTTCCAAAACAAGTAAAAAATGAACCATGCTTTCACAAATGAATATTTTAACTTTAATATTTAATGTTATTTTTTTATTTCATTGAAACTATGATTTAAATATGTTTTGGGTGTTCTAACTGTCCTTCAGTAGATTTTTAATACTAGTTATATTTAAATACATTTTAAATTTTTTAAATGTATGTTTAAGTGGCATCTTTAAAAAATATTGGATCTGCTTTGAACCTCACTTGGTGAGAAAGGCAGGCTACAATTTCTATAAATAAATAAATAAAAATAACCAAATAAACACTATATATTCTCATGTACAGGTAAACATGACGTTTAGTTGAGGGCAGGTTGTAGGGCCAGAATTATTGATTTCTATATGGCCTGTGGATAATTTGAAAGTCATTCCATGGAGAGATGAAAGCATCAGTTGCCCTTGGCCACTGCTACCCCTGTTTCTTCACCCAGGCCATCAGAAAAGATAGAAATGGCACCATGACAGAGAGAATAGAGGGTATTAGTACTTATTTTCCAGGGGTGAACTAAGCTCCTGCCTTTTTGCATTCTACTCTGAGAAGGAGGTGGTTTCTTTTTAAAATAAGAGCTACGGTACAGTTCTCACATTAACTGGAGAATATGCTGAGCCAGGATTTTGGAGTTGATTTTTTGACTAATATTTCTAAACATATACATTAGTATATAGGACAATCTTATTCTGAGTTATTTTGACTCCACCTTTGCTGTATCTGCTGTGTCAGCATCTCTGAAGTTTCTGAGCCCTGGCTACTTTGGCACCATTGATTCAGAGAAAACAAAGTGGACATTTTTTTTTAGTTTTCAGCTGTTTTGTGTCTGATGCCAGGCAGCAGAAACGTGATGAGATCTGCATTGGATATTAGGATCTTGAAATATTCTTTGAAATCCCATATTTTGTTTCAGGATGACTCTTCGGTAATTAAAAAAAATCACCATTTTATTTCTTTAAAAATTTCATCTTTGGACAGGGAAAAGATTGAGGATGCATCTGCACAGTAGAATTAATGCAGTTTAACTGCCGTGGCCCAATGCTATGAAATAATGGGAATTTTCATTGGTGAAACACATGTACTCTTTGACAAGAAGGCTTGTAAGAATATAATTCCCATGATTCCATATAATGCTATATGCTAATAGTGTCAAACTGTATTAATTTTACAGTGTAGATGCGCCCTAAGTTACAATACTCCATATTCACATCAACAATCCATGGACAAATTATGTTCCACATTTATGCTAACAAGACTTCGAAATTACCTGATTGAATGTGAGTCAGTCTCATTTGTACTGATTTCTAGTAATTGGTGCCGTTAGATAAAAATCTATACAAAGCTTGGAATGTTCCATCTCTCAGTAATCCAATTAAATCCATGGGATTGCCATAATGTCACCAGACAACTCAAGATTTTTCTGTTAGTGACTAGGCAAGTGTCACATCTGTATATTGTTATTATAGATTTCATGGATTTTAGAAGGTTTTGTGTCATCAATAAGTTTAACTTTGTTGAGTGCTGGGTACCACAAAAAAGAAATATACCTGACCAAGAGCAGAGTTTTCCTGCCCTGGGAGCAACCTGGATTTAAATTGGGTTTCTTTTGGGGGCTCCAATTTTCTCACACAAAAGGAAGTTGGGAAGATTTGTGTACATGAGCTGGTGCTGCCATTCCACTTTCCCCTCAATGGAATAAAAATATCACACACTATGATATGGGTTGAAATGTGGACAGCTTTATTAATTGCCATCTAATTAAGTGTTTTTAGTGCTATTCAGAAACTAAAGGTGGGAACATCCTAATGTGGGAGCAGCTAGGGCAATGTTATCTCTTTTAGAACTCCTCCCCAGCTTCCCCTGGAGAAAAGCACTGTAGGCTTCAAGAGAAAACCTACATAAATCTGGTTTGCTGTCTATGTGGGATGCTGACTAGAAGGTGACAATTCTCACATTGCATGGCCTCTGGAGAGGATGAAAACCCAGAGACCAACCCCAAAGACAGAAATTATTCTCATCCCTTGATTGCATGATACTCAGAGGCAGTTCCATACTTCCCCAAATAGGTGCCATAGGTACCTTACACCACCTTTCTCTCCCCAAAACCTCTCAGTGAAGGCCTATTTAAGATACTACTGTACATCAATTATTAAATATGGGGTAGACAGAAAAAATTTAAAAACACATAAAAGCCTGGGAAATGGGGAAATGCGTCTTTCTGACCTGAAGCAAGCAGTAAACTTAAAATATGAAGAGGTCGGAGAATGAGTTGACAAAGTCCAAAGAGAGAGTGATGAGGCAGAATGGTCCTTAAATAAGGTGAGCCCTGCACTCTCTTTACTGCATCCTTGTGCAAGATGCCAGGAAACTAATTATACTAGCCTCTTCCATTGGAGGCCAGCAAAATGACCCTCCTGACCCCTACAGTACTATGCTAAGGGTGGGGAAAATCCACTTATTCTATTAGTTGAGGGGATGGGGTGCCCTGATATAATAGTTTTGTGGGTTTCTAAAGTATAGCTTCTCTCCTTAATCATAAATTCATTTTTAAAATCCCCCAAAGAATAATTTGTTATTGAAGACCAGATGATCATTATTTAATGAAGCAGCTCTCAGTGGATACTTTTTCTAGGTTATGGATATTGTGTATTTAGAGAAGAATTTCAGGAGAAAAGTTATCTCCACACAACTTTGTATTCATTTTAGGGAAAAGATCAAAAGAGAGCATACCAGTAAGGTACTTTGTTGTTGAACTATCAGTGGCTTGAAATATATCCATAGTCTTGAGGGATTGCTCTAGACATCTCTCACCCACGTTAATGGGATCTCTACCTAGCCCTTTTTAATTCTTAAACAAGGGAGACTACAGTTTAGTTTCTGCTTCATCTTTTCTGCTGTGGCACATTCAGACTTATTTTCCCTTGTGATATCTAGTGTGTGTTGACGCAGGACATTTCTTACTTCTGCACCATAGTATTAAAATACAGGACAATAAATGCACATTGTGAGGAGGTATGTTGACTCAGGGCACCAGTTTCTTGTCAAAAGCCATGATTTTGTATGGCATGGAAATTATGCTCCAGGCAAATAAGCTGGTGCAAATTTAGAACCAGGCAGTGATACATTCTTTATCAATGCAACTGCAACTAGTAACAAAGAGCAAACAACAGCATATGAATCTGATGGCCCAAGGCTGTTCTGTTTGCTTAGCTAATAACTAGCAGAAGTGTTAGCAACATAATGTCAAGGCAAAGTGGGGATATTTTCAGGCTGGTTATTTCTTGCAACCTATGAAATTGATAGTGGAGCACCTCAGTAGTAATCATGTTCAAGGTCAATTGTTTCCAAAATGCCAAAGTCAATGGATTTTGTCAGCATGGCACCGTAAAAGCTTCTAATTCCATATATCCTGTCATGATTTTGATCGAATCTCTGCCTTCTGCCAAGCTATCCAGGTAAAGACTTGAATTGAGACAGGCCACTCTAAAGGGCTTAGACAATGGTTGGGAATTATGAAGCCCTCTAGTCCTCTTGATGGACTGCAGAAACCTTGAATTGTAGGCAACTTAGCGAGCAAAACAAATGGGAGACACAATCCAAAAACCCCTGGATTGCCATGCAATTCTCATATCTGGTCTAGGCCAATGATCATGTCAAATGGTGTCCTTCCATTGGCACTGAGATCTTTGATGCAGCAGGAGCTCTAATGAATAGAATAGAGAGGGGAATAAATGTTTATTGTTTCCTCCATGCCTTTGAAAGTTCCTTCTGGAGATGAATTTGGAGTCTGTGGCAACTTGAGAGCAGGAGTAAGCTCCCTGCCACAGGCTGAATACCATGCAACAAACACAAAAACCTGCATTTTTCTCTGTAGTTCCTCTCAAAATGACAAGAGGTAAACTTATCCCTGTCTCCATTTTGAGAAGGACTTCAGGTGCAAATGCAGGTATTTGGGTGTGGAAGAGTGTTCTAGGGTGTTTTTGCATGTTCTGATGCATTGGGGGGGGGGATTCATGTAATTCTGAGGCAAAAACTAACTAATGTTTAAATGGGGTGTTGGGTGCAGGTGAGGGCCTCAGGGGCCACAAAAATGAGACACAGAGATCACATGCAGTCCAGGTTATGCTGTCCCTCCTCTGTTTTTCTCTTATGCTATTTTACTTGTGGAGTCTTCCTATCGGTGTAAGGATGCTACTGGAGTCATCTACTACAGTTTGACCTTCAGCATGTACAGTCAACTCTCCACATTTGTGGGTTTATGTTTTTCAACTATACCTGTAGATTTTAATTTGTTCTCCCTAGGAATCATAGAATCGTAGAGTTGGAAGAGACCTTGTGAGCCAGCCGGTCCAACCCCCTGCCAAGAAGCAGGAAAATCGCATTCAAAGAATTGCCAACAGATGGTCACCCGGCCTCTGTTTAAAAGCAGCCAAAGAAGGAGCCTCCACCACACTCCGGGGCAGAGAGTTCCTCTGCTTTCTCCAGACTCTTGATCATTTTAGTCCTCTGACACATTTCAGCTTGTCAACATCTCCCTTAAATTGTGGTTCCTATAAGTGGCCACCATATTCCAGATGTGGTCTGAACCAAGCAGAATAGGGGAGTAACAAGACTTCACTGGATCTAGGCACTATGCTCTTATTTGTGGAGGCCAAAATCCCATTGAGTTTTTAAGCTGCCCCATCACATTGTTGGCTCATGTTTAACTTGTTGTCCCTGAGGACTTCAAGATCTTTTTCATACATACTGCTGTCAAGCTAGGTGTCCCCTATTCAGAATCTTTGCATTTCTTTTCTTTTCTCTCTTTCTCTTTTTTTTTGCGTAAGTGGAGTATCTTGCATTTGTCTCTGTTGAACTTCCTTTTGTTAATTTTGGTCCATCTCTTCAATCTATTAAGATAATTTTGAATTCTTCTCTTGTCTTCTGGAATAACAACTATCCTTCACAATTTGGTGTCATCTGCAAACTTGATGATCATGCCTTCTAACCCTTCATCTAAGTCACTAATCTCAAGGTCCTCCAGGATGATGCTATTATTGCTGGACCCTGAGTATAGAAACATGCTGGAAGACTTACGGATTCCTAGAGAGAATAGCTCTCTAAGAATCACTGGGTTCTCTTCATTATATGGAAAACTTATGGCTGACATTGTCCATAGTTGCAACGGGAAACCTAGAGTTTCCCAGGGATGTGATCTCTTAGGTTAAAAAGGGTATTTTTTATTAAAGGGTTTTTCATTTTCCTTGGTTTTTTTCACCCTTAATCCCCATGAAATTGGAGGGCCAACTTTATCTCTAATAAATGAATTATCATTAATTACTTTATGCTTGAAAAATATAATGCTTGTAGTAAAAATAAGCCTATCTAACTGCAAATCTACCATGGTGGTTGTTTTGATGGGGGAGCTTTATGTTATTGTTCTTTGCAGAGGGCTAATTGTTCTTTCTCCTCTTTCAGCTTGTGATCAGCTGTCTCTTGGAGTAGCAGCCATCTTTGGGCCTTCACATAGCTCTTCAGCTAATGCAGTGCAATCTATCTGCAATGCGTTGGGAGTTCCCCATATACAGACTCGCTGGAAGCACCAGGTTTCAGACAACAAAGACTCCTTTTATGTCAGCCTTTACCCAGATTTCTCTTCACTTAGCCGTGCCATTCTTGACCTTGTGCAGTTCTTCAAGTGGAAAACTGTCACAGTTGTTTACGATGACAGCACAGGTAAGCATGCAGTAGGACTTTATGCAGTAGTGTTGGTGGGTGCCTGTAATACATATAATCCTTTAAACTGAAAACAATTGGGTTTTTAACACATGCAGGCAGCTAGTCAGAGGACACTGTAGTGAAATCATGTTGCAAATCATTAAAATATATTCATACTCCCTGCATCTCTCTCATTATGCAGAATGTGTTTGTGTATATTCTGTATGTTTAAAATAGGAGAGGGGGAATTCTGATGAAAGCATTAAAAGATAACATTTTATCCAAGCATCTAAGCATCCTGATTTGAGGAAAACATCTGAAAATTTCATGAGAACAATCTCCTTTTGCTTTTTCAGACAGAAAACACATCAGGGAGAGTTTTCTGTTCTGGGACCTGGTGGGTCTATTTACAGAACCCTTTCTGTATCATACGTTTTACATTTTGCAAAAAAAATGTAATTTTAAACCTACAGTATGTTTTCATTAATGTTGTCAGCCAGTCAGTTGTGCTTGAAGCACTCGTCCATGATATGGGGCAGGGAATTGGGAGTGCGGATATATTCAGGTATGTTCATTTTGGCATGCATGGACGATTCAATGCATGGAGGGTGCTACAGTGTTATCATAGAAGCTTCCTATTCACTTCATTAGGTGTCAGCAAAAGTTCTGTGTGCCGAATGCAAATAAAAATGCAGAGCTGTCCCTGATAATCAAGTCAATACTGGAGTTGGCTGGAAAGAGAAATGGAAAAATGCATATAGAAATTTGCATCTTATAACTCTTAAAGGAGACACAGAGATGCATATCTGATTATATGAATATTTTTCTTGAATCATACCCCTTATCAAAATGAATTTTGATGTGTTTATTTCACCATGCCTATATAACGCCACATAAAAACAAATGGGGAAGAGCTCTAATTTAGTGGCAGATTACATACATAGTATGAAAAAATGTCAGGTCCAATCCATGGTATTTTCAGATATGGCTGGGAAAATGTATATATGAGCACTGAAGAGTTGCTGCTAATGGTCTGGCTCAAAATAATACAGCTTGCTCTGTGTTATATCCAGTGATTCCTATTTGGGACAGTTTTCTTATTTTAAGGAATTACATGCAATGAGAAAAATGACATTTCCCCAACTTTTAAAGACTAAATTGAACTGTATGATATGTTCTGGAATATATTGAAAGTTTAATCTCTAGTGCAATTTTACAATTACTCAACAATATTAAATATGACCAGATAGAAAACATTATATAATAGCAGTACAGTATATCAGAACCGAAGGGTCTGTCAAAGAATGTCAAAGGGCAGGATGGGCTCTCTAGCCTTTTGGCAACCATCCTAGGAAAAGGAAAACCCGGGCAGATGGTGCTCGTTTAACCCTGTAGGGTCAGCCATCTAAGAGAAGTAAACTCGAACCAAACCTACAACCTGAGGACCCCGCTGCCACCGTCCTAAGCTTGCTAGGTCCTGGCAGATGAACCTTTAGTTTAAAGGGTGAGGCCAGTTCTGTGCCCGTTGCGCTCCACCAGAAAGGTCCATTGCACAGGCTCGAAGGACACACCCAACCTCCGAATCATCATCGCGCTTGTGGAAAGCGTGGGGTGAGTCCTTCCTGAATCTTCATTCGTGAAGAAAAGCAAAAGAAAAGAAAGATATCAGAAATAATCATATGGTTTACTGAGCAGTACAGCTGTGCCCTAATCAAGTAGCCAATTCCCTTTAGTCAGTTTTCACCCCTGTGCTTAGTTTGTTCTGCTGGAACTCTATCCTTGGAGAGATACTGCCCCTGGAGCATGGACTATTAACCTCATTACAAAAAGTGGATTTTGCCGACATATGCCAGCTCCACCCCACATCAGCCAGGGAGCGTATAGGCTCCCATCAAATGACACAGGCATGGATCCAGGGATTGATGTAGGGTAGAGCCGGCATATGCCCCCATTGCAGCAACATGGGAGGCTTCCTGTGTTATCATTAGAAGCAATGGGGAGAAGTCATGAGGGCCATGTTTTCCCCCATAGGATTACCCATCTCTGAGCTGGGCAATGAAGGGTGTGGGTGCCAGGTTCTCTGTTGCCCCTGACATTGCCAGGCAATTGTGGTGGCCATGTAACAAGGTCATATATCTAGTTGAAAGACAATCTATATGGGGAAGTCATTCTCTAAAGAATTATATAAAACCTGCAAAATCAGTGGTTACCAACCTTGGTCCTCCAGGTGTTCTGGACTTCAACTCCCACAATTCCTAACAGCTGATAAGCTGCCTGGGATTTCTGGGAGTTGATGTCCAAATCAACTAGAGAATCAAAGGTTGGGAACCACTGTGCTACATAGTGAAATCCTGCTAGATAGTGAAACACTACTTTGTGTAGTGTTTCATATTCAGAATAGGAAAGGAAATCACTGTGTTCTTCATCCACCCCAGTAGGAACTAATGATTCACTTACTCTTCTTCCCCTTGCCATGTTTTCTAGCTCTCTTTGCTGACTGCCAACCATTTCAGGGTAGAAATATATTAAATGTATATGGTTTTCTGTGTTGAAAACATATTTCCTGTGCATACAGTTCTCTATATAGCAAAAACATTTCCTGCATAAAATTCATTTGGTACTGTTCCATTATCTGGGCGGGGTCCAAAAGGGGAACTAGTAGACAGAGAAGGATAGTCCATTTTACAGAGGGGGAAATGAAGGGAGAGTTGCCCCTATTTTTCTGTTATTCCCCCTACCCATATCACCACCGTGGAAACAATCCTCATTTATGACATGGGGAAGGAGGGGGGACAGTAAGCAGAAATTGGGGAAATGTTTTTTTCTCCTTCAACCCCCTCTAAAATGGACTATCGATTTCTGTCTAGTGCTGTATTTTTTAAAAGCTAGTATATGGAAAATGTTTTAATGTTTTTATTGGAAAGTGCTTGTTGTACTTTTAGAAGTTGTATATTTTATGTCATGGCCTATGGCTAGTACAATAAACAATTCATTCATAATGGCCTCTGCCTGGATAATGGACAGAAAAAATCACATCCATATTTTTGCACAGATGAAGACAGCAAGAGCGTTTGAAAAGTGTGAATAACTTGGCAGCTGTTATTGATGGAATTTGGAAAGCACCAAGAAATCTCATTGCACCAGGAAACCAAATTTAAAATATTAATTTTCTTTCACTCATAAATTCAGAATTAGTCTGTATTTTTATCTCAATCTCTGTACCCCATGATGGTAAACTGCCACTATATGGAAAAACTGCTTTACAATGCATCCTGATTCCCAGATTATATCTGTTTAAAGAATAGTTTTGGTATTAGATCTCTGCTCATTGCTTCCCTAAAACAACTATGAAATTCTGCCACTGTTTCATCTATTTGCAGTATGAGGTCCTATTTATGGTGTCTGTAGGAAACTTCAGCCATTAGACCGAGCAATCTGTTCATTTTCCAGTTTGTGACATCCTCAAATCTAGATAGAATGTATTGGTCTAGATGAAGAGCTATTAAGGGAGAGAACCTGAACATCGATCCACCTCATAATAGGGTTCAAGCTTTTTGTTCTGTAAGGTCTTATGGGACATAGATGTTCAGTTCGTTGCTTACAACTACAGAAGTCACAGCACTGATCAGAAGGATATTGGGGAACTACTGCTTTTTTAAGAACATAATATGAAAGTTCTGATGAACCTTCCTTTTATCAAGACCTGCTCTTCACATCTTGGAAAAGAAAGGAAAATGATGAAGAGAGATTATTTTGGGAAATAACTATTTCAAAATCGGCTAGCACACTTTGTGCACCATATAATATATTAAAATTGTGTTATAAATGTTTTATAGAAAATAATTTGTAATAAACAAAAATATGATTATAGCTAAGGATGGCACAGACCTGGGCAGTTATAAAGTGCTGTAGATTTTAAGAGGTGCAATATAATTAATTAGTAATAATGATAGAAACTCTGACTTACGGCCAATGTATTTCAAACACAAAGTACTAACATGTTATGGAAATGATAAACTATAGTTATAACAAAGAGATTTATGTCTTGTACTTCATAACTAACTCATTCATTTTAATGAGTATGTTGAAAATGCATTGTTTATCACCTCTCCTGAAAACAAGACCTTAATATCAAGCAGGAACTATATGATGTTCTATATAATCTATGAAGAGATATCTTGAAAATTTGGGCACTGTAGACATGGAAAGCCCAGGGTGCTTTGCTTCTCAAAACATGGAAAACTATACCAGTTGCCACTACATTATATAACCAAACTGAAGGAAGCTTGGGGTCCTAGAGGTAATTTCTTGCCTAGATGAACTGTGAGTTTATTTATTTTTGATCCTGAGAACAAATCCCTAGCATTGCAGGAAAAATAACAACTCTAACATTGGTTTCCTGGATTGAGGTCTGATCAAAGTTGCCACACCTGAACAGATTTGGAGATTATCACAAAGAGAGAAAACAAATAGCACAATAGCAAATATACTGCTGATTTGCAGACACATTAAGTATTTATATCCAGAGAAGCCTATCCCTAGTACTGCTGGATCCTTAGACTATGTGGGATCTCTCACCAATCCACCCCCAAGCATATGTGCATATTCCTCAGAGTATACCTCATTTGGATGGCTTTTTACTAAACACGAATTAGCAAGGAAATCTGCAATGCACAATCACAAGCCCTATTTTCATGCTTATATGGATAAAAAAAAAATAAAAAGTTACTATCTCACTTCTTTCATAGTTAGGCTGACAGATTCATCTTCTCATGTGTAGGAATGCTCAGAATAATTCAATACTGGAAAATTGGCTCTGGGAACTATAGAAAATTGGCTCTGGGTGTGCCATACCAATGGACAACTTGATAATGACCTTGTCCTGCAAAACTCACATTATGGTTTGCAGTGCTGTTCATACTCCACAATCCCATATAAAACCTTTAAAACTCCCCACAAAGCATTTGTTATAGATAAGGTAATGTGGGATGCAAAATATAGCAGGAATTGTAGCATCTAGGGTTGGTTGATAAAAAAAAATCGTGGTTTTAAAATTAAATGGGGAGGGTGATTCTTTTTGATTAGTAATAGAAATACTTACAAAAAAAATTCCAAAAATTTCTTAATTGATATGTTATTAATAACGAAATTTGTTATTAGTTCTTATTCCAGCACATGCTTATTCCAGATGGTTTTGGCCTACAACTCCCAGAAATCCTAACAGCTGGTAAACTGGCTGGGATTTCTGGGAGTTGTAGGCCAAAACTGGAATAAACCACACTGAATTCTAGATGGGACTACAAATAGGAAGGAGGAGGAGGCTGGTGCAATCACAAGGTATCGGCAAGGTGTGAGGGGAAAGCAAGCAAGTCTACAGGGGTGGTTTCCGCCAGAGTAGTAGTCTATCCACACAAAAGCAGCTTCACAATAATTAACACAATAGCAACTTCATAATAATAAACTCAGAGCAACTTTACGAAGCAACTTCATACAGAGGTCTTCATAGTACCGTGTTTCCCCGAAGGGGGAAAGGAGCCAGGGGCGTGGTGAGGATCGCCGCGTCACAGTGACGCGTCGCCGCTTCGTCCCGCCCCTGGCTCCTTTCCCCCTCCCTTGCTTGGAGGCCTGGCGAAAAGGTGTGCCGCGGAGGTGTGCCGCAGGTGTGCCGCGGCACACCTCCGGTTGCGGCGGCGGGCGGGCGGCGGCGTGGGCGTGGCGGGCATGCGTCTTGGGTTATATAAGACGTACCCGAAAGTGTCGTAGGGGGACTTTTTGGGGGGAAAAGAAAGTAAGACGCTGTCTTACTTTCGGGGAAACACGGTAGCAACTTCACAATGATGGATGGATATATCTGAGTCTTGTCGTGCCATGTGGCAGTACTCACTGTACTGGTGAGTGTGGATAGAAATCATGTGGAGAAGTGTCCTTTAATAAGTCACTTGTGAATCCTGGTGGAGAGAGAGGCAGCCAAGTGTGGCGCTGCCGCGCTGGGCGCTTCCATAGACACTCCGGGAAGTGAGGTAGAAAGGCCAGGAAGGAAAGGGCGGAGCTTACAAAGCCTTTTTGGACTTCAACTCCCAGAAACCACCACCAAGCAAGAGTCCAAAAATGGTAACTTTTCTCAGTTTTGCAAGGAAAGCGGAAAGGAGGAGAAGATCAATATTTGTATAGAGAAGACAACCCCCCCACTCCTGAGTACTAGCTCTGGCAGAAGCAGAAAGGTCTCCCTGAAGAGTGCAAAAGGACTTCAATTCCCAGAAGCCTTGGCACTTAGACCCAAAAGAAAGGGATTGTGGGAATTGAAGACCTCCAGCCCTGCAGTCAGGATTAGTTTTATTCCCATCCCAAGTGTGTGCATACTTATTTAAAAGAATAGGATCCAGATATCCTACAATGGCTCTCTGTGATCTTCCAAGTGTGCTTTCTTTGTCTGGACTTCATTTCCCAGAACCCCTCAGCACTGACCAAACTGGCTGACGCTTCTGGGAGTTGAAGTCTTTTGGTTAAAACAGCCAAAGCAATGGAGAACCAAAGATTGAGGGCTGCTTTCCAGGGACTCACTCTCAAGTAAGTGAGGCTTTGTTTGGCTGCTGTCCTCTGTGCACTTCTTTCAAGCTTGCTGGCATACAAGTGGCAAGACAGGAAAACTTTTGCGACACTTGCTATTTTGGCGTTTTTTTAAAAAATAATAATAACAGGATTCATACAGCTTCACAGGGACAGGAGGACAGGATGGTGAGGTGAAGGTGCTAGCTAGGCTGTAGCAATAAGATGAATGAAGGCGGGAACCGAGGGGGAGCCAGGAGAAGACAGGGAGAAGGTGTGTGATTACAATAATTAAGAATTAATTACAATAATTAAGAAAAATGCCGGCCCCCAGGTTCGGTAAACAAAGTCCACTTCCGGGTTGGCGCTCGAGGTGCGGTAAACATCAAAATTAACTTTTTTAACAAATCAAATCCGATTTCAAATAATTTTTAAACTGCAGAGACCAAGCCTAGTAGCATCTGCTGTCCACACACCTTTCTGGCAATCAAACATATGCCTTGCCCCTACCTGTGAGTTACTATCCTCATCCCCATTACTCACATTGATACAGCATTGGGCAACTGAGGTCCTTTGCAGATTTTTGGTTTGCAATTCCCATCATTCCAATGCAGTGTAGCAAGGAAAAAGGAGGAATTACAGAGTCAAATACAAAAATACATGCGGGTGGGCACAGTTGCTGTATCTTGCCTTACTGGAATGCCTTCTAATCTATTCTTTAAGGGCTAAAGGTCTGAAATAAAACTTTTTATTAACTCCAAAGTAAATACAGGGACTTAATCCAGGTTAGGACATTTGTTTGTGGGGGAAGTATGTTGGTTCTAAACCTTTTGACCCTGATGTATTCTGGATGAAAGCCCATGCATCTACCATTTTACTGCTAAAATGGTATCTATTTTTACATAGTTCATTTAAGGACTAAAATTACAGATGTGGAGCACTCAATATGTCTGATTGCCATATCTTTAAAGTGTTGTCAACTTCAGCCCCAAGCATTTTATTTTTAATGCAGATAAATTCTGCAAGGTCTACACATAGTGCAAGACCTCCACATGCAGTGTACTTTCAAAGGTGGTTTACTTGGTCCCTTCCTTGAGGATTTTCTATCTGTTAGTGAAACAATTTCTGTTTTGAGAAGGCTTTTGGAAAGTTAATATTTTATCCCATTTTCTTGTGTTGTCATTTATGTTGCTATAATTGGATGTTCTACTGCCTTTTATCTCTTTTCCTGCTGACTTGTGCTTGGAGTTATTTTGGTTTTGTGCTCTTATATATTATTTTTGAATCTCCCACAGCTAATAATTTTAACTTGTTTTATTGGTTGTTTTGTTTTAATGGAGTTTGACACAGCTGCCTGCAAAGGTTGTTAACTTTTGTTCTACTGTTTCAAGTGCCTCCAGTCAATGCTTTCGCAAAAAAAAAAAAACACCCCTGCTCCGGGTGAAGTTTGTGAGGTCATCTTCAGGGCCAGCCTCATGAGAAACACATTGGAGCATTAAATCAAAGGCATAACACAAAAGAAGAGGCCAGTATCAAAATTCTTTTTCCTTCTGAGAAGGAGTACAATCTTCCTACTACATATAACCAACAAAATGTACTTCTCAGCCATAGCTAGAATTTGTGCTTTCACAGGTAAAGCAAGCTGTCTTTGTGTATTTGATCATGACTCCATGGATAACAATCCAAAACTATCTGCTCTCTATGCCATTGTCTCCTGCATCTTCTCTAGATGTGACTTTAGCATCTTCAACCTTTTTCATATGACAATAGTCTTGTACAAACTTTTGTTTGAGAAGAAGCAGCCATTTAAACTTGCTCAGAACTGCATCTGCCAGTGACCCAAACTGTCTGCAAAGTTCTATGGTAAATAGAACATACAACTAGAGCAAAAAGGACAACACGCACACACATACACATATGTATGGGGGATGTTTTGCGCAGAAACTGTAAATACTATACTGAGCAGAAACTAGTCAGTAGAAGCCAAAGTGGATAGTAAATAGAATTTTTGCTACTACAGTACAGAAAAAAATCTGAAGAGCTGCTGGGGAAATTGTCTCAGTTCTAAGAGGCATGAGATCCCATCCATGCCATTAGGAAGGAGGAAAAATTACAACCTTCTACAATCAACTTCACAACCTGCTCCTTACCAACTATATTCTCCTGCAAAAACCAACACAGTGGTGGCGGCAGTTGAAGTAGCTGGTGGCCATCAGGACAGGTCATGACAAATCTGTTATGGCATTTTCTTTTAACTATCCAGGTTGCTGAATCATACCGTCAAATAGGTCAAGCAAGTTAGATAATTCCTTGAAAATTTAGGTGAAACTTCAAAGTTGGATTTAGTACCACATGGGCTTGGGATCAACAAGCTTGCAATGCCTGTTTCCAACAGTATCCTTAACACCTCATCCTTCTCTCAACACAACTTGAAAATCTGGTAATTCTCACTCCATATGGTCAAAGTCCTTTTCTTTTTTGTGTGTGCATGCAATGGAGATTAATGAAGTGGCTGGACCATTACTGCAATACCTGATGTCCCCTTTCTTAGGGACTGGAATATACACTGAGCATTTCCAGTCTGTAGGCTATCGCTTTATTGTCCATATTTTTGGCAGATCCTAGTTAGAGTTGTAGTGTTTTCTGTCTTTGTAGCTTTAAGCAGGTCTATTGGTATGCCATCTGTTTCTGGTGATTTATTTCCACCAAGTGCTTTGAGTGCAGCTTCTACTTCACTTTCAAAATTGTAGATTCAACTTCAAATGGTTCTTCCATAAATAAATCTGTCATCCTTTAATCTCTGTATACATTAACAGGGTTATTTACAAGAGTTTAAAAATGAAATAAAAATAAGAGTTAAATTAGAACTCTTGTTCTTGTTACCACCTATTGTTTTTAGACAGATACACTACTGCCAAAACATAGAGAAAATTGGGTTTCTCTGTTTGTTTGTGTTTTTTTTAAATTGAAGACAGGATTTAAAAAGCAGCAGGGTATTCCTTCTCCAGACTGTCAGTGTGTCACTTATTGCTATAACTGCATTAATTTGATTGAACAACATAGGTGGCAGAAGGCCGGTTGCATGGGAAGAAAATGTCATGATTGCACATTTTACCCCCTAGCTTAGGTTTTAAAGGGGGTTAGAAACCTGCTTCAAAAAGTGAGACTTGCTTTTTAAAAATGATGATTTATTGTGGGTCTTCTGAAATTTTCTATAATCAAACACATGTGTCATCCGCAAAGCATACATCTAGCCCACCATGTCATTTTATGCACTCATGAGGCCTTCAATGCCATGGCATTGAAGGCCTCATGATATAGCTTACAACTACAAATGGCCCTTTGAAGGCACCTATAAGACTGATATGGACCTTAGGGAAAATGAGTTTGACACCTCTGATCTAGGATAAATCCCTCCCATTCTCAATTGTGCTGCATAATCCAGTCTAAAGTCAGTATTTGTGAAATATGGAAAAGTTGGCAGATCTCTTAGGGCCGTTCTATACTATCTTGAAACTGGTGGTGAGTCATGGGTTTAACTGAGGTATCCAAATGTTGCCTCAGGTAAGCCCAGGCATATCCCAGTTTACTCCAGATTAATTTGACACTTGCAAAGATCCAGACCTTAAACTAAGGACCAGATCTTTACAGGTTCCAGGCCTGTGGGGATTGACTCTCAGAACTGCTTCTGAAGTCCCAGGGGTCAATCTACCCAGCCACCCCATTTCTTCAGGCTCTTGGAACGCAAAGGAATGGGATGCTGCCCACTCCTCCTCCCAGACCCCTATTTTCTTCTCAAAAATTTACCCAAATAGCTTTCTGGCAGCACAGGCCCCAATTGAGAACACTCCTGGCATGCAAAAATGACACATCCCAGGGGGAGGGGGGAGGGAGAGAATCCTCTTGAGGCAATTTAGAATCCTATCTAAATCATTCCACAATTCTCTTCTTAGTACAGAACTTTAGCTGTCAATGTTCTTTCCTTATAAAGATTACACTTACATTTTACTTAGAAATTTTAAAAGGTAAGTGAAGAATTGTGTTGCGAGTTACCCTGCCATTCCTGACTTGCAAAGATCCACAGTTTTAACCCAGCCTTTCTCTTTTATTTAAAGACATGCAAATGACAAGACCTGGGACAATATCATACAAGTCTGTAATTCACATTGGAAGCTCTCTACACATGAATAAAAACACTTTTTACCACATTATTCTAATCTCATCCCAAACTAAGCTTTAAGTCATGTCAAAGTTGCATTGAATGACTATGATTTATTTCTGTCAGTTTTAGAAAATGCATTTCACAATGCAGTAAGAGAAATCTACCTTAGCCACTTGTTGTAGGCTGTCCTTCCCAGCCACAAAGGAAAAACTGAACCCTCCCCTCCCAAATTGTTCTGATCTCTTCCTTTTTCTACTTTAAAAAAATGAAACAAAGTGATCGTCATGATCCTTGTCCGTAACAAGCCATTCCCCTGTTAATTGAACAATTCCTTTTATTTCAAGGCAAGAACATTTTATAAGAACTTCCCACATGTGCATGCTTTTGCTAAACAATTTTATAGCACACCTTCCAATTGCTGAATAAACACAATACCAAAAGTATTTACATTGTAAAAATCTTGGGGTTTTTTTTCTTAAAGACTTCTGATGTGTATCACTGGAGTATTAAAACTGAAAATAGAAGAGTTCAGGGGTGTGTGCAGCTTTGAATATGTGAAATATCAAAGTTGTGTAGTTCTAATATTTTTTTAAAAACAGAAAATGGAGCATGAATGAAGTTGGAGACAGTAAAGATTAGGAGGAGTCATGTTCCTGTTTGTATAGTAAAGTCAACATTCTCAAAGCACATTCTAAACGGATTTGTATGGTAAGAAGAGGAGTTAGTCATGATCCCATTTCAGTCAAGTTGAGTTTACCACAGGAGCAGGCATGTAGCCAGGGGGGGCGCTTAGGGGGCTTCACAGCCCCCCCCGAAATTCTCAGGGTGGTCCGCGAGAAGGCCTCACTGGTACATTATTTAAACTGTTATGTTTATTCATATCATGATCTGATCACCATGCTCAGTATATCCCATATGCCTGGGGGTATTGGGATAACAATACAAAAGGTTTGCTAGGGTAGACCCTCTCTCACTCAGTCTCAGCCCCGAATAAAACTCAGCCACTCCCGAATCAAAATCCTGGCTATGGCCCTGCACAGGAGAATGGATTTTATAAGACACATATGTCCATTTTTATAAGACATGTGTCTTTGGTAACTTATTGTGTTCACCTGAGGTCTTTAAAACACAAACAAATAAGAGCAACATGACATATAGCTTTCTCCCTGGGTTAAAAAAAACCCCAACAACATGAGCTAATTTTCTCAGTACTGTTATAAGGCGTATTTTGAAGATGGATCCTTTGTGGGTGGCAAGGATAATGATATCTTCCCTCTCAATTTGCATAAACTATTACTTGCAACTATTTTTTGGAACATAGTTCAGTGGCATCTAGTGACATATGGAAATATATTGCTCTGAGCAGACGTTGCCTCCTCATTAACATCTGTAGAGGCTCTAGGTGAAAAATTTAAGCATCATAAAGAATCTTTTTATGTATCTAAGAGAAAGCAAAAGGTAGAAGAGACTGATTTCAGGAATCGTGTGCTTCAAAATTATATACTACAGTTAAAAAGTTTGTATCAAACCAGGAGACTAGGACTTGGGAGATACTAGATAAGATTCTTAAGTGTAAAGCAGTAACATTAAATATCAAAGCAGGAGTCATCCATGCCATAATATTTCTGAATTCTAGATTTGGATGCGAAAAAAGCTAAAAGGAGAAAAAATCAACCCATTTCAAATATGGTACTGGAGGAAACTAAATGGGAAGCTTTGGTGTTTTGGATGTATGAGAAGACATGATTCCCTACAAAAGACAATAATGCATGGAAAAGACAATATTGCATAGAAAGAAGGCAGTGGTGGCGGGGGGGGGGCTGCATTACAGATAAATAGTTTCAGATAATGAGGATGCAGCCCAAGGCTGCGAAATTGCATAGATATTTTCATAGGATCAGTATAAGTTGGTGCCAAATTGATGGTATTTAACAACCACAACTACAACAACTCTTTTGAGAGCAGAAATCTGCCTTGGACATTGAGTTCAGAGATTTGCCCACAGACCAATCTGCCAGCCATCTGTCAGCAAAATCACTGCTGGTAGATAACTGTTGCAAGAATGAAAAATGGAAGAGGTGCAGACAGAAAGAAGAGGTAATATGTTGTACGAGAGCCAGACTTCCTGTAGCTTGGCATGATTACTAAGTAGATCCAGGGTTAGGGTAGTTCCAATAATTCCCAAGACACCTAAACTGGGAAAGGACTGAATTTATTATGGCTTCATTTGAGCTGGTGTCAGCTCAGATGGGCCTTGGATATCATAGCCAGTAAAAATAGTCTTGGTGCCAGTAATTTTTGGAAAATAACCACATTGATGTTCCATGTGATTCCTGTTATTATACACAACAAATGTGGTCTTACTCTTTTGTGTGGTTATATAAATAATGCTATGTAACAAATCTGAAAAACATGTTCTGGTTTGAAAGTGTTACTTCAAATCAGAAATTGTGTGGTACTTAGTTTGCAAGTAAAGTAACCTTTTGTGCCTTTAATAAACTTTTCCCACATTTTTATGATAGAAGCAATTAGTTTTCTGAGATATTTATTCTTCTCTGACAAAAAGCCCTGATGCCATAACAAACTCCAAATCCCAGAAGTCTATTAGAGCTGTGCCAGTTATCAAGCTAGGAATTTCATACCAAAAAGTGGTATCAAACTACTATAGTTCTGTAGTGTGGATGGGAAGCATGTGACCAATCCATAAAGCTGCAAAATGCTGGGTTTACTTGGTTCGCCTAACAATTATAATGCAGGTTTCAGGAAGATATTAAATTGCAGCCTCACTTCAGTGTGTGTATCAGTGGTTCTCAACCTGTGGGGCCCCAGATGTTTTGGCCTTCAACTCCCAGAAATCCCAACAGCTGGTAAACTGGCTGGAATTTCTGAGAGTTGTAGGGACCCACAGGTTGAGGACCACTGGGTTATACAAGTGAAGGAAAAACATAATAGTTACTTTTGCCTCCCTACACCTTATGCGAGATAACCTAATGCAGGATAGTTAAAAAGGTAGGAATTATAATAAGCATGACATACTCTGAAATAAAGATGAGAAACAAACATTTTTCAAAAAGATATGCAGTTTAATAAAAATTAGCTTCAAAAGATACTTTTGTTTACAAAACCATACATTCTGCTTCCTCTAGCTAACTTTAGCATTCAAAAAGTGAACAAGTAAAATATTGTATTACTATATAGCACTTTCCAATCCATTTTCTGGGGTTTGAGGATATTGATTCTGGATGGTGTCACACCGCTATGTATCTTTTCAGCACATAATATTTTAAACGACTTATGCAGTATCTCCAATAACACACACAATTAGTAATTATGTAATAAAACTAATTACTGCCCCATGCTTTCTTTAATGAAAGGCTATTCTTTTATTAGTTTAACTGTATTTGTTTCTCAGTGTTAAAATGCAGGGGTAATTTATATTTTGATCTGATGGCTTTAACCTCTTTGTATAGTTCATGATTGTGAACACTAATTTAACTTATGTTTAAACATTCTTCTCTTTTTATCTTCATAAATAATCTAAAGTTTGCTGACAATCTGAAGGAAGAGAGAGGTTGGTCTGGAAATAAATAACAAGAAGCTAATCCGGTTGAAAAACTGTTACAGTTCCTTCTTTGATAATAAGGAAAGACCAGGGGTTTGATTGTTGCTTTGGACAACAGTAATGTGTCATATGTGGGACTTCTTTTGAAAAGTTTCTTTGGACACTTGCATTGGTCTATATTTGTGCAGCCATGCTGTTAAGGGACATATCAGTTCCTTGTTAGAACAGCTTCACTGAACACTAGTCTGTTTTCAACAGAATTGAAAGTACTGATTATGACTTTTAAACACCCGTATGATTTAGGATCAAAGTGTCTGTAAGGTCAGCCTGAGAGCATATTAAGATTCTTAATAACATTTCATGGGGGCTCAAAGGATTACTAAATGTGAAGCAGAGCTCCTTTCCCTATAATATCTTTTGTCTTTTTGATGTGTAGACATCATGTGTATGTATGCATCTGCCCTCCTTCTCTACCTGTCACTATCCAAGGTACTCATTGATGAGATAACAAAGAGTGAGTCTGTATTTACCCAGGTATTCTGGGATAAATTGCTCCCAAGCTGTCCCAATGCAGCCTGGGAGCATCCCTGGAGACTTGTGGGTGTCTAGTTGGCTGCCCAGGCCAAGGGCACATTGAGTTTGTTACCTCTGCTGGCTACAAGCAATTCCCTTTCAGAGACTTGCTGGCAACATTGCTTTTCCTGATCACATAGCAGGGTGCCCTTGTTGACCCCACCAGAAGTGATGTCACCAGGAGGTATAGTATTCAACTAGACCAGTGTTACACTTTTTTTTAAAAAAAAAAAGAACTGATGGTTTACATGAAGAACTTTTTAGTGTACAGTCATAGAATCAGATTTGGGGGGAAAACACACAACTACGTCCAATTCTTGCCATCTAGGAACTCACAATCAAAGCATCCACAACAGATGGCCTTCTAGCCTCTGTTTAAAACTCCACTAAACTCTCAGGCAGTATATCCTATTACTAAACAGTTTACCCTCCGCCTTTGAAAATTATGTTGTCAATTTCAAAATACCTTAATCATTATCATATCAATAAAATACCTCAATCAAAGATGAAGTACTTTGGCCACATAATGAGAAGGCAGGAAAGCTTGGAGAATATAACGATGCTGGGGAAAATGGAAGAAAAAAGGAAGAGGGGCTGACCAAGGACAAGATGGATGGATGGTATCCTTGAAGTGACTGGCTTGACCTTGAAGGAGCTGGGGGTGGCGACTGAGAAGGAGCTCTGGTGTGGGCTGGTCCATGAGGTCATGAAGAGTCGGAGGCAACTGAATGAATAAACAACAATTATATCTTTTCTACTTTTTTAGCTGCATGTATTTTTGTTTGCTAGCCTCTATGCTTTGCAAGTTGTCTTGAATCCCAGGTTTTGGGGAAAGGTAGACAATAAATGGAGTAATGGCACAAAACAGCGTAGGTGTGTCTTTTTGCAAGTTCATGTTCAAAAATATTTCCATTCAATCTTCTGCCTTGTAACACTGTTCTGAAATGAAACAAATTGAAAAATGTAAAGCACTTTTAAAATAGAGTCATTCCAAAACAAACCAAATTAATAAATCAAACATTTATTTGATACAGTCGATTACAATCTTTTGGCCCACCGCCTTGACGTTGTTGGAGTTGTTGGAGTCAGGAGGACAGCCTTTAAATGGCTATTGTCCTTTCTGCACAACCGGGGACAGCGAGTGGAAAGGGGGAGGTTAGTATCTGAGAGGTCCCCTCTAATATGGGGTCCCTCAAGGGGCTATACTCTCCCCTTTGTTATTTAACATCTATATGCGACCACTTGCTTGACTGGTTTGAAGTTTTGGGCTGGAATGTTATCAGTATGCTGATGACACCCAGCTTGTTCTGAAGATGGAAGGCCGGTCGGACTCCGTACCGGTAAATTTCTACCAGTTCCTTGAAGCCGTTACTGGATGGCTGCGTGTCAGCAGATTGAGGGTGAATCCAGCAAAGACGGAGATACTGTGGCTGGGTCGTCCGGATGGTGGGATGGTCCAGCTGCCTACCCTGGATGGTGAGGCACTACACCCGTCATCCTCAGTAAAGAGCCTAGGGATCGTCTTAGACCCCTTGCTGACAATGGAGTTTCAGGTCTCCACTGTTAGCAAAACCACCTTCTTCCATCTTTTTAGCATGTCACTAGCAATCCAGATCATAGAATCATAGAATCAAAGAGCTGGAAGGGACCTTGTGGGTCATCCAGTCCAACCCCCTGCCAAGAAGCAGGAAAATTGCATTCAAAGCACCCCTGACAGATGGCCATCCAGCCTCTGTTTAAAAGCTTCCAAAGAAGAAGCCTCCACCACACTCTGGGGCAGCGAGTTTCACTGCTGAACAGCTCTCACAGTCAGTAAGTTCTTCCTAATGTTCAGATGTAATCTTCTTTCTTGCAGTTTGAAGACATTGTTCTGCATCCTAGTCTCCAGGGCAGAAAACAAGCTTTCTCCCTCCTCCCTATGACTTCCTCTCACATATTTATACATGGCTATCATGTCTCCTCTCAGCGTTCTCTTCTTCAGGCTATACATGCCCAGGTCTTTAAGGCGCTCCTCATAGGACTTGTTCTCCAGACCCTTGATCATTTTAGTCGCCCTCCTCTGGACACATTCTAGCTTGTCAATATCTCTCTTCAATTGTGGTGCCCAGAATTGGACACAATATTCCAGGTGTGGTCTAACCAAGGCAGAATAGAGGGGTAGCATGATTTTCTTGGACCTAGACACTATATTCTCCTATTGATGCTGTCCAAAATCCAATTGGTTTTTTTTGCCGCCACATGACATTGTTGGTTTATGTTTAACTTGTTGTCCACAAGAACTCCAAGATCTTTTTCACACATACTGTTCTAAAGCCATGCGTCCCCCATTCTATATCTTTGCATTTCATTTTTTCTGCCTAAGTAGAGTATTTTGCATTGGTCACTGTTGAACTTCATTTTGTTAGTTTTGGCCCATCTCTCTAATCTGTCAATATCGTTTTGAATTCTGCTCCTGTCCTCTGGAGTATTGGCTATCCCTCCCAATTTGGTGTCGTCTGCAAACTTGATGATCATGCCTTCTCTTTATCTAAGTCATTAATAAAGATGTTGAACAGGACTGGGCCCAAGACGGAACCCTGTGGCACTCTGCTCATCACTTCTTTCCAGGCTGAAGAGGAAGCATTGGTGAGCACCCTCTGGGTTTGTTCTTAACCAATTACAGATCCACCAATTACAGATCCACCTAACAGTAGTTTTGCCTAGCCCACATTCGTTTGTTTGCCAGAAGGTCATGGGGGACCTTGTTAAAGGCCTTACTGAAATCCAGGTACGCTACATCCACTGCAATTCCCCGCACCCACCCAGCCTGTAACTATATCGGGGAAAAAAGATCAGATTAGTCTGGCATGACTTGTTTTTGATAAATCTGTGTTGACTATTAGCAATGACTGCATTTATTTCTAAGTATTTGCAGACCACTTCCTTAACAATCTTTTCCAGAATCTTGCCTGGTATCGACGTAAGGCTGACCGGACAGTAATTGTTTGGCCCTTCTCCAATCTGCTGGGACTTCTCCCATTCTCCAAGAACTTTAAGAGATTATTGCCAATGGTTCTGAGATGACTTGCACTAGTTCCTTCAATACTCTTGGGTGTTGTTCATCTGGCCTTGGGGACTTGAAATCATTTAGAGCGGGCAGGAATTCCTGGATGACTTGTTTCCCAATTTCGGGTTGGATGTCCTCTAATCCCTCATCCTTTCCATCTTGCTGAGGTTGAAGATGATTTTCTTTTTGTGAGAAGACCAAGACGAAGAAGGCATTAAGTAGTTCTGCCTTTTCCATATCCACTGTCAGCATTGCCCCATCTTCTCCTCGAAGAGGCCCTATCACAGTGGTTCTCAACCTGGGGTCCCCAGATGTTTTTGGCCTACAACTCCCAGAAATCCCAGCCAGTTTACCAGCTGTTAGGATTTCTGGGAGTTGAAGGCCAAAAACATCTGGGGACCTAAGGTTGAGAACCACTGCCCTATCACCTCCTTGTTCTTCCTTTTTTTTTTACTGACATAAGAAAAGAAGCCCTTTTTATTGTTTTTAATGTCCCTGGCAAGCTGAGCTCATTTTGTGCTTTAGCTTTATTTATTTATTTATTTATTTATTTATTATTTCCATTTCTATACCGCTCTTCCCCGTAGGCTCGGGGTGGTTTACATAGCCTAAAAAGCACAATCACAATATGCAACAATAAAACAAATTTAAAACAGATTTAAAACAATTTCTGACCTGCACAGGATAGTCAACATGGGTTATCAGAGGCTAAAAGCCTGCCGGAAGAGTGTTGTTTTGCAAGCCCTCCGAAAAGAGGATAACTCTCCGAGGGCCCGAACATCCTCCGGTAAGGCGTTCCAAAAGATCGGAGCTACCACCAAAAATGCTCTCTTCCTGGTGGAGGACAGGTGGAAAGTCTGAACAGAGGGTACTACAAGAAGATTTTGTTCTTTAGACCATAGTGATCTCTGGGGAACATATGAGGTGAGGTGGTCCCTCAAGTACACCGGCCCTAGACCATATAAGGCCTTGAAGGTCAGCACCAGCACTTTGAATGTAATCCGGTACTCCACTAGAAGCCAATGCAGTCGCTGCAGGATGGGGGTGATATGACACCTGGCCGAAGCACCGGTAAGCAGGCGAGCTGCAGCATTCTGCACTAGCTTGAGTTTCTGGATCACTGACAAAGGAAGGCCAATGTAGAGGGCGTTACAGTAGTCTAATTTCAAGGTGACTGTCGCCTGGATCACCGTAGCTAGGTCACTCCTGGATAGGTAGGGTGCCAGCCGTCTAGCCTGACGTAGGTGGAAAATGCAGATCTGCTGACAGCAGAGACCTGGGCCTCCATTGTCAGCAGTGGGTCCAACTGGACTCCCAGACTTTTTACCAAGGACGACGGGTAAAGTGCTTCGCCGTCCAGGGTAGGCAGCCGGCATTCCCCCCTAAATGGGCGACCCAGCCATAGAATCTCTGTCTTCGATGGATTCACCTTCAACTGGCTTGCCCATAGCCATCCAGTCACGGCCTCCAGGCACAGATGGAAATTATCAGATATGGAGTCCGGCCGACCCTCCATCCTCAGCACAAGCTGGGTGTCATCAGCATACTGACACTCCAGACCAAAACCATGCCCCAACTGAGCCAGTGGCCGCATGTAGATGTTAAATAATAGAGGGGAGAGAATAGCCCCCTCAGGGACCCCGCATGTAAGCGGGAGTCTCTCGGAGACCACGCCTCCCTTTTCCACTCGTTGTCCCTGATTTTGGAGAAAGGAGGCCACCCATTTAAGGGCAGTCCCCTCACCCCCGTCACGGCTAAACGGTGGAGCTATAATGCGTGATTGGCTGTATCAAAAGCTGCCGTGAGGTCCAATAACACGAGCAGCGCTGATCCACTTTGGTCCAGTTGGCAACGAAGCTGGTCTGTGATGGAGAGAAGAACCGTCTCTGCCCCGTGCCCAATACGGACCTTTTCCCTACAGGAGTTGACTATTCATTTGAATTCTTCTTTGGTGATTTCTCCCTTTTTCCACTTCTTCTGCATTTCTCTTTTGAGTCTTAGCACAGTTAAAAGTTCTTTGGACATCCATTCTGGCTGCTTTGCACTTGTCTTATTTTTTCTCTTTGTTGGCACTGTTTGCAATTGCGCCTTGAGTATTTCAGTCTTGAAAAACTCCCACCCATCCATAACTCCCTTGTCTTTTAGTATCTGTGTCCACGGAATGCTGCTCAGTATTTCCTTCATTTTTTGGAAGTCGGCTCTCTTAAAGTCCAAAATGCGGGTTTGACTTGTCTTAGTTTCAGCCTCCCTTTGTACCTCAAATTGCAGGAGCACATGATCACTTGCCCTTAAGGATTCGACCACTTCAACCACATTGATCAGGTCCTCTGCATTTGTTAGGATGAGATCAAGAGTAGCTCACCTCCTTGTTGCCTCTTCTACCTTCTGGACCATGAAATTGTCTGCAAGGCAAGCGAGGAATTTGTTGGTCAAGTTTGTTTTCCAGCAAATATTGGGATAGTTGAAATCACCCATGACTACTATATTTATTCTTTGTGCCCGTTTGGTCAACTGTTGGCAGAAGACTTCATCGAGTTCTTCATCCTGGCTTGGAGGTCTGTAGTAGACACCTACAACAAGATCTTTTTGAGTCCCAATTCTCTTGATTATTATCTAGATGCTTTCAAGCTGGTTTCCTGGATTGCTGTCTTGCATCTCTTCTGCAGCATAACAGTTTTTGACATATAAGGCTACTCTGCCTCCTCTCCCCTTTGTTCAGTTTCTGTGAAAGAGGTTATAGCCCTCAATGTCTACATTCCAGTGATAGGAGACATCCCACCAGGTTTCAGTGATGCTTATGACATTATATTTGTGGTGTTGTGCTAAAACTTGGAGTTAGCCTTGCTTATTTCCCATGCTCTGTGCATTAGTGTAAAGACATGTGAGCCCCTGAGATCTTCCCCTGAGCTGTTTATTTGGGATTATTGTGCTTTCGGTACACAATTTCTGGTTTTCATCATATTTTATACAATATTCAGTTGACTGTACCTATAACGTAACCTGTAGTTTAACTGAGATAGGTTTATTTTATATGCCTTATGTGTTTTTCTGACAAAAACTCTGGAAACAGAGATCTCAAGAGATTTTTTGTAGTCAAAATAACAAATGATGTTTGGGTTCTTCCATCAGCCATCTCCCCAGATGGATTGAACAATTCTTCACATGGATGTCAACCATTTTGGAGATCACTATTTATCCTCCATCAACTTCTAGGCCTGTGAAGGTTCTCATTGGGATCCAGTTTCATTTTTGGCTGCATAGAAATACATCCTAATCCCCCATATTTTGCAGTTTAAAGAACAGTTTTCACACCATGTATTCAGTTAGCAACCCTCATATATTTTGCTGTCAAGGCCTATTTTTGCTGTAGCATCTCCACAGAAACATGTTCATTGAGGTTATGCATGAAATAATGAGGTTTTAAAAATCTGTACCATTTAAGGACTCAGCACCATGTCCAATGACTCACATTCAGAGCTTGTAATGTTACTGATGAGAGTCTGTTGAATGTCTCATTTTTCTAGAAATAAATGGCTGAGGATTTTTTCACTGTTAGATCACAAAGAGAAAGTGAAGCACAAAATTGTAATGTCTGTACATAGACAATTGAGAGCCAATGTATTAGTTTGCATGTGGAACTATGATACTGGAACATCAGAATTAGAATTCCCACTTGGCTATGGAAGCCCAATGGGTGAGTGTGGCAAGTCACACTCTTTTAGCCTGAGAGGAAGGCAATGGCATTCCACCTCTGAATAAATCTTGCTAAGTAAGCATCATGATACAACATTAATTAATGAGGATTTGAAAAAAAGACTGGATTTGGCCAAAAAAAGTTATTTTGCACCAGGACAATGCAAGGGTGCACACATGTGCAGTTGCCATGGCAACAATCCATGAATTGGGATACAAATTGCTCCCTCATCTGCCCTATTCTCCGGATTTAGCTCCGAGTGACTATTCCTTGTTTCCAAACCTGAAGAAATGGCTTGGCGGAAAGAGATTTGACTCCAACAATGAAATTATCTCACAAACAAATACCTATTTGGATGACCTCGACAAATCTTATTTTTTGGAAGGGATAAAAAAAGGAGAAAAATTGGACAAAGTGTATAGAGCTCAACGGAGACTACGTTGAAAAATAAAATGATTTTTAGTCCAAAAACCTGTGTTTCATTCAAAAAGTCACTGACTTATTGACCTGCCCTCGTAACTTTAAGTAGTTAAGGGAGCACACAACTACCATGGTGCAGCAGTTCTACTGGCTGCCAGTCTATTTCCTAGCACAATTCAAAGTGATTTAAAGCCCAATATGTCTCAAGTCTAGATTATTTGAAAGCCTATATTCTCCCTTAAAAACCAGTCTGATCTCTCTCTGGGCTCTTCTACATGTGCATTATATTCCAGGTAAAACCAGGTTAAAAGGTCGGGTAACTAAATTATGTTTAGTCAAAATGCGAGAGAAATCAGGAGGAAACGGATTAAAGGCTAGAAAAAAATGTTTAAAAGGAGCCCTTTAAACCCAATTCTTCCCGAGAAACACATACCTTTCCATGTCTGTGTATCCCCTGAACTCCCTCCCTGGCTCCCATTTCCCACTCAATTTACCAGAGCCTTCCTACACTACAGGCCTGACCTTCCTTCTTCCTGGAGCAGCCAACAGGGGACCTTGGAGGAGAAATCTCCCCTCTCCTATCCAAAGCCCTTCTTTGGCTGTTCCAAGGGAAAGGTATTGAGGGAAGAAGCCTGCAGATTTCAAATGGGGCTTTCTTCTAGAAAGTGCAAGGGAAAATGGAGGCAGGGAGGGGGAGACTGCCCATACTTGGACACCCCCAACCTGCAAACGCATGGGATTTAGGCCAGCTGTGTAGCCTCAATTCCAAGAGAAAGTGGGATTTAAAATCTGGGATTTTTGGCTTGTCATTTCACCATCCTCACTCTCACCATCCTTTTAGCAGATAACGTTATTACCCATAACCACAGATTTTATAAGCATCACATATGAAGCCATGCAGATTGACTTTATGCTTTTAATATTGTGAATTTTTGGTCTTAATGTTAACACTTTTTTAAAAAGTTTGAAAATTTTACACTTTTAGTCTGTGACCATAAGAATGAAATTCAGTCATTGACTTGTATATCTGGTTTGTTTGTTTTTTTAAAAGAAAAGTTGTTCATTTTAGTTTCTGGCACCTTCCCTATTCATTTTCCACAAACAGATGAAAATTGCTTTGTTTCAACAGGTCTAGTTTGTTTTAGTTTGAATTTTTATATAGTTTATCACTTGTTAACCTTTGTTAAAATATTGGTATTTTGTGGATTTTAACTATTTTAATCTCTTGTGAGCTGTTTTCAAACTGTTTCAAACTGGGGAAAAGGTAGGGTATAAATAAATACTACTGTTGCAACAACAAGGTAGCTCACCTTCTGCATGGATCCATTAGTATATATGACTATGTCAAGCCAGCCATCTGATGCAAATGATTCTTACCTTGCTTTGAAGGACTTGAGCTTTAAAGCTTTATTGAATAAAAAGATTGGGATTATAGCAGTCACGAACCTTTCTGCAGAGTGCTTGTTGTGTCTTTTATCAAAACACTTTCATTTTCACTCTTTCTTGACAACCTGTGCCCTCTATATAAAGTTCATTCTCATGATCTTATTCCTATGAAAGTATGCAAGTTCTATCCTTTACTCTAATAGTGTACTGACAAAGATTTTTAATTCCTTGTTAAGTGTGTTGTGCATGTATAAAAAGACTCAAGGTTATTCCCAGCTATCTCCAGGCAGAGTTGGGAAATAACTTCGTTTGAAATCTTAGAAAGCTACTGCCAACCAATATAAACAGTGCTCAATTAGATGGACCAATGGGTTGATGACATATAAGACTATGCACTCATGCTTTGTGCCAACTTCTTTTCTTCCTCCTTTTTTATATAAATGATGTAAATAAATAAATAAATAAAATTTTATTTTTTTGCTGGCTTTCATCTGATTGTCAGGAGCCTTGAAATGCATCAACTCCCCATTACATTTGCCTATGATATTAGATGTTTTCTGAAAAGCGATTTAAAATTCTATTTATAAATGGAATACGTTGAAGAAGAGTTACTGTGATGCCCACATTTCCAGTGATAATCTCTTCTGGTTCTGAGGGTTTGTGAATATTTTAAACTTTGCTGCCTAATGAATGGCTGTAACAACAATTTTTTTGCTAGCTGATACATAGCATGCAGTTAATACCCAATTAGTATTGCTTATAGCTAGCCATTACTCTTTATCTCTTCATTTTCACAGCCTAGTATACTAAAATGTCAAAGATAGCAAAAATTAATGAAAACGCAGGCACCATCTAAGCATCAAAATAATAGCATTTTTTTTACACTAAGAAGGTTGTGGCTTCTTCTCCATTCAAATATTGGATATAGTTGGCATCAGTGAATTTTACAATCTTATTTAAAAATAACTAGAGCAATGCCATGCCTCTTCCCAAATTATAAATTTCTGACTGTCGTTTGGATTTTTTTTCCTTTTGTTGAAGAGAGAGGTTTGGAGGATGTGTGGGGTTTGGAGAAGTAAAATGCTTTGTGTTGGGTTTTGAGCATAAACTTGCCCTAAATTGGCCTGAAAAAATAAATGGGGCAAAGGGTTTCTAAGGAATTAATGGGCTGCATTTACAGGATACCAAAAATGTATGCACTGCAGTCTGAAGGCTGCACTTTGCCCAGTCTTGGTGTAAAACACCCCAGCAACCACAGAGGGATAAGGAAAGAAGTGGCATCAACATGTCTTGCACTGCAGCTTTCTGTCAGCCACTAAATCTATGGAGATTGCTGGAAGAACTTTTCTCAGAGTTCTAGTTAGAAAACGCATTTTAGGAATCACAACCTTAAGTATTAATCAAGTAGCTGGAACAGTCAGTGGGTAGATTTTTCAGCTCAGAGCCCATCCATTCAGCCATATACTATGATTCAGGATGTGGGTCAAAACAATCCAGTTCACTACAGAGTATCTACACAGTCACCCTGGGACCCAGGTACAAGCTCCCATAAAGCCCACAAAGCTGCTATAATTCAGATCTCTCCAAACACAGGAGTAATTTTATTTATTGGCTCCTCAGTAAAAGTGCTGGTCAAAAACAATGTTTGTCTGCAGGAGAGCCAGAAAATGGAGTACAATGTAGCATTTCCATGGGAATGCTGCCCTTTCCTTGATAGGGTAGGATGTTTACCTTCCCTTTGAGCTGTTTATTCAGGTTCTGTCTGCGACTCCTGCAGCTTTAAATCTAGCCTGACAAGCACTCAGAATGCTTCTTCCACTTTGAAGCCCCACACTGTTTATACAGTGGTCAAGTTCAGCACATTTTATAGCATGATTTGGAAGTTCCAGTGAGTGTTTTTAATGCATGGATTTTGTCTAGATGCAGATTGGAGGTTGCACTGGAAATTCGTGTTTTGTAGCTGGCTTCCAGCTGGATTATAGTGCCTGGTGTGGATGGGGCCTCAGACCATCACAGACTTTCTGAATTGCCAGTTTTTGGGAAAGAACTGCTGGAAAAATGGAAATTTTTGGATTTATAGACAGACACCCTTAACATCACATAACTTTAACCTGGATGATAACTTGTAAACTTTGAAACATTCCATCTTCTGCATTCTTACAGCTAATTTTTATTCTGAACAATTGAAGCAGGTAGAATCTGAAAGGTTTTGCTGTAACCATTAAATGGTTGTGTGGGGTTTTCATTCTCCCTCTGTCCCTCTCTCTTACATGCAGACACAATAGATAAGTAATGATCTTTTAGTGTGAGAAGTATTGCTTTTGTACAGGGACAAATGTAAGGGTTTTACTGAACTGGCGATGCAGAAACAGCTTGTAGCTCAACTGAAAAATGTCACCATATTTGCAGGCTGATGTTAAAAGTGAAATATTCCCAAACTGAATTAATGAGAATGATAAATAGCTTGACAGACTGGCCAGGTGGCGTGGCAGTAGCATGTAAGGTTGCTGAACAGGAGACCTGGGTATTTCGAGCAAATTTGGGATGCTTGTTTTTCAGGGCTGGTGGAAGTGGAGCATGAAGAGGAGGTGATGTGATTGATCTCTTTAGAAGAAGTTGCCAGCTGGAGTGCTTGCAAACCACTCCTCCTATTTCTCTTTAAGCATGAATTGATGGCCACTTCTGAAAAGAGGAACTCCTCAGACATTCTTCTAGCTATTGAGCTGTAAAACTCCAAGCAGAGTCCCAACTGAAAACAAGGAGGGGGAATTTGTTTAAAAGGTCAAAAAAGGTTAAGGAAACAATAACAACAAAAGGGATCCCTTCCCTTCAGCAGCTGTGACTTTTTTAAAATATCAAGAATCAAAATGAATGTTACAAAGATTAACACTATTTTCCATATGTTGTGTTTTCCTCTAAAAGTTGCAGCCATTTAGTTCTCCCAGGGGATTGAAAATGATATTTTACAACCTCTTATTCAGTCTAGTTAAAATGCCATCTTAATTTTCAAGCGAGTTTCTACCCTAGGGTCTTTAATGTCTTTAAAAAATATATTTTGTCAAGGAAGGATTTGACCGAATGCTATGTTTCTGACTAAATAACTGTAATGTACAGCAGTGATTTTCAACCAGTGTGCCGCGGAACACTAGTGTGCTGTGAGAAATTATTTTTGAACTTCATTCATATATATACTATAAGGCGCGTCTGTCCCTTTAAGAAATGGAACCATAGCACTCTCGCGTCTCCTAAGAAGTGACGCGAGAGAGCTATGGTCGCACCATCTTGGATTTGCTCAGAAGCGGCTAAGTAAACAAAGTTAGAGTTAGTGCTGCAGCTGCACGTCAAGTGACAGTGGCAATTTGGGATCACAGCAAGAAAAGCGAGTTACAGTTTTTGGGTATCTGTTGCCAGAGAGTTCCCCATTCTGGCCAACAAAGCTATTTTGACATTGCTCCCATTTTCAACCACATATCTGTGTGAGATGAGCTTCTCAAGCTTGACTGTGATAAAAACTAAAAACAGAGAGAGACTGACAGCTGTTGAGCAAGAGCTTCGTGTGTGTCTTTCTACCATTCCTGCCAGGATATCTATTTTGTGTTCATCGAAACAGGCCCAGGTTTCACACTAAGTGAGTGTATAAATACATTAAAAACATATTAACTATATGTATTACTGTGTTAGAGTGTCATTTTGTGACATTTGGTTGGTGGTGTGTTCCAGGATTTTGTAAATGTAAAAAATGTGCCGCGGCTCAAAAAAGGTTGAAAATCACTGATGTACAGTATGAGAAATACCTGGTTCCCTCTCTCCACAGCCAATTGCCTCTTACCCCTCCATCCTTAGCTTTTAACTGCATTATTGCTGTAAATGAATGATTGATATATTCTTATGCCTTATGAAGTTAGAAAATATAATGTAGAGATGGAATTTATTACCTGTAAAATTATGCTTGTATTACAATTAAAGCCATTGTTTCCTCAGTTTTGGGAATATGTGTGAGTGAATGGATTCTTGGGATTGAGCAAGTATAGTGGCTTGGAGTTTTGGGATAAAAACAGTGTGAGCTTCAAGAAAGCTTAAGCTCACATAGGTGAAATCTCATGAGATGGTAAGGTGGTTCTATGACTTCTATCAGTAGCAGTAGATGGGATCCCATGTAGGTGCTGAAACTGCCTCGGAGACTTTAAGGAAAAGGAGAAAAAACAGTAGGGAAGTAAATTTTCATTTATGCAATTCTTCATTCAGGGATGAAAATTTTCAAATGTTTTATTCCCAAAGGGTCAAACTATAATTTTGTACATTTTTTTAAAAAAAAATTTAACTTCAGAACATTTAAGCAAAAAAGAAAAAAAGGTTTGTGTGTGTAAGAGATGTGATTTTGAAAAGAACTCCCCTCCCCCCCCCAGAAAACAGTTTCTTTTGCATGAAATACACTTTTTCGGCACAAAGTGTTGCCTTTTAATGCAAAAATGTTTTGTAAAAATGATTCCCCTCCCCCAAGAATAGTGGCCTGACATGGGGAAAACCTTTTAATAATTTCTAAATATTTCTCATCCATTGGGATATTCTTTTTTTATCAGATTAGAAAAAAAATACAAGCATTATATCCCTGATGAGAAATAGAAATAGAGAAAATCTGTCAGCTTAGTTCTCTTCTGTTACTGACTATGTTAAAACTTTATATCCCAGGTAAGAAAATATTTGTATAGAGAGAATTTTGTTATGCCTGTCTAGAATTTATGAGTTAAATATGAGGGTTTTCTCATGGAAAATAAAAAAAACAATGCTTATTCAGCATTAATGTAGATAAATATGTAGGATTCCCAGAGTTGAGAACTTAAACTGAAGTTCTAGGTGGACAAATGTATCAGTTTCTGACATCTCAAGTTCTTCCATCATGAATATGAAGAATGTTGAGAATTTTGAGAGGTTCTTATAAAACATTAACTTAAATGAAGTGCTTATGTATCCCCTTCTGAGGAGGTTTTAGTGAAGAGCAAATAGCAACTTTTGAACTGTATGTTGTTAACTTCCCATCATCCTATTGTTAGTAGGTCTGTCTTCTGACTGAACACTATAACCTCTGCTATGTATAAGGTTATGAAGTTTGCATGTCCTATGGTAATCTGCATATGTTATACTTCTCGATGTACAAAGCTATCTTTACATATTGTGTATGACCAGTACTGGGGTGATTCAAGTTGTAGTTCTCACTGAATCATGAAACTCACAAGTTAACACTGAGACAGAACACTTTAAACTCTCAAGGGAAATCTCCATCCCATGGGTCCATGCAAGCTACTAGAGGGTCAGAATCTAACTTGCGGATGCTACCAAGTCAAGGCCAGAGGGAGGTGCTAGGGAGAAAAATAACACCTGGACACTTGGGAGTTTCTCACGAGAAAACAGCTGATAAGTTGAATGAGAACTACCTCTGCCTGATTTGTAGTAAACTTGGGGGGGGATGGGGTTTTTTTTTAAAGAAAACCACCATTTTCACACAAGAGCTTCATTAGAGACTTTTGCTGAGCTGTAGTAACTTAGGGCAAATAAAGATCAATTTCCAAGGTTCCTTGCGAATGGGTCTGAATTTGCTGAAGGGGCTTTGCAGTATATTACACTTGGGGCTGTGCTTGTGAAAGCTCAGCTGGTCAATGGATATGGAAAGGTCCTTTCTGTGTCATCAAAGCAACTGATTCCAACTCCTGTCATGCAGCATGTGATGAATGAATTGATGTAATGAATCAAGCAATCTTAATTATGTGATTAAAGAGGCAAAGCTGCTTCAAAACATTGGTACAGATTATATGAGGGTGTTCCATGCTGGTCTAACAAACTGAATTTGCATGTAAACCTGATAGATTAGTCATTTAAACTAATAGTGTGATTATAAGCTATTAGGGTAGCATATTGGTGTAAGTACATTAGAGTAATGCTACATATTCTTAGATGAAAAATGCTTTCATTCTCGGAAAGGAAGACTTATCCATATCTCAGAAGGTAATCCCAATTCAGTCTTCTTAATGTCTATCAATATTAGCAAAGTAGGAAGGAAGTGCTAAGAGTCAGAATGCAATTTTTAAACATAAATCTCCATGTGCATATAATGGTGAGTTCATGAGAAAGATGACACATGGGGGAGGGGAGAGTTTATGTCATTACATAAATTGTTTATCTTCTGTTTAACTTATTCTAGTGTTGTTTTCATATGCGGGGTTATTTTGGATTACTCATTAACATTTGTTTGTTTTATTGAGGCATATAAAGTTTGCCTTTTGTATGCTGGAATCCACCCCAAGTCCCCTTGGGGAGATAAGGCAGAATATAAATAAAGTTTTCTTACTATTATTGTTATTCAGAGGTTGTGATGAGCCAGTTGCTTCTTCAAAGTTACGTCCTCATTTCAATTACTTATCTTTTGGTGGTGTTTTCTTTCTTTTTAAATCTGAAAAAGGTCTCATTCGATTACAAGAGCTCATTAAAGCACCATCACGATACAACCTGCGCCTCAAAATCCGCCAGTTACCAGCTGACACAAAGGATGCCAAGCCCTTGCTCAAGGAGATGAAAAGAGGAAAGGAATTCCATGTCATCTTTGACTGCAGTCATGAGATGGCAGCAGGCATTTTAAAGCAGGTAATTATCCTTTTCCGAAATATTATCCCACCATACAATGCAGATCTTAAGGATTCCTAGCCATCATAAAGCCTAGCTTGCACTAACCATAATTAATATCACAACACATAGAACACGAAGCCATGATAAATATCAAACCAGAGGAGAGAAAAAAACACTTATGCTTTAATTGCTTCATAATTTTCAAACAATTATAGTTCACTCCTCTACATTTGTGGGTTTAATGTTTACATATCTGATTATTCATATAGTTGATCAATATATTCTAAGAATCTCTATGTCCTCCAACTTGACTCTGTCGTCAATGTCTGCTGGATGTTGACCACGGAGTTGCATTGGATTACCTAGAGATTCCTAGAAAGAAGACTTATTGAGGTATTTGTATTATCACCAGCATGATTATATGGTCAAATTTTGGTGTTTTATCCAGGTTCCCCAACATGATTCTCTGGTCAACTGGAATTTGACCATTGATTTGCAAAGATATTCAGGATATTCCCTTAGCCGCATTAGTCCTTTCTTCTTTTTACAATCGTTCTTATTATTGTTGTGCACTGATGTTTTAATTCAAATATAATCCTTCCAAGCCCTGGTCTGTGCTGCTGTATTGGTGTGCTCTGGATGATGTGTGCTCTATTCTTTCCCCCATGTACTCTAATGTGTTCAGTGTTCACTGTGGTCTGCATGCCATTCCAAGTGGCCAACACAAGTGCAGCTGTGTTTTAAAATGTATTTTATTTATTTTTATTATATTTTATTTTATATGCTTTATTTCATTTCTCTCATATATGTGTGTGTGTTTATGTCATTGGCTATATTTGCAAACCACCCACAACAAAACTCCCTAAGCTACTTACAATGTATTTTGATTATTTTGATTATATTGTATTCCATATTGTATTTCATTTCTCTAAAATGTATACATGTCACTTGTTATGTTTTGTAAATTACTCACAGCAAAGCTCCACGAGTTACTTAAAATAAACCAAACACCTTTTGTTGAAAAAGAAAACCAATTTGGATACAAACCACAACATTAAAAAGGCAAGAGCATACAATAAAAACAACATAAAAACACCAAGAAATGAGAATTTGCAGTTCCCAATATTTTAAACCTTTGACGATTATACAATCAGATAATAGAAAAGACCATAGGGGTGACAGTGGGTGAACATCTCTAAGTAGGTGGTGGTAGTCCACCAGAGAAGGCCCCCTCTCTGATTAGTTACTCATCTCACGTCATTCAATAGAGGTACTCAACACGGGATCTTTGAAACATATCTTATCATTTAGAGATCTACCTATGGTAAAAGGGAATCATTTGTACAACCTCGGAGCAATCATTCACATAGGGCTTGAAAATGGCTTGGGAGCCAATATGGATAACAAAATGCTGTGGTTTTTGGTATCTGCTGGAGTTTAATTCCAGGTTCCATGAATGCTCAAGTTTACATTAGATATATAGTAGAATGGAGAAATTATTCTAAAATGGAAAAATCATTTTCCTTTTCAGATTTTTTCTTTTCAATATGTCAAAATTATTTTGAACCTCAGATTAATATCTAAGGAGTCTTTACTGAATCATAATTTAATTTATAATGATCTATTCTTTGGACTGAACACGCCCTAAAGTTAACTGGAATTCTACATGCTTTGTACAGCATCAGAATAATAAGTGGATTGTGCTAGGACCCTCTAATCTGAATGTTCCTGTAAATTAATCTTTACTGAATCTACTGAATTTAATGCTTGGCACACAAACAGATTCCCAGACTGTGGAGGAAATCTAAGATTTCTGCCATTTTAAAACCTGGTAAAGACACCTTCAGTGCTAAGAACTACTGACCAATCTCTTTTTATGTCATCTGTATAAAATTTATGAGATGATGTTATTAAATCACCTAGGTCCTGTTATTGAATCCCATCTTATTGCACAACAAGCAGGCTTCAGACCAGGGAAACACTATATAGCTCAAATTCTTAACTTGACCAAGTATATTGAGTAAGGTTATGAGAAAGGTTGCATTATGGCAACAGTTTTTTTTGGACCTTACAGCAGTCTATGACATGGTGCAACATAGGAAAATGCTGCATAAAATCTCAAATTAGTAAGAACATCAGCCCTGGCCTTGTCTTACTAAACTGCTGAGTATGCCTGTCCCATCTGACACAAATCTGTCTATGTGAAGCAGGTGAATATAGCACTGAATGAAACATGTAGAATAATCACAGGATGTCTTAAACCTACACCTGCTGATACACTTCATAAGCTAGCTGGCATCCTCCCCCCGCCCCCCAAGACAAATAATGTGAAAGCCACCCATTGTGTGACTATCAGCCTCCCCCCAGTAGACTCAAATCAAGGAAAAGTTTCATGAAAACCACCAGGCTTCTAAATGTTTCCTCAGCAAAAGCAAGAATATCCCTGTGGGAAGCAAAATCAGGAAATTCCAACTGGATCACCCCCTATGAGGGTCTTCCTCCAGTGACAAACCAAGAATGGGAAACTTGGAAGTCCCTGAGCATTCCAGACAGGTCGTTATCCTGGGAGCATCCACATTTAAAAAACGAAGGTGTTCCTGGGGACCCATCTACACAAACCCCAGAAAGCGCACACTTTCTGGGGTGGATATCCAGATGTTCTTCCAGGATTGCCTAGGAGAACACTGGGGCATTGCAACACCAGAAGTCGGCCAAATCAGAATAAAAAAACCAAAGAACTCACCCGGCCTCCATGAGATGGCTGCCCGATTTGTCCTGGTGCTTAAAAATTACATGCCAAGAGAAAGGAGAATGTGGCACCAGAAATGTAGTGCAGCTGGCTAAGTGTCAGCTGCATAAGATCTCTCTGACCAGTAGGCCATGAGTTCGAGGTGGGTGCTCAACCTTAAGTGTAGCCTGCTGCCGACCTTTGCAGCCCGAAAGACAGTTCATTTGTCAAGTAGGAGATAAAGATACTACATTAAAAGTGGGGAGGCAAATTTTGACTGATTTATGAGGCCATAAAAAGAACTCCAGGAATCGCTGAGAAATGTGGAAGAACAACAAGGAACGCTGGAAAATGCCGAGAGATGAGGAGTGCGCCAGCTCCCCTTGGTGGCCAGAAATTTGCCTCTGTTCATCTATATATGTCTATATATGTTGTCATATATGTTGAATATATGTTGAACTGCAGAGATTGTCTGCAAGTATGTGTACTGTAATCTGCTCTGAGTCCCCTTCGGGATGAGAAGAGTGGAATATAAATAAAGTAAATAAATAAATAAATAAATAAAAGGAAGGGGGCAGGAACGATTTTCCTCCTCTCCCCCCGTCTCCTGGTGTGTCATTTGTACATGCCAGGAGAACTCCAAAAGCTGTCTCATGAAGGCTGGGTGAGTTCTTTTGGTTTTTTTAACACTGTTTGGGGGGCTTTTGGGGAGGGAGTTGGTATTCCCCCAATTTTCCAGGCTAATTTAGCCTGGAAAACCATGGGAATACTGTCTGGACTACAGAACATGGGAACATGGGAACATGGGAATATTGTCTGGACACCAGAAGCAGTGGGTTCATCCAGCATCTTCCAAGAAGGCCCTAGCTTTTTTAATAGAATCATAATTTAAAAGTAAATCCAATTTTGCTGACTTCATTTGATTTTTCCAGGCACTTAAAAATATTTGTTTTCCAAAATGTTTACAAGGTTGGTGTTACCAAGAACAAAACTCAACAGGGTCACTTGAATAATAAGCTAGTCCATCATCCAAGTTTCATTATTTATAGTGGACCAACATAGTGTAGGTGAACAGCAAATGTGGCTTTTAATAACACTCCTGTCAGCAAAAACAAATGTGTGGTATAGGAGGATTAAAGCAAAATGAAACTCTTGTTTTATAACTCTTCTATTTTGTACATAGTAAAAGGCTTTTATTTGCTGATTTATCACTTTCCTATCTTGCTACTTAACAGAGAAGACTTGTTCTGTATAATGCTCCAGATGTGCAAAATAGAGTAGGTTGAGCTACTTCCATATGCAAGGCGCCTTCCAACACCTCCCCCCAAAGGAATACTAACTTCAAAGTGCAGCTGTAAAATTTGTACTTAGGAGCCCATTTTTGGTATTATGCGTGTAAGTGTGTTTATATTCGTATGCAATGGGACTTTTGAGGTTTTACGTATCGCTGCCGCGATCCCGGAAGTAGACTTCCTTTACGGTCCTTGAGGCCAACAATTTGCGTTATGATCGTAAGAAATTCTTAAGTATTAATTAATTAATTATTGTACTACTCACTTCTCCCTGTCTTCTCCCCTCATTTTCTTCCCGCCTTCATTCAGCTTCTTCTTTTTCCCGCATTTCTATGAGGAACTGGAAGTGACGCTGCTGCTAGGTAGGCTAGGCAATGCATTCTGGAAAGTGTAGTCCTCCAGGCTTCCCCCCCTCCTTCTCTTCCCCGTTGCTCTGCTGCCATGCCCCATCGCAGGGGCCTGCTTCACACACACACACACACACACGCGCGCGCGCTTCTCCTCCTCTCTCTCCCTGCGCTCTCTCAGATGCTTCTCTTCCCCGTTGCTCTGCCATGCCCCATCGCAGGGGCCAGCTTCAGCCCTCCAGGTACGTGTTTTGGACTTCAACTCCCACCATTCCTCACAGCCTCAGGCCTCTTCCTTTTCCTCTCAGCCTGGGCAAACTTGGGCCCTCGCTCCCTCAGGATCGGGGTGTGAGAGAGGCAGCGAGGAGCGAGGGGGGGCTCCTCCTCCTTTTCTTTTGCTGCTTCCAAGAATAGAGTACCCCCTCCCTCCCTCCCTTCCTCCTTCCCTCCCTCCTTCCTATTTGGAGAGTCCCATCTAGAATTCAGTGTGGTTTATTCAAGTTTTGGCCTACAACTCCCAGAAATCCCAGCCAATTTACCAGCTGTTAGGATTTCTGGGAGTTGTAGGCCAAAACCATCTGGAATGCGCATGCTCTGGCATACGAATTACTAACGAATTTCGTTAGTTCTTAAGTTACATTTCCGAAATTTTTGGGAAATTTTTTGTAAGTCTTTCTTTTACTAATCAAAAAAAAAATCCCCCCCCCCCATTTGATATAAGAATTGCCATTTTAGGATTCTAAACCATGCCTAGTGTTTATGGATAATTTTGTTCTTCCCTGGTGATAGGGCACCCGTACTAATTAATTTTAAAATACAGCATTCCTGCTTTTGAAGGTAACTTCATTTCATAATGTTACTTGATTTTTCCCATTTCCACTCATTCTGTATGTAATATCATTCTGTTAGTTTAATTGTTTGTGTCTTTCATACATGTGCCAGCAGTTAGAAGGCATAGCGCAGCTTCTGTGATTCCCACCTACCTTTCTGAATGTTTTTTCCCATGTGGTAAGAAAATGACAGGAAAAGTGGAAAAAACTTGGTTAAATCTCTGAAAGTGGTTTTGAAGACATCAAGAATCTTTGTCATATTAATTGTGTAGACAACAAAATGCAGTGGATTTCACTGCCAAAAGACTTATAGGGAAAAAAGCTGAATTTAAGAATTATTGATATTGCTTAGATCTCAACTTTGTGTTTCCTCATAGCCCCAGGAAAGGAATAAAATACTGCTGGAGTTTTGCACTACTCTCAGGGCATGGCAATTCATCTAGCCTGCTCTCACATCTCCCTTTTACTGCTGAAGGGTTTTGGTCTTTTGAGGGGGTATCTCACTGTGTTCCTGGGATATCTCTTGACTATGTATGCCTCAGATGTCCAACATGTGGAAGTGAGAACAGTATGTTTATTGTAGCTTTCCTGCTATACAAAGTTGTAACCTAGAACAGTTCAGGGCATGCCAGATATGCTTACAATAAAAGATGGGGTAGGGAGGAAGAAGGAAGAGAAAAAAATGGATAAGTATAAGTAGCAGATAATATAGAATTGTAAAGGATAGGAAAAGAGTAATCATCAGAATGTTACGAGACTATATGAAAAATACTTTTGGTAAAGGTGACTGTGACATTGTTATATTTTACTTATATAACCAAATAAAAACATAATAAAAACAAACAAAAAATGAAGGATGAGCTACATTCTGGAATTTGGCTAAAGTGTGGAATATACGGATCTCATTGATTGCACAGACCTATTTATACAAAATTAAATGACCATCTTGAGCAGCAGATTTGAGTTTTCTTGAATAATTGGCTATTTTGATTGTCATTATTGTATTATTACTACTGGTGAGATTTTCTGCTCTGGTGCTAAAATTATTTATGTGTCTGTGGGTACTTAGGTTAGTAGGAAACATCAACTTCTGTTTCGTTCTGGCAGTGAAATATTTTGAGTGAGCCCTATAAGTCTTGTTATGTGACAATTTTTTTTAAAGGATCAAAGAAAAGTACTAGTTTGGAAGCAGTGCCATTTTAGAATTTGCTTCACCCATTAATCAAAAACCTATTACGAAAAATATGAAATGCATAACTATAGTTAAAATCCTGTTCAGAAAGATTAAAAAACACTTGTGATTGGACAGTGTTTTTTGAGTTGTAGCCCTGGTGTTTTGATATGATTCATTAATGCTAAGAAATGTGGGTTTTGGTGCTCAAACATAGTGCTGCTGTAGCTAATTTAAGTGTTCAAAGATAACTGCCAATAACTAATGCCTTTTTGATTAAATAATATCATTTTCTTGTAACAACATTGCATTTCCCTCACATACTCATTTCTAGTGAAGAAATATAATGCACACAATTAATGAAATTATCTTCCTTTGAAATTTTGGTTGACAACAGAAATGTTCCCATTAATACAAAAACATTATAAGCTTCTTTCACATTTGCAGCTCTAAACAGTCTACTAGTAATCTTTCTATCAACAGATTTGGTTCATAAATTCCTTTAATAGTCAGTAATCTTCTTTAACTGCTAAGGAATGATTTGCTTGGCCTAATTTTAGTATGATTCCAGCCCTATAGTTTCTTCTGAGTCATATTCCGCTGGGAGCTTTCCATTATTCATATAGGTGTGATTAAAAGCAGTGTTATGGGTAACCTTAGAAATATCAAAAGCAATGTTATGTAACTTATAAAATGTTAATAAAGTATGTACTGGATCTTTTTTTTAGGCTCTAGCAATGGGAATGATGACGGAATACTATCATTACATCTTTACCACATTGGTAAGTAGCTTATAAGAACGTGCTGATGGACTCAGACAAAGGCCTTTGCTTTCTTAATTATATTACTTGACAAAGTGAAAGTGGTCTCCAAGGAACAAGAGGGGAGAAGTAGTAAATGTGTTCTCCATTTGATTTTGATGCATTGCCGTGAAAGCTCCGGAGGATAGTTTAATTAATGCTTAGAAATATTATTCTGGAAATCTGGCAGGGATTTGCAGACTTTTTTTTAAAAAAAAGACTGCAGTGCGTAATTAAGAAAAAGCAGATTTGGCCACTGTGGTTCATGCCTTAATTACCTCCCAATTAGATCTCTGTAAGGTGTTCTATGTAGAACTCTATTTGAAGACTGTTTGGAGGGTACAGCAGCTGCAAAATGTGGCTACTGAACTGCTGTGTGTTTTAAAACCACACACCGTGATCTTCATATAATTGGTCATCTACCAACTGCGGAAACTTTGGTGGCACTGGGTTGACTTGAGAAACCCTACATATTTTGTGGCCAGGATAGCTAAAGGTGATATCCTCATATACAGATTTGTCTGGAATTGGAGATCTTCAGTGCAGGCACTGTTGCATGACTATCTGGCTCAAGGGGCTAAAGTTTAGGGCTCAGTTTCCATAAGCTTTGAAAATGGAGTCCCATGGAAGCTATCACATGAAGTAAGGGCACTTCTGGTGGGACTCCATTTCCACAGATTGTGAAAACAGAGCCCAAAATCAAGAAAAGCTGAAGAAAGTGGGGGAAAGGCAAACATCGATGCAGAAAGGATGTGAGATGGCTGGCTATCCCAGAAGATGGGGAAAGATGGGAGGGAACAGGGTAAGACAGTTCCCTTCACTTTCCCCCCACTTGTGGAATGAAGTCCTAAGTTGATAAATTCACCGGATAGTTATTTTTCTATAGCAGATTATGGAATTCCCCCTGAAGGAAGTCAGTCTGATTTCATCCCTATGGAAATTCCTGAAATTGGCCAAGACTACTTTGTTCTGCATAGCCTTTTGTCCTTAAAAAAAGTTTTACAGATGGCTTTTGGGATTGGTTTTAACTGTGTAGCTTTTAAAACTTAGCTTCTAAAGATAGTTTGGGGAGTTCTGGTAAACTAAGAGGTACTAAATAATTACTCTAAATCGGGGATACCCAACATTTAAAGTAGAGGGCTGGATTATGGTCCCTCAGACTGTTGGGGGAGGGGACTTCATTATGTGTGAGTGTGAGTGTGTGCTGTGCATGCATCAGTTGTGCATTGATTATGCCTGTGTGCGGCAGCCATACATGCATTGACCATGCCACACACACCACTGCTGCTCGCATTCACTCACCTTCATTTCACCCCCACCATTGCCATACACACACTCACTGCTGCCTCCACACACCCACCTCTGCTCACACACTCTCACCCTTGCCCTACCAGACACATGCACTTGCTGCTGCATTGCATCATACATGCATGTGCCAGCCATGTGGCAAGCGTGAATGGCAACAGTGATGGCAGCGGGAAAAAGACTTTGGTGGGAAATATTCATCTGAGGGCCTTGATTTGGGGACTCCTGCTCTAATTACAGCAATATCTTGACTTAACAATTTAATTTGTTCTATGACCATGTTCTTAAGTCAAAATATTTTTTTATCTCAAAGTGCATTTTCCCATTGATCTGTTTCAACCCCCCCAAACCACCCCTTTTTAAAATGTGTTTTAAATAAGAAAATGTACTTTATAAATAACAAATAATATATAAAATGTTCAGAGATAAGCAGTCCTTGGTTCCATCCAGCCATTGTGGCAAGGGAGCATTTTTTTTTTAAAAAAAAGATATTTTTATTTATTTTATCATAATTCAATACATTTGTTATACATTGTTTGCTTTATGGCAAACACATAATATTCAATACAATCTACCATACATTAACTTTTGGCATCTACTGTTAATTTTACGCTTATACATATTTATTATCCCTCACTACTGTGTCTACACCCCCCCCCCCCCGAGCCACTGCTTTTATGTATCATCTGTCCAAAATTTCATTTCCTCTTGTGGAGGTAACTTTCTGTCTTTCTTTTTGAATCCCTTTTCAATAAATTTTTCCCATACATCATCAAAATCACTTTGTTTCCATATCCCTCTTTTAACTTTTAATTTACATGCCAGCTTATCATTTATTGTCAATTTCCGTACATCCTTACACTACTTCTCTATTTGTATATTTATTTCTCTTGGCATCCTCTCCAGCCATTTTTGAATAGTTTTTATTTATATTTGGTATTCTTATTAGTGTTAGATACCATTTCCATATTAATCGTAATTTTTTTAACCCATATTGATAAATTTTCAAATGTATTTGTCTCCATAATTATAACCACTCTGTTTCATTTATTTTCATCCCTACACCTTCATCCCAGATCTCCTTGAGGGTGTTATTCTTTATTTTTCCTTTGTTTATTTCAATGATTAATATATACTTTACTAAAAAAAATATTTTCCTCTATATCCCTTCCATTTTGTATTATTTGTTCAAATTGATTAAGCTTACTTCCAATTTTATTATTTTGACACAATTTTGGAACCATTGTTCTAATTGTATGCAATGGAACCATGCAAATTTTATTTATCTAAATTCTTCCATAGTAATTTCCTTCTTCGTTCCAACCTTTATCCAATCCCCTATTTTGCCTAAGTTTTCCCCCTTAACATTGTATCCATTATATAGAGTTATGTTCTGGGCCCAGTTCTGTTCAATATCTTTGTTAATGACATCAACTTCACACACACACACACACACACACACACACACACACACACACACATAAAGTTTGCAGATGGCATCAAATTAGAAGGGATAGCTTCTCCAGAAGACAAGATCAGAATTCAAAATCACCTCAAAAGATTAGACAGTTGAATCAAAACTAACAAAATGAATTTCAACAAGGAGAAATGTAAGATACTACACTTAGGAAGAAAAAAATGAAATGCAAAGATACAGGATGGCTCGACAGCAATGCATGTGAAAAAGATCTTGGAGTCTTAGTGGACAGCAAGTTGAACATGAGTCAACAGTTTGATGCACCTAAAAAAACCAATGGGATTTTGAACTGCATCAAAATGAGTACTGCGTCTTGTTCAAGGGAAGCCATGATGCCTCTCTATTCTGCTTTGATCAGACCTCACATGGAATACTGTGTCCAATTCCGGGCCTCACAATTCAAGAGAAATATTGACAAGTTGGAAGGCCAGAGGAAGGTGACTAAATTGATCAAAAGTCTGGAGACCATGCCCCATGAGGAACATCTTAAAGAACTGGGTATGATTAGAATGAAGAAGATAAGGTTGAGAGGAGACATGATAGCCATGTAAAAATATTAGAAAGAATGCCATAAGGAAGAAGGAACAGCTTTGTTTTCTTCTGCCCTGGAGACCAGGATTCGGAGCAATAGGTTTAATTACAGGAAAGGAGATTTCAATTGAACATTAAGAAGAAGTTCCTGACTGTAAGAGCTGTTCACCAGTGGAACTCACTGCCTCAGAGTGTGGTGGGAGCGCCTTCATTGGAGGCTTTTAAAAAGAGGCTGGATGACCATTCCCCAGGGGTACTTTTCCTGCCTGGCAGGTGGTTGGACTAGATGACCCATGTGGTCTCTTCCAATTCTGTGATTCTATTATTCATATCTTAAAAATGAGTGTACATATGAAGGGCGACATCATGGAAAGATAAATAATTTATATCACACTCCTATATGTTTGCTTGTAATGTTCTGGCACCTATAGGAAATGGCAACAAGATCTATCCTAATTTCTCCCACTTCCCAGGAAGACACAGCATATTACAATGTAGAGAATCTGATGTGTTCATACTATACTTTCTCTGTTTTTCTCCAACAGCTACAGCCCAATTATAGTTCTGAGAATCAAACATATTCCAAATTGTAGAATTTCAATATGGTTACATACATGAAGCTCTTTTTATTTTCTGAATTGATTGAATAGGGGATGAAAACAAATTGATCATAGCAGTTTTGGAACTACATTTTACTTCCATGCACTCAAGTCAAGTCAAACGCAAAACATATTGCATTCAAAATTGAATGGGTCTAGCACTCAAGTCAAAGTTCAAAATCCCCAAGAACATCCAGGTTAGTTTGGTATGGAAGGAAAAAAATCCTAATATGGTTTATACAAACTGTATATACTTGCAGAAAATATATAGACATTGCTTCACATAACAGCTTTGGTGTGAAGCAATGTCTATATATTTTCTGCAAGTATATACAGAAGCTTGTCAGATTAGACTTGATTGAAAAATGAGCCTCTGCAGTCATGCATTACATACATTCTTGATATGCCTTTCTTTAGCATATATATATATGGTAACATATTACATAATTACAATGTGCCTGTTACATAGTTAGCCAGTGACGTATTTAGCCCTCTCCCCACCCCCAATGAAGTGACGCCATGTGATAGAGTTATGTGGCTGAAGATAAGCTGTTATTTTTGCATGTGCTGTCAAGTTGGCTTTGACTTGTGGCAACCATATGATTGATAGAGACCTTCAAGAGACTGCGTAAATAAGAACCCTGTTCATGCAAACTAAACTTAAGGCCATGGCTTAATCAATCTGTCTTTAATGATTGCCTTCAATTTAACTTCCTGGTCTGTCGGAAGGCAGAACAGGGTATAGGGTTACAGCCTGTGCTTAATGGAGTTACACTCCCCCTGAAGACACAGGTTCGCAGCTTGGGAGTGATCCTGGTCTTATAGCTGAGCCTGGAATCCCAGGTCTTGGCAGTGGCCAGGGGAGCTTTTGCACAATTAAAACTTGTGCTCCAGCTGCGCCCGTATCTTGGGAGGTTGGACTTGGCCACGGTGGTCCACACTCTGGTTACATCCTGAATAGATTACTGCAACACACTCTATGTGGGGTTGTCTCTGAAGACTGCTCAGAAGCTCCAGCTAGTCCAACGCTTAGAAGCCAGGTTACTCACAGGACCAGGGTACAGGGAGCATGCAACTCCCTTGTTACTCCAGCTCCACTGGCTGCTTATTAGCTTCCAATCACAATTAAAATTGCTGGCTTTAGCCTATAAAGCCCTAAACGGTTCTGGCCCAGTTTACCTGTCCAAACATATCTCCTTCTACGAACCACCAAGGAACTTAAGATCGTCCGGGGAGGCCCTGCTCTTGGTCCCACCACCATCACAGTCATGTTTGGTGGGGACGAGAGACAGGGCCTTTTCTGTGGTGGCCCCTCAGCTGTGGAACTCCCTCCCTAATGAGATCAGATCTGCCCCCTCACTCCTGACCTTCTGGAAGAAACTCAAATCCTGGATGTGGGACCAAGCATTTGCAGAATAGACTGACTTGCTGGGAAATATATGCTTTTAATGAACTAGAATGGACTGACTTGGATGACGATTTGAACTGGCAAATTGTTTTAATGTATATTTAATAGGCATGGTAAAAATGAAACAGAAATTAAATGGATTCGTTAGAGATTTGTATGTAATGGGACTTTTGATGTTTTACGTATCGCTGTCGCGAACCAGGAAGTAGACTTTCTTTACGGCACTTCGGGCGCCATTTTTGTATCTGGGTCGTAAAGCATTCGTATGGTTTCTTTGCCCTTAGTAAGCGTGTTTTGTCATTGGCTGATGGATACCAGGTGGACATACACTCCCTTCACTCCACCTTTCCTTTAGCCAATCAGAGGCAAAGAAACATGGATGGGGTGAGCGAGGGCCTCCTCCTCCTCTCTCGCCAATGACAGGCCTGCGAGAGAGGAGGAGAAAGGCCCCCGCGCCCCTCTCTGCCTCTCTCTAGCCTCGATCCATGCATCGGGGCTAGAGAGAGGCAGAGAGGCGCGCGGGGGGCCCCTTTCCGCTAAAATATAAGCCGACCCAGGCTTGGGTCGACATATCTTAGCGGGAAAGGCTGCCGTGCGGGAGGCCCTTTCCCGCTAAGAAATAACCCGACCCAGGCTTGGGTCGAAGCATATCTTAGCGGGAAAGGGCTACCGTGCGGGCGGCCCCTTCCCGCTAAGAAATAACCCGACCCAGGCCTGGGAAACAGTAAGAAAATCGGCCCGGGCTGCTTCCAAAGTAATTTCCTCCTGTTTCCCACGCTGTCCCTCAGAAACAGAGGGAGAGCCTGGAGAACAGGAGGAAATTCCTCGATTGGGAACTCGTAGGGGTTAAGGGAGGCATCGATGCCTCCCTTAACCCCCTGCGAGTTCCCAATCGGAGTAATTTCCTCCTGTTTCCCAGGCTGTCCCTCAGAAGCAGAGGGTTTCCTACTGTTTCCCAGGCCTGGGTCGGCTTATTTCTTAGCGGGGAAGGGGCCGCCCGCACGGCAGCCCTTTCCCCGCTAAGATATAAGCCGACCCAAGCCTGGGTCGGCTTATATGTTAGCGGGAAAGGGGCCTCCCACACGGCAGCCCTTTCCCCGCTAAGATATAAGTCGACCCAAGCCTGGGTCAGCTCGTTTCTTAGCGGGGAAGGGGCCGCCCGCACGGCAGCCCTTTCCCCGCTAAGATATAAGCCGACCCAAGCCTGGGAAACAGTAAGAAAATCGGCCCCGGGCTGCTTCCAAAGTAATTTCCTCCTGTTTCCCACGCTGTCCCTCAGAAACAGAGGGAGAGCCTGGAGAACAGGAGGAAATTCCTCCGATTGGGAACTCGAGGGGTTAAGGGAAAGGGCTGCCGTGCGGGAGGCCCCTTCCCCGCTAAGAAATAAGCTGACCCAGGCCTGGGAAACAGTAGGAAACTCGGCCCCGGGCTGCTTCCAAAGCGCGCTTTGGAAGCAGCTCGGGGCCTTGATTCGGAGTAATTTCCTCCTGTTTCCCAGGCTGTCCCTCAGAAGCGGAGGGAGAGCCTGGAGAACAGGAGGAAATTCCTCCGATTGGGAACTCGCAGGGGTTAAGGGAGGCATCGATGCCTCCCTTAACCCCCGCGAGTTCCCACCGGAGGAATTTCCCTCCTGTTCTCCAGGCTCTCCCTCCGCTTCTGAGGGACAGCCTGAAACAGGAGGAAATTCTCCGATTGGGAACTTGCAGGGGGTTGGGGAGGCATCAATGCCTCCCTTAACCCTTGCGAGTTCCCAATCGGAGGAATTTCCTCCTGTTGTCCAGGCTCTCCCTCCGCTTCTGAGGGACAGCCTGGGAAACAGGAGGAAATTACTCCGATTGGGAACTCGCAGGGGTTAAGGGAGGCATCGATGCCTCCCTTAACCCCTGCGAGTTCCCAATCGGAGGAATTTCCTCCTGTTCTCCAGGCTCTCCTCCGCTTCTGAGGGACAGCCTGGGAAACAGGAGGAAATTACTCGAATCAAGGCCCGAGCTGCTTCCAAAGCGCGCTTGGAAGCAGCCCGCCAAGTTTCCTTCTGTTTCCCAGGCCTGGGTCGGGTTATTTCTTGGCGGGAAGGGGCCTCCCGCACGGCAGCCCTTTCCCCGCTAAGATAAGCCGACCCAGGCTTGGGTCGACTTTATATCTTAGCGGGGAAAGAGCTGCCATGCGGAGGCCCCCTCCCCACTAAGAAATAAGCTGACCCAGGCCTGGGAAACAGTAGGAAACTCGGCCCCTGGCTGCTTCCAAAGCGCTTTGGAAGCAGCTCGAGTACTGATTGAGTAATTTCCTCCTGTTTCCCAGGCTGTCCCCCTCAGAAGCGGAGGGAGAGCCTGGAGAACAGGAGGAGATTCCTCCGATTGGGAACTCGCAGGGGGGTTAAGGGAGGCATCGATGCCTCCCTTAACCCGTGCGAGTTCCCACCGGAGGAATTTCCTCCTGTTCTCCAGGCTCTCCCTCCGCTCTGAGGGACAGCCTGGGAAACAGGAGGAAATTCCCCTCCGATTGGGAATCGCAGGGGGTAAGGGAGGCATCAATGCCTCCCTTAACCCTTGCGAGTTCCCAATCGGAGGAATTTCCTCCTGTTTCCCAGGCTGTCCCTCCGCTTCTGAGGAAACAGGAGGAAGTTACTCCGATTGGGAACTCGCAGGGGTTAAGGGAGGCATCGATGCCTCCCTTAACCCCTGCGAGTTCCCAATCGGAGGAATTTCCTCCTGTTCTCCAGGCTCTCCCTCCGCTTCTGAGGGACAGCCTGGGAAACAGGAGGAAATTCCTCTGATTGAGAACTCGCAGGGGTTAAGGGAGGCATCTGCCTAACCCCTGCGAGTTCCCAATCGGAGGAATTTTCTCCTGTTCTCCAGGCTCTCCCTCCGCTTCTGAGGGACAGCCTGGGAAACAGGAGGAAATTACTCTGATTGGGAACTCGCAGGGGTTAAGGGAGGCATCGATGCCTCCCTTAACCCCTGCGAGTTCCCAATCGGAGGAATTTCCTCCTGTTCTCCAGGCTCTCCCTCCGCTTCTGAGGGACAGCCTGGGAAACAGGAGGAAATTACTCGAATCAAGGCCCGAGCTGCTTCCAAAGGGTGCTTTGGAAGCAGCCCGGGCCAAGTTTCCTTCTGTTTCCCAGGCCTGGGTCGGGTTATTTCTTAGCGGGAAGGGGCCTCCGCACGGCAGCCCTTTCCCGCTAAGATATAAGCCGACCCAAGCCTGGGTCGGCTTATATCTTAGCGGGGAAGGGGCCTCCCGCACAGCAGCCCTTTCCCGCTAAAGAAATAAGCCGACCCAAGCCTGGGTCGGCTTATTTCTTAGCGGGAAGGGGCCTCCCGCACGGCAGCCCTTTCCGCTAAGATATAAGCCGACCCAGGCTTGGGTCGCTTATATCTTAGCGAGGGAAAGGGCTGCCGTCGGGAGGCCCCTTCCCGCTAAGAAATAAGCTGACCCAGGCCTGGGAAACAGTAGGAAACTCGGCCCGGGCTGCTTCAAAGCGCGCTTTGGAAGCAGCTCGGGCCTTGATTCGGATTTCCTCCTGTTTCCCAGGCTGTCCCTCAGAAGCGGAGGAGAGCCTGGAGAACAGGAGGAAATTCCTCCGATTGGGGCTCGCAGGGGTTAAGGGAGACATCGATGCCTCCCTTAACCCCTGCGAGTTCCCAATCGGAGGAATTTCCTCCTGTTCTCCAGGCTCTCCCTCCGCTCTGAGGGACAGCCTGGGAAACAGGAGGAAATTACTCCGATTGGGAATCGCAGGGGGTTAGGGGAGGCATCAATGCCTCCCTTAACCCTGCGAGTTCCCAATCGGAGGAATTTCCTCCTGTTCTCCAGGCTCTCCCTCCGGCTTCTGAGGGACAGCCTGGGAAACAGGAGGAAATTATTGACACTCGCAGGGGTTAAGGGAGGCATCGATGCCTCCCTTAACCCCTGCGAGCCCCAATCGGAGGAATTTCCTCCTGTTCTCCAGGCTCTCCCTCCGCTTCTGAGGGACAGCCTGGGAAACAGGAGGAAATTACTCGAATCAAGGCCCCGAGCTGCTTCCAAAGCGCTTGGAAGCAGCCCGGGCCAAGTTTCCTACTGTTTCCCAGGCCTGGGTCGGGTTATTTCTTAGCGGGAAGGGGCCGCCCGCACGGCAGCCCTTTCCCCGCTAAGATATAAGCCGACCCAAACCTGGGTCGGTTTATTTCTTAGCGGGAAGGGCCTCCGCATGGCAGCCCTTTCCCCGCTAAGATATAAGCCGACCCAAGCCTGGTCGGGTTATATCTTAGCGGGAAGGGGCAGCCCGCACGGCAGCCCTTTCCCGCTAAGATATAAGCCGACCCAAGCCTGGGTCGGGTTATATCTTAGCGGGAAGGGGCAGCCCGCACGGCAACCCTTTCCCCTGCTAAGATATAAGCCGACCCAAGCCTGGGTCGGGTTATTTCTTAGCGGGGAAGGGGCCGTCCGCACGGCAGCCCTTTCCCCGCTAAGATATAAGCCGACCCAGGCCAGTTGGACAGCCCTGTTCTAGTTTACCAAGAGCACGTTCCTCATACCCTCCAGGTCACTATCACCCTTACTACATTCTTACTATTAGAATTTATTATTTAATTCTAATAAATGCTCTGGAGAAGCAAGCCTTGACTATTTTATTTAATAATAATAATACTACTACTACTAATAATAATAATATATTAATGCTTTATATCTCCTGCAAGGAAACCAAGGGAAATGTTGCCCCTCGATTTGCCTGTGCTTAAAACAGTGTCAGTCCTGTTTCCCTGCTTTCCAGACTTTAGAACCAATTTAGAATTTCGTTAGTACTTAAGTTACATTTTAGCACTTTTTGCAAAAAAATTTGTGTCTTTAATATACTAATCAAAAAAAATCCCCCCCCCATTTGATTTTAGAATTGCGATTTTAGGATTCTAAAACAAGCCTAATATTTAATATATACTTATAACTGTTTTGCTTGTGTTAATTGTATTTTATGCTATGTTTTATTCTTATTTGGCACTGAATAGTGCCGGTTGGTTGAGTCCCTCTTCAGAGATCGAGCAGGATGGTATACAAATGTCCTAAATAAATAATAAATTTTCTGATATGTCCAAAGTATGATAGCCTTAGTTTAGTCATCTAGGGAGGTTTCAGGCTCTTGGGCCCATTTGTTTAATTCAATAGTGCATGGTATCTGTAGAACTGCCTTTCAACACTATTCTTTTTGGCCTTCTTGCTATCAACAGAAAGTGGACATTGCTATGGCATCAATGATCCTGACTTTTGTATTCAATGATGAATATCTACATTCAGAGATGCATCAGTGATTGAATTGTATGATGAGACAATCCCTAAATGGGAAATGGCAGCAGAAGAACCCAAAGTAAATCTCTCAGTTCTTTGGGGAAATAGGAAGGGAGCAGTGTAATAAATAAATTCAGTGAAAGAAGCAATTCACATAAATAAAACATTAAAAGTTATATATTTAACTGTCAGGCTTCTGACCTAATTAAATATGCCAATTTGCTTATTAGATAGAAGTTGGTGGGAGGTGGGTTGTACCTTTTTTTTTTTTACTGAAGAATAGGAGATAAACCAACTGCTGACAACTGAGGATAATTTGAGATATGCCAACAGCAGATGATAAATTTTTATGCTCAATGGAGCTATGTAACCTGTATCATTTTTGGCTCCTCTCCTTTATTAATTACTTCTTACCTGACACAGAGAAAGTCTTGTCCAATAAATTTTCTGGTCACACTGTTTAGCTGGGCTGTTTGCAAGTGTACTTTTTCATGATTGATTTCAGGTCTAATGTAATGGCTCATTAATTCTCTGTGAACTGTTGTGCATATTTATTATAGTTTTGAGTAAATAGGAATGTGTTTAAATTACATAATTACTTAAGCAATTGTCCAAGATGTTTTGGAGGCCTCCCAAATTTAAAAGGAAACAGATTTCAAGGCATTCATTCATGTGGTTTTGCTCCTGGAAAAATTGTTCAACAGGCAGAGGTTATGAGTCCACATCATCCCCCCGCCTCCCCCAAATAACCTGTACTGCCTTGTGCACTTTGCTTACACAATAAACCATCTTTATAATTTTATTATTGAGAAATTTTGGATATCTACTCCCATATTCATTCTGTTTCTTTTTTCACAATTCAAGATAGGTTCAGTTAAGGTTTGAGTGTAGAATAAATAAGATATTACATTTATTAATAAATAGATGTAATATCCTGCCAGACAGATAATTGGGTCTAAGTAAATATATAATTCTTAAATGTTTTTCTTTTTATTTCCTCCCCCCCCCCCCCTTGTGTCCTATCCCTTTATAAACCTAAACAATGCATATAAGGGCAGTTAGATATTTTTAAAATTAACTGTAAACCCCTCAAAAAAATCTACATGGCAATGAAAATGTGTACTATACTTAAATTCTCTAAACACTAATTGGCATTTATAATATTCTTTTCCCCCTGATTGTAGCCCCTTCTCAATATTAACAACATACTTGTTTGTTGTATACTTATAGGAAAGATAGCAGTTGCTATCTTGCCCCCTCACTTGAATCTCAATTACTCTTTATTTTAATGAAGATTGTGTCCATACTTATTTTAGCCAAATCAAAGCTAATTCAGAGACACTCTAGACCCGGAATAAAAACTGGGTATCCTCCAAATTTTGTTGAACTGTAACTTACAGCATTCTGTACCATTACTTATGCTGCATGCCAACAACAACTGGGGCCACATAGTATGAAAGCTGATCAAGACTGTAGTGATCATCTATCTAATGATTTACACTTTTCTCTCAAGATCTTAACTGAGGCTATCCTTGGGTATCTTGATGTCTTCATTACTACTACTAGATTTCTCCTCCATGCTGAACCTACCACTGATAAAAGAATTCTAGTCTTGCCTGGTTAAGAACAGTACAGATGTGGCATTTATCCTAGGCCCCTTCCACACAGCTGAATAAAATCCCACATTACCTGCTTTGTTCTGGCATATATTGCAGTGTGAACTCAGAGAATGCAGTTCAAAGCAGATATTGTGGGTTATTCTGCCTTTATATTCTAGGTTATAGGACTGTGTGGAAGGGCCGAAAGTCTCCAGCTACATCCACTAAAATAATCCAAATGATTGTGCTCTGTAGTTGCTCCAGGTAAAGCATAGAAGTACCCTTGAGCCCTTCTTAAGTCCACATGGTTGGCCAGCCAGCAGCAGTAGTACCGTACTACCATGATATTTCCAGTCTAAGTCAGTTCCCTGACAGTTTTGCTGGTGACATCACTTTTGATGAGGTCATGATGTCACAACAGGGTGCCCAGCCACATGACATCACATGACCATCAGAAGTGGCATCATCAAGGCTGTGATGTGTAGGGGCGGGGGCTGCTTCTAGTCAGTAGTGGGTATGTTAGATGCATGGACACTGGATTGGACCAGAGCTAGTCTGACCCAGTTGTCCACACTTCAAAACCCCTGAGATCACTCTGGAGCTTCTTGAACTCTCTGGAATAAATTATGGTTCCCCTAAGATGCAGCACTTCTGATGCAAAACAGGTGTACATTGTGTGCATTTTTTGCAGCAGTAGAAAGATGAATTATTTTATTTGGTCAGAGGCAGCAAGTCACGAAAGGTCATCTGTGGGGAATGTTTTATAAAGAAGATGGTGTTCCATTGAATATCCCAGCCAAGAGTAGAGACATTGCACTTATATGCATGTAGAAGGCAAGCCAAGACCATCTTAAGCAAGTGTGCTTCAAATAATGCAGTACCATGTTGTATTCCCAAAGTAATGTGAAGGCACAACTCTATGTCCCACCTGAACAGATAGGCACATATTGCTGAAGACATGCACTTTATGATGCAAAATTCTTATTCTCCAGATAGTTTCTCCTTCCCACTGCAATCCTAAAATACACAGAGCTAGGTGTTTCATTCCCCAAAGGGGCTAAAGCACACACAGCTTTTAACCCAATCAATCAGATGGCACCCTACCATATGGCACCCTACCATATATGGTGGCCAATCAAGAGCTTCTCCCCTGCCCTTGAGACCACACACACACCACTCTACCATTCAAGTCAAAATGAACAGTGTCCAAAGCCAACAAAATTGTCTTGGCAGTTGAGGTAGAGAAGCACTTTGCAGATCACAGTATGTGTGGGTGGTTTATTCATTTTATTATTTTTTGGCATCTTTCTGATATTTTTGCTATGTTTTACTTTCTATCTAATGAGTTTAAGGTAGCACACTTAGCTTTCTTTGTGTGCACTTTGTCTTCCAAACTACTCTGTGAGTTATGTGAGTATGAGAGAAAGTGATTGGTTCTGAATAAGTTAATACATTGTCTCAGATTACACACTGGATTCACAGAACCCAATTCAGAAAAGAATGTCCTGGAAGTACTTGTAACGGGTGTGATAGGAGCCTTGGGCCCTGCGGCCAAACTTGAAAAACCCTGCTACCGCTGCCAAAAAGAAGCCCTCGTGAAGAGGTTCTATACTAGTGTTAGTGTCAAAAAAAATGAGTTAGATTTACCAACTTCTGTTTATTTTCTCATATACAATATCTGATAAAGCATTGGAGAAGAATTATTAAATGGGAAAACCATAATTTGTGCAGTAGGGTGTGTTAGGAAATAACAAAGGATGAAACTCTGATTTACTTGATGTTTTCATAAATGCACCTTAATAATCACCATTCAGTCTGCCAATGCATATTTAGATAAACAGAAACTGGAAAAATGAGAGCAATTTATGCTGTAAAGTTTAGTGTCCATTCTTAGTAGTTAAATGTATAGAATCTAAAGGATTTGGGGGGGGGAGAGACACTGATTAATCTACAAATATTTCCCTCTTTTCTCTAGGACCTCTTTGCTCTTGATGTGGAACCATATCGGTACAGTGGGGTTAATATGACTGGATTCAGGATTTTGAATACTGAAAACAGCCAGGTGTCATCCATCATTGAAAAGTGGTCCATGGAACGACTACAGGCACCTCCAAAGCCTGATTCAGGGTTGCTGGATGGATTCATGACGGTATGAACATGGTTTAATTCATGTGTATATAGCTGCAAATGATTTAGAATTCCAAACTCTGATTTGGCTATATAGCCAGCAGAACAGCACACTTTCCTCGCAATATTTTGTTTCTACCTTCTCATTTGGACAGTTACTTCCCTTAACATCATGTTTTATAGAATGCCTCAACATTTGCATCATGTGAAAAGTAAAATTAAGTAACCCCATCAAGGGGGAAAAACTTAAAGTGTTAATGATCTTCATACCTATCTCCTCCAAGTTGATTTTCCTGCTACACGTGCCAACCCAACACACAATTTCAAGCAGGTTGCATTTGTGTAAGGTTTCCAACATGTTGATAGGGACCCTGGCCAACCTAAGTCAAGCTGTCATCTGATGCGTAGGGCTTCCTCTGTACATTCTGGCTGGTCCTCCCAGACATTTAGGTCAAGAAAGATTGAGAGCTAAAGTTCCAACAGTGCAACCTGATATACAATAATATTACCTATTAAGATTAGTAGGTATGGGTTTGCTAGTGGCATGTGGATATGGCATTTTGACCCCTTGATCTGTCCTTACACTAATCTCCTTTCTCTTTGTGCAGTTTTTTTTATTGCAATGGTGAGTATAGAAAAGGGCCATATATTCCAGTGGCTTCTTCATTGTGTATGGTAACCTGTTGGTAGACTATAACATTAGAGTTGATTCAAAATGATTTCCACAAGTATTAACTCACTGTTCAATTGGTATATTCTAACTGAAAATGTCAACAGGATTTGGGTTTTTCTTTTAAGTTTAAGTTTTTAAAAGAAGACACATGCAATTTCTTCAATTTAACATTTGAGTTTGTGCTTTCAGTTTGAAAAAAGAGCCGAGGGCAGAGAGTCAAACTTTGGCTTGCTAGATAAAGAGTTGTTGCCAACACTGGGAGCATTCCCATTTGTTTAATATACTGTTCTCATATTGCTTATACATTTCATGTTTTCTTTTTCTCATGATATTGTACAAGAATAGGATGCTCAGTGCAGTTCCTTATGTCTGGAAGAAAGACCCATTATTGGTGGTGGTAACACAGTCATTTGTCACTATATAAGATCCTAGAGCTTATGCATTTTCCCCTGGCTTTATCTCCGAGCTATAGAAGGAAATAAAGAAAAAAGAAATTGGATTCGTTTATGAAGTCTCATGGCTCAGTTAACCCCTTTAATTGGTTCCTAGGAGCTATCATCTGAGTTCATCTATTCAGCTCCCCAGTAATGAATGTTTCTGCGTTTTCTTCACAAAGGGGGTGCCAATGCTGAAAGGGAAGAATTTTCAAGGTTGCTTCATTGGATCTTTCTCTTAGCTATGGAAAGCGTATCTTCACATCTAGCGGCAACAGCTCATAATCTTTGCTCTGTGAAAAAATATGAATTGTTCTCTTAGCAGTTTATATAGCTATCAGTAATTTGTTATTCCTCTGTTGAGATGACTCTAGATAAACTTCTCCCCCATTCCATCTTCTGAATTTTAGAATGGAATGGATATGGGTATATGAAGGGGGAAGAGAAGTACAAGTGCATCAGGCTCAGTGCCTATTTCTCCATATGAGTTGAGTCCCACAAATCCAATGGGGACAGGAAGTCCTGATGCATTTTGATTTTGGCTGCTACCTCATACTGACAAGGTGATTTGTGTCAAGCTAACCACCCTCCTGAGAGAATGCCTGCAGTCAAGCATTCTGATACCTTTATTCTGGACATCATGGATACAGCAGAGTGGGTCAAGTGCTGGCAGGAGAGCAAGTCTTTTGCTTTCTGCCAATTTACACTGCTGAGCTGATCCTGCCAAGGCAGATGGATGGTGCAGTTCTGACTGCATAAGGAGCAACATTCACAGAAATATTTTGGCTAGTAATGCTTTACTTTGGTCAGGGAAGAAGGAATGAGCTCTGCCAGACTAAGACAGGCAGCATCTTTTATAGAAACAAGGGTTCATCAGCATGTTTAAAAAACTTGTCAGAAAGTTTTTTCTCCTATGCTTATTTTAAAGTTACTCAGAGCTTGGGAAAATTAGTTGGAATTTGAAACAGAGCTACCAGAAGCCACCAGACAACAGTGTCAACAGAGTGTTGATGGAGTTGTAGGCCAGGGACTGTGGTGCAGCTGGTTGAATGTCAGCTGCATTAAGATCACTAGTAGTGAGCAAAAGGTAATGAGTTCAAATCTAGCCCGGATCGGAGTGAGCTTCCGGCCAATTTTGTGTAGCTTGTTGTCGACCTTTTATTTATTTTATTTGTCACGTTTCTATACCACTCCTCTCAGCCCAAAGGCGACTCGGGATGGTTTACACAGGCAGTCTCTGCCCTCAATACAACACAGCAACAAGGCAACCCCCCCAAACCATATAATAACAAATTAACAATTAAAAACATACAATTGCAGTCTCAGCGTCATGTTGAAAGACAGTTGCATCTGTCAAGTAAGAAATTTAGGTACCACCTATGTGTGGGGGAGTCTAACTTAACAAATTTATGAAGCCATAAAAATCTCCAGCAAAAAGCATGCGGGAAATGCAGAAAGTACTTCATCAGTGTCGCAGATGGATGGTGAAGCGACAGCTCCCCTGGTGGCTAGAAAAAAGTTAAATAGCCTTTGAGTGTCAGTCTATATGTGTTGTGGGTCTATGGCATTGAATGTTTGCCATGTATGTGTACATTGTAATCCGCCCTGAGTCCCCTGTGGGGTGAAAAGGGCAGAATAGAAATACTGTAAATAAAAATAAATAATAAAATGTTAACACAAGATGAAACACATCTAAAGGCTCCATGCTAAATCCCAGGATACAGTTTAGTTTCACCAAAAGCATAAAAAGAAGCAATGACAGATCTCCCTGATGTCTTTCTTTCTCCAATGATATGATGGCCACATCCTAGAAGATGTCCTCCTGCTGTTAGCCATACAACAGTGTCACCCACTCAGAAGCTGACTTTGAAATGAGGGAATCAGTTCAGCTTGAGTTACCTTATCAGTATATGAAAGAGAAGGAATAGATGGTTGAGCAAGTCTTGCTGAAATTGGCAGCACAGGGAGCATTCTAATTTTTTTTAACTTTTGCACAAACGTACTAGAGCCATTCTTGTGTAAGTTTCCAAAAAGTACAATAACTTGCAGAATGGTGAAAGCAAGTATCCATATCCTAAACAATAACTTTCCTTAGTTCTAAAACAGTGGTTCCTAACCTGTGGTCTGTGGACCACCAGTGGTCCGCAAGAACTAAAATATGGTTTGCGGCCTCACCGTTACTACACTGTGGCAACAAGAGCAACTGGTCTCGCGAAGCCCTCTTATAGTGCCGAGGCTTATTAAATATGGTTTTCTGTGGGCAAGCATATGGTGATTATTGGATGGCATATGTTCTGTATCAGAAACTAGAGCTGATGTGGTTTATCCAATGCAATTTTCTGAATCAGCACCCCAAATAACCAAATTGAATCTAAAGTTGACCAATAATTGATTTGTAATCCTTTTGCTACTAATGTTGTAGAGTGGTCCCTGGTCAAAGTGGTCCCTGGTAAGTATAAAGAGACTTGATGGATCACACTTTGGCCTCCTCTGTAGCTACTCACTTTCAGAGGAAGCATAAGTATTTTCTTTATAGGGCAATACAGGATGCCATTAATTGTAAAATGCATCCCCTTTTTTCAATTTTTTTCAAAAGTTTCAATTTTTGAAAAAGAATTTTCTTAGAATTTTTAAAATTTTACTCTGCATGTTTCAACCCAGTAGTCCTCTGTTTTTTTACTAGCTGTATGAGCATTGGGGAGATGGGGAAGCAGTAGTTGAGACTTAGCTTACCAGACAGGCAAACAGCTGGCTGGCTGAAGCTGTTGACAAAATGGTGAAGGCTGGCAGAGCCATTGGGGTTGGATCCCTTCCCCTCCTGTTCTTCCTCTCTCCTTGTCTCACAGATATAAGCAAATTAGAAGAACACCACCAAACCAGAACTATTTGGGGCTGGGGCCCTTCCTCCTCCTCTGTCCAAGAGAAAGGCACTCTCCCCACTTTTTAAAGGTAAAGGTTTCCCTGATATTAAATCTAGTCATGAACGATTCTGGGGGGTGGTGCTCATCTCCATTTCTAAGTCGAAGAGCCAGCATTGCTCGTAACAGCTCCAAGGTGTGCCGTTACCTTCCCACAGAAGCAGTACATATTGATCTACTCACATTTGCATGTTCTCGAACTGCTAGGTTGGCAGAAGCTGGGACTAACAGTGGGAGTACCCCACTCCCCGGATTCGAACTGCCAAGCTTTTGGTCAGCAAATTCAGCAGCTCCAAAAAACCCCCAAAAACTGAGATGCTATTGATTGTAACATGTAGTCCCCTTTTTGAACCCCTAAAATAGGACAACAGTATATCCTCAATTTGGTGAAAAATGATATATATTCTTGACAATGATAGTAATGCAAATGTTTTGCCAAGAATACTTATTATAATTGCAAGTGTCAAAAAAGCCCTATTACTGTGTCAGGCAAGAGATCTTGTTAAAGTGCTACAGCTAAGCATTGAAGACTTGATGGGGATTCAAGAAATGGCTTGCAACCAAGATTTTAATTTGCCATGGACAAATTTCTTATATGCTCCCCATGTCTCAGATTTCCCCCTACCGCAAAGGTATACAAACACTAATTCAGCCTGCTTCACAGAATGTCTAAGAGAGTAATTGGCCAATATTTTATGATACTTAAAATATAAAGCACTGCATCATTATTAATAAGGAAATTCTCAACCTTCCAGCTGTATTCTAGCTATGGAACTGTAACCAGAAGGAATTCGCATATTAGAATGGGAAACCTACACAGTACATTTCTTCCAGAACCAAAAGTATCTAGCAGAATAGAAAGCAGAATGATTATAAGTGTCACGACTCCCACAGATGGCAAAGACAACGCCAAGCTAGTAAAAATATATACAGTTTATTTTTAACAAAACATAGCCTCAGTCCGGCGTTCCAAAACCCACACCCAAAACCGAAAGCAAAATAGATAAGCCGTTCGTCTTCAGAAGAATCTTGAGCTGTAATTCGGCTTGCAGTCTGTGATGCGAAGACCCGTCCAAAGAAGGAAAGAAGGAGTGCTTCACATTCCAGGAGCTGAGTATACAAACAAACACATGAAAACCCCCGCAACCCACAGCAAACTCCCCTTCACCCTTTATACCATACCAGACACTCACAGCAACACAGGAAATGGTCAAACAGGACGCGGTAGACACTAAACATAAAAGCACACATTAAAGTCCCAACCCCCCAACATGCAACAATGTCAGCTAGAGCTGCCATAGCAGCTCCCCCAGAACCCAGCATGAACACAGCCCAAATACTCACAGCTTGCTGGGAATCAAGAACCAAGACACGAACCCACAAAATCACAAGATACAGGAACCAGCAACCCACAGCAACACCTTGGCCGACCGCAGATTCCCAAATCCCCAAGCCTTACTGTTATACCCTCACAAATCAGAGTCATCAGACTCCCCACCCAAATCCGCCCTAGTGCCCTCAGCTGCAGCCCTGGGTGTGTTCCTCCAATTTTCCCACCTTTGCTCTGCAGTTAAAGGACCCCAGTCCAATTCCACATTCCCACTAGGCCAACCAATATCACTGGAAAAACCAAAAAATGAACTTTCGCTGGACTCAGCATTTAACACATTCCTGACATCTTGCACCAATGCTGAGTCCAGCTCAGTATCACTGTCTTCTGAGGGTAACTCCACGTCAAACCCCTCAAAAGTCTCATCACTGGTAGGCTCCCTAAGTATTTGCCGGACCTTCCTCCTATGTTCTGCCTCTTCCAAATGCTCATCACTTGCAGCCCTCTTTCTCCCAGCTGCAGGAGGCCCGCCCAAACCTCCCTCTTCCAAGGACATGTCTGACAAACTTTCCTCTTCCCAGTTACTACCTGTAGCAACTACAGGCTCAGGTTGCTCAACCACAACAATAAGAGTTTGTGGTGGAACCTCTAACCCTCCAATATAAAATTGAATATTAATCTTGCTTCACCTTGGTAGAAAATATTAAATCTATATAGTTAGCTCTGTAAGTTTCAAGGAACTACTTTTATACACATGGGGCCACTGAAGAGCCGATAACCATTTTTAAAGAGAAATTGTTCATTTTGGTATCGAAGGACATCCATCAGTGAGTGCAATTTATTATAAGTACAATGTTGCTTTGGATACCATTTACATATTATAAAATCCAGCACTAGAATATATGCTCTAAATATAAATTATTATTAGAATGCATGCAATTTAATAGAACATGTTAAATCAAGAGTTTTTTATTTCATGTCTCCCAGGAAACTGATTTAACTTAATGATACCAATGACTGCTTATCTGGAACAATATTAGCATAGAAAACTGCCTGGTGGGTATGCATTTAGGTAGTGCCAATTAGTTAAATGTCACTTAATCAGGTGTTGATAGGTATAAGGTTTGGCGTCTGCACACACAGAAAGATACCAAATTAAGGTTGAAGCTAGATATTGTTACAAGCGGTCCAGTACTGTTTCATAAAAAAGAACAGCATTAATGAGGGAATGTCCATTTTTATTAAATATTTGACCTCCGTGGATTATTGTTGGGCAATAAGTTTGAGTACCTGTCCCAAAGGAACAGAGAGGGGCTGAATAAGGGGAGTAGTGATTGCCTTACTAACAACAGCAGGGCAAATTTTCATCCTGGATAAAAGAACTTTTGATTGAAACCATTATTAGAAAATTCCTCCCAAACTCCACCCCACTGGAAGATTACTAGCCAATCTCCAATATACCTATATTGGAGAAGGCTCTAGAAACAGGGGTTCTCAAACCTTTTCAGCCATGAAGCCTTTTTTTGAAGTAAAAGTTTTTTGTGGAGCCCCAAGAATTGTTTATATATTTTATATTATATAAAATGTATGTGTATATCAGTCATGGGCCAGGCAAGTGTGTGAATTAATTCACGCAGTGGGAGAAAAAAGAAAAGAAAGAAAGAACAATACAATATTTATAATGAAGAACAATGTTAACCAACATGCCACAGGAAGATGCTGCTGCTGTTGTTTCCAGCAGCTCAAAACTTTAGCTTCATTGCATTTCTCAGGAAGAGGAAACAGTAAGTTGTGGGAAGCAGCATGGTGCCATGGAGCCCCGTTTGAGAATCCCTGCTCTACAGTGTATGGTGTCTTCCCAGCACCAAGGAATGAAACAGATTGTCTAGATTGTTTTCTATCTGGTCTCAGACTTGGCTATGTGATGGAGACAACTTTGATCTTCATGAATGGCCAAAAAGAACTAGAACAGGGATCTGTATTCTTGTTAGACCAATTGGACTTCTCAGTAGTTTTTGATGCCATCTGCCACATTTTCCTTGTATACAGCTTCTCTCAGATAGAACTTTCAGGTATTGATTTAAATATTCTGTGTTCTTCTTGGAGATATGCACTCAGAAAGTAGTTCTTGGGGCATTCCTTTTTGACACTCTGACCATTGGGATGTGAGAGTTCTCATAGCTCAATTTTATACCCCATGTCATTTAATATCTATACCAGGCATCCATGACCTGTGACTCTCCAGACGTTATGGACTTTAGCTCCCAGAATTCCTGGCCATTGAACAAACTGGTTAGGGCTTCTGGAAGTTGTAGTCCTAAACACTTGAAGGGCTACAGATCGTGCAGGCTTGATCTACATTTTTATTTATCATGTCAGAAGAGAGTTGAGGGTACAGTTAAAATGCATTTAAAATCACAAAGTTAAAAAACTTGGCATTATGCTAAATGTCCTTTGATCAGAAGCTGGCCACTTGGAGTGCCTCTGGTGTAGCTCTGAGAAGGTCCTTCATTGTGCATGTGACAGGGCTCAGGTTGCATTCTAGTAGGTGGTCTGATTTGCTCTTCTCCACATTCGCATGTCGTGGACTCCACTTTGTAGCCCCATTTCTTAAGGTTAATGCTGCATCTCGTGGTGCCAGAGTGCAGCCTGTTCAGTAACTTCCAGGTTGCCCAAACTTCTGTGTGCCCAGAAGGGGGTTTCTTATCCAGTATCAGCCACTGATTGAGGTTCTGAGTTTTAACCTGCCACTTTTGGATTCTCGCTTGCTGAGGTGTTCCTGTAAGTATTTTTCTTGATCTTAGGAAGCTGTTTCTTGATTTAATCCATTGGCATGCTGGCTGGTATCTGAACAGAGGATGGGCTGGAGATGTCACTGCCTTGGTCCTTTCATTATTGGCTTCTACTTCCCGATGGATGTCAGGTGGTGTAATACCAGCTATACAGTATAAATTATCCAGTGGTGTGGGGCATAGACATCCTGTGATAATGCAGCATGTTTCATTAAGAGACACATCCACTGTTTTAACAATTTATTTCACACTGGGAATGTATATTCAGCAGCAGAGTAGCAAAGGGTGTCTTCACTGTATCTGGTTGGGATCCCCAGGTTGTGCCCGTCATGATCTACATGAAACCAGTAGACAGTGCTTCTTTCACACAGCCACTTAATCCAGACCAGAATATGGATTAAAGAGATCTAGTTCTGCTCCTGAGATTCTCCAGAGGAACCAAGAGAACTACAAAGAAAAATTCATGGAGTTGACAAAGCTCCCCTCATTCTGAACATACAGAAATATTTTTTTCTTACTCTATTGGGAGATATGTGCAGAACTAAAGTAGCCCATCAGATGAGAATCAGTGATAGGAATCCTGGCAAGGGGAAACAAAAAAGGGCAAGTAATTTCTTCTCAGGGGGAAAGGTGTTCTTTTTCCTTACTGAGGACACCATAGCTGGCTCCTGCATCTGGATATTTCAGCAGTGGTGTTGTTTCTACAAGTATTGCATATGTTGCTCCCAAATTCCTGTTCTGCAGTGGCCATACACTTCTCAGCTGCAGCTCATTTCATTGCCAATTTTGGTCTTTCAGTTGAGTTTTTATTATGCTGTATCAGACTAAATGTGTGCTCCACTGCACTGGGCACTCCCTTTTATCCCACTTCCTTTTCAATCTTCAGGCCAGGTTTATCCAAAGTGATACCAAATTTTTGTATAACCTTGTCTACTGGCTTCATATAAATATTAAACAGTATGGGGGACAAAATTGCATTCTGGGGATCTGACATGCCAAGCACATACTGTTGGTGCCCTATGCAATCTCTCCTTTCTGTATTTTACTCCAAGGGGTTGTTTCCTACAAAACCACTGGATAAGGCCAAACAAACTAAAAATTATTCAAGACATGACAGAAATTTTCTTGAATAGCCTAAAGTCAGGACAGAGAATAAGGATTCAACCTGTACTGGATGGGGAAATCTTTCCCCAAAACCTCAGGTTCACATCTTGGAGTTGTCATCCAGGCTGATATCTAACTCAAGGAGATAGATATCAGCCTGAACAATCAGGTTTTGGCAGTGGCCAGAAAAAAGTTTACACCGCTAATATGAGAAGGCCAGCTATGCCCATTCCTTGAGATATCAAAGCTGACTATGGTAACATGTGCTTTGGCTATGCCCCATTTAGATTTCTATGTGGCATTCTACATGGGTCTGCCTTTGGAAGCTGCGTAGAAACTTTAACAGATCAAAATGCTGAATGAGACATTGTTGGTTTGGTCTATAAATGTATCTCTATATACAAGCCTGCCTGAATTATAACATACTCAGGGGACAACATACTTTGAGTTCATAGCAATTGCACATGTGTTTTTTATAAGGACATAATGGCTGTTCTCCAGCTGTGGAATACCTTCCCACGTGTGTCCGGTTTGCCTCTTGCTGCTACTAGGCAAATAACTTTTTATTTAGGCAGCTTAAGGGTCTTAAAGTAATGTGGCAGAATGATCTTATAATGTGCTGAACCTTTAACTTTTAATATTTCAGTTGTTTTACACTTGTGCAAGAAGTCAATTTATGCTGCAGTATGCAAGAAGTTCTCCTACAACTCATGTGTCATTGATGTGTTGTTTAGTCATTTGCTTACTTGAAAAGATGCTTCAAACATGTTGGCTGTTGGATTTGAGCAGAACAGACATAACTCCATGTTGAATGCCCACAGCATACATGGAAAGGGATGATGTATGCATGGGAATGTGTTTGTGAATGTATTGATGACCATGCCAAAGGCAATGGCAATTGTACAGGAAAAAAACACATACAAAAAGCTTTGCACGCATTATCAATTTACAGAAAATAATGACACACTTTTCTTAAAGTGTAATAGCCAATACAATATATTAAATTCAGTGGTTTCTCAATATAAGATTAGCTCATAATTGGCTTGTTGTGTTGCAGCTCTGGAAACAAGACTAGTCGTTAAGGGTGGGCAATTTTTTGTTAGTCCTCATAACTCAGATAAAATTTGTTAAATTTGTACTTCTGAATTGAAGTCCAATATGTGGGCGCAGCCCACACCAAAAAATTGAGAGTCGAAACTTACCCCATACTTTTTTGTTTAGTTTTGTATATTTCAGAAGGCTCCCAAAGTCATTTTTATATTTAGTGCAAGGAAGCAAAGCTGAAAGCAAAGCCAAAAAGCCTGGCTTAGTGTCTTGCCTTTCCTTTATAAATTAATGGACTCTTGCCATTAGAAGAGGCTGGAAAAGAGGGAGAAAGCAGAGGTTGCTGGGAAAAGCACAGGACTCCGGGAAATGTAGTTTGGGAAGGCAAAGAGCCTTTGCCACAGAACTCAAAAGGCCCTGCCCGAAACTAAGTTTCCCAGCATGTAGTGCTCAACACCAATGAGATTTGCCCATCTTCTCCGTAGCTAGTCAGAGTTTCAATAAATGTAATATTCTACGTGATGATTTTTGTTCCTGGGTTAAAAATGTCATTTCCTAATTGGATCTATCATAAAAACATGGTGAAAGCTTATTAAACTGCAAAAAATTGTCTTTGTATGAGGGACATCGCGTTATAGCACGGTCCTGCCCAACAGGCGGCCCACAGCCCGCATATGGCCCGCCAGCCCCTTGCCTGCGGCCCTCCTCTCCTCCGAAAATTTTTCTAAATATTTTTTTTAAATCCCGAAATTTTTTTTTTAAGTGTGCATGCACCGCTTCTGACGCTGGCATGATGCTTTGGGAGGGAGGGCGGAGCCACGGGGGACTCCCCATGGCTCTGCCCTCCCTCCCTCCCAAAGCATCACGCCAGCGTCAGAAGCGGGTGAAACCGCCGCTTCTGACGCTGGCGTGATGCTTTGGGACAGAGGGCGGAGCCATGGGGAGTTTACTCCCAGGGAGAGGAGGAGGCAGGAGAATCGCGTTCCCCTCCTCCTCCTCTCTCTGGGAATAAACCGGGACCAAGGTCATGTCCCGGTTTATTCCCAGGGAGAGGTGCAGGCGGGGGACTCGCATCCCCCTCCTCTCCTTAGAAGTAAACGGGCGAAACCGGAGGAGGAGGGGGCATGACCAGGGGCGTGGTCGGGGGTGTGGCGGAGTGGCCCCTCAGGTGATCAGTGACCAGAATTCCAGCCCTTGGGCGGGTAGAAGTTGGACAGCCCTGTTATAGCAGATCTTGCTGTAGTATCCAGTCCACCAATTTAACATAATCCACCCATTTAACAAAGTTTTAGGTGCAAAAACTAAGTTCCCAGAGTAGAACCACTACTTTCAAAGTAAGGACTACATAATGAGATAGGAAATAACACCTTCAAACTAGGAACATTTTTTAATATTAAAAATATTATTTTTTTATTCCAAAGGTTTATAAAAAATAATATTCCAAAGGTTTATAAAACCTTTGAAAATTCTCCAAAAATCCATGGATAAGTGAAACCTTCTGAAATGTGGTGAGCTAAGGGTGGTAAAAGTGTTCTACCATTGTAGTGAGTTTCACCCTGATAGCTGTAAAAATGAGGAAGAAAGTAGCCCCTGAATTTCTCCCAATTATAGTAAAGGTAAAGGTTTTCCCCTGACATTAAGTCCAGTCGTGTCCAACTCTGGGGTGTGGTGCTCATCTCCATTTCTAAACAGAAGAGCCAGCGTTGTCCGTAGACATCTCCAAGGTCATGTGGCTGGCATGACTGCATGGAACGCCGTTACCTTCCTGCAGAAGCAGCACCTATTGATCTACTCACATTTGCATGTTCTCAAACTGCTAGATTGGCAAAAGCTGGGACTAACAGTGGGAGCACAAGCTCAGCAGCTCGGCGCTTTAACCAACTGTGCCACTGGGCTGTAAAAATGAGGAAGAAAGTAGACCCTGAAGTTTCCCCAATTGTAGTAGTTATGTGCAATTACTATAACAAAATGGTAATGAAATTTTGTTACTTTCATTATAGTAACAAAATTTTCACTCACTATTCTTTAGAAACCTTTATAATTGTAACAACAGAATCCTTCAGTTTTGTAATGACTTTCAAACCATTTTTAATGGATCACATATGTCTACTAGTCATTCTTGGGGCTTCCCTTTTAAAAGAGAGGGGTTGTTTGGTTATATAGTATCTGGTGAAATCAGGTATAGGAACTTGCTCTTGATAATGAGTTCAGAATTCATATTTATGCCTTTCATGATAATAATACTTATTCTTAGCCAGCAAAAAACCCCATATGCCCATTCCTCTTCTCTTTAGCAATTCATGATTTCTTTCAAACCACTGCGTCCCCACACTACATTTCTTTATGATTAGCTCTCAGGTGTCAAGGCATTTTATTATATCTCCTCGCAAAAAAGAGTTCAGCTGGAAAACAAGGTTAGAAACATGCAAAATGAAAATAAAGCAAAAATAAAAGAAGAATAGTAAAGTAAATTAAAATGTTCTGAGAAACAGGCTGCATTGTAATGTGTTTTCTGCAGTTTATCCAGCTGGGGAGGTATATAGTATAGACACAATTTTCTAGGGTTGCATTGACCTTCTAATTCAGCATTATCAACCAGAAAAATGCCTCACTCTACCAGCTGTACTCTGCTACTGATGTGAACATTAAAGTGTAGCATTAATATTTAGAGCAGAGAAGAAAAATCCTATTCATTTCAGCATAAGATGAAAGTAGATAACTATATCAGATGATAGGCAAAAGCAATTAGCAAGGAAAACTTTATGTTAATCAGGCACCAGAGCTTGGTAGGTCATCTTAATTATGCATACTTAGCTGTGACTTGCGGCACATACTTCGAAGATTAGTTTGAGAGCAAATAGAACTATTAAGCTGTATGCTTATATTCTTGCTTATATTTTTTCTACTGCCTGTAGTTCTGGGTCTAAATTTACGTGTTTCTGTACATCTATATATTTAAAGCTCAGTGGCTTATTCATATTCAATCTATGCTGGAGGATATGAGTTCTTCAAAGTCAGTGCTGAAGTGTTCAAAGCAGGGTTTTAATACATCATTTCACTGTTAAGATGATTCTCTTCAAAATGATATGATGATTCTAATACTACAATAATACATAAAATAATACTCTTTTTTACTGGGCTGAAGCATTAATTTAGAATTACTAGAACCATTTATTAAGCAGTCAAACCCCATATATTAAATCTCCACAAGTATTTGACCCCATAAAGCCTCGCATGGTTACTTTCAAATTTCAGCAAACCTATGCAGAGTACATGGATAACAGATGGCAGTGATATCTATTTTGCTAAAATACATTCCCTATGTGCCTTTTATTAACAAAATAGCAATAGCATGGTGATGTGAAAATGCATTTATGGTCAGGGAGCCATATTTAAATATTGAGTGGATCTAAGGACAGTGCATGAAGCCACTGTCCCACCGCAGTCATGCAATCATGTATAGTGCCAACATGTTGGGATTATCATCCTTGCTGTTGCACTCTCCACAGTTTTGCACTTCAACAATTCACTGATTCATGATCTCATGGCTGTACATCCAGTTATCCTCCTAACTTTTGCCTTCCACAATTCTGCTGTTCCATATGTCTTTTCTGAAAATAGGTTTTTAAAAATTTATTTATTTATTTATTTATTTATTGTTTCGATTTATTAGTCGCCCCTTCCGAGAGGCTCGGGGCGACTTACATACACATAAAACCATAAAAACACTGTAAAAACAATGGACCGATGTCCACATATTAAATTAAAACAAGCAGATATACATTAAAATAACTCTTAGGCCTGCATTATAGTCCCTGGCCTAGAGGTGTCTATGAGCCGAAGGCTTGAACAAACAGGAGGGTTTTACAAGCCCTGCGAAAGGCTAGCAGGTCGGTCTGTCCAATTCCAATGGTTAATTTCAAAAGAAAGAAGAAATAAAAATAAAACTTTAAATCAATGAATTACTGCAAGAAAAAGTGGGGGAGAGTGGGAGAGGAGGAAAATCCGATCCCCTGACATCAGTGCAGTGCACAAGCAGAACGGGCTCATTGCCCCAGGTAAGTGACAAGAACACAGAGTGAGCTGTGGCTATTAACAGTCTTTCCAGTCAATAGCAGGTCACAGGTTTGTCATAGGGAAGTGGCAGACCGTGAACAGGCTGCTGCTGTGCTCACAATGTTGGAATATTTGTTAAAAAGTCAAAGGCAAACAAATCCACTGTCTTTTGACAAATACTCTAATGCCTTTTCAATAAAAGGCATTAGACGTTGTTGTCTTACAACGTTTCCTGCTTGCAACTATCTTTTGTCTCTCTCCTGTTGTTGGAGTTAAATGGACTTTTCCCATGCAATTCAGCCAGTAGAAATGACAAATTATACAGTAGTATAATATCTATGTGCAAAATGCACTACTAAAATACTTCTATTTTTTTTCTTTTTTTACATTGCCATGCTTTGTGCCTGAGCTATACTTGACTGGCCTTTGGGATTCTAGAGGAGCCTTTTTATACAGCCACTTTAAAAATATTGCTTTACATATAAAATGTTATTTCAATTTGGATTTTCTGAAAACCACATCTTATTTTAGAATGGCATATCTGTGCTAAAAAAAAGTAGTGCCAGAGTGTTGGTCTATTGTTTATTGGCAAGCAATCTTCTGTTGTTTTACAGCAATTAGATATCTGTACATGAACAGATTCTCGGCATTTTACTTTCGCGAAGATTTCTGAACAGATTAGGAGCTGCATATTTGTACATTTCCTTTCAACTAAGGCTTGAGTTTATCTGAACATGTGTGTGTGCATGTGTGAATGGGTGTGTTGGTGGGTTGGTAAGGTAAAAACTGGAAGACTTTCAGCCCAACATGTGTGTGCTTCCATGCTTCTCTCCTTTTCCTCTCACCCCCATATACTTTGAAAAATATGCAAAATAGTAAGATTAGATTCTGAATCCTAACCTCACAAATTGCAACACTACATCCATTATATTGATATCCTAAAGGCATCAGATACCATCTGTTTTTGAAAGATAAACAGGGTCAGACCTGGATGCTAATAGTGAGTACTAGATGTTGTTAGAAGAAGCTAGCAAAACCATCTCAGTGTATTCCTTGCCGGAGAAAACCTGATGAAATTCATGTAGTCACCATAAGTCAATAGGTAACGTGAAGGCACTGACATGCAAACACATTTATTTTTATCATTTTGCAGCAATGTATATCAAACCTGAAGAGCAATCCAAACAATGGGTGTGCCTATAATAGGCCTGGGAATGCCGAAAAAGAGCTCAAAATGGGAGGATGGACAGTTTGAGTTATTTAATTAATGTTGGAGGTTTTAAGATTGTTGGAAGAAGAACAGGAAAAGGGAGAAAGTTGAAGTTCAGGAAAGTAAGGAATAGATACTGATCACTAAACTGATAATGAGCCAGCCTGATGCTTATGTGCCTTTTTGTTCATTGTTACTTGTTGTATCTATGCCATCTTGTGTTTGCATTTTATGCGAATTATAATACATTTCCTTTTTCAAAACTTCCCCCTCCTCTCCACTCTTTACCTGGAGTCATCCTTTCAAACGACTTTCTTGGGACCTTATTGGACACAAGGAAGGAGCATTTTCTCCCCACTTTTCTTCACTGCCAGAATGGAGCCCCACAAAGCCACATGACACAGATGTACTTCTGGCAGGAATCTGTGGAACTTTGTGTCAGCAGCAGGGACAAGTGGGGAGAAGATACTCCTTTCCTGCATCTGATAAGGTCCCAAAAAAGTTTCTCACTGAAGAAGCGGAGGCAAAGAGGAAGCAGAGAAAGACTGGGAAATGCTGTGAGAAGGAAGAACATGGACACCAATAGCAGGGAACAAAGCCTTACAGTTCCCTCCACTGTCCCACGCTTTCCCCCCTATCACCCCACTGTCCCCCTTCACTTTACCTCTGCCTGTCTGATAAGATACATTTTCTCAAGCCTGCTCTACCAAAGGACAAGATAAGACACATTCTTGTCCATTTTTGGAACCACATTAGTTTTCTATAGTGAAATCTGGGAAAAGTTTATTGAGGAAATAATAAGGTGGTTGACAGGAGTGAAGAATGAAAAGTAGCTGAGTTGAATCTATGGTTGATACATTACATATTTTTTCTTGACTGATTAGGATCTAGGATATATGTTAAAGACCATTAATGTGTCTTTAATTTAAAAAATTCCAATTGAATATTTTCCCTCAAATGCACAGAATTTTGTATTGTAATTGAAAGCAAGTTTTGGAGGTGTTGGTAAATAAACATACAAAACCTGTCAAATGATTCTGAGCTGTAATCAGATAGAGTTGGCTTTGTCTCTCAGCTTTCATACTTGAGTTTTCCCCAGCAGTAGTTTAGAAATCAGTGAATGAAAATCTGTTAGTGTAGTGACTGTGTTGGCAAACACTGGATGCTGTGTACTGAAGAAGCTGGCAAGCAGTCTTGAATACTAAAGACTGCTCAACTGAGGAAGTGTATCATTGGGTTATTCCCTCCTCCTCCTTCCTGCCTCCCTGTACTTATAGGCAGCTCTACTTTCCAGATGGCCTCCATTGGAATTGGAAGAAAGGGTTTCTTGTACTTCCTTTGAAAATCTGGTTTTCCCTCAGATTCCACAACCCTTTGTCCAAAACAACCCCAAAGTTCATAATATCCTCTCATCCTCTGTGGACTATGAGAACTTTCCTGTAAGTCTGAATGTAAATCTTGGGGGTTGGATCAAGCCAGCATTCTACACATAACCTGCTGTGAATGCAAAGGAGCAGTCCTCTGAAGTACAGGACTAAGCAAGAGCAATGCATTTAAGCATATACAAAGTGCCTTTACTCAGAATTACTTTTATCAGCTAGAAAAATCAGAAATCCAAGTTTAAGAGATGGTTTAAGGTTTAGCTTTTGCCTTAACCAGGGGTTAATTTTAATTTATCTTTAAATGATGCACTACTTTGTATGTTATACATTCTCCTCATTTGTTTTTTTAAGCTTTAAAACTATTTTAATTTAGTGCTTGGTTTTAACATAACTTATTTGAATGTTTTAATTGCTTTTTAATATAATGGCATCAAGTTTTAGCTGCCCTATATAATTCTAGTAAAAAATTAACCCCAAAACCCTAGGTTGACTTATCCATGAGTAAAAATGAGAACTTAATTCTTATCAAAAAAAAGAAGAAGAAGAAAGGACCTACCACCTTCTCTGAGTAAAAGGCAAAAGCTTCGTTTTCCCCCAGAGAACCTTTAAAAAGTATGAACCACCTTTATTCTCTCCACCATTGCATCAACTCTTGGCGCCCCAACTGGCACAGTGGATTAAATCCTTGTGCCAGTAGGACTGCTGACCAACAGGTCAGCAGTTCAAATCTGGGGAGAGCAGGTTGAGCTCAATTTGTTTGCTCTAGCTCCCCGTGCAGGGACATGAGAGAAGCCTGCCAAAAAGATGGTAAAACATCAAACATCTGGGCGTCCCCTGGGCAATATCCTTGCAGATGGCCAATTCTTTTGCACCAGAGGTGACTTACATTTTCTCAAGTCACTCCTGACATACAAAAAAACCCTCCACATCTCTTGCCTTTTTAATGCCTGGATAGAAAAATGGATGGCATGAGAAAATTATATAAATTACTGAGTTCAATAATAGATATGTAACAGTAAAATCTATACTCAGTTGGGAATGCTAGCTGCAGATCTTTTCCAATGCCTTCCTTGAGAGTCTGAGGTATTGCTGCTCATCATTTTTTTTAATTACTTCAACAAAGATTGTAATTTATGCAGACACTCCATGAAATTGCACCCTCCCCCAAATATCCCCAATGAAACAACCAATAGAAGCTAATACTGGTGTCAATTCTATGGTAATTTCTTTGTTGACTGTACTTCAAAACCAGTAGATATGCTTACTTGTAAGCTATCACTAGATTTAGCATATTTAGAAAGTGAGCTTTTCAGCTTCTAGTCTGCCTAACCTGGATAATCTCGCTCATAAATCTAATAGAACTGTCCTGAACATGACAAAACAACTGCTTTGAAGTCAATAAGATGTCAATGCAAGCTTTCTGGTAACTTTATGAGCTTATTTACTTGTGGTTATTATTTTTCAACGGAACTAGGTTAGAATAAGTAACATGAGAACAATTTCTTTAGTTGTGGAAATCTGAGCTAGCTCAATCCGCATTTTATCTTCCTTTTATTTAGTTTCAGTTAAAGGCAGTCTCCAGGTTACAAACAAGATAGGTCCAGTAGGTTTGTTCTTAAGCTGAATTTTGTAAGCCAGAGAACAGGTAAAACTCTAGGGAGTAAATTTTTCTCACTTCCTGTTCTCACACCCTCATACTTAACTATGTTTTAAAATCAGGGACTGCCTGTATTTGAAAAAGCAGAAATGAAAAAGAAAGAAAGAATATACATGTAATAAATAAACAAATAAGCATGAAAGAATGTACTAGCAGTTTCTTATCTGAGCAAGCTGAATGTAATAGTTAAACTAGATACAGTACTGCAGATGAGATGTGAGATACGAGGGTGGGTCAATAAGTCCATGACTTTTTGAATTTCCCCGCCTCTTAACTGAAAGGACAACACTGCTCCTGTCAACAGGCATCTGTCAGTTGACTCCTGTCAAAATTTGAACAAGCTGCATCATTTAGTTTGTGTTTGACAACCATTGATAGCAAACTACCGCGTGATTTGAAGAGAAAATCTTTGCAATGGAGATTCTCGCTGCCGTTGTCATAAATGTAAGTAGTCTATCTTTATTTTCTTCAAGATTGAGATCAGTGTCTTAATTCCCAATAAGTAATATTCCGGTTTCTTCTTAAATTTGATATTTAATATTTATTTCATCTTGAATTTCGTTCAATCCATCATTGTCATTGTCCACACTCGAGGATCAAGTAGTCACTAAAGTTTGTCCAGTATTCAGTGCATCTTAGTCAGGGGAATCAAATCTGGCTTTTTTTTCTTTTTATTCCCTTTCTTGGGAGTGGCATCTTTCTCTGGTTCTCTTTGTTCTTCTTTCATTAATTTATCATAGATAGCTTTGGCTTTTTCCTCAGTCGTTAACCAGCATCTCTCTTCCTTATGTGTGACCATGATACCTTCTCTTCTTTCCCAACGGTATCTTATTTGACGCTTTCTAAGTTCTTCTGTCAAAAATAGTACTTTCTTCTTCTATTCACCATTGTTTGAGGAAACTCTTTAATTACTACAATTTTAGTTCCCTTATAAAGAATTGGATTTTTATTACTTTTCTGGATCACTTCATCCCTCACTCTCTTCTTTGTAAATTGCACAATAATGTCTCTAGGTGTTTTATTTTATCTGGCATAGAATGTAGAGACCCGATATATTTGGTCAATCTCCTGATCCATTTGTTATTCTTGGTACTCCATACAAGAGGAGAGTAATCTGGTTATTTCTTGTCTTATATCCTTTTTCGTTCCTTCTTGAGCATTTCTCAGTCTTATTTGATAGTCTAATTCAGACTGTAAGAGTCTTTCTTTTATCTTCTCCACTCTTTCATTCTGTTTATCCAAAGTCTTCATCTTCTTCAATAAAGTAGCTTGTGTCTCATCTGTTTTCTCTTTTCCCTCTTTCAGCACTTTGACATCATCAAACAGCTGAGTTATATCTTTTTTTCATTTGTCCAAGGTCTTCTTTAATTTCTTTTTTCATCTCTATAAATTCTTCTCTTATTTTTTATAAGAGATGTTCTGCATGAGTGCCATATCCTTTTGTAACATATCTTGCTTTGCTGAGAGTGTCTGTATTTCCCCCAATATAACTGTCATATTTGTATTAATATCTAAGGTACCTTGTGAACCTCTTCTCATTGTGCTTTTTAGATCTTTTTCTTTCTCCAATTTAATTTTTGGTGTTGCCATTTTATTGCCTTAAACCATCCTCCCCAGCTATATAAATAAATATAGATATAGATATAGATATCCTTTTTCTCTTTTGGCCACCTAGCCCTCGGATGTTCTATGACCTAATACTCCTTGTTCCTTATCTTCTTCGTTGCCGTCTATGTCTCTTCTCCCGGAGTCCCTCTACCATTCGCTTCTTCTTCTCTTTCTTCCTCACTGTTTCGTCCTGCTTCTTCCTTCCCTGTCAATCCACTTCTTTAAAATCTTTACTAGATCTCCTCTCTGATCTGTTCCTTGTTTCCCCTGTTTCTCCTGTCCTCCATTGTTATTCTTCAGTGTTTATGCTTCTATTGAATGTTGTATTTCGTCTTCCGTCCCTCTGTAGCGCTGTTACTCTATGGTTGTAGTTTTCTTAAATTTTACTTCCTGCTTCTACCCTTCCTTCTTTCTCTGGCCTTTGCTTCCACCCTTTCATCTTGCATCACTTCCTTCCTCCGTCTGCTTCTGTCACTTCCACCCAGACTGTCTCCACATTTCACTTCTTCCACCCTTCTCCTATTCGACTGCCAATTGCCTTCTTGTATTTTTTACCGCTGCCTTTCTTCTTCCGGTCAGCACTCTTCCTCCTCTCCAATACCTCTTTGTTTACAAGAAAGGCAGTGATAGACTCAACAATATGGCTCCAAGATGGCTCCAAGGTCAGTTGGTTTCAGTCCCTTATTCAGCCCAAGTCTGAAAAGGGGGGGAGGGAGCCAGATTTCTTCCTGTGTGATTCTTTTAATTAATTAAAAAGCCAATACAAGCATTAGAAGGCTGAAGGGCTCTGTAGGTGGCCAAATAGATTTTTTAGTCCTTTTACTGGGTTACCAATTTGCCAAATCAGTAGTTTCTCAATCCAATTAAGTCCAGTCACTCTTTTCTGAGAAGAGAATATTGCTTATTTTGATAAATATATCATTTCAAAAACTCTTCACTTGGGGGCATTCCCACCATAAATGAAAATATGTCCCTTTGTGCATGCCACATCTCCAGCAGAGGTTGCTTTGCTTGCTATCCATCTGATATTGTTGTTTGACCGGTGTGGTATACCATCTCCATATAACTTTAAATACATTTTCTTTTAATCTTGTTGATAGATTCTTAACCACTATCCACTTCAGAACCCTTTTCCAATCAAAATCTGTCAGAGGCCCTAGATCTCCTTCCCATACCTTTTCTAACAGCTTCAGCCCTATTTCTTCACCAATCAATCTATTATATATTTTCCCAATTAATCATTTCCCCATTATTTCTTGGGTTTTAAGTTTACTTAGCCATTCCTCATATTTATTCAATGCTCTACATCTGGGATTTTTATTTAACCAGTCCTTTTTCCAGTTATACAGCTGGTCTCTCTCAAACCAATTCAGAGCACCTTGTTCTTCTAACTTTTTATTTATTTATTGTATTTATTTATTAGATTTATCAACCACCACTCCCAATGGCTCAGGGTGGTTCACACACAAAACAAAACAGTACAATAAAAGCAATAAAACAGTTACAATGAAATACAATTAGGACTCAAAAGCCTGCTTGAACAGAGCGGTCTTACAGGCTTTACGAAAAGCTTGCAAATTTCATAAAGCTCGAGTCTCAGGAGGTAGCGCATTCCATTAAACTTGCCCATCGAATTTTGTATCCATTCTTTCCAGGAAAGAGCAGTTTCCACCTCCACTAATTTTTTATATTCAAGTTTAATTATCGGGTCTTCTGGAAAATTCTTCAGTAAAGCTATTGGGGTTAGGGGGGGGGGAACTCCTGGAAGTATCTTTTTTTAACTTAACCCATGTCTCCATAACATCTTTAGCCAGGTTATTTTTACACCCCTTAATTTCTTTGCCTATTTTTGACCTGAAAAACAATTCCCCATAACCTCTATGCCAACATTTTCCTTCCAGTTCCTGCCAGATTAATTTAGGTTCCAAGAGCAGCTTAAACACTCCCTTTATAGTATGTGCCTGGTGGTAGGTCTTTAGTTAAGAGCTCAAAGGAGACTACATTGAAAAATAAAATGATTTTTTTATCCAAAAACCTGTGTTTCATTCAAAAAGTCACAGACTTATTGACCTACCCTCGTATGATCTCTTGATGCTGTGATTCTGTGGATGAAAAATAGAATTGCGATAGATAGATCAGTATCACACGATTGATTCAAATTTGGGTTTTGGTCTACTAGGTCCCCTTGATCATTTCTCCATTTACTGCTTTCAAGCCAGGTATCACCTATCCTATATTTGTAAATCTAATTTTTCATGCCTAAATGTAAGACCCTATTTATCCCTACTGAAATTCATTAATACTAGTCAATAGGCATGAGAAAAAAGTTATGAAAACTAAAAGAAATCGTAAGTGATTTGTATGTAATGGGACTTTCAAGTTTTTATGGATCGCAAGGCCAATCCCGGAAGTGGACTTTCTTTTTCGCACCCCCTGGGCCCAAAATTTCGTTAGAATTCTAAATATTTCGGAAGGCTCCCTATTATCCCCTCCAAAATCCAAAATCCAAAATCCCAGACATTACTCACAGTCAGATGGGGCCTTTCCATGCTCGAGGCCTACTTTAACTGAAAGGCCTTCCTCCAGGAAGAGAAAAACCAGCCGGAACCATAGAGAGATCCAGAGCAGAAGTCCTAGAGCGGCTGGAGGACTCAGGAAAAAAGCGCTTTAAACTGCAGGGAAAGGAGCCTAGTTAGGAGGGCAGGTGAGAAGGACATGAGGAAGGCTGAAACAATGGTAGAAGGGGTTGAAAACAGCCCGGAGAGGAGCAGGAAAAGTGCAGAATCAAGGAAAAGCCATAGAGTTCAAACCTCCTAGAGAGCTATGGGAAACTGAATGGGGGGAAAGCTGCAGTCAGAAGAGCTCTGGAGAAGGTAGGCAACTATTTTATAATTAATAATAATAAATACATTAATAATATTTACCCCTTCTAATTTCCTGGAAGAAGGGCCCTGGGCATTATTTAATTCTAATAATAATAATAAATATATTAATAATATTTACCCCTTCTAATTTCCTGAAAGAAGGGCCCTGGGCATTATTTAATTCTAATAATAAATATAAATATATTAATAATATTTACCCCTTCTAATTTCCTGGAAGAAGGGCCCTGGGCATTATTTAATTCTAATAATAATAATAAATATATTAATAATATTTACCCCTTCTAATTTCCTGGAAGAAGGGCCCTACTTGTTATTGATGGCACTGGGATCAATGTAAATGTGAGTAGATCAATAGGTACTGCTCTGGTGGGAAATAACAACAATCCATGCAGTCATGCCAAGCCATATGACTTTAAGGTGTCTAAGAGCAACAACAGCTCTCAAAATCAATGGGAGACGCACAGCGAAGTAATAATAATACTAAAATAATTATAGAAACAACTTGGGCCTGACATAATTATAATAATATGTTTGCTTGTTCTTGAGGGCACTAGAGTGCTTGTGGCCTTACATAATTGATAACAGACATGGATTGAAATACTGTAAAATTGACAGGGCTCTAACTACAAACCTAAGAGCATGTTCTAGTTTACCAAGAGCACATTCCTCATACCCTCCAGGTCACTATCACCCTTACTACATTACTATTAGAATTTATTATTTAATTCTAATAAATGCTCTGGAGAAGCAAGCCTTGATTATTTAATTTAATAATACTACTACTACTAATAATAATAATAATATATTAATGCATTATATCTCCCTGCAAGGAAACCAAGGGAAATGTTGCCCCTTGATTTGCCTGTGCTTAAAATAGTGTCAGTCCTGTTTCCCTGCTTTTCAGACTTTAGAACCAATTTAGAATTTCGTTAGTAATTACGTTACATTTTAGAACTTTTTGGAATTTTTTTGTAAGTCTTTCTATTACTAATCAAAAAAATCCCCCCCATTTGATTTTAGAATCGCGATTTTTGGGTTCTAATCCATGCCTACTAGCCAACATCTCCAATTTGTCAATAACTTTGACTTCGGTCTTCTGAGGTATTAGCTACCCCTCTCAGTTTAATGTCAACTGATGAGTATGTCCACCCCCACCCCATTCCTTCATCATTAATAAATATGCTTAATTAGACTGTTTCCAGAACCGAGCAGCATCTCCATTGTCACTTCTTCCCTGGAATTACAAGGAACCATGTATGAGCACTCTTTTGGTTCTGTCTAAATGATAGCTACAAATTCATTTAACAGCAGTATTGTCTAGCCAAGGGCTTCTTAATTTTTTCTATTCATTACACCTTTTAAACTGAGCAATCTTTACAAAACATAAGATATACCAGTAGCCAGATATATTGAAAGGGCATTTATTCATAATAAAAGAATGTATTTTTAAAAGAAATATTTAATGTACATTTAATTTAATATTTATGAAAGATTAAAGCAAATTTGCATACTAATGATATAGATGTGCTTCATTATGTGGTCTGTGCAAATATATGCATATAGTCCTTATGTTTTCCTCTCCCACCCAAAAACTCCCCCAAACAGGTGGTGATGGCTGACAGGGAGCTCTGGTCCATGAGGTCACAAAGAGTCAGAAGTGACTGAATGAATAAACAATAAAATTTAGATATAATGCCCAGTAATAACTATTTTTAAAAAAGAAGAGGAAGGAACTATCCTCTCTCCCCGAACTGTGCTGGTCATGTAGAACACATCATAAAGAAATGACAGTGTAGCCATTTGAATTATCACTTTATTGAAATACAGTGTCCCAACTAGCTAATTTTAATCTTTGTTTCTATTGGCTATAGTTGGAATATCTGGAGACCATACTGATTTACATGTGAGTTCAAGAGAAAAAATAATTCAGTAAAGCAGTAGGAAGTAAAGCAGTGGGAGATAATGTAAATTGGAGTTTCAAACATCAGGTTTATTAGACTTTTACTTGTACCTAATAGTTCCTCTGGGAATGCTACTCAGTAACAACTGCTCAGTTAGTTTTGGCAAGAGATTCAGCAAAGGCATCTTCTAGGTAAGGAAGTTACTAGTAGGGAAGCATCATATCTGTAAGCAGGGACAATTTCCTGCTGCTTCTGTTGTGCTACCTCCTGCCAGCATGTATAACATTTTGCAAAACTGCTTAGACATCAAGCTATGTGGCATTTATTTCCTTCCCCATGGAATCACAAAAATGTAGTGCTTCATTGCTTATTTTGTATTCGGTGCACAACATTAATTCTTAAAAAGTTACTCACATATCCATTAAACCTCACATTGCAGAAAATTGGAACTTACTTTGTCAAGAACCCGCTTGTATCACAAATTCACAAAAGGCTATGGAAGCATGAATATTTTGATGCTCTCATAACTTTGAATAACACATTTTTGATGTTATTTTTATTCGTATTTTACAATTGTTCCTGTCCAGTGGTGTGAAAATTACCAATTTCTTCCCCTATTCTCCTTGTTGTTAAAAAAGCAACAGGAAATAGAATAGGTCTTGTCTATTGTATTAATGTTTCCCCAGTTATGTGTATAGGATTGTAGCTAGCATTATTCAATTCTGAGATGTCTCAGCACAATATAGGCACTGATTCCATTTAGCAGTGTTTTATCTGAGATTATATTTGGTTATTTGAGAGCTCTAACAGCAGCTTTATATCTTTGATCACTCATTCTCACATGTAACTTATCAGCTGAAGACATCAGGTATTTGTGGTGAATTAGTCCAGTATTTGTAATGTGGTTATTGGAGATATAATTTTCCATGTAAATTCTCAAGGAAAGCAAAAAAGCTATTTCAGAAAGTATTCAAAATGCACAACTTTCAAAGGCTCTTTGCAAGTTGAAAAGAATTCAGTACAAAATTGTTGCACAGAATTTTGTGTATCTTGCACAGAAGATACTTTTTAAATAGCATATGTTCTATTTGGAAACATATTTTTGGCCAAAATTTGCACATGATATTTTGCACAAAATAGAACTTTCTGTGCAGGAAACAGGATGTTCTGTACAGAAAATAATATGATAAAGTTTCTTATACATCCAGAGTTCTTCTTTTCATGGTTTATTCAAGGAAGATGTTTACCAGTCATTTCTGAAATATTTTGAATAATTTTTTCACTCTAGTGCTCACTCTTCAGTTAAAATAAATGTTCACATTATTAGAGGCTGCCCCGCTACCCTGTCTCAATAATAGTGGCTATTTAAAATCATTTCATTTTAATTTTATCTCTGAAATATAGTTTATGCTTGTGCCTTTTCTTCTCGTGTGAATTATACAGTTTCACGTATGACTCATTGAGCTGCTTGGTTGCACATTATGTTGCATGTTACAGTTGTATTTGTGCTTCTAGGCAAGTTTGAAGTTAGTTGTCTTGTTACATTAATGGCTACAATTCATCATCCAATATCCAGCAGTAGGGTGCTTTATACTAATGTCACTGATTCAATTGTGATTCAATGAGCTATGCAGATGGTCCTATTGTGCTTTTTCCTGTGTATTAAATGTGTCTTCAGCTAGAATTCTTTAGTAATTTTGTGCTGTGTGTAATCACAATCATTATGAAAGCTACAAATTGCATTCTTCTCTGGGGTAAGAAGAAAACTGAACATTTCAATAAATGCATTGAATTGTATCCAGCCAATTCATTCATTGTAGCCAGTGGTGCTTGCCCACCAAAAAAAAACACCGCTGGTGGAATGTGGCCATTTATATCTTAAAGGGTGTGCATTTGGTGCATGTAATTTCTTCAAATTGCCCTGTAAGTCTCACATATGTATATCCTGCTAAGGTAGTTAAGCTTCTTCTCTCAATGCGTCTTGATTGGTGCAAAATGACACTGTTGTTAATAATAATAACTTTATTTTTATACTTCAGCACCATTTCCGGGGTGGCTTACATGTGGGACTCGGGGTAGCTTACATGTGAGATGAAATGTCCATAAAACATAAAACCAAAACAATCTATAAAATAAAACACATTAAAATAGGAGCGTCATGAAATACAACAACCAAGATAAAACACACTAAACACAACAGAATAAAACAGATTGCATTAGAGCTCCTATCAGACCACGTTCAACATAAACCAAATGACCTGATGTCTAAAATAGGAATGACCAAGCTATATACCATGTGATGGCAGTTTCCAGGCTGGTTTCAAAGTCAGCCCCACATTGAGTGCATTGTAGTAATCCAATCTGGATGTAACCTAGGTGTGGACCACCATGGCCAATTCAGGCTTCTTGAGGTACAATTGCAGCTGGCACAGAATCTTTGACTGTGCAAAGGCAGTCTTAGCCACCACCAACACCTGATCATCATGTGTCAGGGCTGAATCCAGGAGGATTCCCAGACTGTGGACCTGCATCCTCAGGGGGAGTTTGACCCGTCGAGCACATGTTGCCACCCTATAACCTGATCAGCCTAATGGCTGACCAGGAGGACCTCTGTTTTGTCTGGATTAAGTTTCAGTTTGTTAGCCCACATCCTGTCCTTGGAATTTGGTGGAAAGGAGTAAAAGATTTGAGTGTCATCTGCATGCAGATGGCAATGAACTCGAAAACTCTGGATGACCTCACAATGGTTTGTTGTGGAGGTGGTTGGCTACGTCTAACAAAATTATTCTCCACTTCACAATTCCATTGTGAATTATAATGTCAGTATAACTATACACAATCAAGGAGTTGAGAGATGTGCTAGGATCCTGATATAGCAACATCAGTAACAAAATAATTTGTATTTTCACACACATTGTGTTATCTCCAAAACAAAAAAGTTTATCTGTTCACACATATGGTGCAAACTTCATGAAGAAAAAAATGAAATATGTCAAACTAGCACTCATTCTTGAATATCAGCAATAATGTCACCTTTCAGTGAACTGAACACTGCTGAACTTTTATAAAACTAAAAGTCATGCCCCATGCCCCTGCTCCTATTATTGACTACGAGATTGGTGAACTGTACAACTGTAATGACTGCATTCTGTAGGATCTTGGGTTCTGTAATTTAGTGATGCACTAGAACTCCCCTGTAGAGAATTGTAAATACTGCTCCCTAAACAGAAAACTCCATGATTCCATAGGGTGGAACCATGGAAGTTAAAATTGAATCAAACTGCTGTAACTTAGTATTGTAAAAGAACTACGTACTTGTTTTATTAGAACTTCCCTTTCTTCCTTCCCCCAAAAAACTATAGTCCCCCCCCAATTAAACTTATATCGGGATGTTGTGTGGTTTCCGGGCTGTATGGCTGTGTTCTACCAGCATTTTCCCCTGACATTTTGCTTGCATCTGTAGTTGGCATCTTCAGAGGATGCCAGCCACAGATGCAGGCAAAAAGTCAGGAGAAAATGCTGCTAGAACACAGCCATATAGCGTGGAAACCACACAGTACCCCAGTGATTCCAGCCATGAAATTATATCCTTTAAAAAGATTTTTAATTGAACTTTTGAAAGGCACCAAATGTTTAATTTCCAAATTTCAACTTGGGGTTTGGACATGAGCTGCATCCAGTTGGATCTGAATCAGTCAAAGCTAAAACAGGCTATTTTCTGAAGAACTAAACTGGGATTTGAATAAAATAATGATGTTGAATACCTTTAATTTCTACATTCTTCCCCTACTCCCACTGCAAGGAAGGACCATACATGTGTACATGTGTGTGTGTACCCAAACTTTTGTAACTCGATGTAGAAAGCAACAGTAAAATCACAGCTAATAAATAAATTGAATCACAATTAAATTCACAGTAAAATGAAATGATAGACCATGCCAGTTAAAGCCCTGCTCCACAGTAGTCTGGCCCTAAATCCTAGAAACCTGTCCAGAAAAGAACGAAAGAATGAAGGTGTCCTATTTGTTAGGGTATTCCAGAGTGTGGAGTAGCAGCCAGAAAAGCATTCTCTTCTGTCTCTTTCTGCAAAATGACTCTTATCACCTCTTCACACAGCCCTTTTGGGTTGTGCTATTCCACCGCTAAAGGGAAAGCATGTGGGACAGCTCGTGGCACCCTCATGTCCTCCCTCTTCCCCTCATCACATGGTGGGGACAGGACAGGGGCACAGACTTTCCCTCCTCCCATCTGGTGGCAGAAAGGTTGGCAACACTCATTGCCCCCCCCCTTCTGCCATCTCACAGCAAAAAGGGGAGAAAAGTGCAGGTAGCTCCATTGGAGCTACCCAAATAACACTTTCCTCCTTGTGGGGATGAGACAGGGTTCAAACACTTTCCCTCCCCCCATCAGGTTGCTCCACTGACCTTTCTGTCATCACACGGCAAGAAGGGGAGAAAAGTAGCTCCAAGCAATGCTTTTCTCTGCATAGTGGTGGAAGAAGCACCTTTCAGCACTTCCACCCCACTTTGGGAGGAATGTGGACAAGGCCTGCCATTTGTCCTGTAATGACACACTGCAGGTCCCATCCAAGCAGTACATAAAAGCATCAAAATAGGGCAAAAATGCCCTGTACGAAGAGGTCTCTTGTGTCTGTCCCAGAGCTGTAAACTCAGACAGACTTATAAAATAAGTACAGTCTTTAAATAGGCTAGTCCCAAGTAATATTGGACATTGTAGATTATTACTAGCACTTAACATTCTGCCTGGAAAGAGACATATAGCCAATAAATAAAGGGCTTCAAATATTTTCTGTAACTGCTCTCAGATGACTGGATGCAGCATTATGAACCAGCTGCAGGTTTTGAACACCATTTTGAAAAGGGAAAACCCAATTAGAACATGTTAGTAAGCCTTTAAAGGGATACATTGAATCCTGGTAACATTATGACCAGACAAAAGATTTCCAAGAATGGCTGCAGTTTGCAGTATCTTTACCTTTGCTATTTTACTCACAGTCACTATTAAAACCTTTTCACAAGTCACAGTTACAGTACTGTGATTTCACTTTCATTGCAACAGTTCCTTTCTATGGGATCATGGGATTTGCAGTTTAGGGGAAAGCACTTAACTAGAGAGTTTCTCTTCTTCCTCTGACCAAACTACGAACCTCAGGATTTCATAGGATGAAACCATGACAGTTAAAGTGGAATCATAGTGCTCTATAATTGTGTAGTATCAAAGGGCCTTGGGACATTCACATTTGAGGCTGAATCCGGGAGAGTATGCAGACTTTGAGGCAGTCTTTAAAGGGATCATGGCACCATCAGTCAGAGAATCCACAAAATCCTTATTTCATGATCTGCCTTTCATCCAAGACGGAACAGCTTTTTCTAATTTGGTAAATGCTCTGGTTTCTCCCTCGTCCCTCATCATGTGCATCAGACATGGATTTAGAAACAGAACTCTTGTCTTGAATTTTGATGGGAAGTTAAGAAAAGAGTAAAAAGAAGAAAAAATAACCAGTAATATACATGACCTAAAGGCTTTTGTGGCCATTAAGATAATATTATTTACCTATTTTGTTTTATAGCTCATACTACTGGGATAATGTCCTTTGGGAAGATGTAGAGAGAAGCAGGGGAGGAAATCTGTTTGTGTAGCTATAAGCCATCAACTAGGCCAAGATTAAATAATGAGATCTTCAACAGGCTGTAATGGAATAACATTAAGCATTTGGAGTTCAGTGGGCAGTTAGATGCACTAATGGAGGCGCCGTGCTGGGCGGGTATACATTTTAGCTGGAATTTCTTATGAGGGGGTGATTGCACATTATGATATGACTAGCAGTGCTAAATGCAATGAAATTCCCTGCCAGAAAATGAAAAGATTAAGGTACCTCTACCAGATAACGGCTCACTGGAGGAACATAATAGTGGCAAAAGACAAAAACTGAAAACAGATGATTTCCCATTTAATACTCCATTGACTTCCCTCCTAGAGGCATCACCTCCGCTATGATGGCAACACTCTGTATTTTCATTCACAATCAAGTTCATGTTTATAAGACATGCTAGGGCAGCACTAGCTGTCTGACTGCCAGTGGTTTCCTTGTTCTGTTTGTTTATATGGTCATTCTATGCCTTCTTTTTTACTGGTTTACCTGGAACGAAGTTTTATTGAGATAACTGCAATTTAATTTTAATTAGAAAAAGGATTGTAGTAACTGAACACTCTGGCTATTTATTGCAAAATAAACCAAGATTTTACTTTGGCCACTGATAAATATCAGTAGTTTCTCTCTCCAGTGTAAATTTGAACCTTCAACTGCCCAATATTCATTTTGTGACCGTAAACATGCATTCAAAAATTCTAAGGTATTTTATGCCAGTTCTCTTTGAGCTCTCCTCCCCAGATACCTGCTCCTCCCTTACCCCCCCCCCTCTTCTCTTCCCCCTCACAGTCCCATATCCCCAATATGTGTGAAAACCTCAATAAAAATTATTTAACAAAAAAATACTAAGGTATTTTTGTCTGCAATTAATAGTTCATTCTGTCTGATATAAATGAATCAGTGGTGCATTTAGTGCTTAATGGATTAGGGAAGTTGTGAAATGCTGGCATTGGCACTTGTATAAATTTCACAAGACCTAACATTTCTGGATATTGAAGCAAAATGTGCTGATTTTTCAGATATAACTATTAAATCTACTAAAAGTTGTGTATCACTGTATTTCAACAAGCCATATGCTTTTCCTCTTTTCCTATGTATAATTAAAGTGGAGCTTGGAACTGTAACTTTAAAAGTAGAATCTTTCTTGTGAGTCATGAATTCTTATAAGTAACACATTGTTCATAAGGCGCAAACAATGTAAGACAGTATACTAATGAGTTAGTAGCAATATTGGCCGAGATCCTCCATTAGCAAATGGTAGCTATGACAATGGTACTCCATTGTCATAACTACTTCTGGCAATGCCTCCCCAACTTACTCTTAAGCCAGACAGTGCACCAACCAAAGGACCTCTGGGGTGCTACAACTCAGGAAAGTGGGGCAAGGTGTGTGATAACTGCAGTGAGAACAGATATTAGGGGAGGTCTTAGGGGCCTTCCCAGTTATTTCTCTCAATACATGCAATCGCTAAGGGAGTGCTGCATTTATCATTCCCCTGTGTGTTAGTGTTTCAGAAACACTTTAGCTGCAGTACTGCTTTGCTTGCGTACTAGATTTTGGGGTGATATATGGCCATTAATACTTTTTAAAAAAACAACTCACCTTTATTTTGCCACATGTTGTGCAGTACAATCATGTGTAGGCATACCCTGCTGCAGCTTCCTGATATTTCACAGTTCCTAGGGCTCTCTCAGGTACTTGTTTGAGTTGTTTGCCATTTTATATGTGCCACATCGATATATGTTGTGGGACTAAAGTACCAACAGACTTTTGAATCCATGGGAGATCGTGTAACCAAACCCCAGTGGTTACAGAGGGCCCAGTATATATATGTGAAATCCAAAGTCACAAGATTGCTAAGTCCAGTTTATGATTTCATAAATACTGAACCAGATCCCAACCATTATTTTTAGACAAAAAAGAAAACCTTAGTAATGTATGTCATGCTTTTGTTATAATGTATCAAAGTAAAGACATCAGCCAAGATTGATAATTTTAAATTTTTAGTTCTTCATTATGAATTAAAGAGCACTTATGTTCATTGTAAACTTTAAACTATCATACACTAAGGACCTTATCGCATTAGCCAGGTGAAGTGTCCCACTTCACTTGGGTCCACCAGCAAACTGAGGAGCAGCGGGGCTAATCCTTCACCCTGCACAGCACTCCCTCATAGCAATGCTGCCCTTGTCACATAGCGGAAGTGCTGCCAAAGCTGTGCGGAACCATGCTGCCTTCATTGGCATCAGCATAACACAGGCAGGCTCCAGTGTTTAGAGGGAAGCTGCCTTCAACACCTCCAGTCTGATTGTGGGCGGAACCCATGTGATGAAGTCATAGGCTTTTAAACATTTCAGCTTGTGTGAAAGCCAATACAATGAGATTCAGGTATGCTCTATCGGTTCTTTCAATTTTTTAAAAAAAGAAAATGTTTTTGATTTAAATTTATGTGAACTTCTAAATTAGTTCTGATCTAGAATATGTTTATGAGTATGTGAGAAGCCAAGTGTAATGACTCACCCATCCTAAGCAGGCCGAATCCTGCTTGGAAGTTTGGATCCCTGTTTGGAAGTTGCTGGCATCCATTTTAGTAAGGGAGTTTCAGCTAGCAGCCATCAGGAGGAGGTCAGAGCCAGAGAAAGGGGGCGTAGCCTTAGAGTCACTCTGCACAGATACAGTTTCGTCCCTGTGATTGGCTGGGTGCCAGAGGGGAGGAGTTGAGCTTTCTAGGAGGGAAGATCCTGACAGGAAAGCTTTAGTTCTTGACACCAAGCAATGTAGAGATTCCTGATTTTAGTTCACTTTTCTGTACAGACCTACTAAAGATAATGTGCACTATCCATAACTAATGTGTGGAAGTAAACCTGACAAACTGTATTTTGATGGCATTACTCTACCATAGCCTCTAAGCCTTGATCTTGGCACCAAAGCAGGTTCTAGGGATAAGCTCTAGTTCATAATAGTTAAATCCTGTTGATTGAATTAGAGATTGTATCAGTAATGATTTCGGATTAACATTCAGATTAATTAATAAGGCTTCTTCTATTTATGTTCTCCCAACACACTAAACCTATAAGGTGAAGACTATCCAAATTACAGATCAGGAAATATATCTTGTTGTCTCCATTGGTTTATCAGCAACCAAGAGTGACAGCATTTTGCTGAAGGCAGGCCCATAGTCAGGATTTTGATTTGAGGGGGTGGGGGTTGAGTCTACTCTAGCAAACCTTTTGTATCATTATCTCAATACCCCCATGCATATGGGATATATTGAGCATGGTGATCAGATCATGATATGAATAGACATAACAGTTTAAATAATAAATGTTATTTATTTACTTTCATTAACAAAATGTTTAGAATACTTGTTGACTTATGTTTTACTTTACAGCAACTGTCTTCTTTTATTCTCCCTGGCAATCTTGCCAATTACTTTTTCTGGTTTGATAGTGATGCCACGATGGATGGAAATCATTGCTAGTCCACTAAGTCTCTGGTCTGTCATTAAACTTCTAGATACACTTTTCACTTTCTTCATGGTTGAAAATGATCTTTCCACACTGCATGTTGTTACTGGTAGAGTAGCTAACACAGTCAAAAGAAAATGTATTGACCAATAGTAGGTTTTGTCAAACAGTTCCAACATTAAGTACCTCAGTGTCTTTCTTAATTGATGGTGTAATATTACACCACATTATGTACTCAGCCTTGACAGAAGCAAGTGCTGCATCATTTTCAAAGTATTCTGACAGTTGTTCCATATGGTGAACTTTGTCTAGACCTGAAAACCCAGGGAGGAGAATCTGGAAACTGGTTAAAATGTCTTCATTTGACATGAACCTTTCAGTAATGTTCTGTATGAGTGAATCGACACATAGTATGAACACTGCAACTCTGAAATAATCTTCTACAGAATTAGTCCCTGGATTTGCCTGATGTACATGTCTTGAACTTTGCCTTGGAATAGTCAAGTTGCTTTGCAATATTTTTTTCAGATGTTCTTGCTAAGCCAAAGAGTTTTACAAAATGATCTTTTGCATCTGTTCTCAAAATATTTAAAGACTTTAACAGTGACTTAGCATGGTTTATGGCAAATGCCATATCAAGACTTTTTTCCTGAAGAAAAATTGATAGGAGCTAGGTAAGGCTGAAGAGTTGTTCACAAACAAACAGGCTAACAATGAAATCACTTTTTTCAATTGCAGTCAATAATAATAATAATAATAATAGGCATTGAACCAAGCCAATGCTGATCTGGACCAAACTTGGCACATAGAGCCAATATACCCAACAGTGCATACAGGCAGGGATTGGGGAATGATTGCCCTTTTCAAATGGCAGTTGTTGTTTACTTGGATCCAGAAAGCACTGAAGGCAGCCAACATCATATCTGCACAAACATGGCCAACTGTGCATACAGGATAGGTGGGGATTGGGTGTAATTGACCTTGGATCTGGGAGTTGCAGTGCACCCTTATCCAGAGGGCACAGAACCAAGCCAACACTGGATCTGGACTAAACTTGGCACATAGAGCCAATGTGCACAACTGTGCATAGAGGCAGGGATTGGGGAATGATTGCCCTCTTTCAAATGGAAGTTGTTGTTTACCTAGATCCAGAGAGTTCAAGAAAGCAGCCAACGGGTTCAGCGCACTCCATTCCCAGTCACGAGTGTGGTGAGACTTCAATGCACAGGCACGAAGGCCTGCTGAGTACACAGGCGCGAAGGCCTATTGCGGCCTCCGAATGGTCTGTGGTGTGGTGGCATCCTCTTTGGTGCCTGGGCTGTTGTTGAACTCCCCTTCCTCTCCTGGCACCAAAGGCTGAAACCAGAGGCACCGAAAAGAAAAGAGAGTGCACCGAGGGCCCAGGCATCAAAGAGGATGCCGCAATAGGCCTTCCCGCCTGTGCACTTGGCAGACCTTTGCACCTATGTGGACAAGGATGCCACCAGTAAGGCCTTCTCGCAGACCACCCTGAGAATTTGGGGGGGGGGGGGGGCTGAAGCCCCTCAAGCCCCTCCCCTTGGCTACATGCCTGGCTGTAAGCATTGATCTCTGTACAGTCACAATCTTGTCAGAGTTGGTTTCAGTTGACACTAACTATCTGACTAGATTAGAATTTTATTTCTCACATTATCATGGTTGCATGATAAAACTGGTCCAGTGTCTGGTGAACCATTGCACCTACATACACTTTTTGATGTCAGTAGCTAATACCATGTAGACCAAATTTAAAATACCTCCTGCAATGTGTGAGCTGGCTCAATCACACATGGGCATTAACAATTACATGGGTCCCCACGTTATCCTCAAGGAATGCCATCTATGCCTATGCAGAAGCTGAGGTGCAAGTCTTATTGTTCTCAACATGACTCCACATTGTGTATTTATTAAATTTATAGCCTGCCTTCTCACTGAAATTAGTGCTCATTAAAACATTATCCAGCAGCATATCAGTTTCAGCACTGAAAGAGTCTCTGAATTAGAATGTCTTGCCCAGGGGTAGAAAGTAATGAGCTACAAATAATGTAATTAGCTGCAATGAGTTAAAGATAGGCAGGTTCAAAAAAGACAAGTGAAAACATTTTATGAGTGCAGCAAGGAATTTATTTCAGCTATTTCTTAAAGTTACTTTTAAATGAATCTTATAATGGTTTTGAGTGGAATAGTTCTCTTATCAATCCCACATTTTAAAAATAGGATATTTTTATGATAATGTGCGTGTCAACAACTGACTTTGTATCAAGTTAAATAATTATTTACTTCTAAAAAATAACCTGCCTAGCTCTGGCCCAGCCTGCTACAACAGACAGATCTAGTCTGGCCTCCTTTGGCAGTGAGTTTGCAGAGCCTGGCACCAACAGATATTCATTAGCCAAATAGAGCAGATTTCCTATCTGAACTTACTTCAATTGAAAAAAAGGATGAAGAAGAAATCTTTATATGTTTATAGTAAACACTCTTTCAGTACAGAGTTATGGAATGATCTCCCTTCCTTCCTTCCTTCCTTCCTTCCTTCCTTCCTTCCTTCCTTCCTTCCTTCCTTCCTTCCTTCCTTCCTTCCTTCCTTCGATTCTCACTCAGCATCTAGATGCTATTTTAAAGGTCTGGGGCATGGAAGCTCCATGGCGTTTTTTGCTTATTTATTTTTATATATAAACATTATCTTTTAAAATCTAATTTAAGAGCAGCCTGGGACAATGTTAAAGGGTTGAGGAAAAAATCCTCCAGGACGACACACAATCTTAAAGTCACTTTCTAAAGTAACTAGCACCATTTGGGATAGCCTACATTTTAAGATAACAAAGTGTTAAGACACCAAGAAACTTCAGAGTTTTCCCATGTTACTTTGCTTATACCCTTCAGATAGCACAAGGAACAGAGAACATGCCTTAATTACTCATCATACTTACATCCTAAGATTCACTTAGGTATTAAACTAACTTGCAATAGAAAATAAAAAACCAAAATGCATTTGAAATATAAAACTAACATCACCATAACAAATATAAATTATAATATAACTACAGAAGTCAGAAAATTCAGTACCTGCCCAGTTTGAAGTCCCTTTTCTTTTGCTAACAGTGCCTACGCAACTTTATAAAACTGAAGCAATTTTGCCAAGAAGAATGAACAAACATGTCAGTGATAACACTTTCAATTAAATCTATTTCAAGTTGCAATAAAATAAAATGTAAAAAAGATAAGGGGGTAAATACTTCTGCAAGACACTCACAATGGTAATAGTAACATGATGTTTTTAGACTTATTCTATCAAAAGAGGGTTATCATGTGGCACACAGACAAGTCAGGGTATTTAGCATTAGTAGTTCCAAATCAGTCTCCTGATCTTTTCTGGCAGCCAATATTGCGTCCGCAAAGAACTGTCCGGCAGAGTTGTTTCGAGTTGTCAGAGGCCTACTGCATCCCTCCATTCAGGATTGGAGCCCTGACAACTCGGCAGCCCGCTGTGAAGCATTTGCTCAGTTCTTCACGGACAAAGACGCTTTGATCCGTTCTGGTCTGGACACCATGTTAACGGCAGCCTCTGAGGATGTAGCTGGAGCACCTGCTTGTCCAGTTTTGATGGATCAATTTTAATTGGTGAAACCCGAGGATGTGGACAAGATACTCGGAGGGATGAGAGCGACCACATGCAACCTAGACCCCTGCCCATCCTGGCTTCTTAAGGAGGCCAGAGGGGATTGGCTGAGTGGGTGAAGGTGGTGGTTAATGTCTCCCTTTGGGAAGGCAGCATTCCATCCAGCTTAAAACAAGCTGTTATAAAACCGCTGTTGAAGAAACCATCACTGGACCCCACTCTATTCGTCAATTATCGGTCTGTTTCCAATCTCCCCTTTTGGGGCAAAGTCCTGGAATGTGTGGTGGCCTCACAGCTCCAGGTATTCTTGGAAGACACGGATTATCTGGATCCGGCACAAGCTGGTTTTAGGCTGGGGCATGGTACCAAGACAGCCTTGGTCACCTTAGTAGATGATCTACACTGGGAGCTGGGCAGGGGGAGTGTGTCCCTGTTGGTTCTGCTGGACCTCTCAATGGCCTTCAATACCATTGACCACGGTATCCTTCTGGGACGCCTAGCAGGAATGGGCCTTGGAGGTACTGTTCTGCAGTGGCTCCGGTCCTTCCTGGAGGGTCGTTCCCAGGTGGTGTTGTTGGGAGACTCCTGTTCAACCCCTCATCCATTGTCTTGTGGGGTTCCTCAGTGCTCAATATTGTCTCCCATGTTGTTTAACATCTACATGAAGCCGCTGGGGGAGGTCATCCAGAGTTTTGGGGTGTGGTGTCACCTGTACACAGATGATGTCCAACTCTGTCACTTCTTTTCACCTGCTACTTAGAAGGCTGTTCAGGTCCTGAACCAGTGCTTGGCCGCTGTGTTGGACTGGATGAGGGTGAACAAATTGAAATTGAATCGAGACAAGACAGAGTCAGTTGAAAGGCGAAACAGGGCATAGAGTTACAGCCTGTGTTGGATGTACACTCCCCCTAAAGACGCAGGTTCGCAGTCTGGGAGTGATCCTGGACTCATCGCTGAGCCTAGAACCCTGGGTTTTGGCGATGACCAGGGAAGCATTTGGACAGTTAAAACTTGTGCGCCAGCTGTGGCCATACCTTGGGAAGTCTGACTTGGCCACAGTGGTCCATCCTCTGGTTACATCCCGTATAGATTACTGCAACGCTCTCTATGTGGGGCTGTCTTTGAAGACTGTTTGGAAGCTTCAACTGGTCCAACAGACAGCAGCCAGGTTGATAATAGGAGCTGCACTCAGGGAGCGGACAACACCTCTGTTGTGCCAGCTGCACTGGTTACCAGTTTGCTACCGGGCACAATTCAAAGTGCTGGCTTTAGCCTTTAAAGCCCTAAACGGTTCTGGTCCAACTTATTGGTCTGAACGCATATCTCCCTGTGAACCATCGAGATGTTTAAGATCATCCGGAGAGGCCCTGCTCTTGGTCCCACCTGGTGCGATTGGTGGGGACGAGAGACAGGGCTTTTTCAATGGTGGCCCCTCGGCTTTGGAATGCCCTTCCTAGAGACATCAGATCAGCCCCCTTCCTCCTGACATTTTGCAAGAAGGTTAAAACCTGGCTATTTGACCAGGCATTTGCAGATGTAGTATGATTACTAAACTGAGACTTAAAGAACAACGACAATGAAATTGGAAATCGACTTAATAACGAGACACTGAGATTTGTGTTAATTTTAATAGCTTAATTGTGTATTATATGATTGTGTAAGTAACTGTTGATGTATTTATCTTGGGCAGTCCTTGCCATGTGTACACCGCCTCGAGTTGCCTTCGGGCTGAGAGGGGCGGTATAAAAATAGAGTAAAATAAATAAATAAATAAATATTTATAATCGCCTGAATTGTGAGAATGACTGTATAATTCTCTGTTATCTGTTAAAGCAGTTGCTGGATACCATCCTCAAAACAAGTTCAGCAACTTTAAAACTGACGTATTCACTGTTCTACTAACACTAGAAACACCAGCCTTCTCTGTCATCCTCTCTCTTTGGAGGATCTACATCACATGCCTGATAACTAGACAAATCCTCCTTCATTTCAGAAGGTCAGTTTTGGTTAGGAGTAGGAAGAAAAAGTGGAGAAGCTCCCCAATCATAAAGAAAGGCAGAGGCTGAGATGTCTGGCTCGGATCACCTGAAGCTTGGTTTGTACAAGTCTGTTTAATGGTTTTACAACCCTCAGACTGTTTAATGGCTCTCAGGAACCCTGTCTGTGATTTGTGGCTTTCTCATCCCTGGATTGTTTTGCTCTTGCTCCCATGGCTTCTGACTTGAGAATCCTGAATCCTGTTTGAAGTTGAGAGCAGGGCATGTTGTTTGTTTCTTGTGGGAAGAGGATGCAAAGTTAGTCTTTTGCCTTCTTTTCTTGAAACAAATCTTTTAATTCCCAAATCACAAGTAAGAGATCACCCAAATGCATTTAATTGTAGCCAGCCTTCATCATGTCACAATTCTTTTCTTGTTTCTACAAAGAATAATACTCCCCTCAAAATCAAAAAGAAATGAGGTAACAATCCTATTAAAACAGGTCTATATTTTATGTGTGTGTTCAGTATAGTGTGTGTGTGTGTGGGGGGAGGCAGGGTGTCAATAGAAATTTTGTGCATCTTTGTTTAAAAACTATGTGCTTCCTAAAATCTGCTAGCATCTTCATAAATTGGAAAAAATTAATCTCAACTTGAAAAACAAAATGAATGTGGAAAAAGAAAACTGATATATTTTCCCATTTAGACAAAGGGTAATTAGTTCATTGAATGATTATGTCTTAAAAGTTTGGCTTGAATTCCTCATTTGTTTTGCTGAATTAGATTTACCATCTCTTTTATTATTATTGTGCGGGAGCTGTATGTCAACCAACTATGAAATTGTTCTCTCTGTGCTGAGAATATCTATACTTATTGAATTAGGTCCAGATGATTGAGAATTTTGTTTGGTTAATTTCTTGATGACAGATCACAATCATCTGCAAATTTCCTCATAACCTGTATGGAAACAATTTGTAGTTAAAATCAATTTTCAAAAAAGAGAAAATGAGTGAGAGAAAAATTGTGGGAGCAAATGAAAACCAACCATTTCATCAGACACTAATTGTAAATAACAAAACGTCAGTATCCTATATTACCTGACTTGTACCTGACTTGTTAGGATGATGGACCAGATGACATGGTAGGGTTTTTCAATTAGTGATGGGTGATACTGAGTTTTACCTGCAGTAAATAAGAAATCCAGTTGATAGAAACAATTTGACATTAAAACTTCTGTTACTGTATGGACTTATTTCACTATTTCCAGTGCACCAATTCATTGCATTGGAAATGATCAAACTATTATATTAACATTATACCAAGAAGGTCCTGGACTGCGGAGGGGGACGGGGGGCGATGACAGTGGTAGCTAGTTTATTAATTATAGCCTTGCTTTATATTCTTCAGCTGTAATACTACTTTAGACAACATGAATTTGATTAAGATGCTGGTGGATTTAGAGGTGATCCATACGGCAATAAATCAATGCTCAAAAGTAAATTTCCAATCCTGGTTCCATCCTCATCAGTGTGTGGTGGGACGTTCTACCTCATGCTTTGAGGGTAAAGGCACAAGGGAGTTTCAAATTTTGTTATGGCCTTACTCATGTGGCTGTTTGCCTATCTGTTGTCAAGCAACTTCCTCTCCTTTTCTCCCTTTCAGCATGAGACAAGTAAGTGGCCTTCTCACCCACAGTTGAAAGTGAAAAATTCCCTTATCATTCTAGGAGCTGCTTTGGTTGGTTGTGGATTTGGGGAGGGGAATGATTTGGAAGGACAAAGCTGTTGTTAATTGTCAAGGGTGTTTTGATTTACAGCAACTATATAATCTCATGATACGCCCAAGATGTTTCGGTGTAGTTATTTTGCTTCTAGAAAGAGTTCAGTTGTGATTTACTTTAGTGCCAATTTAGTTGTTTGCTGGCATAGCATCCAAATAATTTTTATTTATTTATTTCACAATATTTATATGCCACCCTTCTCAACCCCGAAGGGGATTCAGAGTGGCACACAACAAAATGCAAATACAAAGAACTATATAATTGCCACAGTACAACATCAATATTACATATCACATTGTACTATAACAATATCACATTGAACTATAACAATATCACATTGAACTATAACAATTATATTGCAATATTATTAGTAATATTGCATGTAACACAAAATATATAGTTATAGTATCATATTATTATTATTAGCATTATATTGCATTATATTATAAGTATACAATATATTATACCATGCTATATTATACTATAATATCTAATACAACAGACTATGTCATTGTCACAGTACAACAATTACATATCACATTGTATTATAACAATTATATCATAATATTATTAATATTACATGTAATGTAAATATATAATTATAATATCTATATTATATTATAATATAACATTCCTCCAGCACCACATTTTGAATGGGCTGATTTTCTTTCTGTCAGCTTTCTTCACTGAGTGAAGAAACCATACAAAGAAATCAGAAATACTATATAGCATGGATGGTCCTGATTGTGGTAAAGTGATATATTTTATGCACTTTATTATTTTATCTAGTCCGATACAGCTCTCCATCCAAGCCTTAGCCTTCTGATTTCTTGACTACATTCCCTATTCTGATTAATTACCAAGCCAAGGTAGAGAAAATATCATCATCCTCTTTAATGCTATTTAAATAATGTGTGGAGGCTTTTTATTTTAATAATATTCAACTGTAACCTTGCCTTTGAACTTGCTACCCTGACTATCCTCTGTAGTTGTTTCAAATCTTTGAAGTTTTGTGCTAATAGTGCAATGTCACCTGTGTATCTTAAATGGTTAATGTTCCTTCCATACATTTTCATTCCTTTTCCCTTGGAGTCTAATTCACCTATTCATATGTTATATTTAGCATATTACTTAAACTGGTAAGATGATAAAAGATGGAGGTAAAGTTGAGATAAAGAATAAAAAAACCTTGATGCCATGCCACAGTGACAAAAAAACACAATGGAATATACTAGAGAGTACCCTGAGGCAGAAGTGTAGTTTAGTGAGAAATGCTGATATCACCCTTTACAAATAATGGTAATCACTGCATCCACAACTGAAATGGGGTGGGAACATACTGTATTGCAGTATGATGTTGAACTGCACCTCTCAACATTTCTAATCATCGATTATGATGGCGAAGATTGACTAGTGTTGCACTCTTTCAATTAAATTGCATTTTAGTCAATAGACTTGAAAGTTCAAAACCCACTCCATGCTTTAGTTGCAAATCATTAATTCCTAAAGATGCATGAAATCTACCAAAGTCTGTTCTACATTAGATGTACAATTTATTTCAAGATGGAGAAATCCACAGTGCTATAGTATCACATTACATGATAAAGTTGCACTATATGTTGTAAGAAAGAAGAGAAAGCTGGTATAAGACAATTTTCTGCCTGAGATGGAGGAGGAAATGGTGAATCTAGTTACCAGAGTCCAGATGCATGGTAGAACATAAAAGCAGTGAAGGTATTGTGACACAAAGCATAGAAAGCCCCACAAACACCTCTCCCTGTCTTTGACCATGAAAATATAATGCTAACAAATGAAACACATTTAACCATCTGTTACCTATTTGTGGCACTCTTAAATCTGTTGCCTAAGGCAGCTGTTGCAGAATTTCAGAGAAGTGCCAGAGCATATCCTGACTTTATCTAACATTTATTTATTTATTTAAAACATTTATATTCTGTCCTTCTCGCCTTGCAGGGGACTCAGGGCACAGCACAACATATATGTGGCAAGAATTCAATGCCGCAACATAAAACATTAAACAGATTTGCCCCATATTTAGGACAAGAAGGCCCCATGCATAATGTAGATATCATGGAGTAACTTCTTGCCCATTCAGCGTATGTGGCACATGAAGATAGGTTCAGTGTATCACTTGATATAGTGTTCCTTTGGGTGAAGGGCTGTATTCCCTTGTCTATAGCAATAGTAAGCTGTGCCTTAAGCTTACTTTTGTCTGTATGATTACCAGTTCATCTGGGAAAAGATGCCATTTCGGTAAGTAATATTACGTGAAACACATCAGTGGCGTGCTGTTCATGTTGGATGTTAGTATTTTTTGTTGTTAATTACTCTACACTGAAAAGTTGGAATAAAACAACACTCTTACCAATTACTATGCTTTTCTTTGTGGAAAGATACAAGAAGAAATTACTCTAAATGCCGGAGAGGACCTTATGAAAACAATGTCTAAAGAAGACATCCTCATTAAATACAGTTCCGCTTCACTGTGCCTCACTTTTAATGGCAAGCCAAGAACAACCATGTGAAAGCAACTGTCTGTAGCTTTGAAGCAACATGCTACTTTATTTACAGCAGTTAATAGAAACCAGTGAAAAAAGGGAAGGGGTAATAGAGCTTGATGCACGTTGTATTTAATTCTTAAAGAGCACTAAATTGCAGAACATCCACATGAATTGGTTAAAGTAGTCTTTTGATAATAAATGGGGTGTTTATTTAGCCATACAGACAAGAATGAAGTTCAACAACAGGAAAAACGTTAACATTAAAAATGGTTGTTCAGTGCAAGCCAGCATAGTTACACATGTGTAGATCCTGGTGTTTTCAGTAGAATCAAGACTGGAATTCTGTGCGAAGATATTTGCTACTGAAATCTTAGGAGCTTCCTAATTAGAGCAGGGCTCAAATTAGGAATTTTTGAAGAAATAGTACAACAGCAACCTGATCTGAGCCCAAGCCAGGATAATTCATCCTTGGATTAAAAAATGGAGGAGCACATTGATTTCACTTTAACTGCTCATGGAATCCTGGGGTTTGTAATTTGGTGTGGCCCTAGAACTCCCTTGCAGAGAATTCTAAGTAGCCCCTAAATTGCAACTTCCAGACTTACATGGGGTATTGTCATTGCAGTTAAAGGGGAATATGTATCTATAATTTGTTTAGTGTGAAAGATTTCTGATATAAACTACCAGGCAATCTCGGGACCTATGGACCAAGCCTTTGACTCATGTCTGACTGCTGTCTTGACTGTGGGAGCTGCTTGCCAATGCTGTATACCGATTCCAAAGTCATCAAAAGAATGAGAGCTTCAGAAGCAGGGAGCATAAAAAAGTCATAGCTAATTCCATGTGGCTCTGATTCTTGGTTAAGTTTCCTACTCTGGTCAATATCATGTGGTGCTGACTGAATCATACCTTACATTTTGATCTCAGGTCCCATCAGACAAGAATTACTGTGTTGCAGTTGACATTGACTTTCCAAAATGAAGTTGCTCTTGGTCAGCAATTTTCACCTATTTTGGACCATTTTGGTATATTTTACTTCAGCTTCTCCTTGTCTGGGTTGTCCTGATACCCAACTGATATGAGGGCTTGACACTTATACTGTAGCAGAGTTTCCCCTCTGCTCCTGGCTAATACATACTTATATTAATACAGAATACGTGCTTGGATCATGTAATTTTACAGTTTTTATTAGATGTTTTAATTATTATTTCATGTTTTAAATGTTTTTTCCTTATTTTTGTGAATTGTCCTAATGATTTTATATGGTGTTGATTTGTGCTTTGGTTTACATATGTAAGGCATTTAATTTTGCCGTTATCTCTGTGTAACCCGCTTTGAGTTTCCCCAGACCTGAGAAAAGCAGTATATAAATAGTAATACTGTAAATAAAAAAATAAATACTGTAAATAAAGTAGACCCAAGGAAAACACACTGTTTTAAGCTGCAGATGTCATTATATCTCCCAACTGTCATACCCCAGCCAGGTCTTCATAGCAGGCCAGAGTGACGCCATGTTCAGGCCCAAGATTTAGAGAGGCTTGAAAGCAGGCCTGTACTGCAACCTTTACCTGAACCCGAAGCGGTCAAGGAGTGGTGCAGCCCTGAGGTTTCTCAAGCCGATAAGAACACCTGGCGCCAAGAAGCAGGCGCTCCTCTCCCCAGCACAGCTGGCCCCATTAACAAGTTGACATTCCACAGAGATTCAGATATGGTGGGAAGAGGGAGCTCTTTGCCTGTTCCCGTGGGAGAACTTTGGCGAAGTAAGCGCTTGTTGGATCAATGCGGCCGAAACCTATAAAGGTTTCATCCAGACACCATTCTGGATCTCGTGCCAACTTTTCAGCTACCTTGCCAAGCTCCAAGAAGCCTCGCCTGGACCTGGAGGTCCCGCTTGCTAGAGACTTAAGCCTTGCCAACTCTGGGATCCAAGGCCCAGTGGATTAGCCTTTGTGGCACCAAGCTTCCTGCTTTCTTTTGAAACCTTTTTAAGGACTCAGTTTTGCTATCTTTTGATGCTGAGAGCATTATTGGACTATACTCATTGCCTTTCTTTTACCTTTTACTTATTCTAAATAAAGCATTTAACTGCAGCAGCTGTGTGTTGGTTTACTAAGAGTCCAGTCTTGTTCAGGCCACAACACCAACTGTTCTTTATGGGCCTCACAGCTCTTTTCCCCATCACAGGTCTGTTCCCTTGCTAGATAATTTATACCAGTCAGTTAAATTAGCTTAATTCCAGCTCAATGTGGACTTTGTCCTGAGATTACAGAGATCTGATGAAAATTATTCATGTCTTATCTGACTCCATCTTGGAGAAAAGGGAGATACAAGATAGGGTTCCTTAAGAAAGTAATAATGTGTAGGTGCAATATTCAGCTTTACTGAGACAGGACTCAGCACGCTTTATTCTGCACATCTGATTTCAGGGGAACTCACATCTGAGTAATCATGCACAGGATTTCAAAGAACATTGAAGAAAATGTGGATTTGTATGATTGTGCAAGCATGGGTTGGAGCATTCTACAAAGAAGTCTAAATCATTGGCTTTCCAGAGTTTATTGCTTCATTAAAGGAATATATATTTACGCTTTTCACTCATAAGTGTGGCTTTAAGTCACACAATGCAGCACTCTTGAGTAACCTGATATTGCGATTTTAGTTCAGTGTTCACTACTGGAAGTGTGATATCAAATATAAATCTCTGGTATATAAGAACAGAATGTTTACTGGAAAATGATACAAGAATCATGTCAGGTGATATTAAAAATAAAAATTCAAATGAAGCCAGATTTTTTCCTTCTGGGACTAACAGACTTGAATATTGAATTAGATGTGAACAAAGACATCCTCTTTATATATTTGACTATGGTAGCAAGAATGACATACACGAGGAAATGGAAATTAGTTGAAATACCAACTAAAGACCATTGGCAAGACAAAGTTTGGGAAGTAATAGATATGGACAGGCTGACATTTTTATTGAAATAACATACAGGTCGACCTGTGACTTCAGGAGACTGGAAATTGTTTAAAGATTATATGCATGTGCTATAGAGTGAGATAGAGTATGAAATTAAAAAGTAGACAACTACAAAGGAAGGACTCAATTTTAAAGTAACAGAAAGAGGGAAGTAAAAAATTAACACACAACACACACACACTTAAGAGAAGACAACATAAAGAAGATTGGGAAGCCAAGATAGTTCTCCATCTCTCCTTCCATATAATCCCACATTTCTGTTTCCCTACCCCACCCCTTTTCCCTTTACCTAATATACCTAATAGCTTACATTTTTATCATTTGTTAATTATAAAAAACAATAAATATATATATTTAAAAAGAACAGAATGTTACCAGGCTCACCTAGAATCAGGTAATAATGCTGAAGTTATCCAACCCATTACTTATTTGTTTGTGTTCTCCCCTCCCCCTCACAAAGTCTTCCTGTCAAATCAGATATGTATATCTAAAACATGATCTACAGTAAGAAAATGCTTCCTCCTGATTTTTGGGGGGATAGTATAGCCCTAACTCATGATGTTGCTAACAGAATAATAATGCCTTTAAAATCACAGCTCCACTTTTTTTTTGCTCAACCCTTTATTAGAAGTATATGATTAAATGAATTAAAAGCTTCTCTGTGTTCATTCTTCTTCTGCAACATGAGCTGCTGAAAGATGTATATGATATAATTATAATTATCCATTCTCCTCATTGTCCTGCTCAGGAATGCAGCTATAATTCTGGCAGCCAGACTATGTAGCTGGCTTGCATTCCTTCTATTCCAGATGTCTAATTGCAGGCAACCATTTCATTTCAAATGGCTCATTAAAGTAGAAGCCATTTAGCATTGGTAACATAGATCTGCATCCATGATTATGCATTTAATTAGAGATTTTCAGGAGTCCCCTCCACCCTCACTGTTGTCCTCTAGGTTTGTGAGATCACTAGAAGTGCATACTGGAAAAAAAATGAATAACCACTTCATCTTTCTAAAGATTTTTTTTAGGATCTAATATTCATGCCCAAGCTTGCTGAAGCATACATTATCTACTTGGGCATTTATTATAATTGTGCCATAAATGGTTCTGCCTACAAAGCTATCTCACATATCAGCTTTTGATTTCTTTTCTGAGCGAATCTGAGTGGAAGCTATTAAATTAGAAAAGCAGGGCATACATTCATGTGTGTTGTCTTTGTGCAAGTAGTGTCAGTGTAAAGGCAAGAAATGGGATCAATCCTGGTCAGCACTAAGCCATTCCAAAAAAGTTATATGTAACCACAGGGGATCTACACAGAGGTCACATAATTCGGATTGAATGCGGTTTAGCAGTTGGACTAATTCAGACCAAGTTGACTTCAACTGGGGCTTTAGATTTTAGTTGAGATGTAGAAATCCATATTTGTAGCTGCTATAAATTATCAGTGAAAATTCATGAACTGCTATATTTCACTCCCAGGACAAGAACTGGATAAATTTTATATAGCTCTTCTTGGAAATACACCAAACAACATGCAGACAGATTGGTGTATGAGTAAACTGGCTGGGATTTCTGAGAGTTGTAGGCCAAGAGTTGGGGGCCCACAGGCTGAGAACCACTGTTCTAAGGGTTTATGGTGGCTAGTGGAGGAAATGAAAGAAAATAAGACAGTCACCAAGCAATTTTGAGGGATTAAGCATTAACAATTTAAATTGGCTCCATGACAGAGATTTCAAAACAAGTGTCATACGATCAGTCTTGGCTGTCCTTGCCATCTGGGCATCAGCACTCTGGATCAGCTGGAATCTCCAATCGGTTATCAAGAACTGTGTCAAAAACATTGAAAACATCCAGTTGAGTTACTGCCATTGTGAACCTAGACTTTAAATACTTTTCTTATTAGGATAGAGAAAGGAAGACCTTCCCGTGTTCTCCTTCCCAGCAAGGAAATTATGCCAAGTAGTCAAGCATATGCCTCCTAGCATATGTCAAATAGTCAAGATAAAGCTAACGTCTAGGTGAGGAGAAATGTGTGTATCAGCAAGGAATTGAGCAGCAGTGAGATGATTATGCAGGCAGTAGTGTAGGCTGTAGAATCTACACACACAATTGTAGGGTAGGATGGGAAACATGTTGACCCTCCGGATGTTCAACTACAATTCATGTCTATCAGCACTGATGACTGGGGCTAGATCTCCATATTCCATAGTCATACAAAGGTCTGATAACCTTTGGATGACTGCAGATCCTTCTCCAAGCTTATCACAAGATAGGAAGAATAATCTTTTTGTGAAGATAGTGGGAGAGAAATTGCTATGCTGCACTTCACAAAATATAATGATATGTCATGGGATCAAGGCAAAAGCCATCCTTTATTTGGGAAAAAATGGGAATGCTTTTATTTGAAGGGAAAAGAGCATGGACAAGATATTTCCTTGGATTGGTTAGCCACTAAGATAGTTTACAATCTATAATATCACCTATGCACATGTGTAACATGTGCTGGCATACAGATACACAAGCACACACTCTCACAAAAAATGTTTGTCTAATCTTAATCCATTTAGGAAAAGGAGCAGAACAGAACTGTCAGTTTTGCTGAGATGGATTTGTCTGAGCAGAATAACAGCTCCACTGGGAATTTTAGCATGTGGCTGAGTGTTTTACAATTGTGCTTTGTGGCTGAAAGAGCTTTTCTGTCCTGGCCTTGTTTCCAGTTTTGTGTTCCCTAAGGAGTGTCTGCTAAAAGTACACTACCTGCACCTTCAAACATGGCAAAGCAGCAAATATTACTTTAAAATTACTATCCCTTTTAAAGCATGCTTTACTTTTGAAACAGCAGGCTATTTACAAATGTGATAGTATCATCATGTTTTCTTGCTCATTCTGGATGATATACAATACATTTTAATTCTCCTATTTTTGTTGTTAAAAAATTCTCTTGAATGCTAGTTACTAAGAAAATCAGCACAGTTATATTTGGGAAGCCTTTGTTTAACACATTTTACCACACCAATGGCAGTGTTGAAAGTGGTGTTGATGTGAAGAGTGAGAAGATGAAAATTCCCCATCCTTTTTTTGGACAGCTGTCACAAACATCACAGCCTAGTATCATCTGTTAAGTGGAGAAGTTTTATTCAGGGATATTTTGTTCATTAGATGTGGTAGGTGCAGCCTGCAGTTTCCAAAACCTTTGCATGGCCCCTCAAGTTCCTCATACCATATTTGATACTCAAAATGCCTCCCTCCCCAATCTTCTACAGAATATAGAGATGAAACCTGTCATGTTCTGGATTCCCTGAGCTATTTTAGGAACTTTTTCAGGACTTGAAAAAGTATTCTGGCTTGAAAAAAGGCCTGACCTTAGCCACAACAGTATCCTTCTAAGCTTGGTTCTCAGTGTATATCTGGATAGCTAAATGTATTAGAAATGGATACAATGAAATATAACAATAAGAGAACCCATTACATAGATACTGTAAAAAATTTTGTATGCAATCATAAACTACTTGATTTCTTCAACAAATTGAAGGCCTAATACTGTGGTTACTGTGCCATTCCTCATAAAAAATTCAATCAAAATATAAAATGTAAAATGTATCTTAAAAGAAACAAGAGCTGAAGAAAATGTATTCCTTTGTACATTTAGATATATTTTAAGTTATGCCAGGAAGTCAAGAGTTTGGGAGATCATGAGATAACTAAGGGCCCTTCTATACTTCGCTAAAGACCTATTAATAACTGGGTTAAAGGGGGTGGCTGGCTAAACAATGTTTAGCCAAAGTGTGGGCAGAATTGGGTTAGCAGCTGAAAAGCATGTGCTAAATAGGTGTGCTTAAAACTTAATTCTACTCAGAAAATGCACAACTTTGCATGACTGCTTATCCCTGCAGTCATGCAAAACACATGTTTTCCTTACCTTCTGCTCTACTGCTCTACTACATATGCACATTTTAAAAGCCTGAAACAGCTGATCAGTTGATCGGGCTGTCAAAACATGGAATGACGGACACACAGGTGACTCAAGGGAAGCAGAAGTGGAAAGCAATTAGAACTCTCTGAAACTCTTTTGATCTTTAAAGTATTAAACAGAGCTTGAATTAACAGTTGGATGAGGAGAGAGAGAAACATTTGGTTGTGTGTACATTAAGATATTAAAATGGGCTCATATGAGGTCCAGAGCATAACAGTGATTTTTTTAATTAATAAAAGTCTGCCAGATAAGAACATAAGAACATAAGAAGAGCCATGCTGAATCGGACCTCAGCCCATCTAGTCCAGCATTCTGTATCACACAGTGGCCCACCAGTTGTACACGGGGATCTCGAGCAGAAGGGAGGGCAAAACCCTGACCTGCTCCCGACCCCCCACAACCAGTACCCAGGGAAATCCTGCCTACCTCAACCAACTCCGAGGTGGCACTTGAATGTCTCCTTTGATCAGCTTCAAATCAAGATGTGAAGACAGTGGGGGAGCAATGATCAGGACTGACAGGTCTGTGTGTGTACCTGCTGTCAGGTTTGGGGATTTTTTTTTTGCCCCAGTTTTAAAACGTGTATTTTGGTGCTGGAAGTGCTCTAATGGAAGTGCCACCACTGAGGAAGATCTGTAAAAATCTGATACAAAGTAAACATTCTTTATTTCCTCTATCTCTCACTCTTTCCCTTATACCCACTGTCAGTAGAGTAGCTCTCTTCCACCTCCATCAGGCGAGGAAGTTGGCTCCCTACCTTTCCCGTCGCGATCTAGCCACAGTGGTCCAAGCCATGGTCATCTCAAGATTGGACTACTGTAATGCTCTCTACGTTGGCCTTCCTTTGCTGGTGATCTGGAAATTGAAACTGGTACAGAATGCGGCAGCTCGGCTGTTGGCTGACGTGCCTATGACCAGCCACATTACACCTATTTTACGCGAGCTGCATTGGTTACCAGTGGAATGCTGGATCACTTTCAAGGTGCTGGTACTGACCTTCAAGGCCTTGAATGGTCTGGGGCCAGTGTACCTTAGGGATCGCTTCATCCCATATTGTCCCACTAGGCCGCTACGTTCAGAGTCGGGACAACTCTTGGAAGTCCCTAGTTTTAAAATATACCATCTCACAACTACAAGAAGGAGGGCTTTCTCGATAATTGCTCCTACTCTGTGGAATGCATTGCCTTCCGATGTTCATGCCCTCACAGACCTGTTGGCATTCCGGAAGGCATGCAAAACACTCCTGTTTCGGCAGGCTTTTGGGGATTAATGCCGCTGGCTCTCCGGATACTTACTCCTCCACTGTTGTATACAACTCTTGTTGAGTTGTATTTTATCTAGTTAACATCTGTTTTACTGTGTTTTTACTGTGTTTTTATTCTGTGATTTCACTTCTGTAAGTCGCCCCGAGCCATATTGGGAGTGGCGACTGACAAGTGTAAATATAATAAATAAATAAATAAATATCTTTTTCCCTTTCATCAGCTTGACTTAAGAGATGGTGAGGCATGAGAGGCAAGCCTCCCATTGCCCACCATCTAAGGTAAGAAGAACAAATTGCCTCTACTGGATGTTCTGTAAAACAACAGAATGTTTGTTGGAGCCTTACAATGTCTAACCATGACTCAGCTAGCTTTCTTGGGAAGACCAAACCTCACAGCTTGAATTTCACCTCTCCTTTAGATCTATACATCTTCTATGCTTGGAGGAAAATTGTTTTAGCACAACTTGCGTAATCATGTATGGCTAGCATGCTCATTTCTCCTGGATTGTTAGCTGGCCAGAAATAAAATAACAAGGCTTCATTTGATATTTTATGAACAAATGAGTATGAAAATCCCCCCTCCCCCAGGTAAATTAGCAGGTACTTTAAACTATTGTTAAAAAATGTGATGCTGGTAGGGTTGCCAGTTGAATATATTAGATCCTGAGTTTTTCAGTTCAAAACCTGAGACCTAGGGCTGGCTCCTGGTCCAGACATTAAGTGAATATGTTATGAAGCAAAAATAGTGTTTCATTCAAATACACACACACACCACATTTTCTTGTTTGGAAATCAAGGGCGGTTTTACACAGTCACTTAAACTGAGTTAGGAAGTGAATTAAAAGGAACTGGTTCTGCTGCGGAGCACCTACACAATTGCCCAGGAACCAGTTTCAGACTGGGATGGTGGCCACAAATATTCACTGATTCCAGATCAAGGTGAACTCAAGGTTTTTGTATTACATAATCCTCTGGGATGTGCTATTGTGCATCACCTTGATGATTTGGGCTCAGTGCTAAACTAAAGCAGGGAGCAAGAAATGAAGACAAAGTGGAAGAAAGTAAATATTCTCATTGAAACTAATTGTTTTCCTGTTGAGTGTGTTTGTGTGTGCTTATCTGGCCAGCTGTGTTTCCGGGTTTGTGAAATGCATCAGCACGAACGCTGTCCTGACAAGCACCCCATTTTTTTGGTCTTCAGTTCCAGCCATGCATGAGATACACACATATTTTTTTGGTCTTGTTTAATAATTTCTAGGTTGTTTTTTTAAAATAAAAAATGCTGTTTTTGTCTTATTGTGTGCTATAGCACACACATGGGTATACATTTTGTGAATGCTCTGACCTTGAGATGGCTTCAAACTGTATGATAGTGCCAATGTAGAAGACACAAATCAGCATAAAACAAAGCACGTTTTTTTCTAGGTGAATTATAGAATTGCTCTTCTCATTTACTTAGGGAGTTGGGACAAATAATATTTAGTCCTGTCTACTTGCTTCTAGCCAGAAAATGATTGTAGGGAATAGTGGAGGACCTGGTGCCATCAGATCTGGATGGGAAGAGGAAAATTAAGTAAAGACAGCATACATAGTTAAGTATATATATGCAACTCTGAGCAACAAATCAATTATTCCCTCCAAATTGTACTGACAGCTGAGCTAGAGATTTGGATGCAGTTCTTTCCTCTTGGCATAGCTGAGCTTAACAAACCTGGAGAATTTATATCTATCTTCCACCTGCAGATGACCCATGAAAGCTGGGGACTCAGGCCCAAGCCCTTAGATCTAGCTACTGTAGGTGTTGGTGTTACATTTTAAGAACTTGTTTTCACAGTGTCCACCAGTGAGCTCAATCTACAAGAGTAGAAGCATTGTGGTGGAATATCTTGAGGTTAAGATGGCACCAACTTGACCAAATACAGCTACATAGCAAGAATATGAGGGAGCGTGTCTTTAAATAAGTGACATTCTAAATAGCAAAATATGCTAAAAATATACTCCCACAATTAAAATAACTTTCTATTTCTTCTTTTCTCTGTAATAAATATGTACATATGTTTTTAAAACATATTTATATGCTGGTAAATTTAGTAACACTAAGATATTCTATTCTATGTACTTGTGAAAGAATTAAATGTGTTACTAAGAAGGTGAAAGGTTATTATTAAGTATGTGAATTCATGTTAACGAACAATGACTGTTGATTAGTCAAAATCTATTGATATATTTTGATTCATAAATATCTTTCAGTCCTGTAGATTTCAACATAATATAAATTTGTTTTTTCTGAGCACACATTTTATTATTCACATGTGCAGAAGCGCCCATTCTGCCTCTCGGACTTCTTGTGAGCTCTTGGAGGTGGCACGCATGCTGGCGGCGTGGAAATAGGAGCAACGACGGAGAAGAAGGATGCTTTGGGGTCATTTCCTTACCGCATCTCAAAGGTCGGTCTTTTTAGTTTGGGGTGGGTGCTTGATTGTTCTGTGACATGTCTCTTTGTTTATTTTTTATGTTTAAAAATGGCATTTTAGCTCCAAAGCCTCTCTGCTTGCTTTGTTCCTTGAGAAATATATGTTGGGGAATATGGAAATGTGGGAGAAATTGGGTGGTTGGATGTATCTTTGCATGCCCCTTTGTTTACCTTGCTGAGTATTAAATGGCCTTGCAGTTCAAAAGCCTCTCTTCTTACTTTCTGGCTGATAATATGTGTGGTAATATGGCAGTGTGGGAGAAATGGGGTGGTTGGATGTATTTTTATGCTCTGTTTTATATTGTTGTTATTAAATTGAAATGTTGATATTTTATAACTTCATTTTATGTAAACTGCCCCGAGGCTGCTGGAAGGAGCGGTACATAAAAATGAATAATAAATATAAATAAATAAATAAGAAAATAGTTATACGTTTTACATTTCTGGGTAGGTGATCTTTGGGACTTAGTTTTTTAATCAGTAGCTCCCATGCTGAAAAAGTGTGAGCACCCCTGCTCTAGAGATTGTATTTTTGTTTTCATTTGTTTGTAGAACTGTGCATTATTACAATATCCCAATGATAATTTTGGAAAGAATGATCCAGCTTTGTTGCTGTTACATCTACTTCTATGCTAACACTTTGCAATATTTAGTTTTTTGAAGATACTTGATACAGTATATACATTGACCTTCTGATTTGAGTGAATGTATATAAGAAAGTATGTAATCTGCCTGTGTGTTGTTTTGAAGGCCTTTGACTATGTGGATTTGGCCCATTGAAATATTTCTGTGAACTAAGAGACCAAACAACAAAATATGGAACAAAGGACCATTTATTGACCTATTTAAATTACACTCCTAGGTAGTAAAACTAACTTTAGGGGAGCAACAAATAAATGGGTCATGAAAGAGAGAAAGATATCACTCAATGACGATCTCCTCATTTACCTCTGGGCGAATACCTGACCCCACATTTTATCTGTTTCTGAACAGTTTGTTTCTCAAATTGAAGTCTAATGACAAAAGCATCAACCAGTGACTCTCCTGTTAGCCCAGCTTTTGTCTAGCATTTTAGGAAGTGATAAAATGTCCAAGGCTATGTGGCTATGGAAGAAAATCTCAAAAAAAATGAAGAAAAAAAGATGAACAGTTTGATTACTATGAGCTAGCATTTTGGCTTATTGGAAACTTGTAACTACAGCTATAGTTAGTGCTCCTACCCCCTCAGTCTTTGGATGTGTTAGATTGTGCTCCCCCCTCCTTGTGCCCTCTTGTGTCCCCCATGTTCTCCTCCCCCTCCCCCTAGATCCTTTTTCCTGTTCATCAGCAATAGCTTGTTGGTGCAGTCTCAAAGGTTTTCTTATTTTACCTTAGCCTATCTTAGCTTTTATCTTAGTGTAACTTGTGGTGCAGTGGGCTAAAACGCTAAGCTAATGAACTTGCTGACTGAAAAGTCACAGGTTCAAATTCAGGGAGCGGCATGGGCTCATGCTATTATCCCCAGCTTCTGCCAACATAGCAGTTCAAAAACATGCAAATGTGAGTAGATCAATAGGTACCACTCTAGAAGGATGTTAACAGCACTCCATGAAGTCATGCTGGCCACATGACCTTGGAGGTGTCTACGGACAACACTGTCTCTTCAGCTTAGAAATGGAGATGAGCACCAACCCCCAGACTTGGACACAACTGGACTTAATGTCAGGGGAACACCTTTTTACTAAGTTTTATCACTGCTAACTTCATTTCAATATACAATATACAAGCATTTAATGCCATTTTAAGTCTCATACTTACCATTGTTTTTCTTTTAAACTCACCCTTTAAAAGCTGTATGTTAATACCTAAATGTATGTTTTTATTCATGTTCCATTGGTTCTTTTAATGCTGGTCCTTGACTGAAATAAAAATGTTTGTTTGTTAAATTACCATATTTTAGAAAGAGTTTAAAAAACCTTTACTTCCAACAAACCTTAATATTGTTCATAGTGCTGATGAGAAGTCTAATGAATATCTAATGGGTTTTTTTTGGGCAGGCCATTCACACCACAGAATTATAGAAGTTTGATGCCACATTAACTGCCATAGCTCCACTCTATGGAACCCTGGATTTTATAGTTTGTTGTGGCACTAGAACTTTCTGGCAATGAAGGGTCATTTTCTAAAAGTTAAAGGGAAAATAATCTAAAATAATCTATATCCAGTACAAAATAGTAATATAAATTAATTTCTCAACCGTTTTATAAAATTATCCTCCTGCAAAAATGAATGTCTCAAGAAAGAGTGGGGAAAATATCTGTATGGTTTCACTGCAGGCACAGTGCTTTTTCATGGGCTCAATTCATACTTTCAATTGTGAATCATCAAGTACTTAGTTACTAATAATTGGCATAATTACATTTGTAACTTTGTGACTTTGCGACTTTGCAACTTCTTAATAATATATTGCTGTGTCTTTTAAAATTATTGTTTAAGAAGATATACAGCACTTGCAAACATATGGGAAAAACCAGTCCACGTTTGCTGAAAATTGTTAAGGAAACATAATTTTCCGTTCACTTTTGGGGCCTATCTGCTTTTATTTATTTATTGTTCACTTTTATATACCACTCCTCCCTGCAGGCTCGGGGCGGTTTACATAAAACAACAGTAAAAATACAGATAAAACACTTTGTTATATAAAACACAAGGACGTGGTCAGAGTTGTCAGAAGGCGCTTAGATTGAAGGCCTGCTTAAAAAGGGTCGTCTTGCAGGCCGTCCAGAAAGGGGCTAACTCCTTGATAGCCCGAACGTCGTCTGGTAACACGTTCCATAGTGTCGGCACCACCACAGAGAAGGCTCTTTGTCTTGTTACGGAAAGGCAGCAGGAACTGATTGATAGAATCATCAGGAGATTTTGTTCTTCTTCTGAGCGCAGTGATCTCGAGGGAACATATGAGGTGAGGTGGTCCCTCAGGTACACTGGCCCTAGACCATACAAGGCCTTGAAGGTCAATGCCAGCACCTTGAAAACAATCCGGTACTCTATTGGTAGCCAGGTAGAAGGTAGAAATGAATTCACTGTGGTTTATGAGTGACAAGTTTTAACATACAGTTAAAAGTCACCAAGATACAAAACAGTAACCTGCATATAGATGTGTCATATATCACACTTCTGTCTGACTTCTGTCCCTACCCGGTGTCTATATTTGACACTATAGGAAGGACTAAGAATCAATGATTTCAACTTTAATTAAAATCAGGAAGACTACTGACAGGATATTCAGGAGGAAAATAATTAAATGAGCTATTGTGGTAAATGCAATATTGATTTCTTACCAAGAACTACTCCTTGAAGATTGTAATGAGCATTGATAATTGATAAGTTTCCTCCTGCTCTGTTTTCTCTTCTCTAACCACCAGAGACAGAACATTATTTTATTTGTAACTTGTGAATGGCTATGGTTCTCAGGTTACCAAGTATAACCAAGAACAGTTATATAACTCCTACACTTTATTCTCCAATATAAACAGTGACTCTTCAAATACAAGCTTTGTGTTATGGTTGTAGGAATATTTGGTATCTATAGCAGAGTAGAGTGTGGTGTCGCCAGTGCTATACATCAGCTTATGGTAGAAAACAGGGGGGGGGGATATACAGGATTCCCAGCTAAAGTTAAAAAAGGAACAAACTAATTTTCATTGTTACAGGAAGTACATCTCTGATAAAAGGGTACAGAGACAAAAGAAAGTTACCTAATTTTATTGGAAGAGACCCTAATGCTGACTTTCTTGAGGCAGGGAAGCCGCATTCTGTTCCCTTTTCAAACAAAAGACAATAAAGCACACTAAAGATGTCCAGGAAAAAGGGCAAGTTACCTCTTCATGCAGGCAGAAAGCAAAAACACATTGAGTTACATAGAGCTAGAAATCAGAGGTAAAAACAAGACAGCAGACATCCACTACAAGGTTCTTCTGTTTCTGATTGATGTTTCTTCACTACTAACAATGGTGTGCTCTTTGTAATTACAAATGTGCATTAAATCTGATCATATATACCCTGATTTATCATCCTCAGAAACTCACATGTTAACTCTTAAGATTTAATAGTATACATGTTAACAATTGATGGAAAGACTCTTCAAACATTATTGAGAACACAAGGTAGAGTTGTTTACCTATCTTCTTTTCCATTCTTACATTTCTGTAAATAAAATATACTGAAAATAAATAAAAACAATATTTTAAAAAGAAAAGAATCTAGAACAACTCAATTTAAACACTTTCAGACAACATTATCAAAATGTACAAAACAAAAACCAGAAAACTGAAAGACTGGAGAGCAAGACATAATGTGCCACAGTACAAGTGTAGCATCCCTTGTCTAGAGATCCGAAATATTCCAAAATCCAAAACTGTCCACATGGTTGACTGAGAAACAAGTACTTTTACTTTTTAACGGTTCAGTATATACCAATTTTGTTTCATGAACAAGGTCATGTGGCCAGCATGACTACATTTTATTTATTTATTTATTTATTAACTTCGATTTAGTATACCGCTCACTCCGGAGCTCAGAGCGGTTTACAAGGAAGCATAGACACAATGAATATGATGAAACAAGTTAGGCAGTTAAAACACATTAAACATTAAAACAGTTAAAACATGATGAGGCAATGGCCTCAACGAAGGCTAGAGGGGCATGATGAACGTCTGGGAACCATAGGCGATCTGGCGCACAAGGGGCTTGAGCTAAGGGCCGAACGCCTTCCTGAAGAGCCAGGTCTTCACCGCCTTACGGAAGGGCAAAGAACACGGATGGCCCGGATCTCCTCCGGGAGGCCGTTCCAAAGACTTGAGCAGCTACAGAGAATGCCCTCCGCCGTGTGGAGGCCAATCTGCAGGTTCCGAGGGACGGCACCTCTAAGAGGTTGAGCTCCTCAGAGCGCAGTGATCTCGCAGGCACATAAGGGGTAAGTCGCTCCCTCAAGTACACTGGCCCCAAAACCATAAATGGCCTTAAAAGTTAGAACTAACACCTTGAAGAGGACAGGGAATTCAATCGAGCCAGTGCAGCTTGCGCAAGAGTGGAGTCGTGCGGTCGGATCTTGAAGCTCCCATATGAGACGCGCTGCGGCATGCTGCACTAGCTTAAGCTTCCGGATCATCGACAGGGGAAGGCCAATGTAAAGCGCATTACAGTAGTCGAGCCTAGAGATGACCGTGGCTTGGATCACTGTGGCTAGGTCGTGTTGGGAGAGGTAGGGAGCCAAGCGCTTAGCCATCCGTAGGTGGTAAAATGCTATCCTGCAGGTGCTGCCGATCTGCGCTCCATGGACAGCTGGGCGCCCAGCCGGACCCCAGGCTTTTCACCGATGGCTGAGGGCAGAGGGCCACACCATCGAACGTTGGCAGCTGGGTCGCTACCCCCCGGACGGCCCAGCCACAAGATCTCCGTCTTCGCCGGGTTCACCCTCAACGTACTGGCTCGCAGCCATCCAGTAACGGCTTCAAGGCAAAGATGGAAATTATCGGGTACAGAGACTGCCCTGGGGTCCAACTCAGAATGAGCTGGGTATCATCAGCGTACTGATGACACTCCAGCCCAAAACTCCGCACCAGTTGGGCGAGTGGTCGCATATAGATGTTAAATAACAGCGGGAAAGGATGGCCCCTGAGGGACCCCGCAACTCAGCGGGGAACCTCCGGAGACCACCCCTCCCCACTTCACTCGCTGCTGATGGCGTTGGAGGAAGGAGGACAGCCAGTTGAGGGCTGTCCCCTCACTTCGCTACCGCCAGGCGGTGTATCAAAAGTTGGTAATCGACGGTATCAAACGCTGCCGCGAGGTCCAATAACACGAGCAGCGCCGATCCACCTCGATCCAAGTGGCAACGGAGTAGGTCTGTGATGGAGACCAGGACAGTCTCCGTCCCATGGCCTGAACGGAAGCCGGACTGGAAGGGGTCTAGCCAGGTTGCATCATCCAGGAACGTCTGCAGCTGGTCCATTGCTGCCCTCTCAATCACCTTGCCCAGGTACGGAAGATTCGACACTGGGCGGTAATTGAGGAGCCGCAGGGTCTAGCCCGGGCTTCTTCAGCAATGGACTGACCACTGCCTCTTTTAGCTCCTCTGGAAACGCCCCTTGCTCAAGGGAGCAGTTGACTATCTTCAACAGAGGGCCTCGTAGCCCCTCCACACAAGCTCGAATCAGTGTGGAGGGGCACGGGTCGAGGAAGCAGGTGGTCGGTTTAAGAGCTGCGACAATCTTGTCAACATCCTCTGCGTCCAGTGGTCGAAACCGGTCGAAGGTGGACCCAGCAGAGGGCCACGGAGTCTCCAGCTCCTGAACTGTAAGAAGTGTGGAGGGAAGGTCCCGGCGGAGCAGCGCAATCTTGTCTGTGAAGTGATTCTGAAAAACCTCAGCTGAAAGGGCCGAATTATCATTGTTTGGGATGGTAGGGACCATCGTCAGCTGCCTAATTATCCTGAACAATTGAGCTGGGCGTGAATCCGCAGACGCTATCAAGGAGGCACAGTACACTTTTTTCGCCTCCTTGACGGCATGCTCCTTGACGGCATGGAGTGCTGTTACCTTCTCATCAAAGTGGCTATTGATCAACTCACATTTACATGTTTTCAAATTGCTATGTTGGCAGATTAAGGAGTAATAATATTAACTGATTAAGGAATGTGTATAAAGTCATCTTCATGCTACACATGTATATGAAACACATCTGAATGCATACATATATGCAAATACAGGCAATTCCTAAGTTACAAACATCCAGCTTACAAATGAGTTAAGAGCACGAGTGAGACAACAGGAAGTGAGAGAAATTTAGTATCTATCTACCCATTGGAAGGGAAATTCACTCATGAAAGAGTTATTATGGGGAAATGTTTTCTCAACTGAAAGTTTCTCACAAATCATTTTTCCACAACAAGCCGAATTTTTCAAGCCGAATGCTTTTAGTGATGCTTGTATTAAACTGTGCTGTGATTGTTTTATCTGTATTGTGTAAACCGCCCCGAGCCTGCTGAAAGGAGCGGTCTATTGGAGTGAAAAATAAATAAAATCAAATTATCACAGTGTGGAAAGTGAGGTGAAATCTTCTGAACAGGACCACAGATGGCAAAACAAACACTATATGGGTATTAAATCTTCCCTATGATATTCAAACTCCTCTCTCTCTCTCTCTCTCTCTCTCTCTCTCTCTCTCTCTCTCTCTCTCTCTCTCTCCCTCTCTCTCTAACTCATGAAAAATTATCATTTGTTCTTGTAAGTTGGATAAAATTAGTTTAATTCATACTTACACCATGCTATCTGACACTTACTCAATACTTTAAAAAACATTTTCTAAATATCAGAAGACTCCCAAAGTCAGTTTCATTTTCAGCATAAGCAAGCAAATCAAGCCCGAAAAGGCTGCCTTTCCTCTTTAAATTAATGACTTGTCACCATTAGGAGTGGTAAGCAGCAAGGAGAAAATAGAGTTCATTGGGGGGGAAACCAAGAAAGCACAAAATTTTGGGAAATATATTTTGGTATGGCAAGGAGCCCTATGCTGATGAATTCAAAAAGCTCTGCCTTAAACTACATTTCCCAGAATTCTGCTCAACATCAGAAAGCCCCAAACAGGATGGGGGAGAGATTTAAATATGATCTTTTAATACTTTTAATATGATCTTCTCTTCATGTGTTTTGAAGAGGTATCTGCACACCAGTGAATGTCCCATCTATTCCTATGTCCGGTCCATTTTTCAAACAAATCATTAAGGAGGACAGAAATAGAAGAACATTTGATTCTTAAAATCTACGAAAAAGCACTTTTCAAGTGTTGGACAACAGCAGTGGTTCCCCAACTTTTTTGGCCTACCGCCCCCTTTCCAGAAAAAAAATTACTCACCACACCCCTAGAAATTATTTTTTAAAAAATTTAATAGCATTTAAACAGAAAGATATATGTATTGATACAGTGGTTCTCAACCTTTCTAATGCCATGACCCCTAAATAAGGTTCCTCATGTTGTTGTGACCCCGAACCATATTTTTGTTGCTACTTCATAAATAATTTTGCTACTTTTATGAATTCATGCAGGAAAAGCACAATCATAGCCCCCGCAACAGATGGCCATTCAACCTTTGCTTATAATATTAATAATAGGATCCTAGAATTGGAAGAAACCTGCGAGGGTCCTTCTTCTGCCTTGATGCAGGAAAAGCACAATCAAAGAACTCCTCACAATTGGCCATTCAGACTCTGAATAATAATAATATCCCAGAGTTGGAAGGGACCCCTAAAGGCCATCCAGTCCAACCCCCTTCAGCCATAAAGGAACACAATTAAAGCCCTCCCAAACAAATACCCCCTCCCCCCAGCCTCTGCTTAACAATAACAATAAAAACCTAAAGTAGAAAGAGACTTCCAAGGGTCAACCAGTCCAATCTCCTTCTGCCATGAGGAAATGCATAATCAAAGCATAATAATAATAGGAGTTGTGGTTCACCTGCATCCAAAGAGCACTGAACCCAGCTGACGAAGGAAATAGCCGGCATCGGGCAAGAGGCTGCCACGGGAGGCACACACCTGCCCACAAGCTGGCACAACTCTGGTCCAAGCAAGGCTGGAGAGGGCAATGCACATTCCCATGCTGGGCAAAGGATAGGTTGCTCGCCACGCTCCACCTTCCTCTTGCCTGGGCGCCGGAGTTGGCGGGAGGCACTTTTTGGTGGCAGGCCTCTCTCACCCAGCTCTTCTCTCTCGCCCAGCCCTTCTTTCCCCCTCCCACAGATTCAAACTAAAAAGTTTGCCTTATTGCTTAAACCCGGCGCAGAAACAGTTGAGTTACTTGCTGTGCGTGCTAAATTGAAATACCAGGGACTATACCATCCCCGTACAAGGGTTCACTGCCTCCCAAATTCCCCTGAGCCTCCCAGTGCCCCCTTGGATCGTCTCACCTCACCACCCACCAGGGGGCACTATCGTCCACTTTGGGAATCAGTGGATTACAGCAATGAAATCAAGCCAAAGTCCTCACCTTCTACTCTAACAAGACCATTGCCCCAAAGGGACATAGATGATAGATAGATAGAATGACTGACAGACAGGATATGTAGAAAGAGTGAAGATATGTGGGACTTTGGTGGTGGTGATGAAACTGACGAACTGAAGGAGGTGAGAACAGCACCTGGAGATGATGCCAACAGTGAATGCCATATGTTTCCAGGTCTGGCTGCAGTTCAGGACAGATGGGGGCTAATTGGGAACTACAAAACAGGATGTAATGCAATAGCAGGAGAGATGTGGATGTGAAGTAGGAGAGAGATGTGGAGATAGCATGGAAACAAATAAATGAAAAAGCAAGAAAGGACAAATGTGAGGTGCACTGCTGAAAAATGCAAAAGACAGTGGGGAAAAGGCTGTGGAAAAGTGGGATAAGTGGATGGGGATGGAGCAGGTAGAAGAATGTGTGGTTTGCAAACATTTGAAATATGTACATGCTTCCTTGTATACTTCTACAGCTTTCACTTCCTATATATTCTTCCAAAAATGGTAATTTCAAAGTTAAAGTGAACTGAGCTGAAATAAAGAAAAGGAAAGTGTTTGTGCATATAAAGTAGGCATGTGCAATCAATTTAAAAAAGTTTCAAAGTCATTACAAAATTAGGGGGTGCTGGCTTTTTGTTTCTAAAGTGTTTTCAATGTATAGTTAATGAAAATTTCATTATTAAAATGAGAGTAACATGTTTGTTACTTTTTCATTATAGTAATTGGGCAAGTGGGGAAACTTCAGGATCTCCCTTCTCCCTCATTTTGACAGGTATTGGGGTGAATACATTGATAAAATACATTTACCACTGTTAATTATAGAAGTAAACTAAAATAAATATAGAAGACTCCCAGCAGTCTGGATTTCTTCTAAAAGCAGTCAGTCACTCAGTCCTTCTAGCCTCTCTCATTGTAGCCTAGCCTACTGTATGACCACGGTATCCTTCTGGGACACCTCACAGAGATGGGGTTTGGAGGTACTGTCTTGCAGTGGCTCCGGTCCTTTCTGGAGGGCCGATCTCAGAAGCTCTTATTGGGAGACACCTGTTCAACCCCACAACCATTGTCTTGTGGGGTTCCTCAGGGTTCAATACTATCTCCCATGTTGTTTAACATCTACATGAAGCCGCTGGGGGAGGTCATCCGGAGTTTCGGAGTGCGGTCTCATCTGTACGCAGATGATGTCCAACTCTGTCACTCCTTCCCACCTGCTACTAAGGAGGCTGTTCAGGTCATGAACCGGTGCTTGGCTGCTGTGTCGGACTGGATGAGGGAGAACAAATTGAAATTGAATCCAGACAAGACAGAGGCACTCCTGGTCAGTCGTAAGGCCGAACAGGGCATAGGGTTACAGCCTGTGTTGGATGGGGTTACACTCCCCCTGAAGATGCAGGTTCGCAGTTTGGGTGTGATCCTGGACTCATCGCTGAGCCTGGAACCCCAGGTTTCAGCGGTGACCAGAGGAGCATTTACACAGTTATAACTTGTGCGCCAGCTGCGCCCGTACCTTGGGAAGTCTGACTTGGCCATGGTGGTCCATGCTCTGGTTACATCCTGTATAGATTACTGCAACGCTCTCTACGTGGGGTTGCCTTTGAAGACTGTTCTGAAGCTGCAATTAGTCCAACGGACAGCAGCCAGGTTGATAACAGGAGCGGCATTCAGAGAGCGTACAACTCCCCTGTTGTGCCAGCTCCACTGGCTGCCAGTTTGCTACCAGGCACAATTCAAAGTGCTGGCTTTAGCCTTTAAAGCCCTAAACGGTTCGGGTCCAACTTACCTGTCCGAACGCATCTCTCCCTATGAACCATCGAGATGTTTAAGATCATCTGGAGAGGCCCTGCTCTCGGTCCCGCCTTCTTCGCAGGCGCGACTGGTGGGGATGAGAGACAGGGCTTTTTCAGTGGTGGCTCCTCGGCTTTGGAATGCCCTCCCTAAAGACATCAGATCGGCCCCCTCCCTCCTGACATTTCGCAAGAAAGTTAAGACCTGGCTATTTGAGCAGGCATTTGCTGATGAAATATAAGGCTTAATGAGATATATGGAATGACGACGATGCGATGGAAACTGATTTCAATATGACGCTGAGACTGTAATTGTATGTTTTTAATTGTTAATTTGTTATTATATGGTTTTTGGGGGGTTCTTTTGCCTTGTTGCTTGTGTTGTATTGAGGGCAGAGACTGCCTGTGTGAACCGTCCCAAGTCGCCTTCGGGCTGAGAGGGGCGGTATAGAAATGTGACAAATAAATAATAAATTAATAAATAAATAGTCTTACCCTAGCCTGCTGCTCTGCTCTCTTGCTTTCCCTCCTCTTCCAGCTCACAATGGAGGGAGCCTTGTGGTGCTTCTTAATTGAAAAGGGAATGGCTGTGGCTCTGCCTCTGTCTCCACCCCAGTCCGGATAGGCTGAGAGGCATATCAAGTTTGACTTTGCCTTATTGTACAGCTTACTCTGGAAATTAAAACTGTGTCACGGAAAGAGTTATGTCGCTTATGCAATTTACACTAAAGTACTGGGTGATAGTTTTGATTCTTAAGTTTTGGTGTGGGCGTTGCCCGTGTTTCTTAATATTACATCATACGTACAATTCTTATGTAATAGGTCCAACATATGATGCTGATACAACATTTTGTATTTGTAAAGTTATCCTAAATAAAAACAATCAATATACCAGGGTATGACCTTTTCTTTCTGCAGAGATGGTAACACACACCAGAAAGTCACATGCTTGTACTGAGCAGGCAATATTAGAGAATGGCTTTGGTCCAGCAACTCAGGGTGCCTTTGCCCATTATACTAATTCAGCAGGACAGGCAGTACCTATGATCTGGGCCTCCTCTTCTCAGATTCACAGTGTAATTCACACTGCTCTGAGCAGTGGAAAACGTTAAAGAAGCAAGAAATATATTGATTAGGGACATCTCACGTTTCCCTATCTCCTATGGGCATTCTCTTTCTCATCGTTTTTCTTCTCCTTTTCACCCTCCCTTTGTTTAATGCCGGAAGAGTGATAAGAACAAATGAAACTCACTCAACATTCCCTTTTCCCATTTCCCTTCACTGTCTCATGGGAACCTACTATTGCTAAGAAGTTTCACATGAAGAAAAGAGATTCACCTCCAATTAAGGCTGCAGTGTTATTCCTCTCCCTTTTAAGAGCTTGTGACAATAACTCCTCCTTTCTATTAGCTGCTTATGAAAGACATTATATGAACTTGTCTAGCAAGGATTTCCAAAGCAGTGGCCAAGTTTCCTGCCATAATAAAATGTTGACTTTTTTTTATCAAGGTCAGCAGAGTGAACTAAAGCATATTAAAATTTATCCAGTTCCCAGAAAAGTAACTAAAATGATGATTGCATATATTACTGGAGTAATTCAGTTTCACCAGGTCATGACTCTTTTGTAGAAGGGACAGCTTTTAAAAACTATATTGCAGTTGTGAATATTTATGGCTTTAATTTAGTTACAAGAGGGTTTCTTCTGCAATAGTTTCTTTTCCCAGAATGTATACATGGGCTGCCTCTACTCCTGCAACTGTTTTTTTTTCTAACTTGAAAATAGCATTAATACAAAAACATAACTTATGTAGTGTGGGATTTTTAGTTGCCTTGAGTCCCTGTAGGGAGAAGGGTGGTGTATAAATAAAGATGATGATCATCATCATCATCATTTGTGTTCTCTTGTGTCCGAGTATGATTGCCTTTTAAGTGTAGGGTCTTGGTGGTGTGTTCATAGGTGACTATAGAGACCTATTCTTGTTCTGCATGTTCTTTTGCAGCGAGGACATCCATTTCCAGATGGAAGGCAGTCCCGGTCAGGGTTGGCTTGAAACGTGTTCTTCTTGACATGTTTCTCGCTTTTGCCCTTCATTCATGCCTCTTTGAATTCAACAGCACTGTTGGTAACAACTGACCTCCAGTTAGAACTCTCAAGTGTTAGGGCTTCTCAGTTCTTGGTGTCTATGCCACAGTTTTAGTAACAAGCTGTGACTATGTAACCTGTTTACTTTAATTGTGTAAGTCAGAGCACCTTTGGTGGAGGGCGACTCATAAGAAATAAAGTTGAGTTGAGTTGAGTTTTTAAGGTTAGGTTTAAGCTCATCTTTAATTCTCTTTTCCTGTCCACCAACATTCTGTTTTCAATTCTTAAGTTTAGTGTATAGTAACTACTTTGGGAGACAGCGATCTGGCATTTGAAAAATACAGCCAGTCCAGTGAAGATGATAGTGAAGGATCATCGCTTCAATGCGGTGGTCTTTGCTTCTTCCAGTTCCAGAAGCTGAGTGTGACATCTGTAGATGGTCCACGTTTCGCAGGCATATAACAGGGTTGGGAGGACAATAGCTTTATAAACAATCATCTTGGTATCCCTACCAATGTCCCAATCCTCAAACACTCTCTGTTTCTTTCAGAAAAATGCTGCACTCACAGAGCTCAGACTGTGTTGTATTTCAGTTTAAATGTTTACTTTTGTGGAGAGGTGGCTGCAATGTAGTGGAAATGGTCAACATTTTAAAAATATGGTTGTGCTCATTCCAACATATGATTCCAACCCCATCTTTTCCTATGGTCCCTGGCCATCTGCAAAGTGTTGGATTTCTTGAGCCCAACTCACCCAGGAGAATGATTTTGTTATCATTTTTATCAAACCTCTTAATGTTTCTTAGTTTGGTATCTTTGATGTTCCTCAACATGTGGGTGGTGTCCAGCTGCCCCATATCCCTTTGGGGATAGTAATATAATTTCACTTTGAGGGTGTTCTTTGTCATCGCTCTTAGTGTTGGTGTGTATGCACATGGACAATAGTTGTCTGCATCTGTTGGTAACGGCAGTCTCTGGAAGGGTTGAGTCATTCTTTGGCTTAATGCCGATGTCTTAGGTGCTGGTGGAAGAGTATGTTGGTGATGACAATGCTTCTTCAGGTCATTGTGCTGATCTTTTCCTAGCATAACCAGCTTTGTGTATTTGTCATGGTGAGGAGATTTGCATGTTCCAATGACCCTGCAGGTGAAACCATTGGAGTCATGTGCTCCCAGAGGAGTCATTTGCTCCTGCAGGGAAGGAACCAGACCAAGCACAATCAGAAGACCTCAATGGCAGAGCAGGCAGATGATAACATGGTGCATGTTATAATGGCTGTGAAGGTGGAAGAAGGCTACAAAAGATGTTAATCATGCCACTGGATGGAACCCTAATTCTGTGAAGACTGCGGATTAATCTCATGTCTTTACATTTATGTAGATTAATATTGGTTGCTATGTGAAAACAGAGATAAAAGAAGGAATTTTAAAGAATTGTTCGGAATTACAAAAACATGCTTTTATCATGTTTGTAGCCTATGATTTTATTGATATTATTATTATTACACCCTTGATAGAGTGTCACCTTGTCCTGGAGCTTTGGGAGTCAGATAGCAATTTTCTCATGCAGTATCTTCTTCCCTCATGCCATAGCAGCTCATTTAAGAAAGATAAAGATCAATTGAAAAGGTGATCCTAACAATAGGCCCAAAATATGTATCCTTCATTAAACACTCACTGATCTTCAGAGAGCACTGTTCCTCTACCTGGGTAGCCTGACTCATCAGCAGCTTTCATTGCCCAAACTGACAATCCTTTACCCTACATGATATTACTTTTCAAAATAGGATTTTGCCAGGTGTGATCTGATGCCTTTGGTAGTACCATACTTACTGCCTAGTCTATCTTGAAGGCCTAAATTGAAATTAGATAGAATGTGTTCTGCCAAATGGAAACATAACTGAGTAGGAAGCATATTCAAAATGTGGTTGCCTAAGCTAGACACAGATGCTTCTTAGTGATGCCCCACAGATAGACTCCATCTGGCAAACCTTATTTATTTTGTTTTCTTTTGTAAAATTCTTTCATTAAAATCTGACCAAAGACCATTGTTGTTCTCCACTTTCCCATTTCTGCTCCCAATTTAGAGCAACTAGTAGCTTGGAATTAAAAATGTGTGTACATGTGTGAATGTGTGTTAACCTCTAATCATCCCCATTTTCTTTGGGGGGGGGGGGGTTCTTCAAATTTGCCCTATAAATGTGAAATCAGTATGTTTGAACAAAGTTTAATAAAAAGTCAGTTAGATTGTCTGGTGCATTTTGGATAGCTGGATCCATGGCCTGACCCTGAATCTCATATTTGAGGGAGGAAATGGGGGTGCAGGTTTTCCATTTTGATCAGCTCATCTCTGTGTAAGAGGACATAGCTGTGTGCAGATCTCCAGCTCAACTTGTAGAATAACAGTTTGGAACAATTTGCAAGGCTTAATTGATTTGTTGCTGCAATGTGCAAAAACTTAGTTAACTTCCTCCATCTCTTTGTGGTTCCTGATCTCACACTCCACATTGCTTTGCATTCATCTTTTGGCTAGAAGCAAGTATGTGTATTTTATGTTCCTTCATCATCTGTTGACATTTTTGTTGTTTCATTCATAATGTGTGCGTATGTGTGCGTAAGAGCTCACCCAAAAGTCCCACTACTTCCACTCCACTGCCCATTCCCACACATGGTCTTCTCTATTTTATTGGGTTCCTGCCTTTGTTCCCTGCTTTTGCCAAGTGCTCAGGCTCCCTGCTTCTTAAATCCTGTTCCAAGGGGAGTGGGGAGGACTTGGCCACCAATGATTTAAAAACTTGATTTAAATTCATTGGTTGGGAGTGCTGGCTTTCCTCTATGGTTCCTGCTTTCCAAGCCTCACTGGCCCCTAGAACAATGGTTCTCAACCTGTGGGTCCTCAGATGTTTTGGCCTTCAACTCCCAGAAATCCTAACAGTTGGTAAACTGGCTGGGATTTCTGGGAGTTGTAGGCCAAAGTACCTGGTGACCCGCAGGTTTTTTTCCCCTAGGAGGAAAAAACAAGCCAGCAACTATTGCTGCAAGGTGGAGGTGGTAGTGGTAGGTGGAACTCCAACACACAACTGTAAACCTAAACAAAATGTATCTGTCCATAACGTGAATGTCTCAACTGTGTGGAAGTGGTGTACTAATGTAAATAACAATAGCATAAACGCTGATGCGCCCAGTCCCCCACGCTGTTGGGTATGGGACCAGTGCGTGCAGGAGACACCAAAGTCTGTCCAAAAGGGCGATGCCCCCGTGGGACAGGACCTCAATCAAACATCAATGATGATTATAGCCCTCTATTACCAAATGTCAAGCCATACAGTACGAACAAATGCTCATCACAGACTAGCCCACACTACGTCCAGCACATCAATATTGCAGTTCCAGTAATAATAAACAAATACATAGGATACCATCCCAAGCTCTCTATACCGTCCTAGTATGGGTCCGAGGCCCACATATTGTGTCCGTCTTGTATTGGAATCCACCAGGCTGGAGGACAGGGGCAGCAGCGAACCGCGGCAGAAAAAAGCCGCGCCGCCGCGCCGCTTGCCAGATGATGCGCGGCGATGCTGGGCGCCGCCAGATGACGCGGGGCGTCCTGGTGTGTAGCAAAGATCGAGAACGTAAGGCCGGCAGTCTGTCCCCTGTTGATTATGTGGACAGACAACCCGGAAGCAGGGAACGCCGGCGAGAATCTCCTGGGGAGGAGCTGGATGACGCGAACGGGCAATCTCAATGAAGTCACATCGTGTCCCAGGGCATAGATACGTCACAAGGGGAGGTCCCAGGCAATGATGTAGGCAGGAGGATGGGAGAGGTGGACTGGAAGAAGGCGGGGGATGCCCCCCAGCGCCGATGTGCAAATGCTGCCTCCCAAAGGGTCCAACGCCGAGTCAGGGGGTCTCAGTCAATAGAAAGGCTGGAGATATACACATAGGAAAAATGGGCCTGCCCCGCATTGGATGAAAGAACCCAACGTGGACAGACCTGCGGGCGCCCGACGCGCACTAGGGCCCACCCAGGAGGCAGTGGGTGGAACCCAGGAAGACTCCAAATATGTACCAGTTCCAGACAGTGAAATGGAAAAATATCAAAATAGGTTTATTCGGACCACAGTGAATACTGTAAGGTCCAAGCAGTGAAACATGAACTTCCAAAACACCAATACACTCAAGCCAGTTTTGTTCCGATGTAAGCCACCAACAATCTACTCCTGCACTGGTCTGCAAAATCTCTCTTCAGTAACCTTATCATGCTTTAGTCTTGGCTTGATCACCTACACTCTTATCTCCCTAGTTTCTTTAAAACATCTGGTCAATTGCATCAGTAGTATATTTAATAGTTAAGAGAGACTGGCATTTCTTTTGTCTTGTGTGCTTTTCTGTGTAACTAATGGTATTAATCTGTGAAACCTTAAGAGTGAGATAAATTATAAAGGATGAAAACAATAAACATATGCTTGCTGGGTGGGTGGACCAGAAGCAAGAATAAGGGGTGGATATGATGAAGGCATAGACACGTATTTGTTACATCTAACATAAGGCTGTAATTAGGAAAGAAGAAAATGTTACTGTGAAGGAGCTGCATGTATTTGTAGTAAAGGTTGCTTTGCATTCTTACATTATATGTGGAACTAGATTTATAAGGTGGGAAGGGATTATATTTCATCAGACACTACATCAAGCTGTAGAAGAAGAGAAGATAACCAGGGAGAAAAGAGTAGCCATTGTAAAGAAAAGACTGATAAATAAATGATGTAATTATTTTCAGAAAAATGTGGGTTTTCCTATTATTGCTACATGGATCAAAAGTAAACATTAAAAAGAATTAATATTTTCTGAGATTTTTACTCCTTCCAAATGGAGAGAAATAAAGACAATCGTCCACTTTCCCTGTTTTGATTCATATCAGAATGTAAGGGGATTATCATTCTTCTGGATGGGGGTGGGGGTCTGTGACAGTCCCTGTTTTACAATGCTTCTCACTATGGATGTAAAAAGAATATTCAAAGATATCCAAATAATGATTTTTTTAAAATTCCCAATGGGAGAAATATAGACTAATGAGGCCCTTCATAGTTCAGAACTCATTCTGTACAAAGTTCACACTTGACTGTTTTTCTTCAATCAAAAGAAAATAATGTTCTGCTTGAGCAAGAATAAATTCCAAATCACATTTTCAACACAAGCAAAAAATAATATTTTGATGCAGGAAAAGACGGTTTCCTGCACAGAGAATGATGAGGATGATTGTATTGCGTGTGCATGTGAGTGCATACACAAAAATGCCATCTGTTAATTTTGCACATAATGAGTGCAAAACTAGGAATAGTCTTTGAAAGGGATACAGTTTTCAAATAGTTTTTTACAGCAAGAAGAAAATTGCTATTATTACCGGCTGCTCCCTTTCAGAATAAAATAACATTGTAGGTCCCCCCCCTAGCCTGGCCTTTAAAGAAAGTAATCTCATTTGATTTATGTAAACACATTTTTCAACTCTTGTTCCAAACAATATCTAAGAACACATTCAACCTTTACTACACATAGATAAATTTTCATTGGTATTATGATTTACATGACTAAATTCTTCCAGTTCAATTATGCCTATTGCAAAGCTATGCCTATAGCATTTGCAGAGATTCTCTCCATTCTAGATGGCTGTGGGACATTATAATCTAACCCCAAATGATTAACTGAGTGCTGTGTTGGCATTAGAATCACAATATTCTTCTATGAAGACTTGTAAAATCCAATGGTTTTTATTAACTTTTAGTGGTAGACTGCCAAGCTTTCTTGCTGACAGGAACGATGTGAGTTTGTAAGAGCTTAAGTCACGAAGCCTTCTCTGTTTGATTTTTGGATATCAAAGCAAGGTTCGTTATTCTAGCCAATTAATCATGTGACCATAAATCCTCTCAAGACAGACTCAACATTTTCATGGTGATCATGAATGTGAACAGCCTGCTCTTTATTATCAATATGATAAATTTTGTTCATGCTCCATTTCAACTTCTCATGAAAATGCACCTTATTCAAGTAGTGATTATTGCTAAAATGCTATTTCAAAAATGATGTTGTCTAAGGCAAAATGCTATTGGGAAGAAAGAATCTGATAAATTTGTGTTTATATACCGTATTTATTGATGAGTTGTAGTATTTATATATGTCTGTAGAAGATTTGGCAAAAAGTAGGCCAAAGAAACTTCAACATACTAAATGGGGAAAAATCAAGAGTTTGTGTAATTGTTGACTAGCTTTGATTTTCAATGGCATTGAAAGGAGAGGGAAGAGGGCAAGAGCAAAACCTTCCCTTGCTCTTGCCCTCTTCCCTCTCCTTTCAATGCCATTGAAAATTACATATTATACTACATTCAGGTTTAGTATTATGTGCAAACCAGGACCATGAGTTATAACAAAATATGAAGCAGGGAATACTTTGTTAGCTGAAGGAGAAATTCCAAAACCCAACCTTGATACCTTTATTAGGTCTACAAATAATGCATAAAATTGGGTGTAAGCTTTTGAGCTGTTCTGAATAGATATTGCAAAAGCAGTCCAAGAGACATATCTTACGATATGTCTTCCTGTTGCTGTCCTGAGATGTTATGAGCAGTATGCACCTCACAAACTCTATTTGTGTGTCTGCAGTAATGATGTAAAATGTGTAGGAAAAATGCTGTTTCATTTGCTTTTATCCCAAAAGGCAACACTGATGCACAGAAGACAGTGCATTTTGCTCTTTTCTATGCATAATGTTGGGTTTTCTACAAAATCCTTGATTTTTGTGGAAACCCCCCCCTATCTTTAAACACGTTTTTTGCAGAAACATCACGAAGTGCAAAAAACAAACAAACACACTGACAATTTTGAAGAAAATGTTTGAAATGGAAGACTGAAATAAACAGAGATTTTGTAGACACTTTCCTCTCAAGACATCTCAAGAAAGCAACATACCAGAAGCCTGCATAATGTGTACACAAAACTTTGTTACAGAACTGTGCCATTCAGCATTTTTGTAATAGGGCCCATCTTTAGCAAAAACATGGATCTAAGAACCCAGTTCTTAACTGTTTATGATTTACTTTCATGGTGGCAGTGCTGATGTTTCAATTTACTTTACATCAAACTGCAATTTAATTATGTGCCCAGAGGTACCAGTTAACAGTTGGTGGGAGAAAATTTTATTGAATGGTTTCACATGGCATTTTCTCATAAATTTTCAGTAACAATTGGTTTACCACACTGCTGAGTTGTTAACAAAAATTTAAAAAATGTATTGCACATGGCTATACCAACGATAAAATGCCTTATTTTGTCATTGGTATAACAGATTTCTATGCCAGTCAAGAGGTGGCATGGGGATAGTTCCAGAACATAATGAGTATTTTATATTACAACTATTGCTGTTATATGAAGTTACAAGACAATTGGGAATGAATGTGAAACTACAAATCTAAAATAATAAACTATTGAGTAATAAAAATCAACTGATATTAAGAGAGAGAGAGAGAGAGAGAGAGAGAGAGAGAGAGAGAGAGATGAAGCATGGGGAAAACAACCAGACATTTAATATGCTTATTTTTTTTTAGTATTTGTACAGTTTACAGGCATTCAACTCTCAGCTTGCAAATTACCCAAGAATTGTAATATGATTTAGTAGGAATCCTAGCATAGCAACAAAATATTGCTACATTTTGCCCTGAAAAATAATGGTAGGCACAAATGCAAAATCAGTTGGCAAATGTTGAATTTTTAATGGAACTCAAAAACTACCTCATATTAATCAGAGCAGAGAGCATTTGGCATTTCAGTTCCAACTGATGAAATTATGAAAGGCAATTTTGTAGAGGTGGTTCTTGGATCAGATTGTTGGAACCTGAGTTCAGTATCTACTTGGCTGTGTAATTCATTGGGTGACTTCAGGACAAACACACTCAGCTTAACCTACTCTCAGGTTAGGCTTTATGAGGACTGTATGAGAAAGACAATGAATCACTTTAAGCTGCTTGGAAGAAATACAGAATATACATGTAACACATAAATAAAGTAGTCATACTCGACATTACAATAAACGGATGGTTGTAATTATTTTAATGAAAAGTTGTGATTTTTTAAATATAGAATTCGTGCTTTGCATTAAAGCCATGTGTTTTGCTTCATTTGCATGGGAAACAAATCTTGATTTTGTTTCCATTTTATTATTATTATTATTATTTATTTTGACTTGATAAACCGCCCTTCCCGAGGCTTATATAACAGACATGATCTTATTACACCAATGTATGTGTATATAATGGGACCTGAGCATCCATGGATATTGGTATTGGATAGTTTGCAATTTTACAGTGCCCAAGGATAGCCCTTAGATGTCTGTTCAGAGATGTATAGCTCTTCCCCAACAGGGACTTGGGGCGGCTTACATGGGGCCAAGCCCAAACAACAAAATAAAAACAAAATAAAGACAAAATATAGAAAGCAACAAATAACAACATCATAATTACATAACAACACAGGAATACATTTAGCAGTTTAAAATTACAATAAACACAATCACAAAGACAATGGGCGGGCTGCATGTACAGGATAAAAAATTAATAAGTTAAAAACTCTGGGGTGAGATAAGGAAGAACAGGTTATTTGTAAAGGAGAGAACGGGGTTGTAAAACCAAACTTTCCCTGATATGGCCATGGAGAGGGAGGGAACTCCCTGCTGTCATGGATGAAATTAATAAAAGGAAACCATTAATAAAAGCAGCTTAGTTTTGACTGGTCATGTCTATTTTCTCATATTGTAGGTAGGTGTTCGCTTTTCTATAAGTGCTATTACCATTTCAATGGAGAAATGCACTAGTTTTTCAAATTCTGAGCCATTAACAGTTTTGTGGTGAAATGATTAGCAATAATGAGATTTTAATGGTTTAACGTCCCACAATTGTCACAAAATATAGGGAGAAATCATATTTTAAGGGCATCAGGAACTTCTTGGTTTATAATTTGATTTATTCTAAAATTATATTTTTCCAACATTCAGAAATATTGGGACACTCCCACTATATACGGAACTATGCATCTGATTCTTTGAGTGCATTTTGCAGATTATTCACTTTGCTCACAAAAACTTCTCTCTTTGAAATTGATAGGTTTATGAATCTATGAGTCAATTTAAGTAATGGATCTATAAGTCTTAACTCATGGTTCATAATTAATTAATTAATTAAATTAAAAGTAGTCTTCTGAATCACAGAATGCTAGAGATAAAATTTATTTGCAAAAGTAGTTTTTCTTCCTACCAGAAAAAATTGAGTTCTTTATGAATTGGGATAGGTTGTCATAAATATCCATTGTACAATTATAGTTGTTTCACTCATTTTACTTACTAAGACTCCATTCCAATGCAGTTTCTGAGGCAAGTTGTACATAGATTTTCATATACATTGATTTTGAGCACTCCATGCTTTTTTCAAGCTTTGACAGGCATGGTAAAATTCAATTTGCAGAATTATGCATATAGTCTTGATTAGAAAAATTGGTAATTACCATGCTGTGCTGATTTTCAAAATTAGTTGTAAGTGGGCTGTGTAGTGATGGAAGCAAAATGTAAAGGATGAATTTAAGTAGAGGCTTCCACAATTCTCAGTGCCTTATCTATTGAAGTGACATGGTGATCTGATCTGGGCCTGAGCTTTCATTGTCTTATATTGGTATAATTCAGTCACCCTTCCTTTGACTTTCTTTTTGCCTTTTATATGTCCCCATCTCTCTCCATAGCATTTCAGCCCTTCTTTTTATACCCTCCCTGCTCCTCCTCCCCCCCCCCACCATCCCACAAGATACAAAGTTCTTTAGGTACAGATTGAATACAGAATGGGGAGGGTAAAAAACATCATGGGCCTTCTTGGGGGATAGTAAATGTGATATGAGGTCCGGGGGAGGGGGGGAGAGTCCTATTTGAAGATGGCAGTAGGCTACTGATCAGTTTGGTAAAAGTCCAGAGGAACATAGATTTTATCAGTTGTGGTGTCATAAGTCAGGTGTGTGACTTTCAACAGTGCTTTGAGCCAATGGTTGTTTAAGTAGATACTCTTTACCCTGACAAAGGAGAAGGCAGTAGGAAAAAGGAAGACCGCACTCCAGACAGATTCAGTCAAAGAAGCCAGAGCCCCAAGTCTGCAAGACCTGCACAAAGCTGTTGAGGACAGATTGACTTGGAGGTGTCTTATTCAGAGGGTCACCATAGGGTTTTTTGACAGCAGTTAGCAACACATTCTATACCACTATACAGATGCAGACAAAGGGGTGTGTGGCAGAACACTATTTTTAAATATGGGAAGAATTCCATCCCTGTAATCGCTTTTCAATATTGTTTATTTCATGGCAGAACTCTAAACCTCTCTTTACTCCCATGAAAATTGGTGCCTGTGAATCGATCTCATGTTATTTTTATTAATGCTTTTTCCAATTTGAGTTCTATAAAAAAATCTCTGAATTCTTGTCAAAGTTCTACTATGTAATTTTTACTTAAAACATGAAAAACTTTAAATGTATAAACATGTGAAGTTTTAAAAAATAGCCATTACCCCATGATGTGAAAATTAATATTGATGTGATAAATTACTGTACTTTAAAAACCGTTATGTTTGCCACTCCAGTGATATTTAGAAAATTAAGTGCAGTTTTTAATTGTTTGATGGCTTGCTGATATTAATGTTTTGTTCCCAGTTGAGATGGACTGCAGTGATGAAAATAAAGTCTCTGCTGCTTGTTTAATTGTACCCCAGGGTGGAGTTTGAATGTGTCAAGAACTGAGAGAACACCAGCTTTAATAAGCATACAATGCAATTTAACAGTTCATAAAACAGTAAAATTTAATCCCAGACTAAGAGATTTATTAAATCTCACTCAGCAAAATAGGATGTGGGATGTGAAAGTCAGAAAGAATTAAGAGATTATTTCAGGGGTGATATATTTTATTACCTGGTTGGAGGTGCAGGGCTACTGGTTCCTTGAGGCTGATTTCTTCTTGATTTCATATGGGTTTTCGAAGCACCATTAAATGAGTTTACGCCACAGGAACAGAAGAAATTGTTTCATTGCTATCTTTCACCCCCTCTATATTCATTTTCTTTTGTTGCTTAACTAAAAATGGTTAAAGCTATTAAACACAGGGCACTTGAAAAATCCATACATCCTTAAGGAATAATGATTATCTTTAGTATGTTTTCTACTTTCATTTAGTTAATCGCACAGGAGTTAATTTGAAAGACCCCTGTTATGACTTTAGACTCAGAATAGACTGTCCAACTTTATTAGAGAAACAGTGTAGTACTGTGAGTAAGACACAACAATTGTGCAGTCTCTCTTTGCTTTAAGGAGCTTGATGATGAGAGTCCACGAAAACCCTCAATATTTTTGCTATAATTTGAAGAAACACTATGGGAATACCAATAGCAGCTGTGATGCAGCATCCCCATGTCATTCTTGGGAAATATGCTAGTTTTGGTAAAGGGAGTGAATTCAATTCATTCACACATCAGTAATGCATCCAAACAGCAATCCTGTGCATTTCTACTCCAAAGCAAATGCCATGGAATCAAGTGGAGTTCATTTGCAGTTAAGCAGAAATATTATATATTTGTTTTGTTACTTGTTATTTTTTTCCCTAACATGTCTCCTACTTTCTGATCTTTAAATCTCTTAGCAATGATTGCCTGTCTGTGGGGACATTGAAAATTTGCACTTCTACCAATGACTCAACTTCAACATGTTTTACTCACTTTCCTCCTTTTCCCACTCCTCTTGTTCTTTTCTTTTTTCCCCTCAACTAGCCATTCCTCCCTTCCCCTTCCCCTAATGTCCTCACTCCTTCTCCATCCCTGCTCCCTTGCCTACCTTGGAAAAGGAGCATGACTCTAGTTGCATGGTGTGCTGTCCAGCAACACAGCTCCACAGAAAGAGGTCAGAGTTTTACAACATGCAAGACATAGTGTGTTAAATTGCTCACATAGAGGACAGTCTGCTTCATTTTTGTTACATGATAGTTCATTTACATCAGTCTTCACCAGCCTGGTGCCTTACAGATACTCCTGGATAAGGTTGTAGCAGTTGTAATTTAACATAAGGCTGGAGATGATTGAAATAATAAAATCAAAGTGTTGGAAAAGACACCAAGGACCATCCAATCCAACATCTCGCAAGCAGGAACACACAATCAAAACATTGCTTACAGATTGCCATTCAATCTCTGTTTAGAATCCTCCAAAGAAGGTTTCTGAGGCAGCTTATCCCACTGTCAAACATCTCTTATCATCAGGAAATTACTCCTAATATTGAAGTGGAACCTCCTTTCCTGCAGATTGAATCCTAGTCTCTAGCTCAGAAAACAAACTTGTCCCCTTCTCAAAGCTTCAGAGAGGCTGTGTATTCCATTTTACATGTCTTCTGAATTTCACTGTTTTGCATTTTTAAATATACTGGATACTTCGCAAAGAATTCTGGTTATTGGAAATATTAAAAGTAAAAGGTACAACATAACATAAAGCAAAATGAGTGAATTGGTAGTCTGCAGCTCTTATACACACTTACCTGGGAATAAATTAGTCCCTCTGTATTTACTGAGGCTGGGTCTACACTTCCCTATAGCCTATGGATCTGATCCCAGATTATTTTTGGACTGGATTATATGAGTCTGCAATACCAGATAATCTGGGAAAGCAGTTAATCTGGGATCGGATCCTGGCATATAGGGCAGTGTAGATCCAGCCTGAGGCTCCTTCTACACTGCCATATAAAATCTGATTTCAACTGGATTATATGGCAGTGTAGACTCATATAATCCAGTTTAAAGCAGATAATCTGATTTGATAATATGGATTATATGGCAGTGTTGAAGGAGTCTGAGTCTTATTTCAGATCAAACATGTGTAAGATTACACTATATACATGCTCATATTTCATTCAAACATTATTTTAAAATAGATTGATTCTAAGGTCGCATCCAGATAGGGCCAAAATGCATGTTTTACATCTAGGGCAAAAAAATCCCAGGATCTGACAGCATGTCCACATACAGACCTGTCAATGGTCCCCTGCCATCCTCACATCTTCCTTTGAAATGGATCAAGATGGAGGGCAGATGGGGGGGACAACTGGTGGGATTTCTTTTTTAAAAAATCTCCTCTGTTATGTACTGGACCTCATAACCGCACATGCAAATATTTTAACAAGCAGGTTTCTTATCTCTCTCTTCATCTAATTGTTAATTCAAGTTCTGTTTAATATTATAAAGTTTAAAAGAAAGAATTTCAGAAGGTTCTAATTGCTTTCCACTTCTGCCTACCTTGAGCCACCTGTGTGTCCATGGCTCCATGTTCTGACAGCCCAATCAGCTGATCACTTTTTAAGGCTTTTAAAAAGTGCATGTGCGCTGGAGAAGTCCACACAATAGGAAGGAAATCTGGTGTTTTGCATGACCTTAGGAATATATAGTTATGCAGAGGCACACATTTTCTAGGTGGAATTGGGTTTTAAGTGCACCTTTTAAACACGTGCATTTCAACTGTTAAACACTTTGGCTAAATGTTGTTCAGCCAGCCCCCACTGTTAATCCAGTTACTTCTGGGTTTTTAACCATGTCTGGAAGGACCTGAAAGCACTTGTCAAACTAAACAAAGTGATTGATTCAATTAGCAACTGCAGAAATGCTTTATGCAAAATAAATAGCAGTCACTCTTTTTATTTGCATAACTTTCAACTGTCCTGATTATCCCACTTTTCAACTGCTTTTAATATGTCCTAGGTTTTTCTCCTTGACCCACCTTCTTTCTTTGTCCTCAGTTTATTGTCAATTGCTTCAAATGGAGTTCAAAGTACAAAAGCAGTTAGATGACATCAAGTAAGTTGGTAATCGGGGAAGATAGAGCCTTGTCCTTCCAGTAGGCTCAGGAAAATCATACTGCTCCGGCTGCTCATTGCTTAGTTATTTTTCTTTTGTCATTTTAACTATAGTCTGATATTCTTATCTGCAATGGCACTTTTTGTCAGCGAGAAATGCTGGAGGGCCTACATTCCTTTTGAAATGTTGGTTAATATACTGAAGGTTGTCTTACTGTTATCTTCCTTGGTTTTTACTGGGATCTTGGAGACTGTTATTTGCACTGGGCTGTGCTTACCAACAAAATTCCTATTTAGTTGTTGCTATAGTACCTGGTGTTTACTTTTTAAAAGCCATCCCTACAAACTACTTACTGTATAAATGTTGTCTCTTCTAATTTCAGGCTTTAGTATTTGATACGTTCACTTGAGAGTAAGCACAGTTGATCTGGTTATTCTCTGTTAATCTGTCCTTCAGTGCATCACTATTTGATAAACTCAAACACTTTGGTCTGTAGCATTTTAAACATTTTGATTTGGCTCTTTGCTCAATATTAGAATGCACTGTTCTCTGATTTAATTTTAAAGAAGAAAAAAGTGGTTCAGTTGTCCCATACCTCACAATATTGTCATGATATCCTGTGCATTTTGACTGAATAAAAGTGTCTCCTTTTGGAGCTTCTAGTCTCTCCATTACACACATTTGCTTTTACTCAAAACCAGTCCAAAATCTGAAAAAAGTTTAATCAAAACCATAAACCATGTCACATATCCTTGTCAAAACAATTTATTTCAACAAAAGCACAAATATCTATGGTCATGCTTTAAAACTCAGGAAAACAATCATCTGGTATGTCTGAGCTAGTAAGTCTAGTTTGTCATCATTATCTCTATTCAGCAAATATATGGTATCAGTGTCTGTGCTTTTTAAAACTTTCTAGATAGCTTAGTTTTGGCAGTCACCCAATCCCTTCTTGTAAGTATCCCTGGCAGGCATAATTCCCTCAGTTTTTCATCATGTGCCATATGGCAGTATCTCCCCGAAGAACCTCTAGATACACCTTACTCCATTTTATTTTCAACTCATTTCCTTTTGGGGGCCAATGGAGACTCACCGCTGTGACAGCTGTCTTCTATGCTTTGGTAAGGCCCACAACTATCAAACCTGCAAAATCTATCACAGTTTTACTCATCAGGCATGTAAGAATAGTGCAGCTAGAAGCAACCTTTTCCTCTTTGTGCAGACCATCCCAGCAGTCCCCATCAAGACTAGTGTTGATCTGCAGATCTTCCAGAGAGTCCTTACCATTCTCCTTAGTGAAGAAGAAGAAAAAAAAACATAAATGGCTGCTGAAGAGACACTTTATGTAGAGTCATGTGTTTCTGCAAATGGAGCAAAGATGTAATTCTTTTATCAACAGCTGCTTTAGTGGGCCCTAATATGTTTTTAGGCACAGTGGTGGGCTACCAGAGACAACACACTGCTTTCCTTTCTTTAATTAACTTAGCTGTATTTATTGACCACTTTGAAAAATGTAACACTAAATTACAAATTATTATGTACTTCTGTTTAGAAGTTTGAAGGAATTAAACCATCAATCACTTTAAAAAATAATAATTTGTGTATTCTTCCCTGCTGCTCTCTGAAAAAAAATATTTTACTATTTTTCTACAGTTACCTTGGAAAGAACTACAAGTATGCATATGCTTAATGATAGTTTCATTTTAAAATATTTATTTATTATTTCACACATTTGTATCCCATCCTTCTCACCCCTGGAGGGAGACTCACAGCAGCTTCACAACAAATACAGCCTTGGGATCCAGCGGAGACCAAGAACTACAAGCAGTGATACCATTATTAGCAAAATGGTTGTTGCTGTTGTTGTTGTTGTTGTTATTTTCAGATTAGGAAAAACCTCTTTCTATATAGTATAGGCAAGGCAAGTGAGCAACATATCACAGAAGCAAGAGCGATACTGGTTTCCCTTTTCTAGAAGGGAGATAAGGCAAGTACCATTGTCAAGTATTTAACATGACCCAATAAGACTCTTGCTCATGCAACTAGAGGGCAGTCCATTTTTACCTAGCCCCTCCCCTTTATTGTCAGTAACTGGTTAGTTAAACACGCACACTCACAGTTTTGGAAGATATTGGTAGAAACAAAAGTACCTAGAAAAGAATTTTACCTATCAGACTGAACACAGTTTGGGGGGGGGGGGGGTTATGGAAATTCCAAGAACTTATCACTTTCTTGGCAGAGCTAGGAGAAATGTGTAGACATAGTTGTCTCATCTGCAGAAATCAAAGATGTTATATTTAATATGCTTATGAACAGATTTTTTTGTGCAAGACCAATTTTTCCATTTGGATGATATCCAAAACACAGTGTACTTATCCCTCTAAGTTATGAGACATTGTTTTGAAAATAACAAATGTTACATTGAGTGCATGGTTAAAAAACCATTAGTTTCATGGAGATGAGTAATGGTGATCTATATTAAAAATTGAGTATTGACAAATGATGGATCTCAGCTGAACAACAATTATTATACCAAGACTCAATGTATTATTTTTTCCTCTGATTAATATTTGTCCAAAGTCAGCCTGATTTGGAAATAAGATGAGTTACTTCATGATTATCTTGAAATGAACTATTTTTTAAGTCAGATCACCATTATTTGGGAAAAATGAGGGTTTGGATATCTCATGTTGGCACAACCTTCTTCAAATAATTTATCTATATAGTAAAACAATACATAGAGGACACCCTACCAGCTCACACCTCTAATTTTTCATTAAGGTTGAAGGTATGCAGCATCACTTCAAGTGTTGACCAACCAACATGAGCCAAGTTATTCCCACTGCTTGCCATGATGACAGCAATGAGATGGTGGCGAGTGCCAACCTGTGTCCTTGGGCAGGCAAAACCTGGGGAATACAGGATGACCGTATAAAAGTTGCTGCTAGTTCTGTCTTGAAACTGACCCAACTATCAGGGATAATTTGGAGCAACTAGACAAAACTGAGCTAAGTACCTGAATATTTACAGGGCTGGATAAATGTGCGACGTCATCAAATAATGCAATAATACGACCACACAGTATATACAAAAGTATCAAAATAGTGCCGTAGGCAGTGTAAATAGTCCTCCCAGGACTTTGCTTTTGTGATGTTATTGAATTGCTGATATGCGAACTACCTCTCGTGATGATTTGATGTTTGGTGATAACTACAATCCCAGTGAGGAGCGTCCTGAAGCCGGAGTGCCCTGATGAAGCATTAAAACTATGCAAAACAGCCATTTTGGCGGCGTCTTTGTACTTCCAGCCATTGGTGTTTCTCCAGCTGGCATCTTTCCAGCCAGCTCTTTTCCATCGGCTTCTCTCAGGACCCCGACATCCGTTCGTGAGACAAACTGCTCCGGACTTTTCCCTATGGGCAAAGTAGGATTTATGCTTGTGTCGTCCGCATCCATTTGAATGTAGTTTTGGATTTTTTGATTATGTGTTTTGATTACTGGATTTTTGCTTTATGGAGGCTGTGGAAGCTGTGGATTATGTGTTTTAACAATGTTAAACCCACTTTTGTATATACAGTCTCTGTGTGGTATCCACAGCTTCCATATTGAAAATCCAATAATCAAAACACATAATCATTTGATAGCACTCCGTAGAACATACATATTAAAACATATTTCCATAAAATACATACATATTAAACTACTCACACAAAAGTTAGACATGGAATGGAAGTTTAAAATTAATCATTAAAATGAAGCCCCCCATATGGATTACTGGAAGATGGTCTTCAGTGTCCAGCTTTTTAAAATCAAGAAAAAGATATATTTTGGCATACATTTTAGGTGACATCATTGTTTACAGAATACAAACTACAAGAAAAAAAGGAGAAAACCATTTAGTACAGCTTCCAATTTTTCCCATTGAAGACATTTCACTGCATATACTGTACTCCAGAAAAACACTGTGACCTTGTAAATCACCTTCCAGATCTGTATCCTATATCCGTTCTTCTGTATGTTCCTCTGTAAAATCATATTTTGCCAAAGAGATGGGGAAAAGTACATTATTGATTGGGGGGGGGGGGGTTGAAGCATGTTTAAACCCATTAACAAGAGAGCAAATGTTGCTTCCCTTTTAAAACTAAAAGAGGACTCCAAGAAAAAGGGCTCTTGAAGTCAGCTGCAAAAATGAGAGAAGGGAGCTTTCAGTTTCCAATCTGCAAAAGCCATCTTCCTTCTGCAGAATCACAGATATGAATGAGGTCAGGTGAAGGTCATTTATCAGTTTTTATTACCTGTTACCTTGACTGTATGACAGCATTCATTTCTTTCAATTGTCTAGTTCTTGAACCATACATAGAATCCAAAAGGTGCAGAAATCTTTATGCCCAGACATAGTAAACTCTGAACTTTTGCATAAGGATGTGAAATAGTAAATTCCTTGGCTTGAAAATTCAGTTATTTTTCTCTTTCTACCTTTATAATGTGGTTTCTCCATTCACTAGATCTTAAAATGTCTATCCCATGAATGTTAGCTTGTGAATGGCCACCATATCTTTATTAATTACTGTATGGACTAGAAATAATATGATTGAATAATTAATGATTTTTGATGAAAAGTTATTAATTTTGATGACTATCAGTGCAAAAATTGGTTTCTTTCGTTCCTAGAAAGTACAATTTTGTCCTGCTTAATATGAAAAAAATCTATAGCCAAGCCTGACCCAATGAATAATACTCATATAACGTGAGGGGAAAAGTATAGTCTGTGGGCTGTGTATAGTTCACAAAGTTTTCCCCAAAATTTTAGTGATCGTTATTATTTGTTAAAATGGTTTCCCGGGGCTCTGAGAGAAACCTATAGGAGGGGAGTGGGTATTTGTGAGACAGAAAGGGGATAATTTGACTATATTTTTGCACCATTGAGCAGCTTTAGGTTCAGAAGAGTTTTTTTAAAGTAAGAAATAAACGGAATCACCATCCAGATTATTTTCACACTTGACAGTTATAGCCTTATGATTCCAATTTAAGTGTTTGATAAGGCTTTAGAGCTTTCTCACTGAGCAGTCAAAATACTCCAATCTAAACTTCAAAGCCCATTATGCTATGGGTTAAAACTGTGTCAATTAAAGTGGAATCGAAGTGCCATAACTATGAAGTGTGAGCAACCACCCGGTTTAAAAATGTCCTTAGCATAATCAAATACAAGGAGAGGGGACAACTGTGGTGAAATTGCTTCCACATCCCATAAGTGATTTAAGAGCCATTTAAGATAAATAAATAAACAAAATGATTAATTTTATTCCATTTCATATATTATAACTTGCACTTCTCCCATAACAGGTTAAAACAAAATTCTGCTTCAAAGAGAACAATTAAAATGTTATTCAATAAGCTTTCACATTGAACCCAGATACAGAAAACTAAGCACTAAAATATTTTTCATACGTTATCTTTAAAACAACAATGGAACAACAGTTCTCATTGAGATATCCACTGACTGTCCAAAACTTTGTCATAAGAAAAAGGTTTTCTCGTGTTGTGGAAGGAAATCCAAATCTCCCTCTTAATATCCCAAAGCATTGGCAGGCTTATATAGGGATATGTGGTCATTCATTAGAGAGGAGGAGTCTAGGGTCCCACTGACCAGTTATCAAGAGTATCCAAAATCTGTAGAACTTTCATGCTTACATTGTATGCTGATAATAAATGTGTGTAGATTTAGCTTCATTCTTGAGAAAGAAGAATTGAAAGTGAAATCAATAAAAATATATATTGAAGAAACCCTGAATTATTACATAAAGACATATGCCTTATTACAAGGGAGTTTTAAACCATACACTCCATTAAAATACCATCTTGATTATGAGAATTAATCCACTAGGCTATCTTTTGTACTCATGTCTACATATCTCAGGAGGCTTTAATTAGTGAAGATATTAGTTAACGAAAATAATCACATTTGCCTATTAACATTTTAATTGAAAAACGATGGGATTAATAACCCTCATTCCAGCTATTTCTTAATTGTCTTTTTCTTGTTCAATGAACGGTTCTTCTACACTGATAATTCAAGAACCCATAGCATTTATAGTTTAAGATTTAAAGAATCTAGGATTTGTGATGGTGAGAGCTAAAGTAGGATTTTGTCTCTAAGGAGTAAGCATTTCTTTTGAAGTATTAAAGGAATAGACTAAAGAAAGGATATTATCCCAAAAGAAGCATCCGTCCTAAATTAATGTCATGCACAGTCTTGTGGCATTTTCAATAGAAATCTCAAAGTGCAGTTTATGTTTTCTGCATCTTAAAATGCTAACCACTCAGCTAACTGGAAATTTACTGAAGTAACGGTAGACTTGAATGCTTATTGCCAAAAAGATCAAGGTGGGAAGAATCTGAGATGAGTACTGAAGTCTTCAGTTTGAAGGACTTCCAGAGGACAATTCTCTATTAGAAAGTTTGTTTATTTGATGATCAGTTTCGGGATAATAGAAAATCGTATAGTAATCATTAATGCAGGCATGACATTAGGGGTATTTAAAGAGGCAGTAGTCTTTTGTACTAGAGGGTTTTTTAATTTCAAAATTCTGTTAGAGGGATAACAATTATTTCTGAATAGGTCTGTCTGTATATAAATTAGCACATACACATTTTATGAAAAATGGATTGTGTTCTGGGCGAACACTGAGATTTGGTAGGAAATTGAAGTCTCAGGAGGTCTGAACAGCTGTCTAGATTTAGAAAAGACTTACTCCTAAGTAGTCATGCATATGACTGTTATATGCTTGGTATCAGAATTGCAAGAATTACCTCTGGTCACGTCCACTTTGCTTTGACTAAGTCTATTGTGCTCTTGGCCCCACTCCATGCTTTCCCCCCTCCTGTTATGCCTGAATGCAGAGTCTGATCCTTAGAGCACTTCAACCAGATAAGTACACCAAGCAGGAGATCTCAGAAGTATATTTAAGCTGCAGTGAAAAGGTGTCAGAACTCTCACACCCATAAAACAACTGAGTAAAAAAATAGTCAGTAGCATGCTCCTCAGATTATAATTTTAAATTTGAAAACCAAGCTTTTCTTGTCACAGACATCCTATATTAATAAAAATTGTAGTGGGAACATATTAGAAGTTGCTCATACTAAAGTCTCCTATTTTATGGAAGGATTTCAGTCAGAGGGCCAAATTATGTGTATAATACACAAATGGGATTATCTTTATAGAGCTGAGCAAACTGCAATATGATCTGATAAGAGATAATAATAATGTATATTGTTTTAAAATGCCTATTATTGTTTCATTTTATTGATGGATTTATGTCTTGATTGTTGTTGATTTTGTATTGATTTTATGTATTGATTGTTGTTGATTTTGCACTTTATTTAATATGTTGGAATGCACTTTGGGTCCCTTTGTGGCAGAAAAGTGGGATAGAAATAAATAATAATTCTCCGCCTCCCTCTCAGTTCTCATAATTTATGTCACCATGTTGCCGAACAATTTAGAACAGCCTGGCCCATAGGGGGCAGAGACCCAGAAGTGCCCCCTAAAACGAGGATTTCAGCAGAACCCTTGGTGAGTTTTTAAAAGCAATCTAAAAATCCCTTTCCCAAATGATGTCACCAAAGGAGTCCGGAAGAAGATGCCACTGAGGTTTTTATTCTCGTCAGCTGAGGAGGTGTAGCACACCAGTTCTCGTTTGTGCCTGGGAGGCAGGGGGCAGCACCGGGGGTCCCACTTGCATTGGAGCCAGCTGATTCTGAAGAGGATTTGGAGGGGCTAGAAGAAGGGGATTTTGAGGTAGCTGGGCCTTCTTCCCCCACAGAAAGCCTGGCCTGGGATGACGGCTGGCTGGATCCCTACGAGAGGCAGGAAGGCCAGTCGGAATTCGAAAGCAGTGATAGTGAAGATTATGAACGGCCGGGGGGGGGGGGCGAGGGTCGCAAGAAAGAATGTGGGAAACAACCGAGGGAGAGGCCCGGGAAGCAGAAGGGGATTTCGACTCTCACGAAGATAGGGAACCAGGTGCTGGGAGGCAAGGTCGAACCTTTGATAGGAGACGGAGCATTGAGGCTAGCAGGAGGGGTTGGTTCCACAGCCTAGACCGACCGAGGGCTCGCAGCACAGATTGGAGGAGGAGAAGCCTAGAGCGTTGGGGGCCTCGCCAAGGGGATTAAGTATAGGATCCGTGGGAACGGATCCTCAGTACTCGGCCACGTCTATCCTATACAGATGTGTAGCGAAGCCAAGACCACGTAGCTAAGTTTGGGGCTAGGGGCCTGCCAAGCAGAGCTTGTATCTTGTAACCTTGTTTTATCCTTTGATCCGCTAGCTAAGCGGAGCCTTGCCAAGTCTTTGGATCTTACTGCCAAGTTTGCTTTTGGACTATACCTTTTATCTTTTGAATTACTTTTGATTTTCATGGACAATTACCTTTTCAACTGTTTTTATCATTCAATAAAGTAATTAGCTGATTTCCGTCTCTGTGTGTGTGATTAAGGGGCCGGCCTAGGTCTTGCACCGTGACAGGAGGATGACAACTGCAGATTCCTTGTTGCAAAGCAGTCATAAAGTTACATTGAAATTACATGCCATTTTATAAGGTTACAGATTCAAATTTCCCACTTCCTGCCCCCAGATCAGTTTTGTGTTGATTGGATGGAATCGCTGGGGCAGCTGGAGTTTGATCCAATAGTGAAACAGTGCCACTTCTGTTCTGGCGAATAGGGAGCGAGGAGCAGGAATGTGTTCAAAACAAAGCAGCTGGAGTTTCCTTGATTAGATTTTGTCCATATGTTAATGAAATCCAAGCTCCTGACCTTTCGAGTCAGAGAAAAGTCTTTTGTTCTTCTATGGGAAAAGGGAACTGTCCTTAATGGCCCCTTCCTGTTGACAAGAGACCAATACAGATCTTTCCATGAGAGTTTCAGTCTTTTGGATAGTAAACAAGTGAAAAAACTGTAGCCATGTGCGTTTCCGAGGCTGGCAGAGGTGACCATTTATGAAATATGAAAAATGTATGCCATTTATCTTTCATTGGGAAGAGGGAACGAAACTTCGAGGCTCTTCTCCCTAAAAGATGAGACTTCGTTGAGAAAACAAAAACAGCCTTTTGTTTTCTACACCAGAAAAGCCCCATTATCATGCAAATGAGGCTAGTGGGGGGGGTGGTGGTGATTGAGTCACAAACTTTGCAGCTGGCAAGCCTCGCCCAAGACTAAAGGTAAACAGTGGCACTTTTATATTTTTAAAATTACATACATGGGGGAAACATGAGGGGAGATACATTGGGGTTTATGGGGAAAATATACCATCCTGATCACTTCTGCCTACCCACCAGAAAGATACACAGTTTATTAGATTCATAAAAGATAGCCCAAGAGAAAGGAGTCCTAGACAGAAAGGAAAAAAGTATTTGGGGATGAGCAAAAGTCCATAAGAGTAATGCAAAAGGAAAATAACTGTGTGTATTAATAAAGTGTGGGTTACAGGGGCATTGTCATGTGGGACCATGGGGCCATGGGAAAAGCCTTAGGTTTCCATGTGTGGGACAGAAAGGGAATTATGGGATCACTTCCAGCTTGGGAAAACTATGAATCATTTGGTTTTAAACTGTCTTCTACAGAGCCCAAGAGAAGGGGGGTCACCTCCGATATCAACCATTTTTTGGATCCACGAAGAATACAATTGGGAAGAACTGCCACCAAATTTTTAGTTAAAAACATAACTTTTGGGGGCTGATATTAAATTCCTGGAATTATTATTATGTACAGGTTTGGGTGGGGAAATCTTTACAAACTGGTGATGATACAGATTTATGAGGACATTCGGCAACATTTTTCTGTGCTTTTGAGCTAGATGAGTTGTTTGTGCTTTTGTTTTATGGCTTCTGTGAGGAAAGAGTGCTGCGGTGGCTTTAACTTGCATGAAATGCTGCCTTCAGATTCTTAACTTACACAAAGCAGACTCAACATGTCATGTCAGATTTCAGGAGATATATTGGTTCCTACAAAGGTATCAAATTAGCCCTAAAAGCACTTTGAGTTATAAGTCAGTGAGCAATTTGAAACAACTGATGTTTTGACGGAAGTAAAAGTCTGAGTGCAGCACTAGCTGCTTCAAAAATTATGTGATGCTGTTCTGCAAGCTACTTCCAACCTAAGATTTATCTTCTTTTTGGTTTTGAAATGGAACCGCAGGAGACTCATTTACATCTTAACTCATGTTTTCTCTTTTAGCACCAACTTATGGTCTATAACAGTGGAGAACACTTTTACATTTTTATGTTTTGCTTTATTGTAAAGTGTTGGGATCTATTTGCATGAAAAGGAGGATATAAATGCAGTCCGTGTTGTGTTATGACAAACCCAGTAATCTTCAGGCTTCCTATCAGTAATGAACTTATTTCACGGATCATTAATTTTGTCAAAGAGGAGCAGTAACAGGTTCTTTTTGTATAAGACATGTCGCCTTAAAGAATTCATATCCACTTGCCCATTTTATGAAAGTGCCTTCTCAGTTCAACACAAAGGCTTGGGCAGGCATCTTATATATTCATCAAGGTCTTAATCCTTGCCTTTGGGTTATCACACATATGCACACCTGCTTATGATTGGGACTTTTTTGTCATGATAAGGATTAAAAAGTATTAGCAGGACACACGCTGCCCACTCCCCCCTTGGTTCCTTTTGCAAGTGGGATCAGAGTAGCCAAGAGTAGTTGAAGCATCCCCCACAGACCATGGTTTGTTTATTGTGGCAATTGAAACCCTAGATACCCTCTCCAACAAGCCAGGTTCATAAAACAACAACAAAATAAGATTCGTATTAGAATGTGATTGACGTCATGTTTCATATAGAGACAATACACATTATATTTGTTGTGTGAGAGCCATCAAATCTTGTGAGAAAGATATGCTGGCTGAAAATTCTCAAGGCTTCCCCTAGGGATGTAATTACTTTCTAATTTTGATCTCAAAAGAGGAAATGACCAAGATTAATCCACCCCCCCCCCTGTACAGTTTTTGAAAGCTATTTGCAATTCTATGCCACAATTCTACGATAAATTCACACATTTTTCTAAGAAATGATTTTTGCAAGAAAGAGCATCCTAGTGCAGGACAGAAAATGCTTTCTGTGAAAAAAGAGTGTAATTTGCCTAGAGTATGTCTTGAAGATTTTTGCAATTCAGGACTCCACCCTTCATGGTTTCCTGACACTCAGTAATGTTTAATTAAAAATATTTAATCACTTTTCAATCCAAGTATTCAAAACCCATCTTTTTCAACAGGCTTTCGATCTCTGCTAACCTGTTAATGGAAATATTTTAACTTTGCTATTGTTGTATGATTGTTTGGTATTTGTTTTATGTAAACCGCCCAGAGCCTTTGGGAGTGGTAGTGTATAAATCGAAGTAATAAATAAATAAGTAAATAATTATAAAAGATAGAGAAAGCTGGAGAAAAGTACAAAAAACACATACTGGGAGCATGTACCCTATTATAATTTAGCAATAAACTAAAAGGTTGTAATTCTTCCCAAGTTCTATAAAGACAGAAATAAGGAGGAAAGTAGCTACCAAAACTTTCCTCTTGTAAGTCTAATTTCTATACTTCTCACCTTTGTTTGTTGGAAAGCCTTCAGAACTTTGGAAAATATTTCGTGTATCTGGAATCACTATGTGTATCTATACTGCATAAGTACACCCGTCCCATTTTAAACTGCCATGGCTCTAACCAATGGAATCCTAAGATTTGCAGTTTGGTGAATTACTTAAGAATAGTATGCTAGAGTGCTCTAGTCCACTCCCCTGAATTAATACAGAATTCTAATTACCACACCAAATGACGCATTTCAGGATTTTAAACTGCAATGAAACTGGTATGTTATTTGGATCAAAGTCTTTATAAATATAAATCAGAACATGTCTGACTGCCAGCTGTTGTCTACAACTTGCATAATCTCTCACTTTTGTCTGTACTGGTGGGAACTGATGGCAGTTGCAATCTAACATCTGGAAAGCCACATGTTCTTTACACCTACAGTAAAGAGATACCTAGCAGCTACTTTTTCTTTTTCTGCTTTCAGATACACACACACACAGAGAGAGAGAGAGAGAGAGAGAGAGAGAGAGATTTGCTTTGACTTGAGAGGCAGAAATTAATGGACTATTTCCCTACTGTGATCTTGATCCACTTTGCCCTTGAAAGGAACAATAGGGTGAAATGTATTATCTTTTGGGAGCTATGCTACTTGCCAGCATGTAGACACCAATGCAATTTGGAATGGTTTCAGATGGAGAAAAGGGTCTATATACTTCAAACGTGCCCATTGCACCACACTACATTTTCAATCCAGATCCGATCCACATACTTTTTCTTGTGCAGTAGAGCGAAAAAGACATAAATGGTAATGCCATCTTTTAAAGTAATGTGTACTTTGACCCATAGCAGTGACAGCTTTGTTTAATAAGCCAATTATACTGTAATTCATTTCCTCTATGATGAGCAGAAGCATGAAGGACATGTCTTTCCCTTCTGTGTGCCACACGCTTTCTGTTGGTCATTTTCACAGCATTGCTTGCATTCTCATTTCAGACGGACGCAGCTTTAATGTATGATGCTGTTCATGTGGTGTCAGTGGCTGTCCAGCAGTTCCCACAGATGACTGTCAGTTCGTTGCAGTGTAATCGGCACAAACCATGGCGCTTTGGGACCCGCTTCATGAATCTCATTAAAGAGGTATATTACCAACAAAATCTGCTCTGCTTAGTCTTTCTCTGTTGTCCATCTGCAGAAATTTAGATCTGCAGCCCTTTATGCCTTGAGCTTTGTAGTCAAGATAAATATGTCAATTTGCAGAAAATGTGCAGTGAAATGTCAAAGTGGAACAGTAAGGCACAAAAGCCATAAGAGGTTGTATAATGAACAGGGAATGTCATTTTGCTATACTAAGCAATATCATCTCAGCAAATCATAAAACATAAACACAACAGGATGTTCCTGCTTACAGTTTTTGCACTAAGCTTCGCAATATCCTTTTTACTTTGCCTAATGTCTCCATACATTCTTCACTTTCCTATGCTTTAATAGCATGCACATTTTATGAGCTTGATTACTTTTCCTCAAATTATCCTTAACATAAGTCTGTACTTCTACTATTTAATGTTTTAAAAGGAACATAATTAGATAATGTAAAAGTAACTAGTGTCGGTTGCTTAATACCCAGCGTTATGAAACTACTGGGTGTTGCTTGCTGCATTTTCTATTTTTGTAAGAGATTTTTCCTGTTAGTACAGGTTTAGTATCCCTAAATGCTTGGAGTCAGAAGTGTTTTGAATTTTGGAATTTTCTGATTTTGTAATTTGCATATATCTACATGAGATATCTTGGAGATGGGAACCAAGTCTAAACACAAAATTCATTTATTTTATGTGCGTGCAACTATGTGGACCAATTTGAATTTTGTAGCACTGGTTAAACATTCAGTATCTGGAATTCCAGCATTTGAAATACTTCAAAATCTGAAATTGTCCACTTGACTAGCTGAGACAGACTGTGTTTCATGCACAAAAGTATTTAAGATATTGTATAAAATTACCTACTACAATGCAACCTGAATCCTGCCACATGCACAATGGAGGAGCATATCACAGTGACCCCTGAGGCACTCCAAGTGGCCAGCTTCTGGTCAAAGGACATTTAGCGTATTGCCAAGTTTTTAACTTTGTGTTTTTAAATAAATTATAATTGTACCCTCAATTCACTTCCAACATGAGAAATAAAACCTTCAGGCTTTGTGTGTGAGGAATATAAATGAATTTCATCTTCAGGCTTGGATTCCATCTACAAGGGCACATCTACACTGCTGCAGAATTAATGCAGTGTTATGCCACTTCAATTTCCATGGCTCCATGCTGTAAAACTACAGCTCCCAAGATTTCATAGTATGGAGCCATAGCAGTTAAAGTCATGTCAAACTGCATTGATTAGTGTAGAATACACCCTAAGAGACCTCATTAGGTACATATATACAAATACAGGTAATCCAAAATCCTTTAAAAAATTTAAACAATTCTAGCCACAAGCATTTTGGATATTGAAACTGGATTTTGGAATTTTGGATAAGGGATGTTCAACCTGCAGTTTGATCTAGAAATACAGGGTCAAGTTAAAACTTTGTTTTGGACCCCAAAATAAATCATTGGTATGCAAACAGTATGAAAGTAAAAGAAAAGCAGCAGACTGGCAACAAGCAATGTAATGAAATAATTTTTAATGCCACAACATGTAACAGCAACAAGTTGCAACAATGTAATGAAATAATTTTTAATGCCACAACATGTAACAGCAACAAGTTGCCTTTCAAACATTTGAGAAAAAAATATTGCAAGCTCTAGAAAGAAACTCTAAAAACCTTATTTTCCCTAAACATTGGGAACTTCTTAACTTCTCTATTTCTACTAGAACAGAGTCATCTTCTTTTGTTAAAAAAAGGGTGTCCTGGAGTTCAAAATAAGCTATTAGTAACATGTTTTTGTACAACTTATCATATGGTAAAATAGAAAATATATGTTAAAGAAAATTTTAGAAGATGTTGCTTTGTCTTGAGTGGTTTTTTAAAAAATCAAGACAATTCCAGGGCAGCGATGCAAACTTTGTGCATACTTTTGTATATTTGCTAACAGAGGGCGGGGGAGGGGGGGATATTGATGTAGTTTTCTACATGCTAAACACCAATGTTTTCCCCTCTGTTACAGATAAAACACAAAAAATAATTTCAAAATAACGTGTTTTGTGTTTTTAATGTGGAATGCCATAGCATTTTATTTCTTAACAATGTGATGATACAAAAATGAAAGGGATGCCCAGTAATTGCTACAGTGGAACATAAAGATCAGAGAAACAAAAATTAAACCCCTTAATGTAATGTGAAATGTCAGCTTTTTATCATCCTCAAAAAGATGTAGTTTCTCTGTGTGTGTACATGTATATGCAATGTGCGCACACACAGAGAAAGAAAATGCTATTAAGGAATTGTATGCAGAGATTAAAAGGAAGTTAGTTTTATGATTTAAAAAATGCTGAAAATCCAAGAAGTGAATAAGATTTTTTTTAAAAAAAATTGGCCATAAGGAAAATGATTTAAATATAATGAATAATTAATATTTCCATTTTGGTGGTCATTAATTTATTCATTCTCTCTGTCTCTGTCTCTCTTATTGTTTACATACCAGATTAATTTCTTCTCTGTTTTCTTAGGCTCACTGGGAAGGCCTCACTGGCAGGATAACTTTCAACAAAACTAATGGCTTAAGGACAGATTTTGACTTAGATGTGATTAGCCTTAAGGAAGAAGGTCTTGAAAAGGTATTTGAGATATTTCAGTTTGCTTACTTTCAATTGTTATATAAAAAGTTTTTAAAAAATCTAAACTTGTCAATTTGTCCTGAGTAGTAGAACCAAAATATGCACCAAGGTAGCATCACCATGTAGTATATTAGATTATAGTAGTCTGAGAATTTAATAACACATCTATTTCATGTTATGGTCAAAACTATGATGAAATCATGATGCATATTAACATTGATTCATATTTTATGCCTAAAGATGTAAGATTTGCTCCCATATTGACTTACAATTTGTTTAAATAATTGCCTTAAGGAGAGAATGCCTTTAGAACATGGCCATACAGCCCAAAAAAACCTACAACAACGCAATTACTTATTTATATAAACTTTCTATTGTCATTTATTATTAATGACCTATTAAATTCATGGATCCAGAAAATATCTATATTTTTGATACTGCTTAACACTTTCATGCACAATTCTGAAAATAACTTGAATTCTTTAAGATTTAGTCTGGCCAGAGGAAAACACTTTTTATAGCTGGGAAGAGTTTCGGTGCAGACTGGTAAAGCACAGGGTCTACTATTCAAATTCATTGTTATTAAAGAAATCCCCACGATCCATGCATATTCCTGGGTAAAGACACATTGGGCTTCTTCTTCTTCTTTTAGCTTTTGGAGCTAATATATACTGAATAGCAGGAATGGGCTCCCCATGGCCCTCATGGTATTGTTGGTGTAGAGGCTAGACTGGTACTTGGAAGATTTGGGTATTCCTGTATCTGTCACACATACACTCTCAACTTGATCTACTTTATAAGGTTGTGATGAGAAGAAAGTGATAATGAATACTACCTTGAGATCATTGGAAGTTGGAATATAAATTGTAGCAATAGGAATGAAATGATCACGCCTTGTTGACCCACCATTTAGCCGTGACTGGGGTTAGGGGGACCGCCCTTAAGTGGGTGGCCTCCTTCCTCCAGGATCGGTGACAACAAATGTGGAGCTGGGGGGGCGAGGGGTCTCTGGGAGACTCCCATTAAGTTGTACGGGTCCAAATCCCCAGGGGCCATCCGTTCCCTGGCCCCCAGGCCCCCTTATTATTCAACGTGTACATGCGCCCCCTGGCACAGCTGGTTCGCGACTTTGGTCTGGAGTGTTATCAGTACGCGGATGACACCCAGCTTCTGCTGAGAATGGACGGCAGGCCGGATACCGTAACCTGATTGTTTCCATCGATGCCTCGAAGCCGTGACTGGCTGGCTGCGCTCCAGCCAGCTGAAGGTGAATCCGTCGAAGACGGAGATCTTGTGGCCTGGTCGCCCTGGGCTGGGTGGGTGCTGGTTGCCTACCCTGGATGGCGAGCAATTGAGCTCGTCATCCCTTGTTAAGAGCTTGGGTGTCCACTGGACCCTTGGCTGACCATGGAGACCCAGGTCTCCATGGTCAGCAAAACAGCGTTTTACCATCTTCGCCAGGCTAGGCAACTGGCACCCTACCTGTCCAGGGATGACCTGGCCACGGTAATCCAAGCGATGGTCATCTCGAGACTGGACTACTGTAACGCCCTCTACGTTGGCCTTCCCTTGTCGACAATCCGGAGACTCAAGCTGGTGCAGAATGCCGCTGCTCGCTTGCTGGTGGGAGCACCAGTGAGGGAGCACATTACTCCCATCCTTCGGCAACTGCACTGGCTTCCCATAGAGTACCGAATTGCCTTCAAGGTGTTGGTACTTACCTTTAAGGCCTTGCACGGTCTAGGGCCTGTGTACCTGAGGGACCGCCTTGCCCCGTACGTTCCCCCGAGATCACTACGTTCAGAAGAGCAAAATCTGCTATTGGTTCCATCAATCCGCTCCTGCCATCTATCCACAACTAGGCAGAGGGCCTTTTCTGTGGTGGCCCCAGTATGGTGGAACTCGCTGCCTGATGCTACTCGAGCGATCTCAGAGCTCGGCCCTTTTCGAAGAGCTTGCAAGACTGTCCTCTTTAAACTGGCCTTCGACTAATTGATCCGCCCTGAGGGGTTTATGCCTGGAGTTTTTAGAATTTTTCTGATTTTACTGTATACTGGTTTTATGTGTTATGTTTTTATGCTATGTATGGCTGAAAGTTGTATGCGCAGCATGTTTTTATTTTATGTTGTGATCCGCCCCGAGCCTGCAGGGAGGAGCGGAATATAAGATCGAATAATAAAATAAATAAATAAATAAATAATGATTTCCTAGCAGCCTAACCAATTGTAGAAATTATGGGAATATTCATTCATTTACTTCTAGTGGGGCATGTTTTTCCCACCCCATCAAACATGAATCATTAGATAAAGGTCAAGGCTAAGCTAGACATGATCATGGCAGTGTTATTTATAGATCTATTCACATCAAATAAAAGTGATCTCTTAAGGGCAACAATTGGGTGGGTGTAATGCTGCCTGTTTCCACTTACTTATCAGCCTTTTTTTCAAGCCTCAATGATCCTCATACAATGTCACTCCAATTCCCAAAATTAAGATATTTTGGTCCTCAAATGATGGATTGCCTCCTACACATCTGGATGTGTATCTTAGGAGGTGACTGTAGTCCTTATGGTTAACCTTCCTTTGTGCTTATTATGTTAGTTTAGTTTACCCTTGCTTTCGGTTATTTGTAAGTTATATTGAGTTTATTTTATTTCATGTTTTTCCTTGATTGTCACTTATTTGTTTCTGGGCATTGAAAGTTTGCCATTTTTGTTATTCCTGTACAATGCCCTGCGTCCTTTTGGGGAGAAAGGGCAGATTATAAATAAAGTTTTATTATTATATTTATTATTATTCCTGGGACTTTCTGGTTATCTACTTCCAATTCTTTGTGATAAAGGGAGCATCTGCTCAACAAGTAACAAAAACAAAGAGTCCTGATCCTAGAATCCATCTACTTTGTGTTCTTACTGCCACCAACTGTGATGCTTCATGTTATCATTTATTTATTTATTTATTTCACAATATTTATATGCTGCCCTTCTCAACCCCAAAGGGGACTCAGAGCGGCTTAGAGCAAACTGGAAATACAACAAACTACATTACTGTCATAGCACAATATCAGTACTACACATCACATTGCACTATAACATTATATCGCAATATCATTAGTAATATTGCATGTAAAACAAATATACAATTTACATTTAATGGATGTATTTAAAAGTAGTTAATAAAATATTCAAGGAATTAATTGTGACCTTGAAGTGAGGCACATATGTTGTAAGAATCTTGCAATATATAGAATCACAAGAACAGAGATAGAATAATGAAAGCTAGAATTATTCTGTCTTCTCCTTCACCAGCTAGTGTGGTATCCCAAGATAAAATAAAGATGCTGTCATGTTGGATTGGTTCAGCTGCCAGTTTGATAAGATATGACCATGGATAGGGTAGGCCTGCTTCCTTTCAGGCAGAAAAATCTATTAGGCATTTTGGGGAACTGAAGGGAGGAGACACAACAGTATGAAATTTGAAGGTTCTTTTCTGCAACACAGAAAAGGTTCTTTAAATGTATATGCTGAGGGCAGGTTGTGGGGCCAAGATGATGGATATTTTATATGACCTGTGGATATATCAAGAGTCATTCCACCGAGAGATTAAAGCACCAATATCAACTCAGGAGGTCAACCATCAATTTCCCTACACAGGCATTCAAGAAGACTGGAAGTGGTGCCAGGCGGAGAGAGTAAAGTGGGTTGGTTGCCTATTTTAGAATGGACTAAGTTCTTACCTTTTGCCATTCTTTCCAGAGAAGATGATGCCCCCCCCTTTTTTGAAGAGAGTTAATGTACAGTACTCCCATTGACCCATAGATAAATTGACCTAATTTTTTGATTATTTTTTTGATTAAAATTTCTAGCTGTAAACATGAGTATACAGGGTAAGTCAAAGAACATATATACTATATTAGGGAAATTTCAGTGAATGTTTGTAGAGGAAGCAGGAAACAGAAGGAAACATCTACAGGAGATTTTCAAGATAAGATGGATGTAAACCATCACTGTAAACAGCTTTGGTCAATAGGTTTCAGAATAAATGAAGGAAAGGAAATACAAGATGTAATATATGAGTTTCAGTAAACCATTTACATCATGTTTCATAATGCTTACTTGGAAAATATCATGCAAATTGGTTTTGATAGGAAAGCTCTCATGCAGATTGAAATTTGTCTGGAAACCCATTACTAAATGTAATGAAAATTATAGATTATAATTAATATATGGGGCAGATGATGTAGGTAGAATGACCCTGTGTTTGTAGCTGTATTGATTTATACAATGGAAGAAAAACACCTGAATTCACTTAATTAACATTAATATATTGGGAGTTGATTATAACAAATATAAAACTACTCGCAATGAAATACATTCAAATGAGGTGTCCATGCTTACAAACAATCTGAAATTATTTAATCATCATCATCATTTATATACCGCCTTATCTCCTCAAGCAGACTCAGGGCAGTTTCCAACATATTAGGCAAAACAATCAATTGCTAAAAGGAAAACCATACAGATGAATAAAATTAAAATAAATATCATAAAACATAAAATCTTATCAAACATAAAAATTATAAACTGATTTCATTATAGCTCCATCAGACAGGTTCAAAATACTAATGGCCAGAATTACAAAGTGGACAAAACCAACTATAAAAGGGCTGGCCAAGGGCTAGTGCAACAATGTATCATAGGGTCAGGGAAGTGGATAAAGTGCTGAACAGAGTACTATCTAATGGCATAGTGAAAGGGCCTAGGGACTAATCATTCTCAAAAACCTGCTGGATCATCCAGGTTTTCAGGTCCCTATGAAAGGAGGACAGTGTGAGGGTTCGCCTAATCTCCCTGGGAAGGGGACCACCACTGAGAAGGCCCTCTCTCTTGACCCCATCAACCGTGCTTGTGACGGTGGCGCAAGCAAGAGGGTTGCCTCTCTGGCCAATTGCAGAGCCTGCACCAGTTCACAGGGAAAGATGCAATCATGATGGTAGGCAGGGCCCAAATCATTTAGGGCTTTGTAGGTCATAACCTGCACTTTGAATTCGGACTGGCAGCTTATCGGAAGCCAGTAGAGATGCTTTAATAGAGGTGTCATGCGCTCCCTATAGTTAGCTCCAGTTAGAAGCCTGGCTGCTGACTGTACCAATTGCCGCTTCCGGGCCATCTTCAAAGACAGCCCCACATAGAGTGCATTGCAATAATCCAATCTGGACCAAGGCATGGACCACCATAGCCATATCTGACTTCTCAAGGTACGGTCACAGCTGGAACACAAGCTTTAACTGTGCAAACTGTGCAAAGCAGCCACCGCTGACATCTGAGCATCAAGTGTCAGTACTGAGTCCAGGAGGACCCCCAGACTGCGGACTTGTATCCTCAGGGACAGTGTAACCTCATCAAGCACAGGTTCCCACCCTATATCCCGATCAGCCCCATGACTGACCAGGAGCAGCTCTATTTTGTCTGGATTAAGCTTCAGTTTGTTAGCTCTCAACCAATCCATCACAGCTGCCAGGTATTGGTTCAGGATCTGGGAGAGTTCCTTGGAATTTGGAGGAAAGAAGTAATAGAGTTGAGTGTCATCTGCATACAGATGGCATTGAAATCCAAAACTCTGGACGCCCTCCCCCAGCAGTTTCATGTAGATATTAAAAAGCATGGGATATAGAATGGAATCTTGCAAGTCCCCACAGGACGATGGCCAGGATCCGAGCAGGGGTCCCCAGCTTCACCAACTTGGTGCAATCCTCCAGGTAGGAGTGGAGCCACTGCAAAGCAATGCCACCCAAGACCCATTTCATAAAGCCACCCCAGGAGGATACCATGGTCGATTTATTGGTAGTTACAACAGAATCAGACTGCAGAGCACTCCAGAAAAATACTTCTATATAAGTACTAAAGTGTCAAATATTAAATGCAAACACATTGGGGGAAAACTAAGTTCACATATATCATGCTGGGATTCAAAGACTAGTTGGTATTATATTTGATATCTGAATGAAAATTTCAATCCAGGCCCGCTCCACACAGCTGTATAAAATCCCACATTACCTGCTTTGATAATTATATTCAGTTGATTGCAAACAATTGCTTATATTTTGTTGTTTCTGACAAGAGTAGACATATTGAATCATTGGAATTTTCCTTTGTGTTGAGTCACAATTTAATAATTGATTGGGTGACTCTGTGCTAGTTGGAGCTAACAAACAGGGTTCCTGCCTATTTGGGTTATATGAAAGCAACCTTTTATCCCCCCAAACAAACAGTTAATGGTGTGAAATATTCAGTATTGTCAATTACACTACTACTGGTATGCTCATTCAAAACCTGCTACTCTCTCCTAAGATGTCAACCAAACTGTGAAAGGATTGTGTGAGTAACAGACAAGAAAGAGAAAGAGAGAAAGAAACAAAATATGTAATTAAGAGGATGGCATCAAATGGAATATGTTCATTGTGTGAACCGCCCCGAACCTATGGGAATGGAGCAGTATATAAAATGGAATAATAAATAAAAGCATAGCTGAAGAGGAAAGACCTTTCAGCACACATTTCGCTATCAATGATGCAACCACAACCATGAAAGGGAGTTTTTCTGCAGGTTCAAATTCATTAAGAGTAGGACAAGAATGGTGATAACAACTGGTCAACAATAAAATAGGAAACACCTAAAATCAGAATTATGTAGAACTCCTGAGATAGCACACCCATGAGGCTTACCATTTTCCCCTATTCTCTACTTACTTCAATTGAGATCTGGATCCAATTATAATTTCTGAAGCATTAAGAGGGAGAAAGGGTAGTAGGTGTCCAGATGATCTTTCTGGGGCTTCTAAAGTAGCTTTCAGCCTCAGATGCCAGAAAAAATAGACATAAATCTTTCTTTTCTAAGCAGTGTTTTTACTCTGACATTTCCTGCTCTCTTGCTGGGTACCAGAGAATAAAGACCCAGCCATGAGACCTTGATATCTGAAGGATGGAGAATTTGAATTGGCAGTATTTTCTGGAGAACAGTACATAAACAAAATAAAATATAACTGTGTAGAAGTTGCATATCAATAAATTTGTTTAACTTGAAAAGGGAGGTGGTTGATGGTGATAAAGGTTTCACAAGTATCTAGAAATGGTATCGTTGGCTGCATCTACACTGCCATTTAATGCAGTGTAGGAAGTGCATTAGCCTGATGCAACCACACGACACACCAACAGGCTATTGCAATTTAACCACTTAATCCAGCTTGACCCCTGGTTAAAAACACCTGGAAATGTCTAAACCACCCAAGAAGATCCAACAGATCCCTATGTGGAATCCAAGATTACATACCCATAGCAATCCTGTGCTCCTCGACTTAGGCAGCCGAAAAAGGAGGGGAGGTTGGATGGCATTTAAAAATGCCTGAGGGCATAGGTGGGGCCGTGTCCCGGGCCGGACCTCCCCAGAAGCCCTCACCCCCCTCAGATCCCAAATGTGGAATACAAGATTACATAAAATCATGCCTCTCTATTAGGCAGCCTTGTTGGAGGATCCTTACCTCAGAAACCTCCCCCTGATTCTGTGTCATGTAGGAAGTGACAGAGCTTTGGAGGAGGGAAGGGCTCTTACTGCGTCCAGGCTCCATAGCTTCCTGCATGATGCAGAATCAGAAAATACAAACCCTCAGCAATGGTAAGAAATGATTTTGTGTGTGCATGTGTGTGTGGTTTGGAGGGGAATAATGAGGATGTAGGAAGGGTAGGAAGCCCAGCCCATGTCTAGCCCTGCTGAACCGGTTTCAGCATGGTTGGGCTGTCTGGGCAGTCAACCGCTGTGGAAGCAACTTAGGAGTGCCTAATATAGATAAAATGTGTCTCAGAACTGGTGTTTTTATGCTGGCTCCAATTGCATTTGTGCTTGTGTGAAAAGACCCTATGTTCTCAAAGAACATGCTGTAGTTTTCCTAATGTACATATATACTGGGGGAAAAAGTTTCTTAATATTAAGACAAAGTGGGAAGTATGAACAAATGTATGGCGGAAGATATCAGATGCAGATCCAAGAAGGGATGAAAGGGGATGGGGTATTCCTTAAATATGCTTGCTCCACACCTCTTTTCTCCTCTATGTCAGACATGGCTTGTCTGATATCATTTTAATGGTCTCTCTCACCTGAGAACAGCAAACAGACCCCACACATCCACACTGGTTTGAGACATGGGGTGAAATCACATAAGTGATCAAACATCACTCATATTTTTATCTTAGGAAGACAGAAGTTTAAAATGAAAAATTAAGCTCTTAGAACTCTGTGCATAATTTTCACCTTGAATGTCACACTCCAGTGCTTTTAAAAGAATGATAGCAGAAATTGTAGTAGAGCTAAATTTAAAACGTTAGGAGACTTAACTGTTCCTTACACTGTTCTGTCCTAGTGACTTAAAAAGAACTCATGGACAATATGTAAGTGCCTATGCTGTTTTATAGATTGGAACTTGGGATCCTGCAAGTGGTCTTAACATGACTGAGAATCAGAAAGGAAAACCAGCAAACATTACTGACTCCCTGTCTAATCGTTCTTTAACTGTAACCACCATTTTGGTAAGTAATCATCCATCTTGGTAAGTGATCAAATGTGCAATTGCTTTGCAGAAATTCATTTGTAGATGAAAATTGTTCAGAAAAGATACAGTGCTTACAGTCATAATGGCTAGTAAAAAGTGTTTTGATGTTTAGCAATTACTGTATAACAAATGATCTGAAATGTTAATTCAGATATGGGATTTTGTTCTGTCTACAATGTTGACATACTCATTTTCATTTTAGTGCTATAATCTCAGTTGAGAAGCCTTTTAGCATTTTTATGATTCCTTCCATTATTTAAAAAAGGTTAAGCAGATAACATAATTGTTAGATTGCAGAAAAAATACAGGGGGCGGGCGGGCTTGTACACTGCCCCAGAATATTTTTTCCCCAAACATAGTAATTAGTTCTTTCACTCATTTCTTCTTTAGGTTTCCAGATTTAGCTTTTGGGGTTTTTTGGTTGCTTTTGCAGAATTCAATGTTGTAACACAATGGAAAGAATATAAACCAACATGAATACTTGTTAAATTTCAGATGTATATGCACCTGATATTAAGCACCCCTTAAAACAATGGGGTTATTTATGTATAGTCAGGTATTAAGAACAAGCAATATAATTCATATTTTAAAACATTTTAAAACTAAAAATTCTGAAATTAGCAATCCTGGTATTTCATTTACCCAGAAATTATGGCAGCTGTTAAACAATTCATGCTAGGAGGTAAAGATTCAGTGGGTTTCTTACTGGTAAAGACAGGCAGTGAGTGGTAATAGTTTCCGTGATGGTGTAGGATTCTGGAAGACCAGGGTCTGATTCTCTATTCATTGGTAGAAACCCACCTGATGACCTTTAGTTAGGTGAAGGCAATGGCAAACCTCCTGAATTCTTGCCAGGAAAACATTCCTAATGGTTTCTTGTTTAAATTTGTTAAATACTAGAATAATAATAGTATTTGTGCCCAACAGCGATAGACTTTTCAGTGAAAGAGGGAGAGGGAGACAAACAATACACACACTTTATGTTGGATGAAAAGCCATCATTTTATTAGGTAGAGATTCAGCAGAATTCTGGCATTCCATGGAGGCATTGATCCAGCTCATCAGCTTATCTGCTCTGCCTGCCAGTACATTAACAGAACTGCCCTACAGGGAAGGCAAAGGGTGCGGTGAAGCTACGTTCAAATCAACCGGCTGGACAGGGTGGACCCTCTCTTAAAGATCCCACCGCTGCCGCCAATATGTGACCACTCCACTTCTTGACCGGCCTCAGACTGGACAATCTTTCTATGTCCACACTGCTGACCTCCAATCCAAGGAAACCTCGAAGTTACCTCAGCAACTTCACGTTTATTGGCAGGGTACTGTCTCACCCCTTCACCATTTAACTGACTGGAGTTTTAAAACTTCTCAGTGACCACTTGACCACGCTGCCACCATTTATCCGGCTGACCACTGACTTTGAGGGCCACCACCAATAAAAGAATCAGGAGAGGTGTTTTCCTTTTAAGATGCAAACAATTTATTTTGACACAAATGGGTACAATCTTGGTTGGTTTCAAACTTCCTTAGAGGCACAACTTTTTCTGTTACATAACACAATGGGGACCTATTATAGGGTTTCCACTAAACCTCTATAAACCCCTGCAACTTTAACTAGGGTCTCTATACCCTTTAACTGGACTGCTCACTAGCAGACCTTAAGACACACACTAACACTGGACCGTTCTCTTTCAGTCCTTAGGACACTCTAAACTAAAACATAACTCCTCCCCTCTCATTTGGCAGTTGGCTTCCCGCTCTTTTCCAACTGTAGAATTCAAACCTGAACATTCTACTAGCCTCTAGCCCTGGTTGCCATGGCGATAGCTCTTCTAAGCTTCTGCCATGCCTCCCTTCTGTTTCACCCACAGAAACAAACCATAGAACATTCAAAACAACATACATTTTAACACATGTCACACAACATTTACACACAAATAATCAACATCATTACAAAGGGGAATTCAGGGATAATGATTCTATGGCCTGCAGTGTGGTCCCCTCATCACACATGAAAATTGGCATGTCACCTTCTGAGATAGGCTATTCCTTATAGCAGTCTTTCTCAACCAGTGTGCCGTGGCACACTAGTGTGCCGTGACGGACCTCCTGCTGTGCCGCGAGAAAAGCTCTCTGCCCCCCTTCCTCCCCCCTCCTGCCGAACTCCTGCTGCTTGGGGGAGGAGGAAGGGCAGTGGCGAAGAAAAAGAAGAAGGGACCGAGGTGCCGCCTCCTTCGGCCGTTTCCCCAGCCAGCCTCCAGGGGACAGTGCCAAGTCAGCATTGTGCTGGCTCTGGCACCGCTGGCTTGGCACTGCCCCCCTCAAGGCTGGAGCAGCTGCTGGGAGAGGCGAAGCCGGGGGTAGGGGCAGGGCATGGCGCAGCCTGGCTCCGCCCCCTCCCCGGCTTCGGCACTCCCAGCAGCTGCTCCCAGCAGGCCACCATCCCCCAGCCATTCGTTACTGTGTTAGAGTGTCATTTTGTGTCATTTTGGTTGGTGGTGTGCCCCAGATTTTTTAATGTTAAAAGTGTGCCGCGGCTCAAAAAAGGTTGGGAAACACTGCCTTATAGTACTCGCCTCAAGATCCCTTAAAATTACTTGTTTGGGGCTGGAATCCTTGCTTTTGAGTTCTTGTAACTGAAGATCTGGCTTGATCACAAATATACCTGAGTTTCAATGAGATACATTAACAATATAACAAATGACCCTTTTTGTCAGGGAAGAAATGGAAGCCCCGTGGATGATGAGGTCCACTCTTTTGTAGTTAACAATTTTTGTGGCCCTATAGGTGGCAATTACCAGATTGTCATAGCAAATTTATGGTGTGGGGGTGGACAGGAGCATTTCACATCAGAATGGGGTTAAAGGCCAAAGACACCCTCCCAATAAGTCTTAACAGCAGACCTGGTTGAAGAAATCACGTTCTGAATCCCTTTTCTAAGACCTACCTGCAAATCTGGCCGGACCATCCAGTGGGCCAGCTCTAGAAGGCAGTTAGTGGTCCACATGATTCCACATATGCCACCCAAAAGAGGAGAAGGAAGAGGACACTGACAATGGCATAAACATGATACATGTCCCCAGGTCCATGCCTACATGTTGCAAAGAAGCATGGTTTGTAAACAGGAAACGGGTTTTAGTGTTGACAGCCCAATGAAGGTTTCAATGCTCATCAATCCTGATTGATTGTAAAAGCCACTTAAATGAATGTGATTTGCTTCCAATGTATGCAAATTTTGGGTCTGGTTTGCAAAGCCGTAAGCAAATTTACTAGAGCATATGCTTTCACAGATTCCCATTTACCAAAATTTATTCATCATCATGTTGTTGGCTCTTTATGAGATACATGTCTTTTTCTTATCCCCCCCCCCATTCTTTTTTTTCTTTTGCTGCCTTTTGCAAAAGTAGTTTGTTGGAAGTTTCTTTGATGAAAAACTCAGAGTCTTTGATACAACATCATTCTGCCGCTGGATAATGGTTTTCAATTGTTGTTTAACAACTGATGGCTTTGCTTCGATCATCTTCACTGAGCAGCATACAAGGCGTCATGGAACGCCTCCTCATTTTTCATTTTGCAGTCCTTTCTATTGCAGAAATGTGTTAGCAGTGGAGCTCAATACTGCATTCTGCTCATGTAGAATAAAAGCTTTCAAGGATAAGAGAAGAGGTGGGGAATGTGTTTAAGAAAATAGTCTCCACTTTTACAGTCAGATTTCTTGTAACATGCCTTGTAATTCCTTAGAAGTAACAAGTACAAAACCAAAGCTAATGATGAAAGAAATTAGTTGGTCTTAAAGGAGCAACAAGACTCCTTCCTTTTATTTTGCAAGTACTGAAGAGGTTTTATATTTGTGTTTCAGCTAGTTTGATTGAGTCCCCTCCCCCATGCAGCAATGTGTTCTCTGAAGGATAGAATGGAATCAGTGCTAACTGGGAAGAAGGCGGATGATGTGGAACTTTTGGTATGCCTAATAGGCTTGTGCAATTTGGCTGGAGGGTGATCCGTTGTTGATATCCTAATTTCATTGGTGCCTCCCAAAAGTTGGCTAATGGAAAAATCAGTTTTCAGCCTCACTTGACCTCCCATCTGGCCACAGACATCTATGTAAAATTCTGGCAATCATGGGTAACCTATTCCAACTTTGTTAGAGGTGCCCACAGAACCAGGAAGATGGAGGTGACCAATCTCCCATTTTTTTCCTGGTCATGGGGTGATATGTACACGATTCATTTACTTTTCCCTGTAGTGATGAGCACATTGAAGATAGTGGTGCCCCACTACCCAATCCAGCTTTCCACACTGCCCTGAAGCTGTGGGATACTCTGAAGTTTCAGGGAAACTCCAGCACATCTATTGATGTTACTTGCCGTAATGCAAAAAGATTAACCCTTTATAGCCCACAATACTCACTAGAAGTAAATGAACATCATGAAGACAATCAAAAGTCAACTAAGGATGAGTATGGGTTTTCATGACTATATAAACTCACCCCTAGACTACCTTGATGAATGTGGACAGAAAAAGAGAAAAATAAACATTTAGGTATAGACAAGTGGAAAGGGGAAAGCACCAAAGGAGTCAGGAGTGACTTGAGAAACTGCAAATCACTTCTGCTGTGAAAGAATTGGTCATCTGCAAGGATGTTGCCCAGGAGACTCCCGGATGTTTGATGTTTTACCATCCTTGTGGGAGGCTTCTCTCATGTCCCTGCTTGGGGAGCTAAGACTGACAGAGGGAGCTCATCCGCACTCTTCCCGGATTTGAACCTGTGACCTGTCAGTCTTCAGTCCCGCTGGCACAAGGGTTTAACCCACTGCACCACCGGGGGCTCCTATAAAGGAAAATGTACTCAGCTGAGAACGTTATATCTGAGAAAATTGAAGTGCAGAAAGATCATATTTGCAATGTTCTTAACTTTGTTTAGATTAATATGGAGATAGAATGAATATTGCAAATTTTTTGGTTAGAAGTGTTCAATTTTATTTATTTATTTATTCGGTTTAATATACCGCTCTCTCCGGAGCTCAGAGCGGTTTCCAGAGATAAAATCAGATAAAACATATAAACATATAAAACCAATAAAACCCCCCAATTAACCCCATTCCTAATAAAACAACCATATACAGCGTAATGGCATGATGATGACGGTGACATGGCAGAGTGCAGATTATGGCGGGCACCGGCCAAAGCCGAATGCCTGCCTGAATAGCCAGGTCTTAACGGCTCTGAGAAATGGCATCAGGTCCCGTGTAGTTCGAATCTCCTCAGGCAAGGAGTTCCAAGAGTCAGCGCAGCCACAGTAAACGCCCTCTGCCGCGTACTAGATTACCTGTAGGTCTTGATACCAGGTACCTCCAATCAGTTGAGCCCCTCTGAACGCAGTGATCTCGTGGGCAAATTTTAATTAATCACACTTGAGCCACATTAAAGCACACAATTGCATCATTCAACAGGAGTAAGAAAATAAATTCTACTGAGTGCTTGCTTTTCTAATTAAAAGTTGAAAATTATCAAATTGTGATATGTACTACCCTTGCTTGTTAAATACTGTAAAGCCGACAACATTATACAGCGCAATATGGGTGACCTTAAGTGGCAATAGATAAACTAAAAGACTACAACATTTTGGAGACTATTATGGGGTTACTGCTATGTCTTATCGCTTTTTTCAAGAAGCCAGGTCAGATATAAACTTTCAAGTGAGTTGAACTTGGATTGCTTCTGGCTTCTATGCCACTCTACTGGGATACAAAGTCAATATGGGCTGACATGACTAGGAGCTCTAAATAATTTATCTTTACTACAGAACTGGAGGGTGTTTGTGTACAAAGCGTTTCTAGCTAGGTATATTACTGGCTCTCAAAACATCTCATCCTTGCCTCAGAGCACGTTTTATATTGTATCAGGCAGGATGCCATTTTCCAAAAATCTTGAATCTTTGCCCAGAGGAGGACTTTGCTTTCTATGAACTCTTTTCCTGTTTTTTTATTTATTTCATGCTTTATATTTATATAAAAACTGTAGATGATGTTTTAGCCCATGGGAAGAAGCATTTAGAAATATTGACAAAGGGGGCAAGAAAAGGGGAGAAGATAGTCAATGAATTGTAATTTAAAACTAGACTTTGTAAAGTTAGTTTTTTAGAAAAATGCATATAATGACAAGATGAAGCCACTCCTAACTGAACAATGGTAGGAGGATGCTCCAGGATGTTTAGTTATGAATGATTATGGCAGGTTATTTTATCAATTCTTTTTGAAAGCAATTTTTGAAACAATATTTTCCCAAATGTTATATTCCTAAATTAATAATATGAATTTCAATCTGTAAATGGTACTAATAATGCCTTTTCCCATTTTTTTCTGAGACTTTACTTTTACTTTTTAAAAAGACATCAGATATTTTTCTTATGTTGACTAAAAGATATTTATATATTCTATTAATAGTTGTACTTTTAGAAATCATGACTAGAATTTCAATAGAAATAGAATTCCAGTGTGACCAGGACTGAGTTAAGTACCTATTTGCTCAGTATGCAGTTTTAAAATCTCAGATTCTCTCCTTTCTGGAATTTTTTAAATTAAAAAGATTGTCTTAAATCTTCCCAAGCAAAGTAATTTTCCAAACTTTGTGTATTGGCGAGAAGAGCACATGGAGGTCCTGGTCAATGTAGAATACTCTATTCTAGGTGTTGTGGCTTTCTGGGGTGAGGAAGAAAATAAAGGAATTTTATTCATATTTATTACGATGCATATGCAGCCAGAAAGTCATTGAGAAATGAGAATTGTCACCACATGCTTTCATTATCATCTTAAAGTTCCATGAAACTAGTTTCTAACTAAAGTACTGCTGACAAACTAGTGAACTAAAGGACTATGATTCCACTTTTACTGCAATGGCTGCAACCTGTGGAATCCCTGGTTTTTAAGTGTTTTTGAAGCACTAAGTCATTCTGGCTAAGAATTCTAAACACCCTTTGCTTAATTCCTCAATTTTATGGGATGGAACCAAGGCAGTTAAAGCAGAATCATATTACTTTTGCTGTGTAGTTTTAAATAGTACCTGTGCTATAAGCTATTGACATCAGAAGGCAATGCTTCTGAACACTGAATTTAGAACAAAATAGAGATTTTGTATTTATTTATGATTTAGAGCTTCCTATGAGATACTTTATTTGGGTCAGGAAAAAAGTAGTTGCAAAAGTCTACTGGGATTGGGCGCCAGCACACAAACAAAAAGCATGCCTTGGGGTCCTAGAACAATGTTTCCAACCCACCAGCTACAGTAGGGATGTGTAGAATATGTTCACCAGTCCTCCAGAACTTCCTTTTTAAAAAAGGCATGACTTTCAAGGTAATTGCGCTTCAAAAAGACCCCCCCCCCCCAATATGCAGGAAAATGGACAGAAATATCCCAGACCCCAGACCCCATACTATCCTCACATCACTGTTTTCTTCTGAAGTCACTCTCAAAATCATGATAGAAATTGTAGAGTGTCAATAGCTGTCATTTTGAGAGGGATTGCAAGGGGAAAAAATTGAGGTATTTGGGTTTATGGTGTGTGAGGGGCTATGGCCTATAAGGGAGTCAAGGAAAATTGGCCTTGGTTCCCCTGCAGTTGACAATCCCTTGGTTCCCCTGCAGTTGACAATCCCTGTTAACAGCTATCAAAGCTTCCAGAGTGCTGCTTAGAGATGTATGCACTAGGGGATTAATCTTAAGAGTTTTAGTATGCAAAGCATATGCTCTACCACTACAAGTGTTCCCATGGGAAATATGGAATAAAGTGTCTTAAGTGTAATCTAGTCATAGTTAAATCTAATTTAAATGCAAGTGTGTGGAACTTAAGTAATCATGATCACTTTTGGTAGATTTGTAACCGCTGGATACTCCAGTAACATTTCTGTGGATTTATTTACCACCCATTAAATCATTGGTTTTCATTTGTTTGCTGATTGTTAATTGAGATTTTGAAATATATAAATCTTCCCATTTCTAAGCAATAACTATGTTAAATTGCTGTAATCTTTAATTAGTTTATGATGCCTGTCAAACCATGCAGTTGGTAATTATAGTTGCTGAGATGAAGGATAGGATAGTATTCTTATTCTTAATTCCGTCTAATACTACCACTCTGCTAGTACAAAAAAAAACCAGTGAATGAAATACATTCAAAATAAGTTACCCCTTAGGAATGATAGCATTGAATGCAACATTCTCAAGTAAACCTGCACACTATACTATGAAAAAATATTTAATAGATAATTTAAGGAGGACAACTGAAACATTTTTCTCTTTCTCTCTTTCATCATTTTTTTCCAGGAAGAGCCATATGTGATGTTCAAGAAGTCCGATAAACCTTTGTATGGGAATGATAGATTTGAGGGATACTGCATCGATCTTCTCAGGGAATTATCAACCTTCCTTGGATTTACCTATGAAATCAGGCTAGTGGAAGATGGGAAATATGGAGCCCGAGATGATGCCAGTGGACAATGGAATGGCATGGTTCGTGAATTAATTGACCATGTAAGTTTGGTTTTTGAGCTTCTTCTCCAGAAACTAAATATTCTCAGTTTATCTCAGCATTCCATGAACAAGACACTTGGGCAAGTTCCCCTCAAAAGAAAAAAAAGTGCCTACTATTATTAATTGCTGTTTCATGTTCTGGATACCCTTAATGATAGTTACACAATTGACAAGAAACCTAATTTTAAACACCTGCTTGGGTACTGGCTTTATTAACAGCTTCTTTTGGTCTAGTATAATTTCCCTTGTTGCCATGTAAAGAAAATTTACCTGGAAGCAAACTAATATATATTGATGTAGATATCTAAGTTGAAATAAACTTGATAATACTTTTTTTTGGAATAAACTAGTTCAAATGGCAAGAACATGTGTGTGAGGAAAAGAAAAAGGCAGGTAGGATATGAATGATAACAGTATATGTTCAGTTCAACAAATCATTTCATGAAGAAAATTGTGGTAGTTATCTCAATGACATTTTATGTCCACATGGAAGAAGAATTACAAGTATTACACTCCTTGTTTTTGTCAATACAGATAAGATTTGGATGCTTAGAAGCTTTACTGCATACTCTTCACTTTGCATAGATTAAGTCTTTGTTCCATCAGTTATCTGCAGTTACATTCAAACACTGCATGGCTTGACAGCACATCAAAGTAAATAAAGAAATTGGAAGTTTCTCTTTGTCACAAATCAACAGTGTATTAAAGGTCACCATGGGAAACTTCTCATGATCAGAGCTATCTTATGACATTTTGCTGCCGAAAGCAGAATAACAAATGACACTCCTTCTAATGGTAAGCTGCCCAGGCTTGATACGTTACAACAAGTGGCATAATTATTATTACTTAGAGGGTTACAACATTGCTAAAACACATAATCAAACACATAATCATTTAAAAATACTCAGTAAAATACAGAAATTAAAACGTATTTCCATAAAATACATATTAAAATACACAAAACAAAAGTCAGACATAGAGTGGAAGTTTAAAATTTATCATTAAAATTGTCTGGATAGGCCTGCTGGAAGAATTTTTTTTCATTTGTGTCTTAAATTCTGATAGCTGATCTAGCTGTCAGAGCTCTACCAGCAGGATGTTCCACAGTCTTCGGATGGCCAAAGGAAAGGTCCTCTGGGTGATGGTTGCCAGTCGGGTTCTAGCAGGCTGGAGTTTGGGGTGATTGTATGGGTGAAGGCAACCCTATATAAAAACTGAACCCAAGCCATGTAGGGAATTAAAGATCAACGCCAATGCCTTATACTTTGCCCAGAAACTACTTGGCAGTAGTGTGGGTTTTAATGATGTAAATCAAGGACCAATAATCACTGCAGTTTTTTCCCTGCTGTGAAAGAAAATACAGGCAGTCCACAAGTTCTGGAGATTTGTTCTTAAGTTGAATTTGTATGTAAGTTGGAACAGCACATTTGTTAAGTGGAACTCCAGCCAAACATATATATTTCTTACCTTTGGATAGAATAGAGAAGAGTTAATACCCCTGTGTTTTACTGTCTGTGCCCCTGTTCAGAAGATTTCACCTCTTTTTGTCCCTGTGATAATTGGATTTTGAAATATTTAGCTTGCTGTAGAAAAAAGGACTGGTGAGAAAGCTTCAGTTGAGATAACTTTGATATCTTTTCTCCATGATAACTCTTTCAGGAGTGTTTCCAGAAACACAGAGCATTTTCCCTCCCTTTAAGATGGTGTTTTTTTGCACAAAATCTGTTTACGTGTGCATACACACATTTTTTTTACAAACAAACAAACAAAATTACAGTTTCCACATCCCATGACACATAATTTTGTGTAAATCCTTCCATACATACTTCTGTACATAATAATCTTTTGAAATCCTTCAGGGTATGTGAAGATTGAGCAAAACCTTCACAGAGTTATCACTTCCATGTTATGCTTTCCAATCAATAGGTTGGTGGTGAAGATAAAACGGTGTGGGCACACAGTAATATTGAAAGATGTAAAACATGGAGGAAATAGCCAGGTTGAATCCAATAGATTTTGTCTGCCTTTCCTCAGTCCCTCTGTGATCCTGCAAAAAGTGCAATCACTAGGGCAGTGCCCTCGCAGGATTCCAGCAACAGTACTCAAAGCCTGCCAAATTATTTTGGCGCAGGCAGCAGAAAATCCATCAAGCACATCTCCTGATCTCTTGCAGTCAAAATAAAATACTAACAAATTAAATAGCAATTTGCTGCCCTTTCACAGCACCTAAGATCTGTTGATTGTAGCAGCTGTCTCACTTCCTTTAATGGTAGGCCTGGCACTACTGGTGAGTAACTGTACACAAGCAGCTCGCCAGATGGAACAGAATAATTGTTGCCCTTCCTTCATCAAGTGAAAAATATCTGTTATAACAAGCTTTTAGGAATTGATTGTGAAGGCTTTTAATAGTACAGTGATTTTCATTGGGAGTGGGGCACAGGACAAAATTGGAAAAACTGAATTAAAGTAATACCTTTTATAATTGCAGAGAACATCCCCTCTAGGAATTGCTAAGGCTGCATCTGTCTATACCTACCAAAATAATCTGGAGTAAACTGCTTCAGAGCTGCTCTGGACACAACACAAGACTGTCTTAAAGAACTTTTGCACCTCAATGCAGTATTGTTCTAGCAAACAGTGTATTGGAGTTGCTGACATTTCAACAGTCAAAAGAAGCTCCCTGTCAGAGCCTTGCTGGCAATATCAATTCTGATGGGGTCACAATGAGCTGGCCAGCCATGTGACCAGCAGAAATGGCATCGCCAGTAAAGTTCCAAAAACCTAAAAACTGCCAGGCCATCAAATGCTAATCAATCAAACATTCACACCTAGCTCCAACAGACAAGAGCTCTTTCTCCCTTCCTGGACATTCCACAGATATATAAACTCAATTTTCCTCCAACAGACCTCACAACCTCTGAGGATGCTTGCCATAGATGCAAGTGAAATGTCAGTAGATAATTCTTCTAGAACATGGCCATATAGCCCGAAAAACCTACAAGAACCCAACTTTCCAATTGTTCATGACCTATATTTATTATAGGTTTTGTAAATTATTTTATGGATTATTTCATAAAAATATTTTTATTGCTGATAAGTGTTTTCAAGTTAACTAAATCATATGACAGCCCTGCTTTGGGTTTTCTTGGCAATACATATTCAGAGAAAATTTGCCATTATCTTCTAAGACTGAGAGAAACATATTTTGACTTTCATTATTTCTTTGTTAGTGGTTTTAACTGCAATAGTTTTTTATTCTTTAAAGTTACATTGAGTCTCAACAGTAGGACAAACCATTATATTACAAAAAAATCATAATCAAAAATAGTGAAAATCTGTGCAATAGCATATAAATCAGATAATACAAAATCAATCAATCAATTTATTACTTGCTTAGTCACCCTCCACCAATGGTGCTCTGGGTGACCTACAGAATAAATAAATAAACAATTAAATTATCATTAAAGCCCCTAATCAAATGCTCTGCCAAAGAGCCCAAGTCTTCTGTGCGGCAGTAAAACAACTCAATTTGCGCATGGCTCGGATGTCTGGTGGCAGAGAGTTCCAAGTTTTGGGGCGGCGGCTGAGAAAGCTCTCTACCTAGTGACCTCCAGGCAAATTTCTCTAGGGCCTGGTATATATAGGAGATTCTCTTGAGAAGATCGAGGTGACCACTGGGGTTGATAGGGGGAGAGATGCTCCCTAAGGTATGTCAGCCCCTGGCCGTACAAGGCCTTAAAAGTTAGAACCAATACCTTGTAGGAGATCTGGAATTTGATTGGTAGCCAACACAGCTGACACAGGATAGGTGTTATATGACATCCCACAGGAGTTCCTGTAGAAGCCTGTCAGCTGCAATTTGAACCATATGGAGTTTCCGGGTAACTGACGAAGGAAGACCAACATAAAGAGCGTTACAATAGTCCAGTCTCGAGGTGACCATGGCATGGACCACTGTGGCCAAGGCCTCCCCAGAAAGATAGGGTGCCAGCTGCCTGGCTTGGCGAAGATGGAAAAACGGCTGTCTACTGATGGTGGAGACCTGGGCCCCCATCGATAGCAAGGCGTCCAAAATGATACCTAGGCTTTTGATGGTGGCCGATAGAGCAAGAGGCTCACCATCTAGGGTAGGCAGCAGGCGCTGCACTCCCTCGGGGTGGCCAGGCCACAGGATCTCTGTCTTCGCCAGGTTCACCCTCAGCCTGCTAGCACGCAGCCATCCAGTCATGGCTTCAAGGCATAAGGTGAAATTATCAGGTACCGAAACTGCCCCGGTCTCCAGACGCAGAAGGAGCTGGGTCCTGATCTCTCAGTTTTCAAGCAGTACCATTAGCTTACTGGCAAAAGCATTTTGAACTGAGTATAGTCCTTGATGTTTCCAAGTCCTGAGTGGCTTGAAACTCAGGAATTTTAAATACAACATACTGTACTTCCACACACATGCCACACTTGAAAGACCTTTGGTTTCTCCCATTGTCAATAGTGACTGAAGATATGGAAACCTATTCAGCTTTCCCATCCCAGCTCTGATGCTATCACATCACACTTTTCCTAGTGCTCAAATCTCATATCTTTCTGACAGCAAGAAAAATTATATTTTTCCAGTCTTTTTAGTTCTATCAGGTTTAAGTCTGGCATGTGTCAGCATTATTGTCTGCACTGTTGCTTTGTTGAAGTTTCTCTAGAAGATTATTTTTGTGGAGATAGGAGATAGCCTATGCTAAAAGGTACAAATTTAGATATAAATAAATTGTTAGTCTGAACAAGAGATGGGCCTCTTGGGTGGAACATGTATGAATGTTGATTTACAAAATTTCTATTGATTCAGTTGAGTTGGGATTAAGACTTGGCCTTAGTCTACATTTTATTGCACTCTTAAAGCTCTTTGTCTTATTTTTTTCAAATGGAACTAGTTGTCAATAATATATATATGGAAATTCCAGAGCAATCAAGAGCCACCATTGAAACCAGACTTCATTCTGTTTCCAAAGAAATCTATATGCCACCTTCAAAGTATGTGCTATTATTGTCTATTAGCATATGCTGAGAAGAGCCCTGTCTCCTCCATTTTTAATATTGGATAAGAAGTCTTAGTAAGACAGAAATATCAATGAATGCTAAAACAGCAGGCTAATTCAATGTGAGTCAAAACAGATATCATTACAGGCAATTGTTTATAATTGAGTAAGTCACGCATCCCTTCACTTTATAGCTTTTAAAATATACTCTCTCAGTAGGTGGTGCCAATTGAATGTGGTCTCCTGGAAATAGAGTTTAGTCTCTTTGAAAATTATGTAATTGTGTCTGGCTTCTTTGTATTTTGTCAAATTTGCATTAATTTTGGCAAGCCACTCAATAGAAAGACTTTTGATCAAAGCCACTCACAGTAAAGCAAGTATTCTGAGGCCTTCTGTTGTCTAATGAATTAAATAAAATCATTCATGTTTGTATATTTATAAGAATGGGTTGTCTCCATTAAAAGTGGCTCTCTTTGTGGGAGAACAACTATCTACTTGTCCAAATACATTCCTGATTTCCATCTGTTGAGGTGTTTTTCTTATCTATTTTAAGTATTTGTTATATTTTTGCCTGCCTTTGAACAACAAAAAATATTACCCAAAATAGTATTCAGGCATATTTAAAAACAACTTAAACAACAGATCACTGAAATCATCAATACCTGTTAAAGAATTTTTAAAAAGGGCTACCTTGAACAAAATTACAACTTTCTACTTCATAGGATATTCCTATATGATACTTCAGCTGGTATCTCACTTGGAAGATTTTCCTTTTTTCATACAAGTCACCATAAAGTTAGTGTGAGTGGGGTAGTTCTTTTATTATTTAGCTCTCAGTATCTCCAGTCTGGCTCATGCACGGCTGAATGTGGAGGAAGACTAGGGAGTGGAGAGATTACATTTATTCTAAATGCATTCTCTTCCTATTATGTTATTGCTTTGGCCAAACAGAAATACTATATTAATTCATGCTTAAGCATGGTGCCTTCAGCCATGGATCCTACAACCTGAAATGGGCCCTCAGGCCAGGATCTTTACCATTAAGGTTAACAATGTGATGCTCTAAAGCAGTGTTTTTCAACCTTTTTTGAGCCGCGGCACATTTTTACCATTAACAAAATCCTGGGGCACACCACCAACCAAAATGACACAAAATGACACTCCAACGCAGTAATAAATATAGTTAATATGTTTTTAAATGTATTTATACACTCATTGTGAAACCTGGGTCTGTTTCAATGAACACAACATATATATGACTTCTTCTCACATGTCTTCTCTCAGCCTTCTCTTCTTCAGGCTAAACATGCCCAGCTCTTCAAGCCGTTCCTCATAGGGCTTGTTCTCCAGACCCTTGTGAAATTTCACCCTGAGTGAAACTTGCTTCCAGTTAACTATGGATATCATGAAGCTGTTATAAACAGTTCCTTGGGAGGGGGGCAACTCTTGAAAAATCCAGTAAAATAGTAAAAAAAAAGACACATTTCCAAGCAGAGAGGCTCAATTTGTTTCTTGGAAACCTGTGAATGCTTCAGCCTCCCGATGCTCCCAGGTTTGCTCACTGCCCAATTCACGACGTGGAGCTTCCAGCTTTGTTCTCGTGAGAAATCCAAGCCAATGTGAAAATGCCGACTCAATCACTTCCGCCCAGTGCTCTGCTTTTGCGGAGGGAGGAGGGAGGCAGCAAAAGAGGCCACACAGATCTATGAAACGTATCGGGAGGCTGTTTTGGAAGGCTGTAATTTGTTTCCATTTAGTTAAGATAGTAGGATTTGAATTTAGATATATGGCTTATGGAAATAAAAGTACTTTAACATTTCCCCAACCCCAGAGCCACAAGTGCAATTCTCATTATCCCCAGTCCACATGATGGTTAATCAAAAATGATGAGAGTTGTCGTTCAGTAACATCAAGTAACCTAAATTGTGGAAAAAAGAGCACTGATCACCACGTAAAAAAATAGTTGGCCATCTTTATCCATGGATTCTCCATCCATGGATCCAATGGCTCTTTGAAGACAAACAAAAGATTGATGTATGCCTTGAAGAAAATGAGCTTGACAGCCATCCCCTAACCACATTTTTATTTTGCTTAATAATTAATCCATTGTCCCACAATCATACATGTATACCCTCATCAGCTTACCTTCTCACACTTGATTGTTCTGTGATTTTTTTATTAAAAAAATACAGCAATGATTAACAAAAAAGCCAAATATAACAGAACAATACTAAATAAACAATAAAGAGACAACTCAGAAATAGCAAGGAGCAGAGGAAAAGGAGAATCCCACCCCCTTGTGTCACTTGACTGCCAGCAAAATAGCAAAGAAATAGTGGGCCCATTGCACAAGATATGTGATGAATGGATTCTAGGACTGCAAGCAGTTGGTGGGTTTTGTCTATTAATGGTGGGGGACCAGTCAATTGTAGGGAGGAGGCTGAGCAGCAATGGGATGTGCACAGCATTGTGTGATCAGGATCAAGGTTGATGATCCAGTCTTTGTGTTGGTTTGCTTTGCTCATGTGGTAGGCTCCCGCAAGATGAAGGCAAGAGCTCTAGATGAGGAAGAGCTTTTGAAGCCTCCACAAAGAGAGGCCAGGTGGTAGTCACATGAGGCTAGAATCTAAGCCAAACTCAACTTGCCAAAGGTGCATGCCTTAGTTAGCCAACGAAACAGCTTGAAGGTTGACTCCCTTTTCTACAGTTGTATGGCCTAAAGGAGGAATCTCCCCAGAGGATTTATATTTAATCTACATTGAAAACAACAGCAATGAAATGTTAAGGAGAAAAGAACTACATCAGTATGTCTACTTTGTACACTTTCCTCCCCTCTTTTCGTCTCACTTCTTTCCACTCAGTTTATGTTTCTCCCTTTCACACAACCAAGAGACAAAAAATAGGTTGCCTAACATGGGTCTATCTTTAGTTAAAAGATATATATATATATAACCTAGCTGGAAGGGCTAGACTGTGCAACCAATTTCTCACATTGGTGAGCACTTACACAAGTAATCCAATAGATTTATATCTAGCCCTAAAGTGGTTGCTTTATGTCAAGGGATTGATTAATGAGGATGTTCAGCTGTACAGCTTTCTGAGTTCCTATAGCTAGTCTTTTTGTTTTGTGCCTATTCCTGCTTTTCTTTTTTATGTATCTCCCCCACCCCCCAAATTTTAATCTCTTATTAAAATTTCCAGCACCTACTTATCTATTAATTTAGTAACTATTGCTTTTTCTTAGTGTGCATTTAGCAAAATAATACTTAATGCCTCGTATATAGAAATAATTATCTTAAATTGAGAAACGAACAAAAATTTGATAAATGTTATGAAATATGGTGGTTTCCTTGAAGAATTTGTATTTTAGCTCTTAGTCATTCTGCATACTTACATGGTTTCCTGACATTTTAATAGCAATCATGATTATTGTAGTGAGATTTGTTTAAACTGATGTTTCTCAGTTTTTGTGGTTTTTCTTGAGCACACAATATATTTCTCTATTACATATTCAAAACAACAGACTGTTTTATTCCATGTCTCATCCAAAACAACACAATATCATCTCATCATCAGTGATCTCTTGTGCCTGAGTATGACTGCCTTCTAAATCTAGGGTCTTGGTGGTTGATCTGTAGGTGACTGTAGAGACTTATTCTTGACCAGCATGTTCTTTTGCATTGGGGATATCAGTTTCCAGATGGAAGGCGGTCCCAGTTGGGGTTGTATTAACACATCTTTTTCTTGACACATTTCTCCCTTTTGCCCTCCGTTCATGCCTCTTTGAATTTCATGGCACTGTTGGTAACAGGTGACTTCCAGTGAGAATGCTCAAGGGCTAGGGTTTTCCAGTTCTCGGTGTCTATGCCACAGTTTCTAACATTGGCTTTCAGCCTATCTTTAAATCTCTTTTCCTGTCCACCAATATTCTGTTTTCCATTCTTGAGAGTATAGTAACTGCTTTGGGAGACAGTGATCAGACATTCAAGACAGTAAATAAGGAACACCACTCAGAAATAGAAGAACTCCAGACAATAAGCAATCAAGGGTGAGTTAATACCTCTCAAATAGAAGATGACTCCAAGCAACAAAAGCAAGGCTACCTCTATGCAGATACCCTCACTGATTGACTTTGCAAACTTCGTGGCTACTCAAATGCTAATACAAGTTGGCTAATTACAACATTCACACTTGCTTTAAGCAGAGAAGGGTTCTTTTTCCCATCCTGAACATTCCACAGGTATTTATACATTCCACTTGCCTCACTGCCAACAGAACCTCTGAAGATGCAAGCCACAGATGCAGGTGAAATGTTAGGAAATAATGCTACTGAAACATTGCCATGCAGCCCAAAAAGCTCCAAAATCGAAAATATTCCAAAAACCAAAGTTGTCTACATGGGTGGCTGAGATAGTTACACATTTGCTTTATGATGATTCATGTTTCATATACAAAATAACTTTCAGGGTATGTGTACATGGTATATATGAAACAAATGAATTTCTTGTTTAGACTTGGCTCCCAACTATAAGATATCTAATTATGCATAAATGTCCAAATACAGGTGTTCCTATTTTATTTTTAAAAAATCTAAAATCCAAAGAACTCGTGATCTTCAGAATTTTGAACAAGGGATACTCTACCCCGAATCAGATGCTTGTTCACTTTTCTTCCTAGTAGAGTTGGTGCTGTTTCT